>OY756227.1:18942500-20142500 GCA_963576875.1 Acrobasis repandana | reverse complement strand
TTGGGGCTGGAGCACATCTGGTTTCAACAAGACGGCGCTACGGCACACACAGCGCGCGACACTATGGACTTAGTGAGGGACGCTTTTCCAGGCCGAGTTATCTCTCGTTTTGGCGATTTGCCTTGGCCTGCAAGATCACCCGATCTGACCAGTCCAGACTTCTTTCTTTGGGGTTTTTTGAAATCTCGGGTGTATGTGAACAAGCCACAGACTCTCGCAGCTCTAAAAGAAAACATTCGTCAAGAAATAACGAACATATCGCAGGAAGTGTTACGGCAAGTTATGCAAAATGTCATAAATAGGGCTCAAATGTGTATCAACTCTGGAGGTCACCATTTAAAAGACATCATCTTTAAATCCTAATGGTACGAAATTTAATGGCACAAATATACATTTAAAAAAACCTAAATCTAGTTTTCTAATTTAGAAAAAATGTTATAGCTGAACCAAATAGGGTCTTTACTTTTGCGCCACCCAGTATAAGGTACATAGAGGGAAAACTCCTATTGAAACAAGCAAAAAAAGAGACCATTCTGAAAGTTATGTTTTCCATAGACAACATGTACACATGGTGTAGACAACACGTTGTCTATGGAAAACATTACTCAATCCCCTGTGCGGCGGACAACACAAATGCAGCAGTTTTTTGGTTTCGCCATTTTCCCGCTTTTGTAGTTACAAGGTCTTTGGTATTATCCAAACTCTGTCGGTAGATCTGACTGAAATGCCTTTTTTTAGGAAGCTTAATAATCTGAACCCAGTGATCGAAAGAAAGACCTTGATTCTGCACCGGCTACAGCTACAGCAACAGACGTATAAACGCAGAATTATAAGTAGGTACTAAGTGGAATAATATTTGCATTGATATTAGCAATTTTACAAATGCTAAAATGGTAGGTATACAAACATGTCATGTCTAATGTACTGTCAGTGATATTAATTTTCTGTAAATGTCGCATGCGCAGAGAGCCATGGAGCGAGTCATGCTTGGCATTAAATTGCGTTGGCAACGTGGAAATCTGACGTCGAACGAAAGTTCATGACGTGCTCTCCAGGGTTTTGGATCCAAAGTGGAACTGAGTGGGACGCCTGGCTCGATGGTACCATGGAAGGTGGAGTAAGGCCGTCATCGAATGGTATCCCAGAAATGAGAAATAAAGTGTAGGGCGTCGTCCGGCGGCTAGGTGGGTTGATGACAACAGGCAAGTTGCTGGGAGAAACTAGATTGCGATGGCCAAAGACAGAGCAAGATGGCGCAGACAAAAAGAGGCTTATGCTCAGCAGTGGGAACCTGAAATCTGTTGATGATGAATTGTCGCATTATGTAGGTTACATTATATGCAAAAAGTTTTCTGCTTTCTGCTTTCAGCAAATTAAAGAAAAATTTAAGGTCCTACCAGGACACTAAAATGATGGCGAGAGAAGAGAGGAATGGAGGCATATCTCCACTTAACTCCACCTACAAGAGCAAGCCCTTAAATAACAAGAACTTACTCGCATATCTCACTGTTATGTGGAGTACTCAACTCAGAATGATCATTTCTTTTATTTGGCTCTATAGGTTATTGTATATGTAATTATATAATTTTGTAATTTTAATTTCCAACGAGAAATTTGTAAAATACTAAAATTCGTGCGTAATTCTTAGCACTACGAACCGATAGCCGATGGGGCAGAAAGGTTCTCGATTGGCAACCACGTACCGGTAAAATAAGCGCAGGAACGGGTATCAATGGTGGATGGCTCATTCGCTGCATATACTACTTATGATGTCCTGTATAAACTTAGCTTTAATTAACGATTTGACGTCAACATTTGAGCCAAACATAACAAAGTGACTATTATTATGAGATAGGTATTATAAATATCCTATGATAATAAAGATATTTTGAATTGAATTTAATTGTTCCAAAGAAGACTTGAAAATTATTATTTAGCGTTATAGCTTGCGTAGCGATATCTTTGGTAGCGATTAGCCCGCATTTTGCGCATTTCCTAGTTTTTAATATAATTATGTCCTCTATTTTTTATGTGCAATAAAGTGTATTGCATTTGATTGTATTGTATTGTTTATTTTTATTGACGCCTTAAATAATGATGATGCTATATCTACTAATTTCCTTATCAAAGGCGACAGTGGTTTTACTTGTATAAATACGTCATAATGTTTGTATATACTGGGTGGCGCAAAAGTAAAGACCCTATTTGGTTCAGCTATAACATTTTTTCTAAATTAGAAAACTAGATTTAGGTTTTTTTAAATGTATATTTGTGCCATTAAATTTCGTACCATTAGGATTTAAAGATGATGTCTTTTAAATGGTGACCTCCATTCCTCCTAGGGCGGCTAGATATGAAGGGCGGCTAGATATGAAGGGCGGCAAATCGTGCCAAAACCAATCATATTTTTTTTTATGTTATAGGGCGGCAAACGAACAAACGGGTCACCTGATGGTAAGTGATCACCGCTGCCCATGGACAACTGCAACACAGGGTGTAAGGGGTGTAACAAGAGCGTTACCGGAAGATATAGACTCGTTTTTTGAAGGTTTCAATGTCGTATCGGTTCGGGAACACCGCTGCAGGAAGTTGATTCCGCAGTTCGGTCGTACGTGGCAGAAAGTTCCTTTAAAACGTACGGTAAAACGTATGATGATAACAAGATTAACAAGAAATAACTCAAATACATGTATTAAAGGCTCGTGAAAAAGGGGCGGCACATGGCCGCGAGAAAGGGACAGCACATGGCCTGGGGCCTTGAGCGACTAGGACTGCAAATCCGCCACTGTATAGGTAGGTACCTACGACTGATACGTTAAAATGTGACTTGTATCTTGTATATACGGAAGTTTTTAACATCTGTGTATAGACATAGACATTGATTTGTAACTTATATATGCTTATGGATGATGCTAATGCTTTACTTACGTAAAGTAAATATACCGGTCAAGTGCGAGTCGGACTCGTTGCTGACCTGGCTGACGTCAACCGTCTTTGGGAATAAATTTGTGCGAAAAGTTTTACAACCGACCGCCGCGCCGGCCGACGTCAACCCCCCTTGGCAATGCAGTTGAAATGTTTTCGATTATTCCTTTAGTCGCCTTTGAAGACATCCACAGGAAGAGACGGAGTGGTACTATTCTAGGCAGGGAAACACTCAACACTTTATGCCGATAAATTATAACCCTACCAAGTGCCTTGCCCTTCTTGATCTTCCATTTCTGCTGCGGCCTGGCGGGCTGTGACCTCAGTGCAGAAGGCAGCCTCTTGTACACAGCCTCCTTCAGGTCTGATTGGATCCTTGGCTCCAGGCTCGTGTCTAGGTCATGCCAATTAGGTCTGAAACAACACCATTAATAAATATATAAGTTTTAACTTGTATTACCAACTCAACAATACTATAATTTATACAAAGTGCGGAAGGGACATACCCGTAATAAATCGAACCACGGGCTATACTAGATGACTTTAGTATAATGAAATTAAAATAACAGTCAAAAAACCAAAAAAAAAACCGACATTCCCATTCAAATCGCCCGGGCGGCGGCCGCACACTTTTGTATGGAAATGCCGAAAATTATTTTTGTTTTTTGGCTGTTATTTTAATTTTATTGTACTATAATGGTATAGTGTTAAACAGTTTGATTTATTACGGGTGTGTCCCTTCCACGTTGTATAAGACCGCTTATTATACGCATTTTAATGTTTTAAGCTACTCGTATTGCATAGCTTTTATCGCGAGTTTTGAGCGCGGCGACCAAATCAAGAAATTCCATAACGAAAATAAAACCTAACACCCCCCACTCCGCCTACCATGTAGGCTTACTATGTTAGGCTTTTATAGAGGGCTGGGGTTCGAGTACCAGAAAAATTTATTAAGAATTTGCAGAAACCTGATGTGGAAGGGATACGGCCTGGCAAAACGGTAAGACGTGGAGATTTGGCCCCATAGACAAAATGGAAGGGGTACCTAAGCAATTGCCGGAAGCCAGAGCCGGAATTTTTAAATTTTTGGAAAAAAAATCCCCCCAAAAAGAAAAAAAAATTGTGTACTGTTAGTGATTCTAATTCCATGATTTCAATATAGCCAGGTAGAGATGAAGAATCAACGTTGTACGAGTAGCATTGCTAATTAATTTTTCTCATGAAATGACTTAATTCTTCATGTGAATTGTGATCTGAAAACTATTTACGATGGAGACTCTTTTGCGAGACTGGCATTCCTTAACAAGTAGTAACTATTTTTTTGAGGGGATTATTTTAAGGGTCCGTACATAAATGAAAAAAACGGAACCCTTATAGGATCACTCGTGCGTCTGTCTGTCTGTCCGTCCGTCTGTCACAGCCAATTTGCTCTGAATCTACTGGACCAAATCAGGTGTTTGGTAGGATGGTGTAATCCTATGACCCAAATACAGATGTGCAAAATAATTTTTTTTTTTAAATAAGGGTCATTTTCGGGGAAAAATTAGCAAATTTAAAAAAAAGTTTTGCAAACCTTACTATGTCATATATATGAAATGAAAAGGCTCGTTATGAGAATGGCAAAATATAATATTTTATTTTTATTGTTGTAAAATAAATAGATTTGATTTTATTCATGAAAGAAAACGAAAATTGACCATCCCCCCCCCCCCCCTGATCTCCGGAACTACTGAGCATAAAATTTTGAAAAAAAAAATACGAAATATAGTTAATTGCTTGTAGATTATAGGCAAACTACTAAGAATTCAATTAATTGTACGGAACCACGCGAGTTTAACTCGCACTGGACTGGATTATTTTAAAGTAATTTCATTACCTGAACTGTAGAGACGGCTGGTCGCGAGGCAGCGCGGTCAGCAGCCTGTAAAACACCACGTCGTTGGGGCCGGCTGCAGGCTGCAGGTCGAAAGGACCGGTGTCTATATCGTTGTCCTCCTAAAATTAACATACATACATGTAGTTCATCATCAGGTCTTTTTTAGTCTCCACTGCAAGAGCATGACCCTCTCTGTACTACCAGAGCCATATATTAGTCAGAGCAGTCAAATGATTTGACTCTCCACGCTGGCAAGACGAGTTGGAGAAGTATCATTTTATAAGGTTTGTTTAGCTTGTGTTTCCTAAGTCGCCTTCTACGACATCCACGGGAAGACTTAGAATGGTCGTATTCTACTCCGCCGGGAACCACACAGCTAATATAATATATATTATAAAATACCTGGAAGAAATAACTTGGGATTCCGAAAATATTTTTTCATATTTCGATATAAGTTCCTTGAGGAAATGTATTCAGTATCATACATTTTTTTAAACAGTGTATAATAATGTTCTTGTTCTTACCTGGTAAGCCAGATCCACTGCGTGCGCATCATCGTACACGTCAGCGGCTGCTGCCAGCGACACCAGCAGCATCAATACTTTGCCGCCGCTGCTGATCATTGTTACTGAAAACGAAAGTCATTAAATTATTATTTTTAATAGCATCACAATGCTCGGAAATTTATACAAATTGAAAATATGTAATGAAAAAATCCGCCACGAGTGGGACTCGAACCCACGACACTCACGTTAACGCCGTTGACATCATCATATCAGCCACAGGAAGACCACTGCTGGACATAGGCCTCCCCCAAGGATTTCCGAAACGACCGATCGGAAGCGGCCTGCATCCAGAGTTTTCCTGCAACCTTGCTCAGGTCGTCTGACCACCTAGCAGGTGGGTGTCCTACGCTGCGCCTGCCGGTAAGTGGCCGCCATTCGAGAACCTTTCTGCCCCATCGGCCATCGTTTCTTCGCGCTATGTGCCCCGCCCACTGCCACTTCAATGAGCTAATCCGCTGGGCTATGTCTATGACCTTAGTTCTTCTACGAACCTCCTCATTTCTGATTCGATCACGTAAAGAAACACCTAGCATAGCCCTCTCCATAGCCCGTTGAGCGACCTTGAGCCTTCTTATGAGACCCATAGTAAGGGACCACGTTTCAGAGCCATAAGTCATCATTGGTAACACACATTGATTAAGCACTTTCGTCTTGAGGCACTGAGGTATTTTGGACGAGAAGACACTGCGTAACTTCCCGAATGCTGCCCAGCCGAGTCGGATTCGTCGAAAGACCTCTTGTCGTCAAATGACCTAGCCTGGTCTTAAATTGGGTCATCATGACGAAAGTCTGAACTCTTAATCTCATTTCATAATAAATATGATATACTTACTCTACATCTGTGCTCTACATACATACGTACTTGCAGATATAGTGCACACGTATTTATGTCCTCTTATTTACCGTTAACCAACGGCTTTATATACGTACCTGCACATACGGTGCACACGTATTTCTCTCCTCTGATTTACCGTTAACCAACGGCCTTATATACGTACCTGCACATACGGTGCACACGTATTTCTCTCCTCTGATTTACTGTTAACCAACGGCCTTATATACGTACCTGCACATACGGTGCACACGTATTTCTCTTCTCTGATTTACTCTTGACCAACGGCCTTACATACGTACGTATTTCTGTTTTGGTACTGGATCAAGTAAACACCGTCACCAATCTGAATATCGGGTCTAATACCCGCGATGGCCTCCAACCACCCCTTACAGCCATCCCTGACCACACAACTCTGCTCTGATCTGATTCTGTTACTGGTCAACTGGTTTGGTCACACTGACGCTTCACACAACTGGTTTAACACATATCTCTGATAGATCTGAATTCTGATACACACAATCACCACCGCATGATATAAACACAATGCATATATAGCACATTATATGTTCTTCAATAATAAATTGGATTTGCCTGAAAAACCAACACGTTTTTTCGTATCTTGTTTCTAAGCAACCGCCCTCGCGCTCTTCATAAAGAAAAGTATTGCCAGTGTAATAATTGAAATTTACTGATTTTAGATTTATCTCAACTATTCGCGAAATCGCGACACCTCTTCCTCGAAGCTGGAACTTCCTGCCTAGATCAATTGACCCAGGTAGATATACTGGTCTACAACTTCGAGGGTGGAGCTCCCAACAGAAATAGGTAAAGGTGTTACGTGCATGTTCGACATGACCTTCGTCTTGTCAATGTTCATTTTCAGGCCAACCTGTTGGGAAACTCGATTTAGGTCTTCAAGCAACGTGCTTAAGTCCTCCATCGATTCTGCCATGACAACGATATCGTCGGCAAATCGAAGGTGAGTGATATACTCGCCATTGATGTTAATGCCCAGTCCTTTCCATTCTAGAAGCTTGAAGGCATCTTCCAGAGCAGCGGTGAACAGTTTTGGAGATATGACATCTCCCTGTCTCACGCCTCTTTGCAATGGAATAGCCTTCGTACTGAGCTCCTGTACTCGGACCGACATAGTGGCTTTGTTGTACAAACACTTCAACACCTCGATATACCGATAGTCAATACGGCACCGCTGGAGAGACTGAAGCACGGCCCATGTTTCGATCGAATCGAAGGCTTTTTCATAGTCCACGAACCCCAAGCACAACGGCTGTCTATAACCTGCTGCAGCGTATGGATGTGGTCCATGGTACTATAGCCTTTTCGGAACCAGGCTTGTTCGGGAGGTTGGAAGGCATCAAATCTGTTAGCGAGACGGTTCGTGATGACTCTCGAAAACAACTTATACACAAGACTCAGAAGTGTGATGGGCCTATAGTTATTCAAGAGAGTGTTGTCACCCTTTTTGAAGAACAGAACCACCACACCCCTGTTCCACGCCTCTGGCGTCACTCCCTCGAGTAGAACGGAATTAAAGAGCCTTTGAAGGACTCTCAGTACCGGCGTTCCGCCCGCTTTCAAAAGCTCTGCTGTGATTCCGTTCTCGCCCGGCGCCTTGTTGTTTTTAAGCTGTTTGAGAGTCATCCTAATCTCGTACAGACTGATGTCCGGGATATCTTCGGTATAGTGTCGGGTTAACTTGGCTCTTGGATCTTTTGCCGTATTTATGTAAGGTTTTGCAACGGATGTATATATAATATTATATTATAACTGCCTATAGAACCTCTCGATCTCTCCCAGAACCCCCTCCCCCGTCGACACAACGTTTCCGCCCTCCTTCTTCAGCTTAGTCAATCGGCTCTGCCCAGTAGACATAGCCCTTGCAAAGACTTTGGAACCTTTGTTTTTTTCTATCGTCTCCTTAATACATTTAGTATTAAAGGAGCGAATGTCGTGTCGCAAGGACTGTTGAATTTGTCGGTTGAGCTTTCGATATGACTAAGCGTCTTCGGAGGGTTGCAGCGGCATGGATCGTCGCTGTATCATAAGGTCTAGGGTCTGAGCAGAGATTTTTTGAGGCTTTCTTTTAGGGCGGGTCTTAAAGAACATAGATCCCACTGCTTGGACAGTTTCTATAAACCCGTTGCTTATCTCGTCCACTGAAACGCAATCCTGGAGAAGTTCAAAGCGATTGGAGAGTTCAACTTGGAAGCTTTCGGGGTTTTGGATCTGGCTCAGCGATGGTCGGAGCGTAGACTTCTTAAGCCTTGACCTTTCAAGTCGAAGGTCGATATTCAAGATGCCTCTTACAATTTGGTAATCGTTGCCGGTTTTAATCATATTGATCACAGAGACATCATTGAATATCTGCCTCTTCGCTGTCAGGAAGTAGTCTATCTTGTTCTTGACTGGGGGCTGGTTATTCTTACTAGGACCCATCCAGGTCCACTTCCTCTGTGGCGGCTTCTTGAAGAAAGAGTTCATCGCAAAGAGTCCCTCTTCCTCTAGAAAATCAGCCAGCCTGTGCCCCCTGTCATTGCGCTTACCATATCCAAATTGCCCCACCCTGATCTCTCCATTGCGTCCCTTGCCCAGTTTTGCGTTAAAGTCCCCCATAATAACCGTGAAATGGGTTTTGGAGGCGTGTATGGCTCTACTAATGTCCTCATACACTACCTCAACCTCCGCATCTGAGTGTGTTCCGGTCGGCATGTATACCTGTATGACCTTCAACGAGTATCTTTTGGATACTCTGAGTATTAGGTATATTCAATTCAATTCAATTCATTTATTAATATTCAGACAATTATAGTCCATCATGTGTTAGTAACAATATTAATTCTTAAAACTAAATGTTAGTAAAACTTATATTTTAAAATTTATATAAATTAATATTTCCTTGCCTCACGGCTTACTGGGACATGCAAGGCGACCCAACTACATATAAAAGGTCCGTCCATGCGATCCCCTACAACTGCCAGGAGGAATACCCCTGTAATAATATTACCCTGCTGGAAACACTGTCGATGGTCACTACGTTATTTATGAGGGGCCTGTGAACGAGAAACCCGACACCTTGCTGGGACTTCTTTTCGTCTCCCTCCCGGTGATAGAGTAGGTTACCGGACTCTAAGGTTATCGTGCCCTCACCCTCTCTTCGGACTTCAGACAACCCCACTATGTCTCACCGTAACCTACTCATCTCCTCTTCCACCTCAGCCAGTTTCTCGTCTGTCCTCAAAGTGCAGACGTTGTGTGTTACCAGGGCCAGTTTTCGCCGGTGGTGGTAGCCGGATCCCATCCGGGGATTCTTAGCCTGCCCTGCCGTTACCATGACCGCTACCGGAGTCAGGAATAGCAGGGCTGCCGGGTACTGGAGGCCTGGTCGTAATTTGTACCTTCATTGAGGGATTTTGCCATACTCCCCACGCTTGGCAGGCGGGTTGGCGAGCGCAGTGGGGGGGTCAATATCGCACTTCCGACGCTGCTGCCCATCGGAAGTCAGCTTATGTGCAGTGACGGAACTGTCCTTTAGTCGCCTTTTACGACATCCACAGGAAGACTTGGAGTGGTCCTATTCTACTCTGCCGGGAACCACACGGCCGTTGACATGACGCAGTTGAATACCACACTTCTGAATAGTGAAAGTCTAAATCAACAGGTAATTTAAACCCGATTACCATCGTGTTTGGGTCTGTCAGAGTTCGGGAGAAGACCAAAACTCTTTTTATTCTCAACTAACCCATGGTGTTGTTGAATAAGTCTGTCAAAACTATTGTGAGTATGTGAACACAACTTTTTATTTAGGGATCCGTTTGTGAAATATTTTTGTTAGAGTGAATGGGGACTCACCCCCCTTAGCTAAACGATTTTATACAGGCTGACTTTTTAACCACCAGCCAAATTTTTCGAGCCAGTTCAGTCAGATTTTGTATGGGAGGATGAACTTTTTTTATTGACAAATTTATGATATTTTAAAGAATTCGGATTTTCATACAATTTGACTCGATCAGCTGATCAGTTTGTATGAAAATTCAATTTTTTTTTTAGTTTCGTGAAAGTTGCTGAAGTACTATCTGAGAGGTTTTGCGTTATTTAATTAACACGATGTATACAGGCCGACTTTTTAACCACTAACCTTTTCGGAGCAAGTTCAGTCCATGATATAAATATAAATATAAATGTACAGGGACAAATCACACTGATTAAGCTAGCCCCAAAGTAAGTTTTTAAACTTGTGTTATGGGATACTAACTCAACGATACTATATTTTATGATAAATACATATATAGATAAACACACATGTATATATGATACTGAACTACTTTCCATAAAAACAATTAACGAAAAACTAAAATAAAAATTCGCCTTCCCATACAATCAATATTTTTATTTAATAACATTTTTATAGAAAGTAGTTCAGTATCATGGACTGAACTTGCTCCAAAAATTTGGCTGGTGTTTAAAAAGCCTGTATATAAAGATTATATATATGCTATAGACGAGCATAGATATAATTATATATTATACATAAGTTATGTATATTATTGGATAAAATATGAAAGGCCCATGGAGGGCCTTTCATATTTTATCCAATATTACGTTACCTACAATAAATGATTTGATTAATTGAAATAATAAACTATGATTGGGCAGACAAATCACTAAAGCTAAATGAAGACCGTGTGGTTCCCGGCAGAGCAGAATAGGACCACTCCAAGTCTTCCCGTGGACGTCGTAGAAGGCGAATTAGGAAACACAAGCTAAACAAAGCTTATAAACATCAATGAGACCTCTCCAACCCGTCTGGCCAGCGTGGAGAGTGTTGGCCAAATCCTCTGGCTACTATGGCTAATATATGGCTTAGTAATACAGAGGGTCGTACTCCTGCAGTGGAGACTAAAAAAAGACCTGATGATAATGCAATTAAGACAAAAGATTTAACGTTCCTAGTAATTTGCACATTTCTTTTTGTACAATGAAGACAAAAGATTTAACGTTCCTTGTAATTTGCACATTTCCCGTTCTCTATAATTTTGCGAAGATTTGCATTGATTTCCATAGCTGATTCCATCAATCGGATTTTGTCGCCATCCCTCTAATTTATTACAAAACGTTACCCAAGTAATACGCCTGTGATTAAAATTTTTGAAAAGCTTAAATCCATCTAAAATTTATGTTATAAAACAATATTATTAGGTAGGTATAAGATACAGCGCATTTAATATCTTTGTGAATTTTTACCAAAAAATATGGATCCCTTAATTTTGGATAATTTAACCGACATACTAAATAAAATAATATTTTTCGTACCCAGCATCTCCCTATTGGTTCGAATTACTATCTATGAGATTATTACAATACCCATATGTTTATTACAAATATCCAACCTACGAGTCAAACTCCCACCTGCAAAAAAACTCCCACCGGGTAGAGACCTCCCCTGGTTAGTCTGGAAGTCTCTCAATAGACTCCGGGCTGGTGTTGGGAGTGTCGGGAAAACTAAATTAGGTAGCCTTTGCGACTGTGGTACCATCCAGTTGATAGACCACATTCTGCCGTGTCCGAACTGCCCTACTTCATGAGGACACCATAGAGGACCTTATCTTGTCTTATCTGGACACTTTCACAATCGCAGTCATCTCTTTAAAATGAGACTTGTTGATAGCTCAAAATGTCGAGCATGTGAGGAATCAGAGGAGACAATGAGACACATCATGTGTAGCTGCGCCTCGATGGCTGGTAAGCCCATGGACCTCTTCGAATCAGCATATCTTGAGCTAGAGGACTACAGACACTACGCACCAGGTGATATTCTGAAGCTTATGCAGTCCTTCTTCAGAAATCCCGAGGCGGGTGAGTAAGGCAAGGGGTTAAGTACAATATAACCCAAAGGTTCGCCGTGCTTCCCAATGTGGACCCGAAATGCAAGATAAAATAAGATAGGGGTAACGACAGAGAGATTGCCGCGCCGTGGCCACGTACTGGTCAAAGATCATTTAAGATTGAAGCTACAGTGAAACTATTAAATGGTCTAAATTTTGGATTCGATAAGAAGAAGTGTAAATCTCAGGCTCAAAATGAAAACGAAAATGTTTGATTTATACTCAGACTGCTCTGGCTAATATATGGCTCTGGTAGTACAGAGAAGGTCGTGCTCCTGAAGTGGAGAATATAAAAGACCTGATGATGATGATAATGATGATGTGCTTGCATTAACTAGCTAAACGTACTTTTCAGCATGCATCTTCCCATAGACGGGTTAAAACGATATCTTGTTTCCACACGCGTAAGTGTGTAGCGTTACATTAAAAATAAGTAGTATATTATTACTCTGCGCTAAAAGAAATGTAATACGTTCCGTAGTCATTACGTCACAAAACCTATGGTGGCTTGTCGATCTTCATGGGCGAAGGTCACTAGGTCAAGTGCGTCATGTCTGTCACAGCTGTGGAGCTCGATATATTTTGAGTAAAATTGATAAACAACCATTACACTAGGATACAACATTCGTACTCACGCGTGCGTGTGTGAGTGATCGCAAAGTTCTTTGCAAAGAACAACCATAGAGGACCCTACTGTACAAAACTTGTCCCTAAAATTCAATAATAAAAGTGTTGTAGATCCAGAACAAATTGTTGAAATCTTTGCTGATCAATTTGATCAGCGCACTGACCATGTTAATACAGACTTGGACATGACATACCTTAAAAACACAGTAAAAGAAGTACAAAACAATATGACTTTGGAGCCAACGACTCCAGAAGAAATTATAAAAATTGTAAAAAAATGCCGTCAAAAAAGTCCTGTGGCTTTGACGACGTTCCAATTGCCGTAATTAAAGACAACTTAGATATATTAGCAGAACCCCTTAGTAATTTTTTCAATGAATGTATGGAAGCTGGTATCTTTCCTGAACAATTAAAAGTGTCCAAAATAATACCAATACACAAAAAGGGATCAAAACAGGACCCACAGATATACGGCAATGCATTAGATTCTCTCTTCCTAATGTGAATCAAGCCTGCGTTGACATACTAATTAATGGTCAGAAACTCGATCTGGTTGAAAGTACTACCTTTTTAGGAATCACAATTGATTCGAAACTTCAATGGGGCGCTCATATAACTAAACTTTCTAATAGGCTTAGCTCTGCGGCTTACGCTGTTAGGAGAATAAGACAATTGACAGATGTAGCAACTGCTAGACAAGTGTACTTTAGTTACTTTCACAGTCTAATGTCTTACGGGATACTTCTATGGGGGAGTGCAGCCGACATTCAGACTATTTTTCTTTTACAAAAAAGAGCAATTCGTGCTATTTACGGTTTAGGATCGAGAGACTCACTGAGGGAATTATTCAAGGAAATAGGTATACTTACTTTTGCATCACAATTCATATTTGAAAATATAATGTATGTAAGGAAAAATATTTCCTTGTTCAATAAAGTAAGTGATTTTACAGATAGAAATTTACGTAATAAGAATGACTTAGTTAGCCCGTATTACAGGCTGAATACAGTCAGTAAGTCTTTTATGGGGAAGTGTATACTTTTTTATAATAAATTGTCAGAATCGGTCCTTGATATGCCAGACAGAAAATTCAAAGCTTATGTAAAGAAAGTACTTTGTGAGAAGGCTTATTATAGGACCGATGACTATCTTAAAGACAAAAAGGTCTGGCTTGAGCTTGGCGCGGGTCCCTCTTAAAGGTTTGTATACTTAGACATGTCATAATTTAGGTACATTGGTACATACTAAATTTACAAATTGACATTATTTTAAATTTCGTAATTCTTATAATTCAATTTAATTATGACATAATAAACAATGTAATCTCTGTCCATCTATATAACTAATTTTAAGTTTTTAGTTTGTTAGTTGACGTCTTTGGAGAAAACGTGCAGTGCAGTTTGTTGCCGCTTCTTCTGCACTTGCGCCTAGGAAGCGGCGTAAACTTAGCTTTAAATAACGATTTGACGTCAACATTTGTGCAAAACAAAACAAAGTGACTATTATTAAGAGATATTATAAATATCCTATGATAATAAAGATATTTTTGAATTGAATTTGAATTTGAATTGAATTGAACAGACAAATATCTCTACTTACAATTATTTCAAAAAATTTTTGAAAATGTGATAAAAGTTCGTTTGATAAAACACCTCAACAAAAATAAGACACTGAATTGTCGACAGTTTGGTTATCAGACTAATGTAGGAACTCAAGATGCAGTAGAAAACCTGGTTAATGACATCACTAGTCTTATAAACAAAAAACTTAAAGTAGCTGGTACGTTTCTTGATCTGAGTTCCGCCTTCGATAAAATAATTCACAATTTATTGTTAATAAAGCATGAGTATTATGGTATAAGAGATACTGCACATAAACTACTCAGTTCTTATCTTCATAATCGTAAAATGTTTGTCGAAATCACTAATACCGGGAACGATGGAAACACAAATATAACTAAATCTAAAATAAGAACCGCTAAAGCAGGCGTGCCACAAGGGTCTATTTTGTGGCCAATACTATTCATAGTATTCATAAATGACCTTATTGACCACGTTAAGACTAAAATTCCTGATTCTAATCTAATAGTCTATGCAGATGACACAAATGCAATCGTCTCAGCATCAGACATACAACAGCTTAAAGTAAAAATTGAATTGATGATAAGTGTTTTTCAAGACTGGTTCTATGCAAACGGCTCAAAAATCAATGCTAAAAAAAACAATGTCATATTATTCCGGCCTAATTACAGAGAAGAAGAAACTATAAATGTAAATATACGAGACGACAAAGCTCAACACTGTGCAGTTGTAAAATTCTTGGGAGTCCATATTGACGAGTATTTAAACTGGAAACCGGAGCTAGAGGAAGTGGAAAGTAAAATAAACTCTGCTTGTTATCTTTTAAGAAGTTTGAGAGATGCAGTAGATATCAACCACCTCAAACTAGTGTATTATGCTTTAGTAGAGTCTAAGTTAAGATATAGTGTACATTTTTGGGGGGGGAGCTACGACTATAACATGGACAAAGCATTTGTGCTGCAAAAGAGAGCGATAAGGACCATGGTTCGTATATCCCAGCAAACCTCGTGCAGGGAATATTTTAAAGAATTAGGAATACTTACCGTCCCTAGTCTATATATTTTAATATTGTTGACATATCTTGCTAAACATATACATAGATATGAAAATGAGGAACAGAGGAAAAAACGGGAATCAAGCAGAAGAAAGGACTTAGAAACGGTTGGAGTACCGTGCTTGAACATAGTACAACAATGTCCTTACTATAAATCTGTACTTTTTTTTAATAGACTTCCTGTAGAAATTAAGGCATTATTATACAAAGCTGAATTTAAGAGCAAACTAAAGGCATTTCTGCTGGACAAGTGTTATTATTCACTAAAGGTATTTCTAAATTTAGTTTGTTAGTGTGACCTTATTTTATTGAACTAACTTTTAATATCACATTTTGATTCATTCGACTTTATGATTTATGATTATCGATTGTCTTTTATTTTTATTTATTGTAATTGAATTATGTAAATTATGTAATTATGTAACATTTTTATGTAAATTTATCATTGTAAAAACTATATTTCAACACAATTATTTTGTATCGAAATAAATAAATATGAATATGAACTGTTTTATTGTGAAGCTAAGTCAGATTCGTATCGACAAACCTTATTTCATATCATCATCATTATCAGGTCTTTTGTAGTCTCCACTGCAGTATCACGATCACGACCCTCTCTGTGCTACCAGAGCCATATTTGGCTAGAATAGCCAGAGGATTTTGCCCACATTCTCCACGCTGGCCAGACGAGTTGGGGAGGTCTCATTGATGTATATAAGCTTTGTTTAGCTTGTGTTTCCTAAGTCGCCTTCTACGACATGCTCGAGAAGACTTAGAGTGGCCCTATTCTACTCAGCCGGGAATCACACGACAAATATTTCATATCTATCCATATTATATCTATCGATTCGCGGGGGACACTCAGGTACCTCATCTACCGGTTGGGGGTGAGCTTTCGTTCTGTAAATTTGTACTTATTCTGAATTCTGTGTGTCTCTCTTAAAATAAAACAAATACCTATGGTTTACGTAAATCCGCAACATACTTAGATCTAAGAATAGTCTCTTCCCACGCATCATTTCCAAACAATACCTGATAACCTGATCTTATCAGACAGACGGTCATTACCTTACGTGGTCTGACGTAGAAGCTTGGTTGGACAAATAAAAATAATTGTCCTTGAGTGACCCTTCAGAAGTTAGACTATATCGGGATAATTTAAATGTTCGCCTAAAATAACATAAGTTAATCACTATCACAGGCCGGAATCTCCTAAGGTACGCGCAATATGCGTCCCCGTTCCCCGTCCCCGCACCTCTCCCCCGTTTTCGCCTCGATGAATCACGTTGGCCGTCAAGAACCGGGGGAGAGGTGCGGGTGCGGGGAACGGGGACGCATATTGCGCGTACCTTAGGAGATTCCGTTCTGTTTACTCTTACTGTATTCTGTGTCACTATATAACGTCTAACAAAATATACCGAAACTACTTTAAGGGTGAATTCTGTCCATGATACTGAACCACTTTCCCCAAGGATATAACGAAATATGAAAAATATTACAATAGTTTCACTTTATTATGTTAGCCCCTGTACATAAGAATACACCTACATAAAGCTTGCAAAAACGATTAGCTTGTAGCTGAAAATTTGCCCTATACTATACAGGCTGACTTTTTAACAACTAGACAAATTTTTGGAGCAAGTTCAGCCCATGGTGCTGAACTCCTTTCCATAAAAACAATTAATGAAAAACTAAAATAGAAATTCGCCTTCCCATACAAATCAGCGCTCAGCCAAACGGATTTTGTATGAGATATGGGACGATAATTTTTTGTCGATTTTTTAATAACTTTTTTTATAGAAAGTAGTTTAGTATCTAGCTCCAAAATTTTGGCTGGTGTTTAAAAAGTCACCCTGTATACTTCTCCTATAATACCCAAAACTGCACTTACTTTAATTTTAACGTATAAAGTTGGAAAACATCACGAGGAAACCTGCACACTAGTGACTATTAAGTTTACTAGCGTGTGGATTGTGATATGGAGAAGGCAATGACAAACCACTCCATTATCTCTGCCAATAATTATTGATATTTCTTCAAAACAAAAAACCGACTTCAATATTAAACCAGAAATGCTAAATATTTAAACAATTGCATACTTAGATGACATTGTTTCTAGTTATTTTCGTTTTAAAACAAACCACACAACCGATTCTATGGGACTACCTGGAAAGTATACCCTTTCAAACAAAAAAATAATTTTTCAAATCGGTCCAGGCGTCCTCGAGTAATCGGGGAACATACTCGTACATAAAAAAAATGATTCCGACAAATCGATAACCACCTCCTTTATTAGAAGTCGGTTAAAAATAGTAATTATGTGCGTCTCCTTTTCATACAGTGACACCGACAAGAGTCTGGCAAAGTAAACACTAATTAAAGTTACAACCTTGAATAGGTTCTAGCAGCAGGTTTCAACTAAATTACTTCAATCATTCCCCTTACCCGCAACTAGCAGCGATTCGCGACCAAAAGCGTATCTTTAGCCCATTTCTGTGATTGAGACTAACCCTGTTAGGCTACTAACAACTTGATCTGATTACCTGTAATCAGATCAAGTTGTTAGTAGATTTTGATGATTATTTTTTTATTTGAAAGCCTTTAATACCAAGTGGGTCCCATTTTAATTTGGTGATGATATGATAAAGAACTTTGGAGGTATGGGAGAAACTCTTTAAAAAAATTGAAGTCGGTTGTTTTTTTTGTTAAAAATTTAATTATTACAACTATAGTCTGGCAAATAAACTTGTTTATTAACCATTAGAATGCCACTCGCGCTAGCAAGTGTAGGATGAGGGAAACTGCAGTTTATGTTGTTTGATCAACAAATTAATGTTTACGGCTTGCGTGGAACATAGAACGAATGGGGCACATACTGCGTGACAACAGTGACACTCGTGGGTGTTTCAGAGGTGTCACTACGTAGACTATAAACAAATAAACAGAAAAGAATCAAATGCCACCACAGTTATTTATTTATTTATTATTTATTTTGACACTTTATTGTTGCAAAGTAAAAATATACTTTTAACAAATGGCGGATGAAAAATGCACCGTGTGTATTTTGCCAAAGAGGAAAACATATACGGTGCGTTTTCAGCAGGCGAAGTGTTAATGCTAAGAGAATTTTCTCCCAGTCAACCATAGGGATAAACAGATAAAAAAGAATGTGCGGCGCAAAAAAGCTAAATATGAATATATAATATAAATTATGTTCCTCCATCACTTATTTATTAGAGCCACAGGGTGATTGTTAAATAATTTTGCTTCTTCCTTTTTATTCTTAATCTTCCACTTGTACAAATACTGAAGAGTCATTTATTAGTTTAATATTAAAATTAAAATTAAGTTTAAACTAGATTAAAAAAAAACTACGGAATGGTAATATTTAGGACTACACAATTTATATTTTTTCTAGTTTTCTTTTCATTTCTTACATAGTTTTAATTTAACTAATACATCGTAATTAATACGAAAGTTTGTATGGATGTGTATAATGTATGGATTTTTGTTTCGCTATCACGCTAAAACGGCTAAACGGATTGGGGTATTTGGCCTGCAAGCCTACCTAGCTTATTATCTGGATGAATACAGAAAACACTTCGTATCCCGTAAAAACTTCAAACTTAAAAATTATTTATTGTAAAAATGTCATGATCCCGTAGGATTGTCAAATAACCTTAGATTACGCTATCAACCACAGCTATCAACCTTAACCTTAGTATGCCGTGTCCCGGCAGAGTAGAATAGAATTACTCCAAGTCATCCCGTGAATGTCGTAGAAGGCGACTTGGAAACTCAAGCAAACAAAGTCAAAAGCAAAAGCAAAAGGCAAAGGCAAAAGAGTGGAAAGTGTAGGCTAAATCCTCTGGCTGCTCTGGCCAAGTATGGATCTGGTAGAACAGAGAGGGTCGTGGTGCTCCTGCAGTGGAGACAAGAAAGACCCGATAATGATGATGCTGTCAACGCCAAAAGCGAAATCGAATATAACTATTATATAATAGCTAGCTATAAATAGCTAATACATACATACATAATTATCACGCCCGTTTCCCACAGGGATAGGCAGAGACTATGGACCTCCACTTGCTACGATCCTGACAGACCTCTTTTGCTTCATCTACACTCATCAACCTCTTCATACATGCCCTTCGGTTACGGGTACATCTTACCTCTCCCTTTTACAGAACGTCTACAATCTGATCGCAGAACGTTCGCCGAGGTCGAAATATAACCAAAATATAAATAGCTAATATAAATACATTATTACAACTTTTCAAGTCAACCCAACACACCCGA
Source organism: Acrobasis repandana (assembly GCA_963576875.1). Classification (NCBI taxonomy): domain Eukaryota; kingdom Metazoa; phylum Arthropoda; class Insecta; order Lepidoptera; family Pyralidae; genus Acrobasis; species Acrobasis repandana. Next base: position 20,122,835 of record OY756227.1, on the reverse strand, counting down.
CACAGAGCAGCATAGATTTTGGCCAATAAAGTCAGAAGCCACTTTAAAGTAGCTTTTACAAACCAGACTACTTATCGTATTCGATTTTAAGTACATTGCCTCTCTTGTAATGAACAATCTGAACGTAATCTTTCAAAAAACGCAGTGTACGTGAAACAGACACAAGAAGTAGTCTGGTATAAAAGCGTCTTTAGCGAAATAATGGGTAGAATCGGGTAAATAGAGAAGATGTACTATTACCATAGTTTTTATATTCAGTCCCAACGCCTGCATATTTTAAAAAATCCCAAAGGTGTTAGTAATAAATTGGACATGAAGAAAGCGGTCACTCTAATGGGAGAAGCGACCGTTTTCTGCTTTTGTTTTTAAACGACTTAAAAAAAAATGTAGGAGCTTCTCAATTTGAATGTAAGTAAACAATATTATTTTTTACGTATGTTCCTCAACAACTTTTCTTTTTTTTTAACCGATTTAGAAAGGTAGTTTTTTATTTGAAAAATACATGTAAGTTGGTCCCATTGTCATTGGTGAAGTCTGATGGAGGTGGGATCCTCGAGAAATCGAGAGAACTTCTCTAATATTTGGTCCCATTGTCATTGGTGAAGTCTGATGGAGGTGGGATCCTCGAGAAATCGAGAGAACTCCTCTAATATTTGGTCCCATTGTCATTGGTGAATTCTGATGGAGGTGGGATCCTCGAGAAATCGAGAGAACTCCTCTAATATTTGGTCCCATTGTCATTGGTGAATTCTGATGGAGGTGGGATCCTCGAGAAATCGAGAGAACTCCTCTAATATTTGGTCCCATTGTCATTGGTAAATTCTGAAGGAGGTGGGATCCTCGAGAAATCGAGAGAACTCCTCTAATATTTGGTCCCATTGTCATTGGTGAAGTCTGATGGAGGTGGGATCCTCGAGAAATCGAGATAACTCCTCTAATATTTGGTCCCATTGTCATTGGTGAAGTCTGATGGAGGTGGGATCCTCGAGAAATCGAGAGAACTCCTCTAATATTTGGTCCCATTGTCATTGGTGAAGTCTGATGGAGGTGGGATCCTCGAGAAATCGAGAGAACTCCTCTAATATTTGGTCCCATTGTCATTGGTGAAGTCTGATGGAGGTGGGATCCTCGAGAAATCGAGAGAACTCCTCTAATATTTGGTCCCATTGTCATTGGTGAAGTCTGATGGAGGTGGGATCCTCGAGAAATCGAGAGAACTCCTCTAATATTTGGTCCCATTGTCATTGGTGAAGTCTGATGGAGGTGGAATCCTCGAGAAATTGAGAGAACTCCTCTAATATTTGGTCGCATTGTCATTGGTGAAGTCTGATGGAGGTGGGATCCTCGAGAAATAGATAGAACTCCTCTAATATTAAATGCACACATATAGTGATTTTGGTGTCTTTGTCAAGAAATCAAGCATTTGCATTCAGAAAGTGAGTTTTGCTGAATTGGAACTGATGAAGACCGGAAATAGAAGTCGCTTTTTTTGTTTAAAATAATATCATAAATATCGAAAATAAAATACATGATGTTGATTTTGGTTGAAAACAAAATTCATTATGTTGAATTTAGTCGAAAACGAAATTCATTATGTTGAATTTAGTCGAAAACAAAATTCATATCCATATCAAATAGGATTAGAATATACCAAATGAACTTGTAATGTAGTTAATTATGTTCCTATCACACAGAAAAACCCAATAATATTTCGGTGTTGGCTTGAACGTTGAAAAGTTGAAAATTACCGGGGAAAATTTTATAGAAGTTAGGTATATAAAAAGTTATATTAGTATGTAGCTAAATTACTCCTTCGTCGCGATTTGACCGCATTAGGTTTTATACGCATACGAAGGTTTAGGACCTCTCCAACCCGTCTGGCGAGCATAGAGAGTGTAGGCCAAATCCTCTGGCTGCTCTGGCTGATATATTTCAATTTCAATTTATTTATTTGCTTTACATATTGTACATATATTACACTACACTACATCGTCAATTCATTAGTTAGTAGGTACAACATGAACCCTGATAGGACATTGCAAAAGCAAACAATGGAACAGGTATATGGCTCTGGTAGCACAGAGAGGGTCATGTTCCTGTAGTGGAGACTTAAAAAGACCTGATGATGGTGAAGTTTAATTATATTATGTGAGGAATTGCAAGGAAAACGCTGGATGCAGGCCGCTTCCGATCGGTCGTTTTGAAAATCCTTGGGGGAGGCCTATGTCCAGCAGTGGACTTCCTGTGGCTGATATGATGATGATGTGATAAATGCTGAGTAACATAAATTTCCGTGGCATTTCCAAGTAATTTTATTTTTAACTGACTTGGTTCTTCTTGTGGATTGTGATCTCAGAAATTTGTACGGTGGAAAAAACTGCTTTGCTCGACTGACATTCCTGAAGAGTCTCCTTACTCTAGAAAGAATCAGACTTAATTTCCATACAAACGTAATCTAACTTTTATTTTGAAATGAAATGTTAGATTTCAGCAAAATTTGTTATTACAAAGAAATTGCACATATCTAGGCATAGGTAGATATAACTGGTTTGCACCATCAAAATATGGACATGAAAGAGAATATAGTGTATCATATCATATTTGACCATCAGTATGGAAAACTTCTACACCCTTATATTTTTTTTCAAGTTGATATATTGACTGTCGATGCATTATTCAAATTCTGCTGAAATCTGACATTTAATATTAAAATAAAAGCTAGCCTACGTTTGTATAAAAAGTCTAGGGTAAGTGGACTCTTAAAAAATATTATTTTTTAGGGGATATTTTTATACCTTGGAACTAGAGTGGGATAAGTGAAAATAAAAAGCTAATTAAATAATAAGTAGGTACCTATGCCAGCATTTAAGCCAAAAGTAGGTACTGATCGTCCCAAGTAAACCGTTAACTTTATAGCCATCTCTGGTTAACGGCTAAATAAAGGGGGTTTAGGAGAATAACCGTGCAATCCGACCTACGCAGACTAGGCTCTCCATCGAGCTTATTCAAATAGAGCCAGTTTGTAGAAATGCTGAATTAGATTAGCAAGAAATAAGCAGTTTGTTGATGGTTTAAGGATTTTGACCTTTGAGTATACCAAGATTAGTCTGTTTGGAGCGTTGGTACTTATATAGATATTCTCTTAGGTATGTATCTATACAGACTACTTTATAAGTATTATTTATATACCTTTTAATACCTTATAAGTATTGAGGAGGCCCCGTGGAAGTACGCATTGCCTGCGCTTTCACAAGTTAAGCAACCCCGGGCGTGGTCCGTACTTGAATGGGTGACCACGAGTGGTACAAAAATTTCTCGAGCTCCTCCGTGCTTCGGAAGGCACGTAAATTACATTATTGTATAGTAGTTGTCAAGCTATGTCAGATGCCTTTAGGCAGCCTGAAAAATCTGACACCAGTGTTGGCCACTTACACACGAAAAACGAAACCTTATAAGTACGAGTAAAAGTAAAATATTTTTTTGTAACTAGCTTTATTCTAAAACAATGAACTAAAAAGTTTAAAGTGCTCCTCAAGAATCTCAATGCAAAAGGGCTTTGGGCTCCATTGTACCTCTTGGGCAAAATCTGTGCGGTTATGTTGTTTTACCACACAGATGCCATGGCCACATTCCGGGTTCATCATGTAATTGGTACTATAATATTGCGTTGTCACCCAACTTACATTATGTGAAGTTTCATCTCGATCGAATAATGGGGAGTGGGTCTAATTTAGCTTGCAAGTTTTGATTCGATACTTAGTTCTGTATTTAAGGACTTACTTACTTTTTCTCAAAGGAAATAAATCAGTGTATCAAAGAATTAAATATGTATTAGGCCTTCAAAGTCACTTTTCACATTAATACGTACTTACTGAAGATACATTTCTCATTTTACATTCTTCCGCAAAGTATTAAAATAGCACATATTCGACTTTAATGTAAAAAGGTTCTCAACACATCTGCTTACGTATGCATGAGCAATTTTCGTTTGGAGAAGCTCAAAGGGCGCTGATAAGTAGCGTAATTGCCGTTTTTAGGGATAAATGAAAACGTGACCGAAATAAGGTGATTACTTAAGGTGTTGATTAAAACTGTAAAGGCTGTAAAATATTTGGAAACGTGAGATGTTTTCATTAGGATTAAACAAACGATAATTTTGTAAAAAATACGCGGTAGAAATTTACAAATAAGTAATGCACATAGAATTTAATTTTTATAGTTAATATCCCTATGGTTAACTGGGAGAAAATGCTCTTAGCATTAAGTCCGCCATTTGTTAAAAGTATATTTTTACTTTGGAAGAATAAATTTTGATAAATAAATAAACTTGTCTCACTTGAACATCGTCGTTCAGCTGTTATCATCTATACGTATAAAAAATAGTATGTGCTAGAATTTGTAAACGTCAGGACCCTTGGCCAGTATCCAGGGCCGTAAAATTATTCTAAAATAACCTTAGAATATGTTTACGTTAACTTTTTTCAACCATACAAAATGAAAAACAGAATTAATTGTGTGATAGAACTTCAAAACAAATTCTATTGAATAACTTCTTGATTGAATGAAACCTACGGACCATAACTTTTACTTAAGTATTTACTTAACAAAGAGCTGAGGACTGAAATTAAAAAGGGCGGGAAGCTTTAATTCTAGTTTATTACGAATGTTAAGTGCTGTTTTCAATTTTTAAATGATAAGAAAGGACAAAAACTTTTCGACAATTCACCCTTTCAAACAAAACATAAAACAAGCAGCGTTTAATATTTGTATGCTGCCGAGGCAAAAATAAACCGTCATGCATAGACTCAGTCTCGTCTTGCAGTGTCGGTCAAAATCGGTAAGTATATAATATTTTAAAAGGATGTCAGGTATTCGTGGAACAAGCAAAACATATTTTTCGAGTGTATGTATGTCTTTTGGCACGCTCTGTAGCTTAAAATGCTAAAAAACAACATATAACCTAGTCCATTCATTCAATTGGTTTGAATGCTGTCGGCTTTTTCAAAGACGAGGCCTTTAAAGCGCGCCTACGGCATACACGCCATTTCAACAAATGAACTATGGTTCAATCGTGTTCGCGTGTTCGGATCCCGTTGCCTCTTAGGCATACTTGTACACAATTTTAATACGCAGTCGAGTTTTTTGTATTTTGACACTTTTTCGAGATTTTTTAGTGTCAAAATAACAGGTTTAGGGTTCCTAACCGCATCGCCTACTGACATGACTCAGATTCTTGCCCATTTCCTCAAAAGGCCGTTTTTCCATACAAATGTAGTCCCCTGTTTCCTCCCTGGATAATGCCGGTAGAGTTATATTTTTTCCTTAATATATATCGCCACTATTAGCATGTCCCTATGTTTTCTTTTTTTTCATAAATTATTTATTAAAAGAGATATAAACGTTCAAAAACCTAAAAAAATGGCCAGATTTTCCGCTGTGTTCAAACATCCAGAAAACAAATTTGACTAGATTATATAAAAAAATTTAAACATAGGAACACCGCTCAAGTCTTCGTTAATTCGTAATGAAAAAAGTACTTATATTGGTTAAGTTTTGGAGAAGTAATCAGGGACTACGAATCGTTGATTTTCTGTTTTTTTAATAGGTATTTTCAGTCCAAGCTGCAGTATGTCTCTACTCGTATCGCACTTGCTCGGTTGAAGTTCGGGCACAGCGCGACAGCAATAGATTTTTAAAATACCTAGTTTTCATCTAGCCCTTGAGGTTTCCTCTTAACCATCTGCACGGGAAGAGAAGCCGCTGATACATTCTACGTTTTACTTCTAGACCAACATATGGAACGTAACTTCATCAAATAAGATCTTTATTTTTTCAATTGTCGAAAATTTTTAAAAGGTAATTGACAAATTTAATTGCCAAGTATTCCTGGTATGAAAGAATTTAAGGTGAAACGTTTTTAACTCGATTTGTCACTGTCAAAAGAATGAACCACATTATTTATTCACAGGAGAATAATACAAAAGTACACAAAGGCTGGACGTCTTTCCCTGTTTTTTCTACAGATTATCGTAAAATCCACTGTCCATTAAGGACAGTGGATTCTGTAAATCGGAACACACAGAATAGTTAGTTATAGTAACTTAAAGACACTTTTATACGATTACTGAGAGAATAAAAGATTTTAGTATTTTATTTATTATCTTTTATTGGTACGCTTTTCAGCCACGGGTCCATGGGGACCCGTTCCTTTGAGGCCCCATGAACGGGCCAAAGCCAACATAAAGAGGTCTTTTTGTACCTTTATATCTAAAAAGTGAGATGGCCTTTGTAACAATATATGTTACTAGTTTTAAGAGTCCCCTCACCCTAGACAGAATCAGAGTTTCCCATACAAACGTAGTCTACGTTTTATTTTGAAACGACATGTCAGATTTCGGTAAAAAATTGTAACTTTAAAGAAATTGCACATATCTTGGGAAAAGTGAAAACCAATTTTTATAAAATATAAATTGGTTTTCACAGTCAAAATATGACCTTAAAAGAGAATTTAGTGCATTATATCATTTTTGACCATTACTATGGAAAACTTTTATACAACAATTATATGATTATAATCCTAGATAAATGCAATTTCTTTAAAGTTACAAATTTTTACCGAAATCTGATATGTCGTTTTGAAATAAAACGTAGACCACGTTTGTATGGGAAAGTCTAGAGTAAGAAGATAAAGTTTATTTAGTTTATTAAGTTTTATTTATAGTATTCAAGCTGGACTGGAACGAAAGAAAAACGTAGGATGTAGGTACCAGCTTCTTATCCACCCTCAACTCAGCTGCAATGCTGCGAAGCCCGGGGTCCGCTTACTGGCTTTTTCTGTTCTACTTCGCACGGTCTTTAGCATCCCTGGTTGTAAGACCATTGTCAAGCGAGCATTTCTTGGGTTTTCGTAAGACAAGACCGTACCAGCTTAGGCGACATTCTTGCAGTTCGTCTGCTATACCACGGACATCTTGTGGTAGAGCCACGCTACCGGCAAAACTCAGTTTTGCTAGTAGCATGAATGGGCCGGCTCGTCCGGGGAAGTAACACACTCTCACAGAAAATCGACGTCTGAATAGTAGCTTCACCGCTTCTATACTTCGTTCGGTGAGTGAGAGAGCCGGAGCCCCCCCCCCCCCCTCACCCTCACCCCTACCCCCTCCAGCGCGCCTGCCCTTGGATCTCCTGAGGCATCGAGTAAGCGTGCGAAAATTTCCTTATATAACTGACGGGCATCTGCACTCCGAGGCCCCAAGGTCTCCACGGCAAAAGGCGTAAATATATACGGCTCTCCCAAAGCCGCATACTTGCGCCTCTTATTGGCTTCAGCAGTCGCAGCAGCTACACCTGCCTTACGGGCAGTCGCTCGTACGTGGGATGGAGCAACAGTATCCACGCATGTGGAATCCCATACGGGCGACTGCCCGTTTTTCCAAGGTATGAGCGTCATTCCGTCTGGCCTCTTCCCATCGTTTCGACTGATACCAGCTGGTTCAAAAACTGCTGGTACACCGGACGAGGCAAGGACGGACAAGGCAGCGCGACGGATGACGTCATTTAAGGCGGCAAGACGCGAAATGCGTCCTGCGCTGCGACGGCACGCCAGGCCGTGGTGACCAAGGGGATCGACACTTCCCTCGCAGCGGCAGCGATGGGGCTCGTTTGTCCTGGCACCTAGCCTTAAGCTCACTGCCAAGCTGAACGTCGTCTTCTCCAGGAGCGTGCCTATGCCTCCGGAAGGAATGGCATGGCTGTAGACGAGACCGCTCTGTCTCATCAACTGCAGTTTCGAAAAGATGTTTTCGTGGCTGCAAGCAGAGAGGTTCCTCCCACTGCTGCTGTGAAGCCAGATTCAGGGGCAAATCTACACTCGGACCGGTTACACTAATTCAGGCATCCCTGGTCTCGGCCAAGCAAGCAAACTCTACTTCGTGAAACGATGGGCCTAAAATACTACCAACGAGATTGACCGTGCTATGAACCGAAGACAGTAAGACTGGTAGGCTAAACTTGAAATTTTCCTTATCCCAAGACCACCATGGGGCGTATTGGTAAGGTTGCTTGGGCCCAGCACCTGTCGTTAAGAGGGCAATTGAACGTTTTGTTTAAGGTCTCTCGAACAATCTGGTCTAACCGTGACAAAGGTTCACTGTGGGCCCAAATTGGTGTGCACCGAAGAGTATAGGTGTTCTTGGGTACGAATAGACAAAATTTTATGATACAATAGGCCATGTGGAAGTTTACGTCCTCTAGACGGCTGGAGGATTCTTCAAAAAGTGAAATTTGGTCTTCCACAAACTTTCGAAATGCATCTTCCAGCACTGGGGCTCCCAGGAGGCGAAGTGACTGATCGGTTATAATTTTAAGGTTAGGAGCCAAGACATTAATTTTTATGTAGTAATTACAAGTTTAGTATCTAACTGCACCTTTGACCACGCGGGCAACGCCGTAGGTAACACCTAGTTGACTAAAATACACTCGTAGTTCACCTCAAACTGTGAACGTGACCCCAATTACAACCCCATATTAACCGCTTTTAATTATTTTGGTTTATGTTCAAATATATATTGGTCCCATTTACTCGTCTACCTTTCATGAAGTCTTGATGTCATATCTTTTTTATTTGTTGTTATGTTTTTTTTTAGTATTTTAGATTTTATGATTTTGAGTTAGTATTAGGATTTTCAAAATTTCTTTGTATTTATATTGACACTCCACCCATTCCAAAAATATGTAACCTTTTGAAGACTGGGTTGACTGGAAGAGATCCCTTCTCGGGATAAGTCCGCCTTTGTACAAATTATATCTTTTTCCCTTTGTATTAAATAATGTACATTTAAATGTAATTTTTGTGCAATAAAGAAATTAAACAAACAAACATACATATAGGGTATTATTGTATATTGTAAGTTTGTTTATTACATTGACCAACAGCAGTACCTATTTCTTTTAGCGTTAAGTTCGCCTATTGTTCTGTACAATTTGTATTTGATGGACAATAAAGATTAGATAAAATAAAATAAATAAGTTTTATATCCTATGTATGAACTAAATAATTGATAAAAATAAATCGTTCAAATATTACGAATTGAATAACTACCTAAAAATACTTGGTCGATTTTGATTCCGATCTTTTTCAGCAACGTGAAAATTTTATTTCTCCGGGAAGGTCAAACCAGTGTGCAGAATAAGGCCATTACAAATAAATATTGAAATTGTTTACATATCGACTGCTAAAATATGCGTAAAACTCAAGATTTATTGCGAGTTATAAAAGTTGTACCTATAAGTTTATTTTAATCGACTTAATAAATCATTTTTTCATATACCTAGGTATGTAACTTTTCATATCGAATTTTTAAATATAATATGCATAAAACTCTAATGATTAATTGCGAGTTAAAAAAGTTTATTTTAATCGACTAAATAAATAATTATTTTTCATAAATGCAACTTTTCATATCTAAGCGTGAAGAAAACAGAAAGTTCATTTTAATTTTATTGCCACCAAAAAGTATATAGTGGAAAGGTTTTACACTACATTGCAAAGAGGCGGACTGTAAGTTACAAATAAATGCGAAAGTTCAAAACTAAAAATAAACTTCAAAGCGCCGACTGGAATGTGGAAAACGACTCTAGCACTGCATTACGACAAACAAAATTCCGCCATTGTACACATTATTTGGTCTATTAATATTTATATGACTGTAACTTTTTATGAACAATAAAGATATACAACAACAAAATCTCGATGAACGCTAGACCGACAGTTCATTTAGTTTCGTGCATTAAAGCGACAAGAGACAAAATCAAATTAGAGCGACATAAGACAAAATCATGATGTCTTATGTCCTCTTATCTCGCTCTAATTAACTATTTTGATTTAAATAATAATAAATAATAAAAAATAACATACACTCTCATGTTTTATTGTGACTTAAAAACTATCTATCTCTGTCTATAATTTAAGAACCACGTTCTTGTCGGTGGAGTAGTTTCCATGTCTCCCTCTCTTGAGCCATAAAAACTATAAAAAACTATCTAATTATATATCATGTATAACCCATAGACTTTTTCCACTTTTTATTTGTAGCGTCTTGATTCGTTAGTTTACTTTACATCTTTTGTTTTTTCTTCCAGAAGAAGAGTTTGCAGAGTTTTTGTATCAAGTAAATAGTCATTTACCAAACATACAGTAATAAGTGTTTACCTCTATGCCGTTTCAAATACTGGCCTGCACTGGCAGAATGACAATTTGAAAGGCATTCCATCAGGCAAACCTCGGGATGAAAACTCTTCATTTGTTAACTTAAGTTACGTACCTGTGAGCTGGTAGAGCTGTATAATGACTTAGTGGTGGATGGTGGTGAGGTGGCGGGCCCGTGCAGACTGAGGCCAAGCCCGCGCTACCCCTAACTTTTATATCAACCCTGCCCACGTGGGATGCACGGCGATATAGCTACTGGATGTGACATCACATTTTAAAGAAGAATCTAAATAAAGAACCTTTACACCGACATCCGTACTCTCTTCTATTCAAATAATTTATTTTAAATGGGGGCACATATGAAATAAATTATTTGAAGGAACGGAGATATCATTTAAAATTTTGTCTTTACCAAGCCCTAGATAACCGTTTAAACTATGTAATTAACTACAGTTTAAAGTGAGGACGTGAAGCTTTTCTTCGCACATTTGCCAAAAGTGGACGTTTTTCGCTAGGGCTTGGTAGAGATAAAATTTTAAATGATATCTCCGTTTCCTTTCAAATAATTTATTTTAAATGGGGGCAGCACTGGACCTTGGAAAATTCATGTATGTTTGATTCGAATTTTCACCCATTCCCTCGATTGGCTTTTACGATCTTAGCGAAGAGAAGCAACTGGTACTATCTAAGTTTTATGATTTCTCCAAGATCAGCATTGAAGAATTTCTTCCCTTCTTACATATCGTACCCTATCTAGTCGCTGTTATTCTCTGTGCCAAGGGGTGTTCTGAAGCTATCTCAGCGGACAAATGTCAACCACGTGGGCAGTCACTCTCAACTATGTTTAGAAAATCATTCCTTATTTTTATTTCTAGTTTTACCTGAATGACATTGAGAGGAGGTAAACGCCATGGCATTTCATTGAAAAGGCTTGAGATCTCGAATTTTTTACATAATCTTAATCTATATATATTGAAGCGAAAATCACTTATTTACTAATCACGAAATCTCGAAAACTACTTAGCCAATGAAGATGAAATTTGGTAGGAAGGTAGATTGTGACTAGGAGACGTCCGCTTAGAAAGGATTACTTAGCCAATGAAGATGAAATTTGGCAGGAAGATAGATTGTGACTAGAAGACATCCGCTAAGAAAGGATTTTTGGTAACTCCATCCCTAAGGGGGTGAAATAGGGGTTGGCAGTTTGTATAAAACTTTGTTATTTTTAAAGTGAGACACATGAAATTTTTTATGTATTTTAGTAGTCAGTAGAACATAATTATACATTTATTAGATTTTGAAAATTACATCCCTATAGGGGTGAAATAGGGGTTGCAAGTTTGTATGAATGTTCGTCATTTTTGAAGCGAGACACATGACATTTTTGACTTAGTGGTTAGTAAAAAATTATAATCCATTAATTGGATTTTAATAAATTGCAACCCCATTTTAAAATAAACAATCTAATTTGTGTAGTCTACGCGGGCGAAGTGCGGGCAAAAGCTAGTAGTAGCTAGTATATAAAAGGACACAGTTAAAAATACAAAACATATAATATACCTACGTACAAAAGCGGACTTATATAAAATCATATATTACTTATAGAAAATCATATATTAACTATCACGTCCTTATCCCTAACGGGGCAGACAGAGCCTTTTGGGTCTTGCGGCTCTAAGTAGACAGAGCACAGGGCAGCAAAACCCAAATGCCACTATTAGCGTAATTAGTGAAAAAAGGAATCAAAATAGTGATGGGTTGCTAGACGCATCGCCTATTAAATGATTCGCATTTTCATTAATTCCCTCGAGTGACTTTTACTATCTACACGGGAAGAGAAGCAGTACATTCTATATTTTTTCTTTACTCCCAGACCAGCATGGAAGAATAGAAATTCAGAAACAACTTTATTTAGGTATGACGGGAAGGGAAACCGAGAAGAAAAGAAGGTTGTGTTGTAGTGTTGAATTATGTTGTCAGTGTCAATACAACGTTTGGGTCAGACACTCGTGTATCATTTCGCTCCCCTCAACCCGCACACTTTAGTGTTATTTCCACAGATCTGTATATATATACTACCTACTGATAAAGAAAGTCCTTCAATTATGAAAACCTGGCGTGCCAATTTTCAATACAAAATTTTATAAGAAATTCACTTACAAACGGAAGGAATCTTTTTTATAGGGCCTCCAACATTTTTCGACGAGTATCTACGGCTTAAACGGCAGATTTAGGTATTTTAAAGTAGAGCGCTCAATATCTGATCTAATGAATTGACATAGACGGATTAAAAGTGGCGATCCTAAATGAAGTCAATTTGACGTCAGATCGACACGCAAATTCATACAGAGGCTGTGTCTATCTTGATCCATGCTCTGTGGTTATTTCAGATTTAACTACATAATTTTTAAAAGAAAAACATGTAACCTGTTTAAATAGAGGCACGTACGAGTAAGTAAACTAATTATAATGGTTCAAATAACACACATAACATAAACTTGTCCACATTCTACGTGTTGGATCTGTTGAAACGGAAGCTTCCCAAAGGACCACCGTGATGAAAAGACCCGTAATCCTTAAGGACTTTTAAATAAATAAACAAGTACTTACATAATTCAAAATATTTTTAAAAGCAAGCCTTTACCTAAAAAAATGAAAAATGCTTCTCAAGACAAATCAATTGAGCCCAATCTCGGTGGGGTTATGTTGTTTTATCACAGAGATGCCGAGGCCACCTTCCGGTGGCCTCGGCATTATTATGAGATCAGGAGATCAGGTCGTGGGTACCGTAATATTGCATTGTCACCCTTACATAAGAATGTGAAGTTTCAGGTGAATCGAATAATGGCAAGTGGGTCTAATTTAGCTTGCAAGATTTAATTACAGATAGTGATGTACCGTTCCCGTTCCCCAGATTTCCGGAAACGTTCTCGGGAATGTTCCCAAAAAATGGAAATTTCAGGGAAAGTTGTAATTTTATTTATCAGACATATTTTTTATCACTGCAAATATAATTCACTAATGTAAATGCATCACTGATATGGTTATAATACATATATCCAATATTCCGTAACATTCCCTAGAAATTCCCAAATACCTCGGGAATGTTCCCCAATGCCCGGAGAATTTGGGAATTTAAATACTTTTTACATTAGTAGACCCAGCTATTAATAAAATCTGTAAAAGTATGCCTAAATGTTTGGCAAATATTGTATAGATAGCTGACGACAATATGAGTATGACCATGAATATACACCATATAACTAAGTTCTCTGTTTGCGTTTAATTTGCTACGTCACAGCCTCAAAGCTCGCAACCAAATTAAAAGTTCCAATTTGATTATCAAGCATTTTAGGTCACAATGCTGGAATTGGATACTTTTGATCAGCATCAGCATACGCTGATAACAACGTAATTTTTATACGTGCTACTGAATATAATTTAGGTTCTTGTGTGTATTTTCTTATTTTCCATATCAGAAACAAGATTAACATCCGTCATCATCCGTCATCCATATTTATTTTAGATGTGGACTTCAGCCTAAAATTAGACCAGCTGGAAACTCAGACATAATTTTGCTTATGACGTGAAAACAAAAAGGAGTTTCCTCGTTGTTACAATTTTTTTTATTCAAAAATTATTGTATTAAAATCCTACAATATTTTGAAAATATGTGATGGAACATTTTTGCCACGAGTGGATTTTTTTTATCACATACTTTCAATTTACATTTTGTGGTGATACCAGTGACTTATACCTATATAGATAGGTATATTATATTGTATATAAAAAGTCGCTGCCCTCCATCTGTCCCTCTGTATATGACTTTCTAAAATAGCAAAGTCCGGATCTAAATATCAGAAAAGATAATGTATCTACTATACCAGTATAATACCAATAAATACCTACCGAAAAATTAAGCAAGTATGCCTTTGAAAGTACCTTCATCCTGATTATAATATAATTGTAGTATCGGTAGCTTTTGCACTAAAAATAATTAAAAATAATGACCTTCAATAAGTGATATATTTATCCTACATTGAATAAAAAATTATTTGACTTTGACTTTGACTTTGATTAATTTGAATTTAGTCGACATTAATACATACCACTTTGCTAGGCGACCAGTACTGTGTAAATGAGTTTCTTTCGGAGTTTCTTCTCAGCAGTGGTCGTTGCGAAACGTATCGGTAGCTTTTGAACAAAGAAAAAATTTATTTAGATATAAATAAACATTACACGTAATGTACACTATAATTATTGACGAGTAAAAGTGCCTGCAAAGGCCTAATTACTGAATAAATATTTGATTTTGATTTTATTCTCATACACCATAACCACGAATCATGTTTTCAATTTATTTCCATCATTTTGAAATGGCTACCGTTGGCGTACTTAGCGTCGAGCAAACCAGCTTCATAATTAAAATAGCCCTTCTCCCATTGCAGCGCCCATCAGGGCCCTTAATTGATCCTAATTTTGTAAAACACCTGTATTGTACATTAAGGAAGCAATAAATATTTGAGTATTGAGTATTAAGCGTAAAGTTGTGAGTAGATTATTACAACACTCTCTACTCGTAACAACCTCACAACCTCGGTGGTGTAATGGTCAACACGCTAGTCCGCCAATCTGGAGGTTCTGGGTTCGAACCCCAGCCAGGGCAAGTTGGAAAATGGCCTTTTAGAAATTGTCCTGGGTCTTGGATGTTTATCTAGAGGTATTGTTTATGTATGTATGTATTTATTATAAAATATAGTATCGTTGAGTTAGTATCCCATAATATAAAGTCTTACTTTGGGGCTAGCTCAATCGGTGTCCTTGTCCATATCTATTTATTTATTTATTTATATGAAGATAAATACATACATACATACTATCACGCCTGTTCCCCACATGGGTATGCAGAGACTACGGACGTTTACTTGCTACGATCCTAACAGACCTCTCTCTTCATGCATGCCCGCCGGTTACGGGTACTTCTGACCTCTCGTTTTTAGGGTTCCATACCCAAAGGGTGCCAACGGGACCCTATTACTGAAACTCCGCTGTCCGTCCGTCTGTCACTAGTCTGTCCTATATTTTGAACCGTAATAGCTAGACACTTGAAATTTTAACCGATTATGTATTACTGTGGCCGCTATAATAAAATACCTACTAAAAATAAGATAAAGTTTAAATTACAGGGGGTCGTCAAGAAACGGTTTTTTTCAACGTTTTAAAACATTGTACTCTTAATGTACGAGTCTGACTCGCACTTGACCGGCTTTTTTTAAGAATTTCTGCAGTCTGGTCGCAGTACGTAAGTTACACAATTAACGTTTAGAAATTCACAACTCATTTTTGTCACCGTGTGACACAAACAGTACTTTCATACGAAACCAAATGCAGCAGAAATTACGCGACTCATTTTCTGCGACTCGCAACTCAGAAGATACGCTCGTTTGGCTGGGCCCTTTCTCGTATATTGGCGATTTCACGGAAGTGGCGATAGTTTCCATTAGGACGATTATAAAGCTATTATATGACACGTCTATTCAGACCCACCCCTATTCAGATTTATAGATGTGTTCCACGAAAATTATGTGCTTTCATTGACTAAACAGAAATAGGTAACACACCGTAATCAAATATTCTCGGAATTACATTTAAATTTTGTTCCATGCTGGTCTGGGAGAGAAGAAAAGACTTAGAATGTAGCAGCTGCTTCTCTTTTCGCGCAGATCGTAAAAGCCGTTCGAGGGAATGGGCGAAATAACGAATCATAGGCGATGCGGCTAGCAACCTGTATTAGTATAAAATTCCCGGTTTCAGATTGAGATGACATTTTGTATGCAAATATTAGATGCTATATTATTATAACAAGAAGCAGGTCTGATGATGGAGCCGGAAGGTAGCTATAGGAAACCTGTAATTAAACGACGCTACCGAATCTAGTTTGGGCGTATTACACTATACATATGACTTGATAAGTACTTAGGCCCCACAATAAAAGACTGTATAGCCACCACTAAGGGTGTATCACTGTATAGTGGTGAGGTAATGAAACCCAATGAATCTGGTTGATCCATCACCGTCTATAGGCCAGGAGTGGCGACGGGATAATTGATGATTTATTGTCATAACAACGGGTTTTTATACAAAAATATTTACATTACCTTAGATCTACACATCCGTTTAGTACCTACGTGATGTGCTAAATTAGCATAGATGTCCTAGTTCACATCACGTACTACTATAAGGATACAGCCATAGACTGCAGGAATTTTCTTCTATTCAAGAAAATTTCTAAATACTTTAGGACCTTATGACAGAAGACGCAATAGCACTGTATGTAATACACAAGTCACTTCCGCTATCTATCCAAAAGAGAGGTCTGGCTTCTAATATGGTTTCCCGTTCTTTTCATACTCCCATAATAGCAATCCGCCGCCGCAGCTTTGTCACGTTTATTAATAATTTGCGTTAGTACTGATATTAATTATGGGATAACAAATTCAATTTAACACAATTTTTATTTATGTCTTAATTCTTCTCTTCCCGCGCATATCGTAAAAGCCGATCGAGGAAATGGTGAAAATGCTAATCATGTTAATAGACGATGCTAGCAACCCATCACTATTTTGATTCCTTTTCCGTCTCCTCGCCCACCATAACGCTAAAAAAGGCCTTTGGATCTTGCGTCTCTGGGCTCTGTCTGCTTAGAGCCGTAAAATCTAAAATGCTCTGCCTGCCCCGTTAAGTAAAAGGCGTGATAATGTAGTTGTCTTAATTCATAAAAAATTATCATAACATTTTACGGTTTTATCAATAGGTAAGTGGCTTTTTCTTAGATTTCCTAGTTAGATAGACCTACTGTTAATACTTATTAACTCTCAATGTCATTATAGGAATAAGCTAGTTTAAAATAATAAGCCTATGGGAAATATTTAAGCCCGTTTGTTTCTGTAAATAAATGAATAAGTTTTATTTTAAGGAACTTTAAAGTTTTTATGCCCCTTGCGTAATAGGTGCATAAAACCTCGTTTTACGGCCGTTAAGCATGCGAAAAAAGCCTTCCTGGTGACCTGGCCAGGAGAAGATGTACAATATACATGTTAGGTAATAATCTTGATGTAAAAAATTACGTACTAAGAGATCTTTTTATGTGGCTTTATTTGCCGTCTACGTTTTCATACTTGCAATGAAGTAGGTATATACTTTAAAAGGAAATTTAAAATAAGTAGCAATTAAATAGGTCTCCTAAGCGGAAAATGTAACAGGATCTTCATTAGCCAGTCCGGGCGTAAAAACGTTGTTCTGCCCACTCGTAATGAAAAATATTATCATCCGCTCTTTTTAGGGTTCCGTATCCAAAGGGTGCCAACGGGACCCTATTAGTGAAACTCCGATGTGTGTCTAGCTAGACACTTCAAATTTTCACCGATTATGTAATACCTGTGACCGCTATAACATCAAATAAGGAGGTCGCCATACAAGAAATGTATTTTTTTCAGCGTTTTAAAACCTTGTACAAAGGTATGGAACCCTTCATGTATGGGTCCGACTCGCACTTGACTGGTTTGAAGACATTTGAAGTTAATTATGTATATGGTACAGCCCCTAAAGTAACAAACACACACAAAATGTGCGTGGTACAAAATATTATGATTTACAACATGTCTTTTAAATTCAGGGTAAAACAAATAGGCAAAGAACAGCCTGTGATGACACAAAGCTAAAGCGGATAGAATAAAGCCGGGTTTTAATCCAACCACAACACCTTGTCCGAAAATAACCTCCCAAAAATTTATTACTATGTCCCGTAAAGCTTCTGCTTTTGAGACCGAGGCGCCTCGAGGACAAAGGCACGGATGTGGCAAGTTACTCGTACGTGCCTCGAGAGAGCTCTGCGCTCTGTAGACTACATAGAACGATAGAACTCTCTCAAGGCTTGTATTATAAAGCTGGGGAGACGTAAATAGTGCAGTCAGGGTAAATCTCTTATGTGCGACCTTAGCTCTCAATTACACCTTTAGTATTGTAGAGCCTTAAACCTACTTTACTAGAGTCAAGATAGCAAACGGTATTTGTGGATATTTAATTGACCAGGCGAGCGAAGCGTCTGTTTCGAGATTAGCCTACGTGATTGTCCGTCAGCCTTTTCTTCTTTGACGAAAATTGGCACACAAGTTCCTTGTTTTTTTTTCTGTTTGCGATTTTTGATTGGAAGCAAAAGGGGCCAAGTTTGTTGTAGCGTTATTTATCGACGGATTTTAATGAAATTTGAGAAGCACACTAAAAGAACTTTATTCTACACAAGTAGTTGCAAAAATAGATCCAAAAGGGGCAGAAGTTTGCTGCAGAGTTATATATAGTCGGATTTCAGTGAAATGGCTTTGCTAAGCTATGACTGCTATTCTATTCGATGCTATTTCGAATAAGTACTTAACATCCTTTCAGGAATTGAACCTGTGACTTTATAAGAAACAAGTAGCCAAATGAGGTTGCCGGTAGATTCGGGAAACACCTTAACTTCCAGAAAGACTAAGACCTCGAATTACAAGTGGGTCGACCCTTAAGTTTCCTTTTGTATGTCCTTTATGTAATATAAGACCCTATACTTTCACTTGCAAGATCAAATAAGCCAAGGGGTTAAAACTACATAGGTACTAAATAAACCGGTCAAGTGCGAGTCTATACATAGATAACATATTAATAAAACATAAATAATACATAAAGCATACAATGTTTTAAAACGCTGAAAAATACACGTTTCTTGTACGAATATGACGACCCTTCACTTCGGCCCCTGTTAGTTTTTAACTTTATCTTTTACCATCTTTACTAACTGTTCAAGAGATGAGCATTTTGACTTGTGACAGACGGACAGACAGCGGAGTCTTAGTAATAGGATACCCTTTTGGTACGGAACCCTAAAAATTAAACAGCTCTATTATGGAAATATTTCTACATTTCACTCGTCCCCCCCTCATTAAATTTTCAATTCAATTTAAAATATCTTTATTATTATAGGATATTTAAAATAGTCTCCTGTCTCCACTTTGTTTTATTATTTGTTTCACATGTCCAGTTGTCTGTTTGTGTGTCCGTAATCAAATCTTTGAGTTGAAACTTCACATACCTACTTATGTAAGTTCGATGACAATGACAATTATGGTACCAATGACCTGATCTCATGATGAAGCCGAAAGGTTCCACGGAATCTCCGTGGTAATACAACATTTAATAACCCCGCCAAGTTTCCGAGATCAATTGATTCGTCTTGAGAAGCACTTTATACTTTTTAATCCAATGTTTTTGTTAGAGCTTGTTTTAAAAAAAAAATTAATAATTACTTGTTTAAGAATAAATTTCGGATTAAATTGGCTGTGTGTGTGTGACTGACAGTGGATACGCAGTAATCTTATAAGGGTTTCATTTTATTCCTGTGAATAAAATAAAAATCCGTCATTAAACTGCGGATTTTTATTTTATTCCTTATCACCAAACTGGAAGGCCTTCACGACTTTCCGACTGGCAGCCTATCATAGATTACAATTCCATCTGCCCTGAGTAATCCTCATGTTTTAATTTTAGATTTATTCTCTGGGTACCTAGGTAGGTACCCAAAGAATAAATCTCAAATTAAACGTTTTATTTATAGACCTAATTCTTTATCTTTATAATACCTTCGCATTATACTTACTTACTTTGGGGCTAGCTTAATCAGTGTGATTTTGTCCCTATATATTTATTTATTATTATTCACTATGATAAGAAAACACCCGTAGTACATACATTTAATCCGTTTATCAAAAAAAAAGTGTGGTGATAATAAAGGAGTTACAGATCATAAAAAAGTCTGTCTCTATATCTGTATGTTTAATTAATCTCCAAAAAACTGGAAGCAGTAGTATAAAGAAGCTACTAAGCTAAGTATTGGTACCTAGGGTTTACAAATTAGAGAGTTTGGTCGACCAATTAATTAGACGTTTTTAGTCGCGTTAACTCAAGTCGGCATTCGCAACTACGGAACCCTACACTGCGTATGACCGGTCACGCACTTGGCCGGTTGTTTTTAGGGTTCGGTTCGGTGTAGGGTTAGGGATATTGAAGTTCCCATACAACGAAAAGTGAATGTAAAAAAATTATTGGACTAACCCCAACGTGTGGACTATCGTTGAAAAGGTCTTTTAAAATGCAACAAAAACTGCTTTGAAACTACTCGTATGTAGATCAAACCCCCCAGTCTTGAGATAATCTAATACAAAGTTAAAATTTGAGGTGTCCCCCAACGGTAACTTTTGAAATATTACTAAAATAATTCTGTAAAAAATGTGGTATATACCTCAAAGTATGTACTTTTAATTAAAACTATAGCGGTCTCGGTATCATAGATAGTTATTTTTTAATACGTCATAAATCGTTAACCGCAATTTACCTTTAGAACTTTTATTTTATGTTACTTGCTGCTACGGAACCCTTCATGGCCGAGTCCGACTCGCACTTGGCCGCTTTTTTTATTATACGCAAACAGTATTCAATAATTAATAACTCTCTCTCTCTCTCATAATTATTAGCACGTTCCCGATTGAATCCATACTTAGCTGTGCTAATTCAAAGTCCGGTATGTATTTTAAGAAATAGTTAACTATTTATAGGTCTAACTGGTACTTATTTGCTACTAACTGGTTTTTTTCTTCTCCATTTCGCACGGTCTTGGGTCTTTTAAGGCCGTACCTGAATTTTCCGGGGTCCAGTGCTACCCCCATTTAAAATTAATCATTTCAAATAAAACGGAGACATTATTTAAAATTTTGCAACATATGAGAACGTTTAGCTTTTCTACGCACATTTGCCAAAAGTGGCCGTTTTTCGCAAATATGCGTAGTAAAGCTTAACGTTCTCACTTTAAACTGTAAACAGTAGTTCATAAAATACTTTGAAGGGTTATCTAGGACTTGGTAGTAGCAAAATTTTAAATGATGTCTCCGTTTTAATTGCAATAATTTATTTAAAATGGGGGCAGCACTGGACCCCGGAAAATTTAGGTACGGCCTTAATAATTGCATCTGAAGAAAATATAAACATAAAAAGCAGAAAACTCCGAGCTCTCAATTCTCAGAAATCTTGAACGACACGAGGCTTCCAAGTACAATTGTTAACTTAGAAAGACAATTTCTTCTAGGAACAAAGAGATTCAAATCAAAAGCAATAGATAGACATAGAATTTCTACATCTTAAATCAATATTTATTTGTGCCCAGTTCTTACTTATTTTACTTACTCAATTTTGTATGATTTGCAGTTCAAATTGGTATGATTTTGAAAATATACTCGTATATTATTTTGGATCTTCATTTTATTTATTTCGATAATCATATAGTTTCAATATAAAGTTAGTAACAGTTCGCTTCGTCAAAATGATCACAATTCGTGGACCTATCCCACCCTTATTTAGGGTCACAGACCTACCACTACTAGACTTGCAACGATATTGCTAGAAAGAGACTGTCAAATATAGTACAACGTAAATTTGAAAGAAACGCTGATATGTTTTTTTGTCTCTATCGGCGGCTGCTATAAGCTGGCCTACTGTCCAAATCTGGGCCAAACAAACCACAAAACGATCGAAGAAAGTTATTAATTTTAGGGATTTTATCATTAAAAGGTGATTTAGGGTTTTATTTGAGCTTAGAAGTTAGTAACCATAGTGTGTTCTGTGGCGTGTGCAAAATATGGGTGGAGGCAACAATCAAAGATAGAAAGAGATGCACTAAAGTGGCCACGCACTATGCAAGTCTAGTAGTGGTAGGTCTGTGTTTGGGGTCGACAATATTATCTAATGCCACTTGTAAAATCTATTGACTTATTCAAAAGAAGTAAACGAATGCCACTAAATAAAAAGAATTAGTTAAATATCATAAAAACGTAACCAATCCCAATGCCTTTTCTATTGGAAAAATTATTTAATTTCTTAGACCAAGAATTTGTCGGAGAAGAGTAGTTTTCCGCAGTAGTCTTGCCAATGACTCGCGACGGCGGAATTAAAAAAGTTTTCAAGTTAGCTTGATAGTTTATTTCCCAAGTTCACTGTCATGACTACAATCTCACTGGAGATACAAAGTTTAAAGGGGGTTTGGGTGATATAGTGAAGACATGTTTACTAGTCCCTTGGCCTTTCGAAGTTTTTTTTAAGACTGCGGTCTTCGACCTTGGGAATTTTTGATTGAATACCCGGATCTATATTTTCTATCTACACATACGCATTGTGCTGTATTTTAAATTTTTTAATGTTTTTACAAAAAACAATTTTTTTATTTATTTATTGTAAGTACGTGTTTAAGCATGAATCAATCTTCATATATATGTGTATTATTTAACTCAGTCGTATCCGCCAGAAATCTGACGACGTATTCGCTTATATATTTTCTTTAAAGTTAAATCTTTTAATTAAGTTTTTCTTTGAATTAAAAAAAGTATTAAAAATTCCTCTGCCACTTTTTAGGATTTTCCTTTGTCTTTATTTCTCTGTAATTTATACACAGCTTTATGTTTTAAATTCCGTGTAAACAACAAAGATATGAACGCCGCGCACCGCAAAAAATTGAAACACGTGTCAGGTTATTTGGAATTAAACAAACTAATTCAATGAAAATCAATAAATAGTCTCTGCCACTTTTTCAATACTTAAATAAACTTCAATTTAACATATCTAAACATATTGTTACTAATTTAGTTTGGCTCCAATAAGCCCCAAAAAAGTAGTCAAAATCACTAAAAATAAGGACCGGCCCCTTAAGAATTATTTTACGGCCCTGGATTCGAGTCCTTCTTCTTCTTCTCGAGTCGAAAAGCTATTTATTAATTTAATTAAATCAAATTTGACCAGTATTTGGCCACGGCGATTCCCCTCAGTCCTTAGAGCCTTAGTTAGTAGATTTTTAGTTTTTAACCCCCGACAAAAAAGAGGGGTGTTATAGTTTGGCGCTAGTGTCTGACGGTCTGTTCGTCTGTCTGTCTTTTTCATCGTAGCGCTCGAACGGAAGGACCGATTTTAGGGTGCAGGGTCATGAAGGGTAATTAGTAATTACGGTGAACACACGTGTCCAGAATAGTACGGCTAGGAGCGGGATTTCAAAGAGACATGCAGCCTTGTGAAACTAGCGTAATTAAAGGACCTAAGTATACCTATGTGCCGAGTCTATAATTTGGAGACAATGTGAGCATGGTTGACATTTGAATGTTACATAAAGGGCGTCACAAGCTCTTTTATAGCAATCAAAGGCTTACATTACACCAACCTTTGATTGTATTTGTCAGGAATAAAGAAGCAACAAAACTAAAGATAGGCTCCAAAGGACTTGTATTGTATCCAGGGCCGTAAAATTATTCTTAAAAAATAAAGGCCGTAAATGAAGTACGGTTAAAGTTCAAAACTATTTATTTATAAGAATTAGAATGATTCTACCTTACGTTTATGTCACTCATCTTTTTTCTTTTATTAGTCATTTATTTACTTACTAGCTGGTGCCCGCGACTTCGTTCGCGTTGAAGTATTGAATAATACACTTTTAAAAATCAAAGAATGTCTCTATAAACTACATTAGTAGTTTTTCCCGTAGGGGCTAAAACAAACAACTGTTCAGCACTACTCACTCGTGAACATGCCACGTACAGCTGTCCATGAGAAAAGCAGACCTCTGTGTAAAGGTTTCAGATGCGCGAGATAATGTGTGACGCTCACGATCAGCTGTCAATCTAGAGTCCCTTTCTGGAGAAGTTTCGGAGGCGCGAGACGTTGCATGTCGCTCACTATCTGCTGTTAACCTAAGAGACCTCTCTGTAAAGGTTTCAGATGCGCGCGACAATGCATGGCGCTCGCTGTCAGCCGTCAGCCTAAGGTTCCTTTCGGTAAGGGTTTCTGAAGCTCGAGATGACGATTGGCGTTCACGGTCATAGCTAAGGCGTGCATCACGATCGGAAGGAGATTCCAAAGAGCGCGCCATAGCTTGACGTTCTCGAGCAGCCTCAAGTCGGACCTGCCGTTCGTCATTTGATTCCTGTGATCTAGCTAATCTCTTTCTTTTGGCTTCTCTACTATTTTTAGAGAGATTGGGTCGTTTTCGAGGCATTGCTACAATAAAGTAACTTAGCCACTTAACGACAATAAAAAGCAACCAATAACCTAATCGCAAAGCAAAAACAAAAGTCCGTTTTACTAACCAAGTCAAATATAGTTTTAATAACTACAATAACAAAGCAACAAATAACCAAATCGCGAAGCAATAACAAAAGTCCGTTTTAGTAACCAAGTCAAATAATTCTATAAGTAGGTAAGTATTTTTTTCCAGAAACAATCAAAATCTGAAAGAAAGCGCTGTGGTTGCTCCTCTGCGTTACCGTCTACACAACCACACAATGACCAAAATACACGACAACAATAACATAAGCCCGAAGGCATCTTTACATCACAATAATAATGGGAGTTTTAGCCAGTACTTTAACTGTTACCGCCTTCACCGCGTGGAGGTACTCCCAGCCTATGCTACTGTTTAACATGACCCAAATGCAGGCATACCTGCGACTCTATAACAGGTACACACAATGAGTTCCCTTAGTTAGGTAGGGTGATTAATTTATCCCAAGTTTAGGCCAGTTAACACTTAGTCACTTGGCGTGAGTTATTATATATTTCACTGTCTAGGTAAAACTCAATCAAATGAAAAAATCCCATCAAATTCAGTCCTGTAGTTTCTGATATTCAATTTCCTGCCTACCCTCTTAGTCTATTGGCGTGATTATTGCAAGTGATGCTGAGTCAAATAAAAAAAGTCCCATTAAAATCGGCCCAGTAGTTTCCGAGATTCAATTTTCTGCCTACCCCCTTAGTCTATTGGCGTGATTATTTCTATCCTTCTTTACCTTCCAAGTAATGTTGAGTCAAATAAAAAAAAGTCCCATTAAAATCGGTTTAGTAGATTCTGAGATTCAATTTCCTGCCTGCCCCCTAAGTTTATCGGCGTGATTATTTATATCCCAGTTTACTCTCCAGGTGATACTGAGTCAAATAAAAAAAGTCCCGTCAAAATCGGTCCAGTAGATTCTGAGATTAGCCCGGACAAACAGACAGACAGACAGACAGACAGACAGACAGACAAAAATTTTAAAAATTGTTGTTTTGGCTTCTATTACGGTAATTAAGACCCCCTGTAACAATTTTTCATAAAAATCTTCAATGTACAGAAATCGATCTTTTACAGTCTTATTATATGTATAGATATCCCACTGTTGGGCAAAGGCCTGCCCACCTACCTTCCAGTACTTTTGTCCCTATTTTTTTTTGTTGATGGAGAAAAATGAAGGGAGATAAAAATAAAATATACTTACATATAAAAAAAAATAGAATTGTTAATTTTTATGAATTGTATGTATTTTATGTAAGTTTATAATAGATTGAAAATCTTGGTTTATATTTTATTTTTTTGTGACGCGCGACTTGTACATCTGAGTTTTTAATCATGTACGGATGGACATATTCAACGACCACCACTAGCTTCCTGCGACGGAAAACATCGTGAGGGAACCTGCACACTAGTTCACTAGTGTGCAATAATGACTTTTGTCTTTAGATTACAGTACACCCGTGTAGTTCCGGGTTAGAATAGGACCACTCCATCTCTTCCTGTGAATGTCCTAAGAGGCGACTAAAGGACTTAGCACAAACACCTCGTGCTCGTACAATTGCATTCCCAAGAGAGTTGACGTCAGGCAGGCGGCCGGTCGTAAAACTATAGCTAAATCATTTAAACTGTTCCGGCTATTTCTTCTCTATTTTGCAAGGACTTTGGCATCCTTGGGTGACCATTGGCATGCATGTTATATTTGGAGAAGAAAAAGCGGGAAAGCGCACCCCGGGCTCCGAAGCTTCTTCATCTAAGCGCGTTCCTGGTTCCACCCTCAGCTGTGCTGCTTCGGAGCCTGGGGTTTGCTTTCCCGCTTTTTCTTATAGGTGCCTATACATTATCACGTCTTTTTCCCTAATGAGACAGACAGAGCCCATGGCTGGAAGTTCCAAAGGCTTTAGCGTGATGATGGGCGAGTATGTGGAAAAATTATTTGCATTTTCACCCATTCCCTCAATCGGTTTTCGGTCGGGAAAAGAAGCAGCTGGTACAATCTATGTTTTTCTCTATTCTCTCAGACCAGCATGGAGAAGATTCAGTAAATCGAAAAGGAAAATGTTTTATTGTGAATACCTACTTACTTGTTAAAGCAATATACATTTTTTTCAATGTAGACATAGGTACTTACATAGAAAAGCTCTCCGCCTCTTAAGTTTATGATGATAGCTGCCATCGTTAAAGCTGACTGAGTACGCAATAATATGTAAAGTGATATGTTGCCCAAACTGTGCGGGAACTTGAGAATTTAATTAATTGTTTGAAACTCAATGCTTCCTCGCAAAATCTTAAGGCGAAGTGGGTTCAGAGCCCGCAATACTGTGTGTTTTTGAAAAATCAGTGTAATTATACTACTACAGTTTATTTCTCAAAAATACATAAGAATTTTAATGCTTTTCTACAGACACCCACAATATCCAAAACACGATTGAGCATTTTTGGCTCGACCTCTAAAATTGCCTAAATCCTTTTAAAAAAATATTACTACTTTATACAATCACCTTTTTATATGAAAATTATACCAAAAAATAGATAATCTAAATTACAAGTTAATTTCAATACACAAAAAAATATAAATATAATGCAAATAAAATAATAAACAAAACACAGCGAAATATCGTCGAGCACGGGTCCGGGCTTTTGTTCGCTCTCGACGAATATTTCACTGTGTTTTATTTATTATTATTTTTTTGTTTTGTTATTTATAATTTTTTGTGTAGCGAAATAAACTAATAATTAAGATTATCCAATTTTTTGGTATAGTTTTCATTTAATTCGAAGTTGATTAAAATAAATGATGTTATTATTATTATTATATAAAAAGGTGATTGTATAAAGTAGTAATATCTTTTTAAAAGGTTAATTTAGGCAATTTTAGAAGTATGTTTGTAATTTTTTTCTATTGAGTCAAAAATGCTTAATCGTGTTTTGTATATTGTTGGTGTCTGTATCATGTATTGAGAAATAAACTAAAGTAGTTTAATTACCGTGATTTTTCAAAAACACACACGGTATTCTTGGCTCTGAACTGACGGGGCCTTAATGCGTCCTAAAACGAAACTGTATGTAAAATAAAAATAAGAAAATTCGAAGTACGACTAGATACTACGTAAGTAAGTTATATCGAATTTAGTTAGTTAAAATCTTTATGGCACGAAAACATAAATGATACAGAATATGTAAAATAAGAATTTGTAAAATAATAAGAAGAATAAGAAAATAATAAGACCTTTTATGACAATGTTATGTGTACCTGTTACAAATTTTAGTGAATAAATGAATATGAATATATGCAAGAAGAAAAAAGTGTAAGTAATTAATAAAGATACAATACATACATAAAAAAATATACATAAATACATACATACCTATATCAATATATACACAAAAAAGATAATCCGAACAAGATAAGTGAGGAAATAAAGAAAGTCATATTATAATAAGGATAGAAAGTGTGACTTCACTTGAGATTTAAAGCTGACCTTAACCGATTTCAAAAGAGCAGGTTGTATTCGATCTACTTATAAATAAATATACAGGGCCTAACATAGTACCTACAACCTTTACTCAAACTATTTTAGGGATGTATTCAGTCCATGATACTGAACAACTTTCCCCAAGGAATATCGAAATATGAAAAATATTTTATGGCATTCCTTACAACCTGATCTGAGTTTGTATAGAAATCAAAAAATATTTTTTGCATAATTCGATATTTTCTTCAGTATATTTTGTTAGACGTTACATATAAATATGTCAATAGAGAAGCTTCCCAAAGTGGGTTGACGTCAGGCAGGCGGCCGGCCGGTCGTAAAACTATAGCCAAATCATTTAAACTGTTCCGGCTATTTCTACTCCATTTTGCAAGGTCTTTGGCATCCTTGGGTGACCATTGACATGCATGTTATATTTGGAGAAGAAAAAGCAGAAAAGCGCACCCCGGACTCCGAAGCAGCACAGCTGAGGATGCAACCGGGAACGCGCTTAGATGAAGATGTCAATACAAAAGAATTTTTTGAAAATCATATATATATTTTTATTAAGGAGTAGGTAGGTACTTTGTTCATACTCAGTTTAGACAGATTTTCGAAAGAAATTGCTTTATAAAAGCGCTTAGCTACCTACAAAAATAAAATTAATATTGATGCGTAACTACTTATTGGTATATTCTATGATCTATACGAGTATCTTTGCGTTTAAAAAAAATCCGACCTTAACCTTACTTCAGTCTGATGCATAGCTTGTATAATGTAATAAATAAGTTTGGCTTATCTCAGAATACAGAAGTAGAAACTGCAAGCTCCCTTGAATTCATAAAGTTTTCCAAGCTCTATTATTTACAGCTCGTTCGTTCAGTTGGTATGCTGTACACTCACGAGCTATTTTTGAAATCGAATGAAAATAATAAACATATTAGGTACTTATACTTAATTATTCTTTTATTTCAATAAATGAAACAACGAAAAATCAAAATATTAAGTATATCCCCTAAACCACTTTAAGTGTTAGTTATAAAAGTTTAGCTGTTGAGATATTTTATAGCTAATACAGTCATTACGTCGCTCCAATGTAGGTACTGCGAATGAACAGCATGCTATGCAATGAACTTCGTCGGACCGCCCCGACAGTGTACAAACTATTTAGGCGAATATACTGTTACCTTCCTACCTGTAAAGGTTGAGAAGCAATTCGCTTTGAACTTTTAGGTATGACTTCTATCTATCTGCAGATTTAGTTTTGCTGTAGGTAGGTAGGTGGTAGGGCCAGCTAGCACTAATATTTGTGAACTAAATATCTGTATAATACATAAATCACTCGCAGGTCTTCTAGAAGATATCTTTAGAAATTAGTAGCACCTGCGTAGTATCAGACGCTCTAATCTTGTATGTCCAGACATGCGGATAAGATACGTTACTCGGACGCACAGAGACTCTGGTCTGGTCTCTCTAGACACTCCAGACGGTCGTATCTAGTCCGTCCAGACTCAGGTCCAGCTGGTCCGATCAGTCACTCCACTCAAATTTAAAAAAAATATATTCTAAGGATTTTATAAACATCTCAACACAGGCATTTAGAAGTTATGGGGGATTAAAAAACTCACAAATATACATAGGTACTCGTTTATGAATTATCATCACTCCTTTTTTGGGATACCTAGTCGTGTAAAAAGGACTTTATATTTTTGCTCTATTGTTTGTTTTCCATGTGTGTAAGTGGCCAACACTGGCCTATATTACGTATTAATTATATATTAGGTATTAATTACTTTTAGTTCAGAATTTTCTACATGGCGAGCTCCACAAACTTAGTTGTGAAACTTTACACTAAACAGACTTACATAACATTCTTAAAATCAATAATTTAGTCGAAGACTCGAAGCCAAAATCCCAAGGAGCTAAATTGGTCCAATATTACCGAAGCCCTACGATCCATAAGTGGTAATTTGTAAGGAATTTAATTAAACTTACAATAGATTGATTTTGCGATAAATTCTACTAATTTCGAATATTTGTTTACAGAACGATTTAAATATCATTGAACTCTGTAAATGTCTTGTTATTAGATTCAATAAAATAATAATTAATTACTTCATTAGCCGCAGTAAAAAAACTGCGTGTGTGGATTAAACAAAAGTTTAAAATTCACAGCTCGCAATGCTGTGCGTGTTTTTTTTTGTAAGTATTTTAAAGGTAAACGTGGTGTAATGTTTGTGATTTTTTTCCATAGAGCCAAAAATTCTCTATCGTGTTTTGAATATTGTGTGTGTCTGTAGAAAAGCCGTAAAGTAAAAAAGATTCTTATGTGAAATTTTTGAGAAATAAACTGTAGTAGTTTAATTACAGTGATTCTTGAAAAACACGCACAGTATTGCGAGCTGTGTGAACTCATCTCGCCTTAATAGGGTAAGGTGTGCTTCGGAAGGCACGCACGTAAAGCCGTTGGTCCCGGGTAGTGATGAGCCGTTCCCGGTTCCCAGATTTCCGGTAACGATCCCGGGAATGTTCCCAAAAATGGAAATGTCAGGGAAAGTTGTAAATTTATTTATCAGAAATATTTTTTATCACTGTAAATATATTTTATTAACGTAAATGCACCACTTGATATGGTTATATTCTGTAACATTCCCTAGAAATACGGGAACGTCCCCGGGGAATTTGGGAAAGTTCTCGGGAACGGCACGTCACTAGTCCCGGGTGGTGGTTGCTCATCATTGTATGGCAGTCGTCAAGGGTACTCTATTTCTTTTCCTAAAATTTTTTGTCCGAATTTCATCATCCATAACATATTTGCTATAAACTTCAGTAGCAATAATGTTCGAATATCCGAAATTTTGTTTTACATAATAACCTTAAGTCTAAAAGTTTTGTATCATAATATCAGGTGCTATAATAATTGGATATTCTAATTTTCCATGCTATAAAGTCACATATCCTAAGTGTTGTATTGTATAATGTGTGTCAGTCCGAATGTTAATTTATAGTAAAATTTTAGTCCTAAAAAGGTAAGGTTATAATTAGGTTTCAGGGACAGAAACGAATTGCTGTAAAACCGACTTCTCGTAGTCTTGTAATAATGTAACATTAAAGTTTATTTTACCATAAATTTGTTTTCACGTAAGTTTCAGTTTGCAAAATAGTTGAAGCATTTGAAACAAGTGCTAGGACAGTTTAAGGCAAACCTATCGGTTAGGTTAGGTTAGAACTGCGACCAACACACGCTAGGCAGGACACGCATGCTAGGACAGTTCTATCTATTTTACTAGGTTACATATTGAAACATGTTTTTATGAACAGTTTTATCGATAACTTAATAGTTTATATGAAATGTTAGTTCGATATACCGTTTTTCTAATACCAAAAACAATTTTAAAATATTTGTTTTTTTTTAATTTTACATGTCAAAAAAATCTGTATTCTAATAGACACCCGCTTGCATGCTGCATGCTTACTTGCATTTACACTTTAGGGCACATTATATTATATTTGACATTAACTTAGGGCTAGTCATCATTCGGACACATGATAATTATGGAAAACAAAATTAAATATTTTAAATATTATGGAATGTAATATTTATAGCAAACAAATTTAGGGCATTTTGTATTTAGGGATTTCAACTTTAGGGCACGTGATATTATGTGACATTATGTTAGGCTAGAAATCATTCGGACACATGATGATTATGGAAAAAAAAAATTATGAGACCTTAAATTATAGATTAAAATTTTATGAGACAAAATAGAGAACCGTCGTCAAGCATTGTCATATTTATGCCTTTCGGCAGCTTGAAATACTTATCTGACACAAGTGTTAGATAAATTATCAATATGAGAGAGAACGTAAAAACCAATAATGCGTCCAAAGCTCTACCCTGAACATGAATTCCTGGCTACGGGCGGGCGTGCTTTGTTCAGTTTCATATCAAGACAAACAGACCGTTGTAATTAATTTCATTTGTGAGTTGGGACAGCGGAATAATTTCTCCATTAAGTAGGTACAATGTTTGAAGAACAATGTTTAATTAATTTTATGTGCTCGCCAAACACTCCATTCCTAGTACCTCTGATTTCCTAACTAGTTTTCCAACTAACACGTGTGTAGGTACGTATAATCTTTACTGGTTTACTTGAAACTTCCCACAAAAATAATTATTAGTTATCGTATAATTACTAGCTTTAATTAAGTTTCACCTGTCCCGTAGTCTGCCTCCGTAATCAAATCTTGCAAGCTAAATTAGACCCACTTCCCATATTCGATTGAGTTGAAACTTCACATACCCTACTTATGTAAGTGTGACAATGCATATTATGGTACCAATGATCTCATGATGAAACCGGAAGGTGGCTACGGCATCTCCAGTGGCGGATTTGCAAATATGCCGCCAGTAGGATATTCATATTTTGCCGCCCCTAGTGGCGGGATACACAAATTTGCCGCCAGTAAGCTAGTCATATTTTCCGCCCCCAGTAGCGAGATACACTTTGCCTTTGGCTATTCATATCTGGAGCATAAAAACGCATCCGCGTGAATGAGTGGTAGAGCAAAATAAATTCGACGAGAGCTGGCGGCGCGTTAGCAATTCGGGAAATTTTGGCTGCCGCTCGGGCGCTTGGTATATACCCGACGCACAGTGGGCTGGGATTACAAGGTTGGGCCTTAAAAGATCAAATGTATTTTTTTGGTATCTGGGCATAAATTTAAAACGTTTTTATTCATTGACTTTTTTTAATTTGACGAGTACTTTCGGAGATATACCCATATCAAATTTGTATATAGAGTCATGTTATTTTAGTTAAGCAATTTATTCCAATTTAATTGAAATTAATGTATACTGAACGGCCTGAAAACCTCAATACCTACTTAGTTCTTTAAAAAAAAATGTTCGACATTTTCCACCACCATAGGTAGGTATGACGTAATTTGTTTTGAGACTTATTTCCGGGAATCAAGGGATAAGAGTGCGCGAGCGCAACAACAAGTTATGACGTGTCGTAACGTGATTGGTGCAACGATAGGGTATCTACGAAATGTTCGGTTGCATTCAAACGTACTTCAGTGTTCTATTACCCACCATAATAGACGCACTACCCCCACACATTCATTATTTACTTATTTGTTATTTTGTATTTGTGAAAATGTTTGAATTGAATTGTGATTTTTTACTTATTTATTTGATTAGTCCTTAGTGGATTAGGCCTAAAGGGGAGACCACTACATAAAAACAACGCGCCTAGTTCTTAACCTCTATGGTGGTGTGGAATAGAGAACAAAATTTGAAATTGCGACCAAATCGCAACCCGAGAATAGGCGATAAAATAGGACAAATATACGTACTATGCATACGTAAAATCAATTCTTTGAGAAAATTTGAGAATTTCGAGATTTTCACATTTTTTGCTTTTGCTTCATACAAAAATTACTTTGGATTATAACTCCGAAAATACTAAGTTATCTGAACGACCCTCATAGAAATAATTACTTATAATCGATAGATAAATCCAACACAATATTTAAAATTTCAGAAAAAGAAACTTTTTTTTTTAAATGCTAAGTCCTTTACCGGCCCGTTTCAGCCCACTGTACGACGTGTCGTTACGACTCGTCTGCTATTTACTATATGTCAATCAGTATTTTTTTAACTTTCTAAAGGATGTATATAAAGTAGCTACCGGAAAATCCGCCAATAACATATATTTAATTATTTATTAATCACCACTGACGAAACAGAAGAGGAATCTGAGCAAAGAGACAATATCATTAAGGGGATGTCTTAAGTCGAAATTGAAATTGTCGAGACTCCAAAAGAACTAGTGGAGGAACAATGCATGACGTTAATGATATAAAAAAAGAAAAACCTAGAATATCGCAACACAATGATCAAATATTTAGCAGACGATCCAGAGAACTTCGCGCTTGCATTCAAAAACTACACTTTTGAGTGGCTTGTGCACCGCTTTTAAAAGCGGTGTTCAAGCGCGAAGTTCTCTGGATCGTCTGCTAAATAATGGAAAGGGTTTCCTACGAAGAGCTGTTTAAAAAAAAAATGTTGGCGAGGAAAGTGTATTCCAGTACACGCCGATGTGGCACTAAGAAGACTGCTGTAGATAAAACACCAACAGGAATAAAAAAAAACGAAACCCAAAGCGCCCAAATGGCAAAGCCCAAACAATATGGCTTTGGGTATAACAAATCTAAAGAATAGTATATTATATAAATTAATTAATGTTTATGATTTAAAAAAAAATAGTTAAATAATATTACGTGGTCAGAATTACATTACGTTACGTTGTTTTAGTTTAGTCCTACTCTTACTACATATTATAATAAGCATTTTAATTATTCTGCTCTGTATTTTATTATTTTCCTTTTTTAATTTCGTTTCATTATTGTTAATAAGTTAATAAGATATCTGACGCGTTACTATTTACGAAGGCACTTCGGGATGCTAACACGTCGGGTATTTACGAATATGCGGCCCGGGCATTCACTCGAGGACGACGATGACACATTGGCCTCAAATTTGCCGCCCCCTAAAGTCTGCCGCCCTAGGCTCTAGCCTACTCAGCCTGCTGGTAAATCCACCACTGGGCATCTCTGTGATAAGATAACACAACCCCACCGAGTTTGGGCTCTATTTATTCTTGAGGAGCACTTTAAACTTTTAGTTCATTGAATATTTTTTTAAATAATTACTTGTTTTACGTTTTACCATGAGTGGTACCTACTTACTTTTTATATTAGGTACATACTAGCGATCTAGTTTGGAAGTAAAGAAAAAAATTAGAATGTATCTACCAACTGCTTCTCTTCCCGCGTAGATCATAAAAGCCAATCGAGGAAATGAGCGCAAATGCGAATCATGTTAAATACGATACTAACTCCCTTTGCCTTAGACAGTACAACTTACTTTTTATGCTCAAGTACCTATATTATACGGGCTCACTGAGTTCATCTAACAAGTTATACCATAGATAAATAATAATTTAACTATAGTTATACTAAGCCCTTAAATATTGTTTTTTTAGACATTCCTAAGACAGTGATCAATTATTATTATTTTTTATAGACAGGGGCTCAATTGCCCTCGAACAGATTTTTTCCTTTCCAAGCAGCGAAGTATCTAATCATAGTTTACGAAGACCTAAGACCTCAGCAAAGTTTCGCTAAGAAATAAATCAGTTATTAGACATCACGGCGCAAAGTTACATGATTGTATAAAACGACGCGCAAAGTTTTAAGCCGCTTTCCACAACTTGTTCGGTTCAGAACTTAGGAGCATACAGAAATCAAAGCGATGGATGCTTGTTTTTGTAAGTATGTTTAATTTTCCAACACCGTCTCAGATTTTAACCCCTAGATCTTTCTTTTTGTCTCGTATTGCTTTTAGTCGGTATTTTCCTATTAGATTCAATTTTATTTTATTTCTACTCGTACTATCATTCATCATCATTTCAGCCGCATAACATCCACAGCTGGACATAGGCCTCTCTATACTTACTTTCATCCTCGTAGGTACCTCGGATGGGAAAAGGCAAAAGCTGCCTTTGACGAGGTTGCATGTAAAAGGCTTTCAGAGCTTTAGTGTTTCAGCGACGTAGGAATTTTATTACGTCGCGTGAATATAAAATGCAATTTTCACTCGGGCTATGTTGCAGAATGTTTTTCTTTGATACGCATAAAACTAACACCTAAAAGTCTAGTTTTTTTTAAGGTTCAGTACAAGTCTCAGATAACACAGGTTGAAAGCGCACCCCGGGCTGCGAAGCAGCAGGATGCTGCCAGGTACGCGCTAAGATGAAGAAGATAGGTCATTTAGTAAGAACACGTTCATAAAAGAAAATATTACGTTTAATTATACAATGGCACCACAAAAAGGCACGACTATTCACTTTATAACAGCTATTTACAACGCTTAGCGCTACACTATACATCTAAAATAAATTAGTTTGCTCTGCGGAGACTTGGCAATGTTTTAAAACTTCATTTTACTAATTTTACTATACTGTTAATAATAAGTAAAATCAGATACTCTTTTCTAAACGTTAAACAACATTTTCTATAAAAAATCACGTCATGACGTCATAGTTTCTTGAGGTCAAATATATCAGTTTTGCTGCATTAATAAATCTAAAATCACGTTCTCAATGGATACGATGAATAACAAATGACATTATTTTCTGCAGTTTTATTCTGTTTTCATTACTAAATAATTTATATTTGACCCTGGATACAACTCTATTATTGATTTATACAGCATTTCAATGCTCGGAATAACATCTAAATAAAACAAGATATTCTCTTCCCGTGACAGCGGATCACATGATTGGCCCAAGAATACGTCATCAGTTGGGAGTGTGTTGCCACTGTGTGATTGAATTACCCAAGCAGTGCATTTTTTAACTTAAAACCAATCATGACCTAATAATTCCAATATATAACGTCTAACTAAATATACTGAAACTATTTTAGGGGTGAGTTCAGTTTATGATACTGAACAACTTTCCCTAAGGAACTTTTATCGAAATATGAAAAATAATTTTTGACTTTTCACACAAACTCGGATCAGCTGATCGGTAAACTTGTATGGGAGGCCAAAAAATATTTTTTACATTTAGATATATGTTTCTTGGGGAAAGTTGTTCAGTATTATGGACTGAATGCAGCCTTAAAATAGTTTCAGTATATTTTGTTTGACCCTGTATAGATTTATTAAAAATGAAACAGATGAATCACACGATATATGTAATAGTTAAGTTAGTTAACGTTTTTTTATTCAATTGAGAAGGTCCTTAAAGTTTCCTCAAAGAACAATCAATGGTATGGTAACACTTTTCGGGACATTCATGACGTAGACTTGGGCCTTCGCAGGAAGATAATACCTTTTTTATCATACCATGCCTAATACATTCTTACTTGTACCTAATCATCAATATATTAAATTTAAAAACCATGTTCTTGTCGGTGTTTTTTTTTAGACTCGTACCTTATATTGTTCTATAAATAAATTCCGCCTTCAACCACGATAAACTCGCTTCCGCACGATTTGACTAATAGCCCTTTCGATCAAGCCTCTGCTCTCCGCACGCAAACTAATTTGCTCATAATTACTTCGTTGTTAAACAATACTGAGCTACAATAAATTACCGTAATCACTAGTTTTGTACGTTATTTTACAGTTATTGTTGCCACGTAGACTTGAAAACAAGGAGTCAGTCGGAAAGACAGTGTAAAAAGAAAAATGGATCAAGCTTCAAAAATTAACCTTATGTAATTTGAATAAAGTTTTTATTTAGTTTCACCTGTCCCGTTTTGTGTCCGTAATTGCAAGCTACATTACACCCACTTCCCATTATTCGATTGAGCTAAAACTTCAAATTACTTATGCAAGGTGGGTGACAATGCTATATCATGGTACCAATTGACAATGCTATATCATGGTACCAATTGACAATGCTATATCATGGTACCAATTGACAATGCTATATCATGGTACCAATTGACAATGCTATATCATGGTACCAATTGACAATGCTATATCATGGTACCAATTGACAATGCTATATCATGGTACCAATTGACAATGCTATATTGCTATGCGGTACCAATGACCTGATCTCATGATGAAGCTGGAAGGTGGCCACAGCATCTCTGTGATAAAACATAATCCCACCGAGTTTAGGCTCAATTGAAGAGCACTTTAACCTATTTAGTTCATTGTTTTATATACTTTTCTTTTAAATATTTTTAAATAATTATAAGTGTGTACCACTTATAAATAAAATACTTTTAGAACATTGCGACACGTAGATGCACGCGACAGATCAGCCATCTCAGTCACACTCCATATGTGCGACAGAGATGGGTAGTACTATTTTACACTTCTGTTTCTTTCGATTCAGCAATCCTTTCCGACTTACCCTTCTACACAATAAAATACATAGAAAAATGTAAAAGGGGATGGAATTGCACAGTTTTAGATAGAACATTTTAATTAGATAGCTTCTTAATTACATTTATACTAATAAGAATTGTACATTTCATATACATATAAAAAGGGACATTTTACGTAATTTCAGTTTTATTCCGTGAATCAAAATAATAAAATTGACTTTTTTACATTCACATTTATAGCATAGATTATGACACAGCCCTAAATAAGTAAAAAAAAATAGTAAAAATAGTTTTCAATTAAAAAATACTTATATTGTAATCAATAATAATTAAACAAAAAATTAAAATCATTATTATTTTTTATTATTACGTACGTTACGTACAAGAAGTTTTTTTATAACAAAAATAAATTAAAACATTCTGTAAGTTCTCGCCGTTTCGGTAAAGAATAAAAAAATATTGTTTAAAAATACGGCACTACGCAAAATCATTATGTACGTACAAAAATATTAAAATTAAAATAACAAAAATATCTATTATAATAATATGTTACCACTAGCGTTATCACTTTAAATAAATTAAGGTACTTAAAGTATTAATAAAATTACGACTAAGTAAACCTCATTTATCGTGCTATCCCTTTCGTGCAGCCTAGGAACGAAAGAGAGAACATGATGTAAAATGGACAGTAACCGGCGGTGAGTTTACCCACATCGAGTCCCTTTTCAAAGCCCATGGATCAAACAAAATGTTATACAAAAGTACGTATGAGTGACAGAGACAACGCTCTACGAACCTAGTCGATTTTTCGTTTACAGACACTCGATTAGTACTATCTACCACCGATCCTTATTTTGCCTTTTATCAACTAAATTTACTCAAAAAAGCAGTTTCTCAAATGCGAATTTTTGGTTATCTTTTCGCCAAAAAGGTTCGCGATATCTTACATAAAACTTTACTTAGGGCCGTACTTGAATTTTCCGGGGTCAGGTGCTGCCCCCATTTAAAATAAATCATTTTAAATAAAACGGAGATATTATTTAAAATGTTGCTACTACCAAATCCTAGATAACCCTTCAAAGTATTTTATGAACTACAGTTTACAGTTTATAATGAGAGCATTAAGTAAATAGTAGTTCATAAAATACTTTGAAGGGTTATCTAGGACTTGGTAGTAGCAAAATATTAAATAATTTCTCCGTTTTCTTTGAAATGTTTATTTTAAATGGGGGCAGCACTGGACCCCGGAAAATTCAAGTACGGCCTTAATAATAACACATTACCTGTGATGTTTTTCATACAACGTACATTTAAATTCGCGCTTTCAAGGCACCTTTCCAAAGGCGTACGCATTTCACTATAATTTAAAAACTAAGTCATGCAGATTCAGCCGTATCTCTCTGTCACATATCATGTGTGCGATAGAGAGGTTGAATCTCTCTCGAGTCGCCCCATCTCTTTTGCACGTATGTGAATAAGACGAGCTATAAATCCTTAACCGAATCCGACGTGATACACTCACAATGGCGATGTATTATACTCATATGACACATAACGAAAATTTAGGACATTTGTAACAATTTTTTTTTTCAATAGACTTGATCGAGGCACACTATTACTAACTTTTTATAACATATAAAAAGAAAGGTTAAGTCAGTCTGTGACCACGTTGATCCAATAAAAATGGTTAGTGTTCACTCTATCTCTGTTACAACTCTACGTCCGAAAGAGACACGGCATCATTTAACGTTCTGCTATCTTTCTCTTTCGCACGGTAACTTTATGATTGAGATAGACTGAACTCGTCGCGTGCGCCCGTTGTTAGCAGCGCACCCCCTAAGGCTCACTCCTTTTGTTTCTCTTTTTGAACTGTTTATAATAAAGGTGATCAGTACATGTGCTCCCTACGCCCTGGCGGAGGCGGGGTGGTAGGTGATGACGTTGTGCGCGTGCGTGAAGGGCGCGGCGTGCGCGGGCGGCGCGGCGTGCGCGGGCAGCTGCAGCGCGCGGGTCTTGCCGCCCAGCGTGCAGCGGGTGGTGGCGCCGCGCTCCACCTCCACGCACAGCTCCGCCCCGGTCAGCCTGCGGGCCACCAAACAGGTTCTCATTATATCTATGACGTCACAAAATATACTACAACTATTTTAAGGGTAGATTCGGTCGTATCAGCGTCATCTTGCGTAAATAAAGACACTTGATAACTTACACTCACGTTACCTTATCGATTTTATTTTATTTTATTTCGGAAAACTTACAGCTATTTTCTTATCTATGGAAGCATAACAGCAAATAGTTACAAAACTTAGCCAATAATAAGTTTCCACTTATAGAAAAAATATAGTACTTAAACCAATTGGATGACACTATTTTAAGTTCAAGTGAAGATGTCGCCGCAAAAGGCCTTACGTAGGCCTAAATAAAAATGACGGTAAGTCAGCGCCCCCCCTCGCGCTGACCTATGAGCAGCTTCCTTGTGACCACAACACAGCCTAGCTTACACTAACTCTCTAGCCGACCAGTATTCTGCGTCCAACAAGGCTTACCGTCCAGGTGAAGTAGTCAAAAGACTATCATTGTAATAAATCGGTTTAAAGTCCACATTTATAACAATAATTAAACGCTACAGCAAAGTTCATCCTTTTACCCGACTTCTCCAATAAAAAAACGCGATCGTTTAAAAAAATTAACTAAATTTCTGTGACGATTTTCGCTAAAATCGGTTTGAAAAATGCGCTGTAGGCGAGAACAGACAGACGGATCACAACTGACACGCTTCGTTCGCTCGGTCAATGAATTTACACTTTTTTCACATAACCTCAAAATTTATGTGAAAAATTAAAATTTTGGTTTTAAGTTAATAGTAATTAAGAAAACCAAGATTTTGGTTTTTTATTTTTATCTTTTGCATTTTCTTTTTTTTTTCTTGAAATTTGGTGAAAACTTTCTTTTTTGTGTCCCAAACACACTGTAATTTTTTTTATATAAAATATTTATTGTTTTACCTTATTTTGAGTTAATATCGAAAAAGCACCCTGATTTTCAATCGAAAATTCTCACGTCAAAATATCAGCTTTTTAAAAAAAGTTGGTAGGCGTTTTGTTCGTTGAAATCTCTACTTTGTGATTGTGTAAAGAAACTATACATTGCTATGGTAAATGTTTTCAGAAAATGCAAAGAAACTCTGTCCCAAACTCTAAGTGCGACAGAGACGGGTGACCCGCGACGGTTTCAGCTATCTCTATGGCACGTAAAGTGTGGCACCTATGTGGTTCCTGGTAAAGTGATTATATTCTTTATGCCCGTGTGGTTCCGGGTTAGAATAGGACCACTCCATCTCTTCCTGTGGATGTCGTAAGACGCGACTAAAGGACTAAGCACAAACATCTCGTGCTATAATTTCATTGCCAAGGAGGGTTAACGTCGAATAGCGGCCGGTTGTAACTTTTCACACAAATTCATTCCCAAAGAGGGTCGACGTAAGGTAGGTGGCCAGTCGTAAAACCATAGCCAAATCATTTATACTGTTCCGGCTATTTCTTCTCCATTTTGCAAGGTCCTGACATGCATGTTATATTTGGAGATGAAAAAGCGGGAAAGCGCACCCCAGGCTCCGAAGCAGCACAGTTGAGGATGCAAACGGGAACGCGCTTAGACGAATAAGAAGGACTGAACCCGTCGCGGGCATCTGCTTGAAGGTGTATATAATTGTTTTCAAGGACTTACATGTGATACCGGTTGGCGAGCACGCCGACCAGCTCGCCCACGAAGTCCTGCCCGGCCGCGCCCAGCCCCACCAGCAGGTCGTTGTTGGCGGCGGGCACGCTTATCACCACTAACTGTGCGTCACTGCTCATGATGCGGACGGCTCCAACCTGTAACAAATTTAGTTTTTAACAATTGGTTGGTTTATATATCATATAAACCTTATTGCTAACACGTAGAGTACAATATGTGTTATCAATATTCATCACTGCTTTAGTTCTCCTTTGGAGATCACCTTTATACAACTTCACCGAACACGCTAAAAGGAAAAGGACAAAAAGAAACTTACTAAATAAATCATACCAATGATATTAGCGTAGATTTAAATGTTTGAAATTACGAAAATGTACAGGCCCATTTACACAGTGCAAGATTCTTGCCAATTGCGTACATCTATTACTTCAATTTAATTGTGTGCAACTGGCAAAAAAACATGGGCCTTTAGGGTCGATCTTGTAGAATGTACTCGTAGAGAGTGTTGTCTGTTACCAACAGCCATCGTTTGGTAATATTGTTACGTCGTTATACTCAATAATAATACTAGAAAATAAACTAAATCCTACCTCTGATGTCGGCGTATATTTCTTCTGAACTTTGAAAGTGTTCACATCAATCTTTTTTTTATTTTTTACTAGCGGCCCGCCCTGGCTTCGCACGGGTATGTATTATACATATAAACCTTTCTCATGAATCACTTTATCTATTAAAAAAAAACCGCATCAAAATCCGTTGCGTAGTTTTAAAGATCTAAGCATACATAGGGACAGACAGCGGGAAGCGACTTTGTTTTATACTATGTAGTGATTAATGGCTTGACGCTACTGCGTATTTAGCCAGGAACAAGTTAATAAAACGTGAGAAATTCTTAATTCCTAACAAGTTACAATCAAAGGTTTGTGTAGGCCTTTAAATGCTTTAAGGGAGCTTCTGGATACAAATCTATACGAGTCCACTGGTTTTCATAGCCGATTGAGTGGCGGACGACGCCCGAAGACGTCCACACAGTCCGCGAAACAAATATCGCTACAGCCGTACTATGACTGTCCACTTTAACTATTTCACATATTGTTCATGAGCATTTATAACACCAAACAACACCAATTTCATATTATAAAGTCCACTAAAATCAATTTGCAATATAATTTAAAGAAAACCCTCAACCGAACCCCTGGACTTCCCGCCAAAAACTCCTCACATCAATCTTATAGATGGTGTTATTTGTGACTAATAAGCATTGTGGCGCCATCTTGTTGTGTCGGTTGGACTCATACTAACTAAAACTTATAAAGAGAATTCATTAATAAATATCCCACCTCCGATATCGGCGTAGGTTTCTTCAAAACTTTGAAAGTATTCGCGTCGATCTTGTAGATGGCGTTGTCTGTCACCAAAAGACAACGTTCCGCCATCTTGTTGTATCGGTTGAACTTGTGCACGCGGCACGAGAACAGCGGCTTGCCGAAGTGCGCGCTGCGCTGGAGCGTGGACAGCGATGCCTTGTATAGAGCTGGGGAGAGAAGCTACATGAGTAAAATAGATCCAGTCTGCAGATTATACCTGACACATTAAAAAAAAGTCTTTATTTCACCGAAATAAGGATACAATTTATGAAAACTTTTACAAAACGCAGACATTTTTCTCTGTCTCACGCTAAAGGTAGAAAGAGAAAAAAAAAATCT
Organism: Acrobasis repandana; assembly: GCA_963576875.1. Taxonomy (NCBI): domain Eukaryota; kingdom Metazoa; phylum Arthropoda; class Insecta; order Lepidoptera; family Pyralidae; genus Acrobasis; species Acrobasis repandana. The sequence continues at coordinate 20,079,632 of OY756227.1, read as the reverse complement.
ATTCATTTTTAGGAATCTCTAGTCCGTATAGATACTGATAAAAGCAGAGCAGTGTTGAAATGCTTAATTTATAGATACGGAACTTCGATCAACAAAACAACTAGATATCGGGTTGGCGCAAAAAAGATACGGCTCGTCAAATAAGAGCGCACTCCCGACGACGAACTTTTTTGTATTTACTTCAGTGAAGGAAAAAACACTACACGTAGTGTAATACTTATAACGTTCTTTAAAATACTGTGCAAGGCTAATACGTAGCAATGTAATTATACTATATGTAAACCATAAATCGCAAAGTTGAATCTGTGAAATACAATTATTTTTATTATATGCTGGTGGTTGTATCAACGCTGTGTTAGGTACCAGCGGAAGTTTAGGTAAATAAGCGCCCGATTATCCGACCACTAGTAATAAGATTGACTGCACAATTAATGTTATATGGTATTCAAGCGGACATAATTTTGCTTTAATTTTGTCAGTAACGCGTTATCTAGTTGTATTGTTGATCGAAGGTACGAATGGATAATAATTATGTTTGTATGAAACTCTCACCAGATTTGGAGTTGTACGAGTCGTCAGCCAAATAGTCGCCAAGCCACGCTCGGTTGGCGCCCCACTCCGCTCGTCTTCCACCTGTACCAGGAAAAAACAGATTTTTCAGCCACAACAAGCTTCAATAAATATTGAAGCTTTTTGTGGCTACCATTAAAGTTATTAAACAAAGGACTTAACTTGATCAGGGGCCATCCATATATTACGTTACAGCGATGGGGGAGGGAGGATTTCGAGGATTAAGTCAAAATTCTGCGTGGCGTAATATATGGACGGCCCTTAAAGCTTGTCTTGTCTTGTTAAGCCGCGTGATACTGCCGGTTAATAATAGTTCAACGACCCTTACAAAGCACGTACAAACGTACACACAAATTACCCCACAGGAGTAGGCAAACACTATACTCCACTTGCTACGATCCTGACAGGCCTCTTTCGCTTCTCCTACACTCATCACTCTCTTCATACATGCCCGTAATTCTTCTTCTACTATAAAAAAAGGAATGTGTGGTTTTATGAAACCACGGTGAACTAGAAGTGAAACTTTTTTCCACATTTATAGACGCGCCGCCATATTGGCCTCGGCTGCTCTGACGAGCGCCTTTCACTTTATCCCTACTACGCGGCCGACCGTCACGCGACATGCAACACACAGACGAAAAAATTTGAGACAATGTACTAAAAGTTTAACTTTAAAATGTCATATATCGGCAGTACGTCACATCACAATGTTAGCAACGTACCGAGCGCGCTGGCAGCGCAGATCTTCATCTTGAGCTGCGGCCACTGGTCCCGGGGGATGGGCTTGAGCGTGAGGAAGGCGCGCCAGCGGCGGTAGGCGGCCTGCAGCAGGCGCGCGGGCGCCCCGCGCGGCGGCCGCGGCCAGTGCTGCACCAGCCCGCGCCCGCGCTGCAGCTCCGCGAGCAGCTCCGCGATGTAGCGCCGGCTGCGGTACCGCCTGACGAACGACAGGTCGTTTTGAGTTTTATATTGACGTACTTTATGAACACATTATTAAAACTTAAAAATAAAATCACTTTATGACACTTCTTCTAGAACAAAATAATGTTATAATAGTACATTACGATATAAGTGCGTTATGGTGGTTAATAACACACGAGACGGAATTTCAGCCCGAGGCGAAGGCGAGGGCGTAATTGAGCCGAGTGTTTTTAACCAATATACGCACGCACGTATACAGTACGACGTTTTTCAACACACTTCCGAGGAATAATACCTAAGAAACAAATTTTATTTTATTTTATTTTAAATAAACTCAACTAAAAAGCTTTGATGCACACAGTTGCTTGCCCGCTCTTTTACTTTCTAAAATCAGCGCGACGCGCTGCCTACTAGCTAACGTCACGCTGCGGGCCAGTTAAAAATTTTGTAGCATATAAATAGAAAATAGTGCGGTTATAGAATATAATTTCACTATTTGCGTTTATAACACACGCGTGTTTTATGAGCTGCTTTATAAATCTAAAACCGGTGAAATAAGATTCACTTTACTACAACTACAAATGTGTTGAAAACTACTATTTTGGCTTATCTTCCATATCTTCAAAATAGTGGTTGTCGACGCCGCGACCATCCATAGGGAAGCCAAGATCGCACGCGATGCCAGCTGCCTCCAATAACCGCCACGGCCCCTCCCGCCCCCCGCAGCGTCTATATTATGCAATGATACCTCGCTGTCGTCCTCTTTCTATTGCGTTTGTCGTAGTAACAACTTGCTTATTTACTAAATTTCGTTGTAACCATTTTTACTTGTAAAATTTAGTTTGCTAAAACTTATTTATTTATTTATTTAAAAACTTTATTGCACAAAAATGTTGTACAAGTGGTGGACCTAATGCCATATGGTATTCTCTACCGGTCAACCATAAGACCAAGCAGAAAATATGAAAAAAAAATGAATTTAAAAAATAAAACTAAACTTTTTTATTTAAATCCTTGTTCGATCACGAACAGCGAAAACGCTTAAATCCGCTAGTTTCCAACAAATCAAATGAGATACAGATGGATAAATTAGTTTAACTGAGCTGTTAAGAGAATGAGAAAAAGAAAGACAGAGAGAGAGACTAGAGGAAGAGAAACTGCACTCACTTCCACGCGTTGAATATAACTAGCGCTGCCTTCATCTTCTTGTACCGCATCCTCGCGAGAGTCCCGCGCCATATCTTCTGCAGCAGAATGACGATGGACGGTATCAGCTCCGCTCGAGCTGTTTCCAGCTGCTGGAGAGTTTGTGCGCTCCTGTGAAATTAATGAACGAATTACGTTAACGCATACGCAACGATATCATGCAGAAGTGGCGCCCTCTGTCTGTATACATTTAAGGGCCAAGCTCTTGTCGGTGTCATTGTATGGAAAGAGACGCACACAATGACTAGTTTTTGGCAGTCACAATGGAGTGATTTGTCATTTGCCTTCTCCATTAGTAGGTCCCTAATTTTAAATAAATTGTTTGATCATAAATATGATGAAGATTTCCTTATTGCTAAAAGTCAGGCGACAGCCCTTTAAATTATTTTATAAACAACCGTTGAAAATATTACATTAGTCCCTCAAGTTTCAAAACTCTTTGGAGTCATGAATCTGAAATCCAAAGTGGCCACGTTTTTGCGGAAACGAGTTTTAAATCTAGACGGACCACCTATAATAGTTTAAACGACAAGGGGCTAAAAAGAAGAAACTATCGTCAACAGGTCTTTTTTAGTCTCCACTGCAGAAGCACGCCCCTCTCTGTACTACCAGAGCCATATATTAGCCAGAGCAGTCAAAGTATTTGGCCTACACTCTCCACGCTGGCCAGACGGGTTGGAGAGGTCTCATTTATGTTTATAAGCTTTGTTTAGCTTGTGTTTCCTAAGTCGCCTACTACGACATCCACGGGAAGACTTGGAGTGGTCCTATTCTACTCTGCTGGGAACCATACGGCAATAAGGCACAAAAAAAAGTTAACGAAACCAGGTGAACAAATTTTATGGAATAAAGAAGCAACATAACTAAAGATAGGCTCTAAAGGACTTGTATCCAGAGCCGTAAAATTATTCTCAAAAGAAAAAACAGGTGAACCAAGTGAGTATACCTGATGAACAGCTTGGTGTGGCCAAATTGTACGTCGGAGACCTGCAAGTCCTTCAGCAGCACCATGACGGCCTCGCGGGCCCCGTGGCCGCGGAAGTTGGGCCACGTGTACTGCGACAGCATCTTGTACCGCTTCAGGAAGCGGTCGTAGCGCTGCCGGTTGGCGAACCCGGCGCGGCGCACGCGCACGTTCTCCACCAGGCCCAGGTAGGCCACTTGGTGACGGACCTGGACCACGCTCAAGGATTATAGAATATGTACAGGAGCGGATTTAGGGGAGAGTTAAGGGGTTAAAGCCAATGAGGCCATGAAAAAACCTCTGTTATATTTGTCACTCGGAACGGTAAGAAAAAGTGCAATTCCTAACTTGTGTAGTTTAGGCAAAACTATAATATGTGTGCTTTTATTTATTACAATGGTTGGGTTCAAGCCAATTTTCCGTCCGCTAGATGACAAAAAGTCAAATCAGACACTTTTTTCTAAACGTCAAAACAAACATTTGCTATGGGATTTGTATGAAATACAAAACCGTGGCGTCATAGATTTTTCGAGTCAAATAGCGCTCTTAATATCAGTTTTTTTTGCATTAATAAGTCTAAATCAATGACAAGTGCCACTATTTTGTGACTTTATAATCTCTTAACTTACCAAATAATTTATTTTTGACCCAGTCATCTACCCAATATAAAGATTTTTTTTGTCGATTCAGATTTTCGTTTTTTTTTTCAAAATGTCGAAAGTATCCCCTATACTTTCTTATTAACTTCCTAATTATTAAAAACTTAAATAAAATCATATTTTAGGTATTTCGAAAAATGTTAAAAATGTCATAAGACTTCTTCGTTACCATTATTAAGACGCAACTTATTTGTCTAAACAACTTTTTCATTCGAGAAACTTCAACGTCAAGGGTTGCAGGAAAAGATTCTGGAGGTCTACAGCTCGCAGAGCCACTAATTGGGTAGATGGTCACAAAAAAGTGTTACTCGTCATTGATCATATCCATTTTCAACATGATTTTAGACTTATTAATACAGAAAAACTGATATTAAGAGCGCTATTTGACTCGAAAAATCAATGACGTCACGGTTTTGTATTTCAAACAAATCCCGTAGAAAAGGTTTGTTTTGACGTTTAGAAAAAAGTGTCTGATTTGAGTTGTTGTCACCTAGCGGATTGTTCCAGACAGCGCACCCGGGTTTCAAACAGCACAGCTAAGGATGCTGGATGAAGGTTAAGAAGGCCGATGGGGCAGAAAGGTTCTCGAATAACGTCCACGTACTGGCAAGCGTGGTCCGGCGATCTGACTAAGGTCGCTGGAAAGCGCTGGACGCAGGCCGCTCTAGATCAGTCATTTTGGAAATCCCTGGGAGAGGCCTATGTCCAGCAGTGGACGTTATGCGGCTGAAATGATGATGATGATGACAGCTAAGGACGCGACCGGGAACATGAAGAGGAACTCACCAGCTCATCGTCCCACGTGTGGGGGGTCTGCAGCGGGTTGGGTTTGACGCAGCGCACGTAGAACGGCTCCTTGCTCTGCAGCCCGGCCACCAGCGCGGACATCGAGTTCCGGAACAGGGTGGCCGCTGACGGTGGTCGCTTTGACGTCTGGTAGGAGAAATAGTAACAAAAAGTTAAATAAACGGGCAAGTGCGAGTCGGACTCGTACATGAAGGGTTCCGTGCCTCCGTACAATGTTTTAAAACGGTAAAAAACACGTTTTTTGTATGACGACCCCCTTTAATTTTTAACTTTTTTTTATTTTTAGTATTTGTTGTTATAGCGGCTATAGTAATACATAATCTGTAAAAATTTCAAGTATCTAGTTAATGCCATTATAAAGATCTAGTTAAAAACGCTGAAAAAAACACGTTTTTTGTATGACGACCCCCTTTAATTTTAACTTTTTTTTTTATTTTCAGTATTTTTTGTTATAGCGGCCACGGTAATATATATACGGTGAAAATTTCAAGTGTCTAGCTATTACGGTTCAAGAGATAGAGTTCTGTGACAGACGGACAGACAGCGGAGTCTCAGTAATAGGGTCCCGTTTGCACCCTTTGGGTAAAAATGGTAAAAACGAAGTTTCTCATACTATTTAAAATAGTTCTAATAGTCATAATGGTACAGTACAATATAGTTACAGTAATATGAACGTCACACTGAGATAGACTCTGTGCTGCGCTGCGTGGACCACACACATCACCAATCTCTGTCACACATGATGTGTGCGACAGAGACAGACGAACTCCAACGTGCGTCCGCATCCAGAAAGCAATCAACACGGGCGATGCGTCGTCGCAACGGAAAAATGTTGACGCATTGCGGACCACAACGGCGCTGCGTTGTTGCAACGTAGTCGCAATAAGTACCTTCCTCCCGCTTCGTCGTACGTGCGTTGCGTTGACGCAGCGCTGAGTGGGTACACTATGGTTATTTGTATGTAAAACGACGCAGCTACAGCGCTATGTCGACACAACGCTTCGCTCTAAGTTCTTTAGATCTATACAAGGGCAAACTAGATACCGTAAAAACCTTTTTTATCTTTTTAGGTCCTGTCATACGAACAATAATTCTCTAGAATCGTAAATAATCCCGAAAAATCATTCCACGCGATATGTTCCGCGGCGGGAGAGGCTTAAAATATGAACAGCGCGGCGCGGCAGTTCGCCGTGACACTCGAGTCGAGCGGTTGCGCCGTCATGTGGCGTGAAGTGGTGTAGAAGCCATACAGACATGAAAATTCGTTATTAAAAAAAAAAAGTAACACGTAAACAAGGTTATTTATTTTAGCGTAGCGTACTGCATAATAGGTACCATCCGCGCGTTGTATCTCACTGCTCATTGCGTTGACTGCCCCACCCGACCGACGACGACGCGTGACCTTGTCGCGACCAATCGCATGCATCTTTGTCTATGTGTGCGTTCGAGTGTTTTGTCGTAATTAATGTTCGTTTGTTGCGTAAATAGAATCAGAAGCGGTGAATTTAGGAGCGTTAGAAAATCAACGTCTTCCCAGACAAACCTGACCCCAAAACCGCAAAGACCTGGCAATAGGGTAGTCCTATCCAGGATTATTTTGTAATGATAAGACAATAAATCGTCACAAAATAATGTCACTTGTCATTAATTCATCACATCCATTTTGAACGTGATTTTAGATTTATTAATGCAGAAAAACTGATATTAAGAGCGCTATTTGATTCCATGAAAATGTGACGTCACGAAGTTCGTTTTTTATACAAATTCCGTAGAAAGTATTTGTTTTGACGTTTGGAAAAAAGTATATGCTTTGACTTATTGGATACTAGCGGGTTTCCGTAGCCACATAAATACAGTTTAAAGGTTGGAAGCTGTTCTCGATTTGAAAAGAGGAAGTGCTTACCTTCTGTATGTTAGTGCCGCCCTCCGGCCACATGTTGGCCAGAGACGTGTTCGTGGAGTGGTGGAGCAGGCGCTTGAGGTCCTGCCAGAGAGAATCCTTGTTTTTATCCATGAAGCCCGTGATGGCGTAAGTTACATCGCCGGCGTAATGTCTGTAAACGCATCAATATTATATAGTACCTAGGCAACCAAGCTTCGCTCAATGAAGACGTAGTGTATACGAGAATAACAATCAAGATTTTTTTACCCATAGGAATGTCAAGTTTTAAATAGGTAGTGCGTTATGGTGGTTATAACACACGACGCGAAATTTCCGCCCGAGCCAAAGGCGAGTGCGTAATATAGCCGAGTGTGTTTTACCAATATATGCACGTATATCGTACGACGTTTTTCAACACACTTGCGAGGAGAAATACCTGATAAACTGATTTTTTAATTTTATAATAAACTCAACCATAAACTGTGATGCACACTGTTGCTTTCCCACTGTTTAAATTTTTAAAATCAGCGCGGCTTGCTGCCTACTGGCTGGCGCCAGCCGGGGTTCCAGTTCCAAATTTGAAATAAAAAAAAATAAACGAGCAAGTGCGAGTCGGACTCGTACATGAAGGGTTCCATACAATGTTAAAGCTAAAAAAACACGTTTTTTGTATGACGACCCCCTTTAATTTTTAACTTTTTTTTTTTAGTATTTGTTGAAGCGGCCATTGTAATACATAATCTGTGAAAATTTCAAGTATCTAGTTAATTCCAATAATATAAAGATCTAGTTAAAAACGCTAAAAACCTTTTTTTTTATATCGATCCCTTTAATTTTTAACTTTTTTTTATTTTCAGTATTTGTTGTTATAGCGGCCACAGTAATACATAATCGGTGAACATTTCAAGTGTCTAACTATTACGGATCAAGAGATAGAGCCCTGTGACAGACGGACAGACGGCGGAGTCTCAGTAATAGGGTCCCGTTTGCACCCTTTGGGCACGGAACCCTAAAAACAATTTGAAGCATATAAACAGCAAATAGTGCGGTTATACTTATATAACTTCACTATTTGTGTTTATAACACACGCGTGTTTTATGAGCTGCTTCACAAATCCACTTTACGAGGAAGTGTGTTGAAAAAACTTTTAACAAATGGCGGACTTAATACTAACAGCATTTTCTCCCAGTTTATTCTAGGTAAACATTTTAGTTAGGGCTCACGTAGTTTTTGCACTAGGGCCTTGAATTACTAGCTACGGCTCTGCTTCCATAGCATTAAAATTCGTCAAGCCCATCTTGTTCGTCAAATAAATTACGAAGAAAAGCAGTATTTTTTCTACTCACGTGATTCTGAAGTCGACGCTGTGTTTGAGTTTCTTGTCCGTGGGTGACAGTTGCCGCGACGTGTAGTGCTTGTGGTTATTCAGTCGCTTGTCCATGGCTTCTAGCAGCTGGCTGTCTGATATCTGAAACATTGAAAATAATTTAAAGTTTCGAGGCTATCGTAACTTAGCAGGTTACACAAGGTTATCAGCATCTATACTATACATCTTCTTCTTCTTATTCAGCCCATTGTCACCCAATGCTAAGTGTAGGCCTCTAACAATGCACGCCATTTCGTACGATCTTTAGCTTTCCTCATCCAAGTCTTTCCGGCAACTTTGACCAGATCATCGGTCCACCTTGTAGTTGGTCCACCAACGCTTCTGCGGCCAGTTCTAGGCCTCCACTCAAGCACTTCTTTTCCCCAACGTTGATCTATGGTTCGGCATATATGGCTCGCCCATAGCCACTTACTTTGCGCTACCACCTTGGCGTCGGTAAGTTTCGTCCGTCTACCAATCTCCGTGTTTCTTATTCGATCTCGGAGAGACACACCTAGCATTGCTCGTTCCATAGCACTCTGTGTGACGTGCAGCCTTTGGATGAACTGCTGCGTAAGCGTCCAGGTTTCTGCACCGTATACCATCACGGGGAGGACACACTGCTCGTAGACCCTGTGCTTTAGGTTTATCGGTATGCTCCTGTCTGAGCACGTCAGACAGTTTCCCAAACGCTCCCCATCCTAACCGAATGCGGCGTTTTATCTCTTCTTCCTGTCCAGTTTCTTTTTTTATATAGGCAGACGTTTTGGGTCTTGCGATTCTTCTCTATCTCGCTCTACGTCATGATAACGAGCCGGATAGCACTAGTCCGTTGCGCGATATAAACTTTACCTGGGTCTGTCAACGCTGCCATGCTAGGAGAGCAGGCGGTAAGCTCTTATTTTGTTTAGTTCAGTCAAGGATAAAAACATTTTATTCGTATTGTAATAAGGTTCACTTCACAGTGAATGTTATTTCATATTCAAGCAGACAGAATTTTGCTTTGATTTTGTAGGTAATACGTTATGATAGGTTAAAAAAAATCTAGTTGTATTGTTGATCGAAGGTCTTGCGGCTCTAAGCAGACATAGTCCAGGGCCGCAAGGCGAAGGCCACTTTTAGCGTAATGGTGGGCGATAAGGTGGAAAGAGAATCAAAATAGTGATGGGTTGCTAGCCGCATCGTGAATAACATGATTCGCATTTTCGCCCATTCTGAAAAAACTTAAAATGTACTCGCTAATTCCTTCCCGCGCAGATCGTAAAAGATCAAAAAATTGCCAACAAAACCATACCGCCCCGTCGGTAAAAAACGAACAGATTTTTTCAGATTTCGATTTAAATAAATGTCATTTTACTCTATAAAACTACGAAAAATGGTAATTTTTGAATTTCAGGAATTGACGACCTCCGTAGCGTAATGGTTAACACGCTAGACCGCTAATCCGGAGGTTCTGCGTTCGATCCCCAGCCAGGGCAAGTTGTAAAATGGCCTTTTTCAAATTGTCCTGGGTCTCGGGTGTTTATCTATATATATATATTTATCATAAAATACAGTCTTCTTCTCCCGAGCTTATTTCCCATATCTTTTGGAGTCGGCCCTCCTAGTCCTATTCCTCCATTCGAGCCGATGTTGTGTCATAAAATATAGTATCGTTGAGTTAATATCCCATAAGTCCCAAAACACAAGTTTAAAACTTACTTTGGGGCTAGCTCAATCAGTGTGATTTGTCCCTATATATTTTTTTATTATTTATTTATTTACCTATGTCGCGGCTAAAATAATAATGATCACGTCTCAAAACACAAAATCTTTGTTTATAAAAAGTGGAAGGGACATACCCGTAATAAATCGAACCACGGTCTATACTAGATCATTACAGTATAATGAAAATAAAATAACAGCCAAATAACACAAAAAAATTTGGCCTTTCCACACAAAAGTGTGCAGCCGCCCGGGCGAATTGTATAGGAATGTCGAATTTTTTTTTGTTCTTTCGACTGTTATTTTAATTTCATTATACTTTAGTGATCTAGTATAGCCCGTGGTTCGATTTATTACGGGTATGTCCCTTCCACGTTGTGTATTATTTAAATTACAATCAATGCTTAAAGTGATACTAGATGTATGTGTACCTTAGTGGGGTTAAGGCACGCCTCGTCCATGATGGCGATGATGCCCTGGTGCGGGGCGTCGATCAGCTCGCAGATGACGCGGTTGTTGAAGTACTGCACCGGCGTCCACTGGATGCCTTCGCGGGCGTACTCCTCTTGTTCCTGCTTCAGCACCAGTTCTAAAAGATAAAATTAAAAGAAAAACCTTTATTCTACCAAAGGATCAAACAAATATTTATATTTCTTTACACATTTCTATTATAAATTTTGGAAAGATGCCGAACTGTAATGCTAGAGCCTCACTAACGAGAAACATCATAGCGCCAATTCATTGTACATTGCTGTTAAACCCACAAAAGCTTTTGAGAGTTCTCATCCAACGCAGCAATGGACAAAAAATCTGTGCTATCATGGCCCTTTGTGTAGAGGAACTAGGAGCCAAGAATGGGCATAGACGTTGACCGTTCAAGTAAGGCCACTCCATTTAGAGCGTTAATAATTAACGCAATATTTATCGCGATGACGGACGTTGACGTTTCTCGTTAGTGTGGCCGTAGCATGAGACACTAAAGACTATAAAATATAAACGGGCAAGTGCGAGTCGGACTCGTACATGAAGGGTTCCGTACTACCGTACAATGTTTTAAAACACTGAAGAAACACGTTTCTTGTATGACGACCCCCTTTAATTTTTGACTTTTTCTTATTTTTAGTATTTGTTGTTATAGCGGCCATAGTAATACATAATCTGTGAAAATTTTAAGTACCTAGTTAATGCCATAAAGATCTAGTTAAAAACGCTGAAAAAACACATTTTTTGTATGACGACCCCCTTTAATTTTCAACTTTTTTTTGTATTTTTAGTATTTTTTGTTGAAGCGGCCACAGTAATACATAATCGGTGAAAATTTCAAGTGTCTAGCTATTACGGTACAAGAGATAGAGCCCTGTGACAGACGGACAGACGGACAGACAGCGGAGTCTCAGTAATAGGGTCCCGTTTGCACCCTTCGGATACGGTACGCTAAAAAACGAAGTAATGCTTGACTTGTAGGGGTCATAGATAAAGCAGTGCGACGATCTCTAAGCGCAAAGCTATTGTAGTTCAAGACCACTTTAATTAATCTCATCCCCCCTCAAATCACCACATGCTATCTCAAACGTGTGATGGGTCTTAAGAGGATATTCAATGTTGACAGAAACCAATTAAAAATACACTATCACGCTTTATCCTCAATGGGACAGTCAAGCATTTCGGGTCTTGCGGCTCTGAGCAGACGTATCCCAGGGCCGCGAGACTCGCAAGCATTTTTAGCGTGATGGTGGGCGAGAAAATAGAAAAAAAGCGGCCAAGTGCGAGTCGGACTCGCCTAAGAAGGGTCTTTGTGTTTGTTATTTTTATTTTATGAATTATTATGGTGCAATAAAGATGATTTGTATTGTATTGTATTGTTCCGTAGCAGCAAGTAACATAATATAAAAGTTCTAAAGGTAAATTGCGGTTTACGATTTATGACGTATTAAAAAAACTACTTACTAGATTTCGTTCAAACCAATTTTCGGTGGAAGTTTTCATGGTAATGTACATCATATATTTCTTATAGTTTTATCATTCTCTTATTTTAAAAGTTAAAGAGGGGGGGGGGACCCACATTTTACCACTTTGGAAGTGTCTCTCGCGCAAACTATACAGTTTAGAAACATCAATATTATTTTTGAAGACCTATCTATAGATACCCCACACGTATGGGTTTGATGAAAAATAAAATTTGAATTTCAGTTATTAGTATGGGGAACCCACAATTTTTTTTTTCTTATATATTGTGTGAAAGTCTTAATGCGGTTCACAGAATAAAAACATCTACTTACCAAGTTTCAACAGTATAGTTCTTATTGTTTCGGAAAAAAGTGGGCGCGACATACGGATAGACAGACAGACATGACTAATCCATATGTGTTCCGTTTTTTACCATTTGGCTACGGAGCCCTAAATAGGATCAAAATAGTGATAGTACTAGTCTGGAAGCAAAAATAACTTACAATGTACCAGCTTCTTTTCTTCCAGCGCAGTGGTAAAAGCTGATCGAGAGATTGGACGAAATGCGAATCATGTGAACAGGTGATGCGGCCTAGCAACCCATCATTATTTTGATTCCTTTTTCCACCTTCATCAAGTGACCTTTGGGTCTTGCAGCCCTAGGCTCTTTTCGCATAGAGCCGCAAGACCTAAAATGCTTTGTCTGCCCCATTAGGGACCTGTGTATCTATACTAATATTATAAAGCGGAAGAGTTTGTTTGTTTGTTTGTTTAAACGCGCTAATCTCAGGAACTAATGGTCCGATTTGAAAAATTCTTTTTTTGTTGGGGAAGGCTTTAGGCTATATAACATTACGTTCCGACAACCACGCGAACGAAGTCGCGGGCACAGCTAGTAGGGAATATGACCACTCCAGGTCTTCCCGTGGATGTCATACAAGACAACTTGGGAAACACAAGCTGAAAAAAGCTTATAAACATCAGTGAGACCTCTCCAACCAGTATGGCCAGCGTGGAGAGTGTAGGCCAAATCCTCTGACTGCTCTGGCTAATATACTCTGGTAGTACAGAGAGGGTCGAGCTCTTGCAGTGGAGACTGGAAGGACCTGATGATGATGATGATGAAGTATGAATGATCAATAAGAAGACAATGAACTGACCGATAAACAGCTGCTGCAGCTTCTCGTTGCAGTAGTTGATGCAGAACTGCTCGAAGCTGTTGGTGTCGAAGATTTCGAACCCGTAGATGTCCAGCACGCCGATCAGCGTGCTTTTGTACGTGCCCGCAGGGACGTCGATCGCTTTGTTTATCTGGGAAGGCAAATGTCAGCGGCTGAATTTCATTTAAACTCAAACCTCAATTTTCTTATTAGTTTTTCAAAGACTTAGTTTGGGCTTTGATTCGAGCTTGATCACATTGGCTGAGTTTCCTTCCTAAGAGAGTTAGAAAGAGAGCGCAATATCTTGTCTTACCTGCTGCATGATCCACGTAAATCTCGTGTAATTTACATCACTCAGCGAATGTTCCTTAGACACTAGCTTCCCGCCTGCTGACAGCACGTCTTGGGAGACACCTAGCGCTGGAAGACATTGGCTGAGGTTCCTTCCTAAGTCAGATTCAGAAAGAGAGCGCAATATCTTATATCTCATCTGCTGCACGATCCCCGCCCGCAGCACACCTAGGGATACGCCTTGTGCTTGATCATATTGGCTGAGTTTACTTCCTAAGAGAGCGCAATATATCTCACCTGCTGCACGATCCACGTGAACAGCCTGTCGTAAGCCGCCTTGATTAACGCTAATCTCGTATAGTTAGCATCACTCAGCGAATGTTCCTTGGACACCAGCTCCCCGCCCGCCGACAGCACGCGCCCCGCCATGCAGGCCCGCAGCGCGTCCTGGGAGACGCCGAGCGCCTGCACGCACTGGGGGAGGGGGCCGCCGATGTTGAGCAGGCCGTCGGCCGTTTCCGTGAAGGTTAGCTCACCCTGTCAACAAATATTCATTGTTTCAAGATTTTTTTGTTTTTATTTTTTTTTGAATTATTTATTATTGAATTTCTTAATATTGCACTGTTAAATTAGTTTTTGGAACGAAGTTCCATCTCGCAAGTCGCGAGCCCTCGCGACTTGCGAGTGCTGACAGATTGAACATAATATATAATAATGTACTTTTTATTCTTGATGTAGAACCGGTGACAGATGTGTCCTAAACCTTAGGCAGGCGCCTAAGGGTTAGCACACATCTGTCAGCACCGAACTGGCGACACGGAAACGGATAGCAGCATAAAAAACTGCGTCCCAACCCTAATTCCGCAGGTTGCGTACGCCGGAGGTAACGTTACACGAAATGCTGATTGAAAAAATATCTAAACTGAAAGGTAATTTCGCTTCGACTTGAAGCCAAGCGGTGGCTCAGTTGATTTAGCGATAGACTAAGAACCCGAAGGTTCAAGGTTCGAATCTATGAACCCGAATGTTCGAATCTCGGTAGATCGATCTATTTTTTTCTTTTATGCAATCCAATCCAATCGTCGGATGAGAATGTTAAGAATCATTCTAATCGAGATGGTCTGAAATAGTAATGTCTGTTTGTATGAGCTTTTCATACTTGTTATCTGTTGTGTTTCCCGAAATAAATAAAATAAAAAAAGCTTTTTTTTTTCAATAGTACTTTTTCGTAGCATATTATTACTCTGTAATAGTACTCACCAATAATATAACGCCAGCCACGATACTCCAGATATCATTCACCACTGCCGGCGGGAAGCCCAAGGCATTGAAGGCACTGTTGGTGACAGAAAACAGCTTAGAATCCTGTGCCGTACTCTTCTCGTGCCCCAGTATCTTGTATGGCGTGCTGGAGTTAAGGCCAAACTTCTTGGATGTTGGGTTGCTTGTGCTCAGTAACTGGAAAGAGAGAACTAATCAAAATACGGTTTTTCCAATGAGATTATTTAATAAACGGGCAAGTGCGAGTCGGACTCGTGCATGAAGGGTTCCGTACCACCGTACAATGTTTTAAAACGCTGAAGAAACACGTTTCTTGTATGACGACCCCCTTTAATTTTAACTTTATCGTATTTTTGTATTTGTTGTTATGGTGGTCATAGTAATACATAATAGGAGAAAATTTCAAGTATCTAGTTAATGCCATTATATAGATCGAGTTAAAAACGCCGAAAAAAACACGTTTCTTGTATGACGGCCCTCTTTAATTTTTAACTATATCTTATTTTTAGTATTTGTTGTTATAGCGGCCACAGTAATATATAATCGGTGAAAATTTCAAGTGCCTAGCTATTACGGTTCAAGAGATAGAGCCCTGTGACAGACAGACAGACAGCGGAGTCTCAGTAATAGTGAATGCTCAATTTAAATTCGCCATATTTCAAATATTAACTCAACTAGTGAGTTGTGGTAGCGTGGTGGCCCGGTGGGGTAACGCTTTACTAGATGAACGTAGTCCACACATGGATGGTGACCACGAGTGGCATAAAAATTTCTCCAACTCCTCCGTGCTTCAGAAGACACGTTATGCATCATCATTGTATGGCAGTTAGCAAGCTAAGTTAAGATGCCTTAAGGAAGCTTGAATAATGTGTTGGCCAGTGTTGGCCACTTACACACACGGAAAACAAACAAGCAGTGAGTTCTGTGCGTCTCTTTCCATACATGATACCGACAAAAGCTTGGCTCTTAAATGTAGACAGACAGTGTGTTTATAAAAACAGCAATAAAATAAAATACTTCTCGTTTATAATGTTCTCAAATAAATCCAACTCTCATCGATCAATTGTTTGTTTGTCGTGTAAAACAAACAATTAACCTATTTACCACTGGTGCAGATTTTTCTAACTGCCTAAAGGCATCTGACATAACTATGTTAATTATACTTGTACTATCGTAGACTTAGATAAAACAAGTAAAATATGCATTTTTCTATGCTGCCATCAATTTGGAGAACCATTCCAGAAACGTGACCAGACGTGCTAGAAGACTAACTGCCGGCAAACTGCTGCGCAGATTGGCAGATATTGTATGTTGTAATTGTACTGTTTTTATAATTAATAAACTTTTTTTTTTTTAAGTCTCGATGATGAGTTGCTTACGACAGGACCGCTCCAGAGCCTCGAATATCGCCGACTAGTAGCAAGTCTGTGTGTCTTCTACAGGCTGTATTTCGGGGAGTGTGCGCAGGAATTGCATAATTTAATTCCCCCTGCACCATTCCACCATCCGACAACACGACGTGGACAGGGATTCCACCCATTTGTGGTCGATATTCCTCCTCATCGTACCTCTCGATTCGCCTCCTCCTTCATTGTGCGAACCGCTAAGGTGTGGAATTCCCTCCCTGCCTCGATGTTTCCCCATACATATGATTTAGGGATTTTCAAGGCAAGAGTAAATAGGCATTTTTTGAGTCTGCGTGTTACACCTTAGACCTCATCTTAGCTTCCCATTAGGCTAGATAGAGGTCAAACGCACTCAAATCTCTAATAAAAAATAAAAAAAAATAAAGATTTTTTTAAACTTTAAAGGATCTGTTCAATTTTGGGCAGTTCAGGCGGCGCCGCCCCTTGATTTGCCATGTTCTCTGGCAAGAAACCGATAAATAGAACCTACACAAGCTACCTAACATGATCTTCACGGCTCGGACAGGGTTTTTTTACATATTGTATATAGGGTAAAAATGTCCAAAAAATCTAAAAATATCTTCAATCTAAGGGTTATTTATTATGTAAATGATGTGAAGATACTTGCGACAAAGTACCTTAAGCAACAACCATGACCCAAAATTTAAGTATCGATTGAACACATCCTTTATAACTCAAACAAAAATGTGGGTGATAAATTCGCCAACGACGACCTTGATATACATATGTTTATGGATGACACTGACATTGTGAACTGCAGGAATGTAAGTTAACAAATTCAAACAGGCAGGCCGGTTTTCAAGCTAATGAATTCCCATTACGCAAGCAACATATGCATAAGAAAGAGGTTTTACATAATTTCCTAGTTTCGATTGTTGATTGACATGATATTTCGAAATGATTTATTTTTGGGACGTTTTATTTATTCTTAGCACTGATAATAGGTAGTTAGCGAGCGTGTCAGTAATCGAAAAGCAATACCATATAGGTCCAATAGCTCGTTTTGAAAAACCTTGGAGGCGTATGTCCAGCAGTGGACTTCATGTGGCTGATAGTTAATTTTATTTTAATTCAGCCATTTGTAAATAAGAAAAAATGCTCTACAGGATAGTGAAAACAGCATTAATATCTGTTTAGTAATTTTAAAGTAGATAATGAACAAACTGGTAGACAAATTCGTAAAGCTACTTTATTAAGCAAATAGTATCTGCATGATATTATATCATGGCACGCCGGCCGCGTGATCGACGTAATCGCGATAAAAGCCTATAACCCGCATTAGGTAGATTAGTTTTATAATAATGTTACAATTTATTTGTTTATGATGAAAATAAATGGTTTGGTTGCGTTCTAATAGATTCATTATCATTACGTACGCTTCTGTAGCGCATCAGGGATGTTGGCGCACTACCATACTGATAACTTTCAAGTCATAATCCGCAAAAAAACAGCATCCCTGATCAACAGAGTTAGGGGTAGTCAAAACAGCATCCTGAAAACAGTGACTAATAATTTGACCTCTCCACTATGGAAATGCCTGGTGAGAAGAGTTACATAATAATAAGTTTGTGTATTTTTAATTTTTATAGTTGTGATTTAAATATTATAATTGTGTATATGGATTTAAATTATCTGAAATAAAAAATATTTTATTTATTTATTTATTACATTATATTATAGTTACTGTCAGGCTACGTTCAAGCTTTCTGAAACTCTTTTTAGCCAGAGTCCCTGATTCCTAACATGGTCAACGTGAAACATCATCTGTGAGAAATACACACTATCACGTTTTTATCCATGCTCAAAAGCCAGCATCTTTGAGGTTAGCGATCGACCTTACTGATAGCTAGTAATAATTTAAAAAATAATATAAGCTGTGTGGTACCCGGCAGAGTAGAATAGGACCACTCCAGCAGTACCTGATAGAAGGAGTGGAAGTTCCTCTCCCCCGGCTGCAGATTCACAACCCTGCTCTTCTCCAGCAGGTAGTTGCTGATGTGCCCGCCCACCGGGTCGCCCTTATAGTCGAAGTGGATGTCCATGTACTTCCCGAAGCGAGAAGAGTTGTCGTTCCTGTTGGTTTTCGCGTTGCCGAACGTTTCCAGGATGGAATTTGACTGGATGAGCACGTTTTTGACTCTGGAGAAATGAGAATGACATGGTTATAGTCTAAGAGGTATACGGATTACGGAGCGTCAGGAGTTTGGAAAGAGAAGCATAAAGAGAAGCGAGATCAGTATTAGCCGTAAGATTGTGGAAGAAGTCGCAAACTAAAAGCAATATTGAAGAAACTTCTGTCCATCACTCCAGAAAAGAAGTTGAACCGAAATTAACTTTAAAAATTAGTACTTAAATGCACCCAAAGCTTGGAAGCAGCACAGCTAAGAACGAGGACATAACCAGGAACACGCTAAAATGAGGAGTACATTAACATTTCTCATGAGGACAAACGTCACGTTTCATATTTAGGTGGAACTTAAGAAGACGATAGCTTACCTGTCAATATACTCCCTGTGTACTTGTGTGGTATTGGCTGCAATGTATTTCATGATGAACTTGGATGCTTCTGTTTTCCCCGCACCCGACTCGCCCGATATGAGCACGCATGTGTCTTTACCCTGAAACAAATCATGCATAAATAGATACCAACTTAAATATTTAGAAATCATTATTTTAGCCGCGAGCATTACAACTCCGGAGTATACTTTATATCTCCGGAAGGTAATTTCTACATAAACACATGTATTTCAAAACCATTCAATCAGAGTTTTGAGCGACGCGCCGCGTGATCCAATCTCTATAAGTTGCCTACACAAGACACAACATGGCATACAATCTGCAGTAACAATCTCGTGATATACTAGAGATTAATTAGTTGTAGGCAGCTTATCTAAGCTTGACCGGTTACATAAAACCCTAAAGCTCTTTGTGCCCTGCCTACACGAGAGAAAACCTAAGTGACGCTACGGCTAGGTTTGGGAAATGACAAAGTTCCAACGAAATGCCATCTAAACGGATTCATCATGATCAGGTCTTTTTTATACCTTCTAGTCTCCACTGCAGGAGCACGACCCTCTCTGTACTGCCAGAGCCAGAGCAGTCAGAGGATTTGGCCTACACTCTCCACGTCGGCCAGACGGGTTGGTGAGGTCTCATATGTTTATTAGCTTTGTTTAGCTTGTGTTTCCTTTCCTGTTCTGAGCGGATTATTTACATACAAAGAAAAGGCTCTAAAGCCAGTAAAGCCGAAGCAGCTTCTCATGTTGACGCTATCGATTTTGGTTTTCGGGAGTCATTTGGTCAAATATTAAATGTTATTTGATCTAGATTACTGTGTGTGTTTCCGCTATCAGTTAATGAATTCTTTATTCGTCGTTTGACCGCCGAATGATCAACACCTAGTTTGGTGCCTGAGGGTACCTCCTGTAGAGGTGAAACACGTGTCGCGAGTATGATAGCCACTAACGTAATCTAGATCAAAGTAACACCCGAATATTAAATGCCTATGTTCCGAACACAAGTGTAGAAACTCAGGATGAAGCCAATGGTAAACCATGAAGGATTAGGCCTAAGGTAAATCTTGTTTAACGATAAACTGTCAAGTTTAAAATGACAGGGTACGATGTTCCCGAATGATGTATTCTGCAAGGCGCCATAGTCGGCGACACAAAGTACTCGTAAAGTCAGTTACAGGTAAAGTGGAAAATGTTGCTTAA
Source organism: Acrobasis repandana (assembly GCA_963576875.1). NCBI lineage: Eukaryota > Metazoa > Arthropoda > Insecta > Lepidoptera > Pyralidae > Acrobasis > Acrobasis repandana. The sequence goes on along the minus strand of OY756227.1, from coordinate 20,059,730 downwards.
TATATTCCCAAATGATGTATTCTTTAGGAAGAGGCGCTGTGGCTGAGTGTTCATTGTTTTATTGACAACCTGAGTTGTGTATCGTAAAAGCCTTTGTTGAGAGACCCGCTAAAATAATTGCTTGTCTTGAAGCATGAATTTTATCGTCTGTAACAACGCCTTGCGGGAACAAAGCCCTTTACAGTCGTCTTAATTTTTATGAAGTCGGTGCTAGTGCTGTGCTGTTTCCAGAGACAAAAGGATATGAATTGACGGCGTATCAATTAGCTGAACACCATCACGCGCCATGTGGCCTGCACTCTCTCTACCTCCTAATCCACATGGCTCCTCCACACGTTTGGCCATCATTGCGCCAATTTGCACACTGCTGGTTAACTCACAAAAGCTTTTGAGAGTTTCCCATCCAACACAGCAATGGACAAAAAATCTGCGCAATGATGGCCCATCGTGTAGAGGAGCTATAAGGGAAAAAGATGCGGTACACATGGTAAAATACATATAATTACTATTACGTATTTATCCGGAATGGGTGGACAGATAATTTGGGTCTTGCGTAGACATGAGTAATCTTGACTCCAAGGAGTGTTTCGGCCCACTGAATCTTACTCCGCATACGGCACCGACTCATCTTAATGATTCCTACTCCCTTATCGGCTCCAGCTCCGAGGTCCGCTAAGTTTCGCTATTGAATCTACAGAATACAGATGTCCTTTCTTGTACCGGTTTCAATACAGGATAATATTGACTCTCGACTCCCGATTCCTCCCGAGACGCGGTGGAGACGAAACGCGGCTCGCGGCTCGTGACCCGACAGGCGCCATCAGTTCCCGGCGGGACCAAGATCGGTGCGGACTCAATAAATCGCGGGAGCCGATAACGATTACGGGGATTCAGTACGGGTATCGGCTCCTGTTGATGAATCGGCTCATTTAAATATTCGAATCCGGAGTTACCCATGTCTTGTCTTGCGGCTCTAAGCAGACAAAGCCAAATGCCACTTTTAGAGTGATGGTTGGGAAGAAGACGGAAAAAGGAATCAAAATAGTGATGAGTTGCTTGCTATTAAAACAATTCGCATTTTTGCACGGGAAGAGAAGCAGCTGGTACATTCTAAGTTTTTTATTTTCTCCAGAGCCAGCATACCTCTAGAAGTTGGTGACGATAGCATGTAATGTATGTATTTAAGTATTTTTTTGCGTGTGTGAGTGATCGACCCTGGACTCGGATTTTTAAGCTGCCTAAAGGCATCTGACATAGCTTTACGACTGCTATGCATGACAGCTGGGTCCAACGGCAACATGTGCCTTCCGAACCACAATTTAGAATTCAGAATTCAACGACAATGATCTCTAAAACCCTTCGGGATACCTTGGCAATAAAAATTCTATTCGACAGATATTTTATGACTACCATGACTGGCTTTACGATTTGTAAAGAGTGATTCAAAAGCCATTTAATAATTTATGTCTAATAATCTTGTGTCCATCTCGAGTACACAGGACATGACGTCACTTTTAACCCAAACGCGTTTTCCAATTAACCTGGTGTCAAACCACTGTGACTGAATAAGTACATCGCTAAGTGTCCTCTTTAATGTGTCTTTTAACGAAAGTCGTAAAGTAAAATGTCAATTTAAAAAACGTGTCGATAGGGTATTTTAGTCGAGGTTTCTTTTAAGCTTTATTTTTGGTTCTCTGAATGACATGCTATTGCATTGCATGAGAACAAACCGACAAACTGACAAACTGATGGTCCGAGAGCTGGCACGAATTTTTGAATAGGTATTTGAGGCAAGTTGAAAACTTGCCACATACCTCTCCTATTATCCCTATCCCAACACGGAACTGCAGACCTGGCTGGTGAATAGCGGGGCTAAAGCAACGTATAATTTTTTTAAAGTTATTTTTTCAAAAAAGATATTTGAGGCAATATGCATTTTTTTATATGTTGTAGTTTAATGTTTAAAGAATAAAAGAATCTATAAGCCAGACGATTAAGGGCGCGTTTATATGACACGAATATAGTCGCGCGGCCACTGCGCAGTCGCCGCCTGGTGACCGCGTACCGGCTCTGCTGTTTTAGTAAAACAAACTTTATAGCAACAACGTAAAGTTGATTTATTAAAGAATCCCTTCACGCCACCACTGACACTAACAGACCGCGCGCCGGCCGCGCGGCGCCATGTGATCTAAGCGTAGCCGCCGCGCGGCCCCCGCGCGTTTAGTTACTTACAAAGAATTTCAACCTTGTTTCTTAGTTAATAAAACATAAATTTCCTATGACTGAACAGCTATCACGCGGCAAACGCGCGGCCGCCGCAAGAAATTTTTCGTCTCGTCTAACTGCAGCCTAAGTCGGGGCTTTGATATGGCCAGGCGCGTGTTTTTTGTTTTCAAAAAAAAAAAGGGGTATTTGAGGCAACTTGAAATTTTAATAGGGTATTACTTATAACTAAAAAATAAGATTCTCTAAAAGACAGGTCATTTTGATGGGACTTTCTACCTGCCAGGTCAATCTAAATAAATCAAAATGGTAGCCCCGCAACTCACCAGCCAGGTCTGCAGTTCCGTGTTGGGGTATAATAGGAGAGGTATGTGACAAGTTTTCAGCTTGCCTCAAATACCTACCCGAAAATTCGTGCCAGCTCTCGATCTATGAAGGACAGAAGCATTTTTGGCCAATCTCGGACTGAGATGCTTCGCTCGCTCAGTCAATGAGTAGGTCCTACAACCCATGTACAACCCCAGAGGTACAACTCGCACCAGGTGAAGATCAAACTCGTGCCTCACAGATGCACAGCCAGTGCCTTATACCAGGCCTGTGTCACTCCCCGTTTAAGTAACGAAAATGTACCTACATTATTACTATGCGCGCAGGCGGCCCCTCCGGGTGGTAAATTCAGTTATACGAATCGTTTGTCCAGAGTAATAAGAATGAAATTGGCTTGCAATGGATGTCTAGGTATCTAAACGAAAAGGTGCTGAGTTCTGACGTGAGCTAAATTAAACCATAGATATTTCTTTTAATTTCTTTGCTGAGTGAACCTTCTGTACGTTAGTATTAGTATTTATTCTGTGTCTATACCGCTTGGCCACCATGCCTATGTACTCTGCACACCGTTAGATGTTGTAGCTGACCAAGGTTTTGTAGCTTGTCGGACTCTTATAACTCACACAGCTCACACAGCATCTGTCACTACTTTTAAACTTTCGCACACCAAAAAGCTTGGAATGTACCTTCTTGCCGAGAGACTCCAAGTCTTCCCGTGGTTTTCGTAGAAGGCGACTTAGGAAACACAAGCTAAACAAAGCTTATAAACATCAATGAGACCTCTCCAACCGTCTGGCCAGCGTGGAGAGTGTAAGCCAAATCCTCTAACTGCTCTGGTCAAGTATGACTCTGGTAGTACAGAGGGTCGTGCTCCTGCTGGACCTGTTGATGATGAAATACCGAAAACCCATCTTGTGTCTCTTTCTCCCTTATCAGCATTTACTGTTTCAAGAATGACACTTTGCCAAACGTCAAAAGCAAATATATAAACTGTTTGTTGCTTATGACAAAATTTAAATGACATTGTTGTTACGTCATTTTTCTATTTAGTAGCGTCATACACGTTTTGACGTATCGCGTACAAAAAATGAGACCATTACGTTTCAAAACAGGTTATGCTTTTGAGACATCATCGCGGAATCCATTTACCTCTAATATATCTGTCGCACACAGTGTCACAGAAGTCTATATGTAATTACCAATAACGTCACGCACCTGCTGTCTAAGCACTCTTTGACACGCGTCCGCCACCGCGTAGACATGTGGAGGCACCTCGAACATCTCCCGCCCTCTGTACTCGGCCATTTGCTGCGCGCCATAGATGTCTAGGTTCTTGTACGGATTGACAGACACGAGAACCTCGCCGATGTACGTGTAGATTTTGTTGTGTTTGAACCTGCAGACAAGGAAAAGCAGGATGTCAGTATAAACTGATTATTTGCTGCAATAACACGTATTATCAATATACACAAAAATTAAAAAAATACAATGAGCAATAGTATACTTGAATTGCCTTATTCGCCCTCATTCCAAGTCATCCTCATCATCAAATCAGAATCCCTGTAGGACTCGATATGTGGAGTCTAATCGAACCAGGATTGGGTAACACGTCTGAAGTTTGCAACAATCGGTATATGCCTTACATGTATGCTAAGGAGCCAGAATATCATTAGGTTTGAGGGTTTATATAAATTTATATAACGTTGTATAGTGACTGTGGTCTCCTGCGGATTCTGAGTTAAATCTACCAGTAATAATTATAATATAATGCTGTACTTTATGTCTCTGTGCAGACAGAGATTTGGATGTACACTGCACATGCAAGTTTAGCAATTACGTTTACTAGTTACCCGACATTTGCCAATATGATAGCATATTATGTTGGGTAAACATTAATTGCCGGTAGCATGCATCACTGAATACCTGGCGAACCCGGGAGAACGGTGACTGTTACTGCATAGTACATACGGCTTTGGTAACAATCTCTAAAGACAAGTCAACGCAAATTGATGATTTGTTAACAAAAATATACGATGAAATACATTGGAAAATCCGATACACGCCGCGCTTTGTCAAAAATTTCACAGTTTATAATCAGCATCATGCTTTGTCAAAATTTATTATGATGGAGCAATTTGGAGACCTTCCATAAATGCATTTAAAAATAGACTCGACACGTGGTTATGGAAAAATAAAGTGTCTTTATATTAAGTATATCTATGAACTGTGAAAAGACTTTATGGACTCTCAGCACTGTGTAAAATAGAAATATCAGCTATTAGCTGTTCGTCTACAATAAATTACATATTGATTATGATTCCACATAGTATGAAACTCCGCTGGAAGCTCCTCATTGAGACACTGATAGTGTGTCTACAATATACAACCTTGATTAGAATTGTCTCTTCGATGCAGTATTAGCCGATGATCTAACGTCTGAAACCTTGAATCTCCATCTTAGATCACGCGTTTACGTTTCAACCAAACATCCAACTTACAGATTTGCATGTTGTTACTATAGACGATAGTGAACAATGAGACTGGATGTAAACAAACTACTGCGTCGAACTCATCATCTTCAACAATAGTAGTATAATTTGTGAGGTCTATAAAATTTACAGTTTCTGGCCATACAGGATTTAATGTAGTCAAAATATCCTAACATACTCGTACATATCTTCTTCGTCTAAGCGCATTCCCGGTTGCATCCTCAGCTGTGATGCTTCGGAGCTCGGGGTGCGCTTTTTCTTCTCCAAATGTAATATGCATGTTAATGGTCATCCAAGGATGCCAAAGACCTTGCAAAATGGAGAAGGAATAGCCGAAACATTTTAAATGATTTGGCTATAGTTTTACAACCGGCCGCCTGCCTGACGTCAACTCTCTTTGGGAATGTATTTGTGCGAAAAGGCTACTTTTAGCATGATGGTGGAAAAGGAATCAAAATTGTGATTGGTTGCTTGCATGATTCGCATATTCACCCATTCCCTCAATCCACTTACGATCACCGCGGGAAGAGAAACAGCTGGTGCATTCAAATTTTTTTCTTTTATCCCAAACCAGCATAAAAGAGTTATTGTCTGGTTTTTATTTATTATTGCAAAACTAATTGTCTGCTTTTCTTCCCTATCATCATCAACACAATTTCCTTCCCAGATTAAATTGTTAATTAGTTAATCTAAGTATAATCCTATGAAACCGAAAGCGTGGTACTCGCGTTAATTACATTTACAATTTATTTACGTACTGACATCGCGTTGTAATTATATACAATTAACAGTGTTCTGACTTTTACAATCGGTGTGATTACATCAACCAACATCATTTTAATTAGTAATTGATTTATTTCAATGCGATGTTTAAGGAACAAAATGTAATTTGGTTATCTATTGCTTGTAATCAAAGTATATTAACGTGATTTTGGTAGTTTTTATATTTTCCAAAATCACCATGCCTCAAGTCAACGTCATTCTTTACCAAACATTCTTTTCAAAATTGAGTTGTGCTTTTAAATGTTTCTTACTTTAGAACTCCGTCATTGTAATAAAACCTATTTGAAAAAGTTTTTTTATGTTATTATGGTAAGTATGGCTATTTCTGGACGAGGACTATCGATTAAAAATATAAAAAAAATGCATGCATACTCTCTATTGTTGCGAATTAAGCTTTTCTGTGACTGACACTAGCATTAAAGAGGTTTTTTTGTTTTAAGAAAATATTATTTATGTGCTTTTGAGACTGTTCTGCGTTTTTGAACCCTATAGCTTAGAACTTAAAATGAGTTGAAACAATTTTCCATTGACTGTTTGCAATACATCATGCAAGTTTCAATTTTATCTTCCGAGAACTTCAATGCAACACTTTTATTATTTTCTGAACGAGACAACATTTGCCGTCTGCCTTTACGATTTCCAAAAGTTTTACGATGTACGCCTTTCCGCGATTGTTTTCAGCGTCGCCGTTTGCCATGGGCGGTTTTGCACACAAGTCAGGTCAGTGAACTCGACAATGTGAATTTGGACATGCAAAACCATCTGAGGCGATGAATGAGATATACAGGGAAATACTAATAACCTTCCCCCCCTTTCTATCCCTAAAACTAAGAACGGGTTTTTGGTTACTCACTTTTTCAACATTCATCATTCACAGCTTGAACCTCCCACTGCTGGAAGGAAATAGGCCTCTCTCAATGAATGCCATTTACCACGGTACTGAGCTACTCACATCCACAATCGACCCGCGAATTTTCTGATGTCGTCTACCCATCTTGCCAACGGACGATTTCCGGACTCACTTTTTAGTTTAACCTATTCCTTCCCACACCTGGTAAAGGCACAGAATACATAAGAATACAAAGCAAAGGTCTCCCCTCACATCCTTTCAGTGTTACACTGAGTATGCTTCGCTCCACTCTCTGGCAAATCATGAGCTTGGGCTTTAGAGCTTTTGGCAATGACCATGTCTGGGCGCCATGGTTAAGACGGGCAAGAATCAAGATAGATACACTGCCTGCCACCACTCACTCGTCAAAAATATTTTTCAGGAATAATCTAAGGTAAAATCTACTCACACTTAGAAAGGCGTAAATAAAAAGAAAAAATAAAGATATTCTAAGATACACATGTCGATGAACCTGCGTTTCACTTACTTATCAATAATATTTTTCAGGAATGATCTAAGAGAAAATATAAGCGAAAATATTCGGGCTTAGGGATTACTTTTAAAGACCCAAATAAAAAGATAAAATAAAGATAGTCTAAATGCATGGCGGTACCAAGAAGTCAGGTCAGCGAAACAGAAAGTTATGAATTTGGACATGCAAGCCTGTCTGCGACAAAGTAAATCTGGTTAGTGAGGGGTAGACATGTCTACTTGAGCGTTTTTTTACGCAGCTTCGTTTATTGGAAACCGTTTGAAATTAGTAAGTATTTTTCGACCTTCGCCATAAGTCACGGTATGTCTCTAATGAGTCTACTTGGATAATCCGTCGATTATTTGTATGTATGTTTGTATATTTCATTGCTTGCTTTACTAACTGATTTAGTTAGTTAGTTAAAAACTTTATTGCACCAAAACATAATAATACAGAGTAATAGATTAAAGAAAACAGATGTCAAAAGGCGGCCTTATCCAGGCAACCGAGGTACTTGGAGATGTTTAACGAAAACAGGTGAGGTGCAAAGTTATATGCAAGAAGAAAAAAGTGTAATTAATAAAGATATATACAATACATACATACCTATATCAATATGTACACAAAAAAGAAAATCCGAACAAGATAAGTGAGGAAATAAAGAAAGTAATATTATAATAAGGATAGAAAGTGTGATTTAGTAATGTGAACAAAGATAGGAGGTATTATTTTAACAACAGCTCTTGTCTTTTCAGCAGTGGTCGTTCCGAAATGCTTTTCATTAACATGATTAATAATTAAAATACGAGTATACATAAACATTACACGTAACATGCAAAGGCCTAGTTACTGAATAAATATTTGATTCTTGATTATTGACAAATAACCCAACAGAATTGATAGAAGCAAAACATTTCAAGAGTGAAAATCACCATAATTCTTCGGAATACAGTTGTTGTACCTGTAGTAGATGAATAAAAGGCTACATAAGAAGAGTGCAATGTTAATTGAATGACCACTGAGGTTGTGGCCTTCCTCCATTAGAATCAGTGTATAATTGATCTCTGCGAAGACAATTAGAATGGCGATTAATCGAAACAAAAAGTCTGTTGCGATTCTCAATTGACAGATAGAGATTTATTCAACACTTACCTTACCTAAATAAAACTAGGTCTGTTTAATAATGAAAAGCGGTAAGGTTACATCTGCTTGAAACTTGGACCGACCGATCACAAGAAAAAGTACAAGAAGAAATTAATTACGGACATTATTAAAAAAAAATCCACATCTTTATTTGCCAGACAATTTAAAAAATAACAATTTCAAGCGTTCACCCCCAACAAATTTTGAACGGCTGAACCGATTTTCATCAAACATAGCTAGGAATCATCTCTCACACAACCCTCTTTTTCGTCGGAGGTTAAAAAGAAAGAAATCCAACATGTCATAGATGTTCCAAAACGACCATATCAATAATACGGTGATCTGATTGATCGATTAGCTGTAGTAATCGGAAACAGACTAGTGTACAAACTGGTCGTGGCCGTGTGGTGTGCTCTTGAACTACAAGTTGTGGCACAAGCTGCGAGTCGGTGATGTCACCGACTCGCGAAGCCCGCCAGATCGCGTGCCTAAACCCAGACTTCTTTCATTTTCTTTTTCTTGTATAGTCAAAATTTTGTCAGTCATAGAATCAGAAATAGTGTCAGTCGCTCGCAGTGGATTTACTGAGACTGAGACTCAACAGGCAATACGTCCATAACGTGTATAAGGTGATTTTCTTTACGAATAAATGCTAAACTGCATTAGACTGATTAATCAATATCATCCAAAGTATGTATGGAATGTAATGAAAGACGCGATTGCAGTAAAACTGAAGCGAGTTGCATTCCAGAAATACAGGATTGGGACGCCATTTTGGCAACTTTATTCAAGTTGCCATAATGGCGTCCCTGTCAAACCTGTATTTCAAGGCCAATTTTTGGTGTTAAATGAAAATAGTTTTTTCGTCATCACAGTTAAAGGGCAATACCTTTATACCAGATCTTTATAGACACTCGCCCGTAGAAACCAGACACAACAAAAAGAAAAATAGTAAATACGTCTACATTTTATAAGTACTTATAGTGTTAAGCTACATATTAGTAGTGAGTTCCGATTCAAAGTTTCAGTAAAAACCACAATTTCAAGTTGTAAGCTCGTTTTGTCAGCCAAGTCCATTTTCCTGTAGATATTACATACTTGCATGATAATACTACGTTAGTATTCGTTGTTATTTGTCATCTATTCCGTGTCATTACCTCAACCGTATTTCCCTTTAGGCATGAAATTCCCTTTAGGCAGCGATTGACCGTGACGAACCCCATTATTACGGTTTTATAGCTCATCCATTCCATTGATTTAATTGTTACAATTCAGCTATTTTCAATAGAAGAGGATAATTGAAACACAAATAGGTAAATTTTTAGTTTACCTGTTGTGCTATGTCAATAAAAATATAATTTATAGATTTATTAAATAACAAATTAGTCTTCTTCTCCTCTTCCATACTGGTCTGGAAGAAAAGAAAAACTTAGAATGTACCAGCAGCTTCTCTTCCCGCGCCAATCGTAAAAGCAGATCGAAGGATTAGGCGAAAATGCGAATAATATTAATAGGCGTCGCGGCTGGCAACCCAAAAGTGTCTTTTGGATCTGCGGCCCTAGGCTCTGTTGCCTGGTTGGCTTAGATCCGCAATACCCAAAATAAACTGTCTGCCCTTTTAGGTATACAGACGTGATAGTGTATATATTGTAAATCACATTTACGTCGGATCAGCACTGTGCGACATATGAGAAGGCCGCATCCATCGACTGTTGTATCGTCGAAGGCCGCATCCTACAAAACTTGAATGCGCGGAATGGAAAATACAGGGCTGTCAGCTGAATCTGTTCTCACCACAGACCATAGATCAAGATAGACACAGCATCTGTATTAATTTGCGTGTCGATCTGACGTCAAATTGACTTCATTTAGAATCGTCACTTTCAGACCGTGTATGTCAATTCATTAGATCGGACATTCTTTTTCTACTGTAAAATACCTAAATCTCCCGTTTTGAGCCGTAGAAACACCGAAAAACGTTGGAGGAAGTAATAAAAAGATTCCTTCCGTTTGTAAGTGAATTCCTTATTAAATATTGTATTGAAAATTGTCACGCCAGGTTTTTATACAAATTGAAGGACTTTCTTTATCTAGTAGTATATACAGATTTGTGGTTCTCATGCTAGCAACGCAGCCGACATAACTAGGTACTTAGTCAATCTTTTAGATAGATTTGCAGACTAATGTCGAAAGAAGATTCTTTTTTTGCACAGCTTGAGATTTTGTACTTCTTCTCATAGGTACTTTTATAAAAGCATGTGGCTCGCCGTGTGGTTCCCGGCAGAGTAGAATAGGACCACTCCATCTCTTCCTGTAGATGTCGTAAGAGGCGACTAAAGGACTTAGCACAAACATCTCGTGCTACAACTGCATTCCCAAGAAGGGTTAACGTCAGGCAAGCGGCCGGTCGTAAAACTATAGCCAAATCATTTAAACTGTTCCGGCTATTTCTTCTCCATTTTGCAAGGTCTTTGGAATCCTAGGGTGACCATTGACATGCATGTTATATTTGGAGAAGAAAAAACAGGAAAGCGCACCCCAGGCTCCGAAGCAGCACAGCTGAGGATGCAACCGGGAACGCGCCTAGACGAAGAAGAAGAAGTACTTTTATAAAAGCACTACATTCATTCTGAAGCAAAAGCCTATTTTTTCTGCTTCTTACTTTTGCTCACCAAGGCTTGACATCAATCACAACATAAATAATACCGCAATGGAATTGCCAAGGAAAGGCCACTGAGGAAGGCCTCTTAGACGTGATTCATACAATCGTAATATTTAAAACATGTAGTATGACATGACTCATCGAACCCTCTGCCCTGGCGTCTAGCATGACGTCACCCCTCCTTTATTTATACGCAAAGCTATTAGTATGATTGTACGTATCATCTTCAATGTAGTTAATGCGTCATCTTCACTAATCATAACCACTTGAAATGTCTAGGTGGATAAAGCGGTAGGTATAGAATTTTTATGGTTACCTTTGGCCGGCGGCATTAGCCGTCTCTACCAACGCTACGTCAAGCAACGAAGGAGGTACTCACTTATAGAAAACGTTTACACAGTAATCACATAAATAATATAAAGCATAATATTGTTCTTCTTTATTGTCTGTTTGATAAATTTTTGTTTTTATTTGCTTACGTACTGGCAATATAAGACTTACACGATCTTGATTTGGCATTCTTACAAGTATGGCGCATCGGTATAGGTAATAAATAGGTTCTAGATCTAGCTATATCTTTAGAAAAATGTGGCGTTAACATAACTTGTTGACCCCTTGAAGTTTATCGGTTGATAATTTTGTTCAAGACATAAAAGTTGCGGGTAACAAAAAGTCTTTACGTTTTCAACCACCATCGTTCCGCCATTTAAAATATTCGAAAAACTGAATCGACAAAACACAAAAATATGTTTTGTGAAAAACTAAAATTAGTTTTTCGATATATGCATATATTAGTGCAATACAAGACTGAAACAAATCCTGTAATAATAATATTACCTATCAAAAATGTATTTGAAAATCTGAATCATAAAGGAAATCTTATCAACTTTTAACATGAGGAATTGTGTAAGTACTTCACGACTTAATAAAGCTGAAAGCTGTATGTACGCTACACAGTTCACTAACCCTTCACATGGCTGGATTATTAAGGATGATCGTTTACGTAAACTTTATCGTATCAGTGTCGGTGCAAGGACACTACCCTGTGGGAGGCCGTCTTTTTGTGTTCGCCGTCTGCTCTTATAAGAATGTAGAAATACCGCAAATCACTGTTTCGTACCATTTCCTCGACGATGATTGATCTTTTGTGATGAACAAGTACGTAAGTTTTTTATGGACGAACTAGAAGTCTCGGTATCGTTAGCTAAAGTAAATTTTAGAGGTGCTAGTCGAATTCAACATATTTCCAAATATCCACCGCCAATAATTTAAGATTCCTCGCCCACAAATGGATGATACCTGTTTTTATGTGTCAATTTCATGTGGGCGAGATGGTATAAATCTTTAAAATACGACATTCTACAATAGACGTGAGGCACTTCAATTCTATTTAAACAGAAACTTCAAGTATATCAAACTAGGCTATAACTAAGAAAAAAACGAATGCACATTGGATCGGCATCGTCTGGTCTTCAATATCATCAAGTTAGGTCAGGTAGGTACTTGCGCGTACGCATCCTGCATACGAAGTATCCATTATGCCAATGCGAGAAAGCGTGTCATAGGACAAGTTGGTAAGCAGACAACTGGAAACCAAGTATAGATCCTAGTTATCGAAGTAATGATCAAGGTAGTTCGACAAGGAGAACAAGAAAGAGTTTTTATTATATTCTAGTATTTTGGTAAAAGTACACGTATAAAAAATCTAGGAGTACTGGACATTTGTCTTACAACTCAGCATCATTATCACCTTTATAGAAAGCAAAAGGTTCTGAATCAAGTAAGGTTTTAAACTGTACTTTAACGTGATAAAAACCTGCTTCCAATTATAACTTACGTTTCTAATGAAGAAGGCAAAGAAAGCTCACACCATTGGAACAAGTCAAAGATAGATTTTACGATTCTCAGCAGGATTTGGAACGAGATATTTTTAAACTGTTGACAGTTGACACATGTGTGGGCCTGGGCTCGTGATTTGAGACAAGTGGATCAATTAGTGAATATTATTTAGAAGCCGTTGGATGCTCTTACATTATGAATGAGAAAACTGATTACACTATTGATATACGATGAGTTTGACGTCAATGAAATTCATCATCGTTATTTCAATCATTTATTACAGGAATGGAATGGAAGAGGATAAAATAACAAAACCAATAAAATTTATGATGACAATAAAGATAGATAATGATAATTTATAGAATTATTTAAGATTAGTAGGTTAGGTAACACAAGTAAAGTACGGAATTCGCATATAAACAATACACAACTTAGTGTAGTGTTTACCTCATAGAACAACCGCAGATACCGAAACGCAATCATCGAATTACGTCATCTTCTGATTCATTAGTAATTTGTAAAGCATTACTAAGAATGTATATATAACTGATATTGAATAAATTTGGTGAATTGAAAAATAACTATTCTTTTGAAAGGGACAAAACATGTTTTAACTAAAATAGGTTTAACTAACGTTTGTATTTTTTTACAAGGGGGTTACTCCCTTATTGATATATTGCCGTAGCTGCACCGTGTGTAAGTATAAATACTATTAAAATAAAAGCGCGTTTGCTGTGTGGTACCAGAGTAGAATAGGACCACTCCAAGTCTTCCCGTGGATGTCGTAGAAGTCGACTTAGGAAACACAAGCTAAACAAAGCTTATAAACATCAACGAGACCTCTCCAACCCGTCTGGCCAGCGTGGAGAGTGTAGGCCAAATCCTCTGTCTGCTCTGGCTAAAATATAGCTCTGATAGTACAGAGAGGATCGTGCTTCTGCAGTGGAGACTAAAAAAGATCTGATATGATGATGGTAAATACTAACAAAATAAAAGCGCTTACCGCCGCAGCGGCGAAAACAGCTGCCGTGGTGGCGTAGTGTAGACGCTTTAACAGTTCAAATTAATTTCCACTACGTTCCACCCATTAAACTTGTTTTTTGCCGAATTCGTATCAACACCTAACGTTGCTATTACGTGTGTTGTGTCATTCTTTTAGTGCATGTGAGTCATTGTTAGTAAATATTCATGGTCTTACGGTCGTCGCTGTCTACGAGCATAATTTAATCACCAAACACACACCGTATTTAATTAGTTTACTTAATTACATACTCGTATGTTTTTGTTTTTCACAAATGTGTATGCATGCCCCTGTAGTACGGAACTGGCGGTAGTAAGATGAAGTTGACAGTGACGAAGGAGGTGACTTATTTCGGGAGGTTTTATTGGGCGAATAATGGTGGAAAAGAAAAGTTAGGACTAAGGTCCTCCCGGGACATTAAAAAGATGGCAGAGAGAAGAGAGAAGTAGAGGAAGTTTAATACATCTAATGGGAACAGATAATACTTCATGTAACAGATAATGGTTGAATGTTTATCAATTCGTTGACATGTCTATTGAGACATGTCAACCATGTTATAATAAAACAAGGTATGTTCTGACCGCAAAAATACAAGATCACGTCACAAATGTCACGAAAAGTGTTGCCACTGATTGTTCTTTTCAGTAAATTTAAGGACTTTCTTAATTAGATAATGAATAAAAAAACAGTAACTAACTTAACTATTAAATATATCGTGTGAGTCATCTGTAAATTGTTTTAATAAATTTATATATTGGAATTTTAGTTCATGATGGGTTTGTTAAAAAATGCACTTTGCTGGGTAATTTAATCACACACAGTGGCAACACTCCCAACTGATGACGTATTCTTGCGCTAATCACGTGATCCGCTGTCACGGAAAGAGAATACCTTGTTTTATTATAGCATGATGTCAACAAACTTACAGACGTTCCACCATTTCAAATTTCAAAAAATAATATAACGCCGTCGTCACCAAAATATACAAGTCTAAAAATATACCTCTAAGCACAGTCTGGAATATTTAGGGTCAATGACAACACTATGTTTTTACTATTGCGACACGTGTCCACCACTATAACCCAATTCAGCGGGTCACCTGCACACGTATAGTGCGTAGGCACGTAAAGAAATACACTCACATACATATACGAGGACGCACGTAGACGTTTGTCATCCTTTCGCGGTCTACAAATGATATCACTTTCAAGATAGCACATGACATGATGCTTCTATTTTAAATGAAATGGCATGTTCGCTTTGAAATGGAGTCATCGTAACACCTTTGTTATTACTTGTTTGAAATTTTGAAATCATATACAGTCACAGAATACATAATAGATACAGTGTAATAGATAGAAAATATCTCTAAGCAGATCCGTTTCTCGCCCTTAGATCGAAGCGATTTATGGCAGTATGACTGTGAGTGATAGAACAATAGATTTAATATCAGTTTAATTGTAACTTGACGTCTTGAGAGAAAATGCTTCAGTGCAGTTTCTGTAACCGACACCACCTTGTTTAAGTTTTCATTTTGTCGGCACTCCCGGATGGCCACTGTTTTTTTTTCTATATTGCCGCGGTCAAGTCTCTCTCTCATCTAGTGCCGTGTCACTCTCATCCGGTGCCATTTCTGGTCCATCCGGTGCCTAGTCTGGTCTATCCGGTGCCGTGTCTGATCCATTCGATGCCTAGTCTGGTCTATCAACAGCCGTGTCTGGTCCATCTGGAGCCATGTCTGATCCATCCGGACCCGTGTCTTTCCCATCCTGGACGCACTTATCAAAAATGTTACGAGCCAGATGTTCTAAGCTCATGGAATCAGCATCTATGTTTTTTGTCCTTGCCTAAAGGGGATAGTGGACGAAAGAAGGAAGAATGTTGTATAATTTCCATACATAATGACATCACACATGGATCAGTATAATAAAGAGTGGGCACTTTCTTCAGACGGAAATAAACATGACGCCGCGACTCGTGCGTGTCATTTCCGCTGCGTTTGCCGCGTCCTTGCATAAAGGGGATAGAGGGCGAAAGTTAGACGAGGAACTACGCATTGTATACGACACAGACATCTTTACAATGTAATGAATGTATATAAAATGAAAGTCACTTAAATATATGTTTTAGGTACATTTTGAAAACTTAATTGATAATGTGCCTTGGCGTCCAAAATTTGCTTTTATCAGCACCACCTGTAGGTTGACTGGCAGAAAAGGCCCTGGGCCTTAAGTCCGCCTATTGCATGTTTTGTAATAAAGTTAAATAAATACAAGTGCGTATTAAAAGCACGGATCTCTACAATTACGACTATATTTTTAGAGACAGGACAGACTAGAGTTACAAAAACTAGGGAAATATCAGCATTATGTCCATAAGTCTTGTTATTTATTCATTTAAATATTTTTGCTATAAGATTTCAACAGCAAAATGTTTACTGCAGGATTCTGAATGCAGTGCAAGCTTCTTACAAATTCGAGAATTTCTAAAAATAACTATTAAGGGTCGGCACCATGTAAACTAGGTTTGCGCGGGCAACAAGTTTGTACAGAAAGCGTTTGATTTAAGTCAAATAATGTATACACATAGATAGAGGAAGAGTTGGGACAGTAGACGAAAAAAAGGATTTTTTAAAACATTTTGTAGTTTTCCTAAAAACAAGCATTGAATTTACCCAAAAACATGCAAAACGCACTTTGCGCGAGCAATAGTTATGGCTTAAGTAGAAAAGACCACTAAGAAAATTACATACCTAGTTATAGGTGAATAGACTAGCCAGTAGACGAAAATCGTATTTTTTTAATTTTCATTCAGAAAAAGTAAGATAATTGTAAAGAAACCTGAAAGAAATATTTTAGAAAATCTTGCTACAAACTGGCTTGTTTTTCTGCGTAAATAAATATTCTAACAAGGGATTGCCTATATTTTATAAAAATAAAGGCTATTTTGAAACATTATTCTTAATATTTGCTTACAATGCAATCACGCAATAATAAAAAAAATAAATTTAAAAATTGGATGTTTTGCAACGTTTTTGACAGAAATCTCTGAAATGGCGGCCATGATTCTTCCATACAAATTCAGTTGCCCGCCGGGCGTTCAGGAAGGAGGCCGTGTCGAATTTTTAAAAAAAAATCCATTTTCAAATTACGTAAAATTGCATTACAGTCTAAAATATTTCAATAATAAACTATGTACAAACTGCCAAATTATGTCATACTTTCGCTACACTATGGTACAGTTTTGACATTTTGTTGACGTTCAAGTAAAGATGTAATGCTATCGCAGATACGGCATCGCACATTTTTTTTTAAATTTGATTGAAAATTAAGTCAATGAAAAAAATAATTTGGTTTGATTTATTTATTACCTATATTTTTCAATTGGCGATTAGGGTGAAAATCGGATTGGAACTTTCTCGGGTCGCGGAATCATATTAACTGTTTTTGTAATAAAAGGTGCTGTTTAATTAGGGTTTTACAATTATTTTGAGGGGTGATTCAGTCTGAAATTTTGAACAACTTTTCCCCATGAATTTCATTTCCCCATATATGTATACGAATTGATATTATGCGTAATATATCGAACCACAGGCTATACTAGATCTATACTTGGCTTGGCAGGCAGGCTATAGTAGGCTATTTATCTACACTAATATTATAAAGAGAAAAGATTTGGTTGTTTGTTTGTTTGCATTACATGGCTCCGAAACTACTGGACCGATTTAAAAAAACCTTTCACCGTTGGAAAGGTACACTATCCCCGAGTGACATAGGCTTTGTGTGTACCAAGGGCGAAGCCGGGGTGGACTGCTAGTATAGTATAATGTTATTAAAACAACAGTCAAAAAACAAAAAAAAATCTGCATTTTTATACAAAAGTGTGCAGCCGCCTGGGAAATTTGTACAGGAACCGATTTTTTCGGTGTTTTTACTGTTTTTAGGGTTTCGCTTGTCTGTCTGTCCGTAAGTCACAGCCAATTTGCTACGAAACTATTCTCATAGGTACTTAGTACCTACACTTATGTAACTTAGTATAATGTAAATAAATGAAATTTAAAAAAGGGGGCCACTTATTGTGGGTAAATTAGACATTAAAAAAAAGTATTGATAACAAAATCGTGTGACATATCAAATGAAAGAACTTTTTATGACAATTTTAAATATATTTATTTTTTATTATTTCTTAGATCGGTATTTTTAAGTTATTTAAGAAAATGGGCGAAAATTTACCCCCCCCTACTAAACTACTGGACCGATTCAGTTGAAATGTGGTGCACATAATGTAAATTTGGGATCCAAAGACGGAAGTAAAATGTAGGTAAATGAATAAATAAATAAAAAATGGGGCCACTTTATGGGAGATAAATGAGACATTAAAAAAAGGGTTTTGTGAACTATATCGCGTAAAATATCAAATGAAAGAGCATTTTATGATAATATTAAATATATTTTTCTAAATTTTTTAAGTTGGTGTTTTTGAAGTTATTTTTGAAAATAAATAATAAAAATACACTTATCTCCAAAACCACTGAACCCAATCTTTTGAAAAATATACAGTTAATAGTTCTTTACCTATAGATTACAGGAAAACCTATTAGAAGATAAAAAATAAAAGGGTGCAATAATGCTAATTCCTGCTTCATTAATCAACCAATTTTTTTAGCTGTTTTCAGGAAAAGATTTCTTTTTAGTGCTCTTTGTTGATTCGTTAAAAATATTGTACAGTTTCAAACAGTCAAGTCATTGATTGAGCACGTACAGCTGCTACGCCAAGACTGTTGATCTGTTCAACGTGCAATCCTTTTTTACCCTCCGTACTTACATAATAAGGTGAATAGAAGTGAAAGGTGTTACGATTGCAGATGGTCGCTAAACGTATTGTATTTTCCGTCAGTGGAACACAATACGTGTAGTTTTCCAAGTCACCGCTCGCGTAAATACTGACGTTCTCAAAAATACAATCAAATGTATTTTTGAGAACGTCATGTCAGCGATAAGTAATATTGATTTACACAGAAATATCATAAATTTGTCTATGGTTCCCTAAATTTCAACTTAACCAAAATAAACCGGCCACGTGCCGTGACGGGCCACGTGCAGTGTAGGGTTCCGTAGTCAGTACCTACTTGTTTTATGTAACTAACAACTGCCTAACTTTAGGTCTGAATTCAGTCCATGATACTGAACAACTTTCACCAAGGAACAAACGAAATACAAAAATTATTTTTGATCTCTTACACACAAGATTTGGCAAAATGTAATATTTATGTAATATATGTATGGTAATGTAAGGACAAATCACACTAATTAAGCTAGCCCCAAAGTAAGTTTTAAACTTGTATTATGGGATACTAACTCAATGATACTATATTTTATGATAAATACATACATAGATAAACACCCAAGACCCAGGACAATTTGAAAAAGACCATTTTCTAACTTGCCCTGGCTGGGGCTCGAACCCAGAACCTCCGGATTAGCGGTCTAGCGTGTTAACAATTACGCCACGGAGGTCGAATGGAAAGCAAACATTTTCTTTTCATATTTAATTATGTATTCCTTAGGAAAAGTTGTTCAGTATCATGAACTGAATCCACCTTAAATTAGTTTTAGTACAGGGAGACGTTATATACTACTGCCGTGAATTTTTTTAAGTGTCCATATACAACCGTTTAACTGACAGAGAGGGAAGACACATGATTCTAACAAAAATTTGCAATCAAAAACCAAATATTTCACAAACGGATTGCTAAAACGAAAAAGGATGTTCATAATCTTACAATATTTTTGAAAGACCTATTCAACGACGTCTCACACCACACATTTTTTTTTTCAAGTTTTTATTACCACATATCCATGCCCATGCCCAATTACAACTTTCTAGTACTAATAGTCTATGAGTAAAACTGGGGAAAGATAGACAGACAGACATGACAAAACTATAAGGTTTTCTTGTTAACTACGGAACCCTAAAAAGCTGCGTGAAACTAAAAAGATTCTCTATTCTAAGGGTTCTTTGTCATTTGCGCTTTAACAAATTTCAAAATACGAGTAATCGAAACCACTTGTGCAAATATTTCGCTCCACTTCGCATACGATAAATTCAAAAATTGATGGATGAATGACCGTGCTTTTACAGGTTAAGCAACTTCTAGCTTGGTCACAGTTAGGATGGGTGACCGTGCTTTCAATCTTAATGTTGTCAAAGTCAAATGTTGAGATTCTTATGAATAAATTTCAGTTTTCTCTACCTACATAACTTGGCTGCTATTTAAATTTCAATTGTTTTGTCGGAATTTGAACTTGGCATTTTTACATTTATGTTTTTGATGGGATAAAATAAACACCCAAGAACCAGGACAAATTAAAAAAGGCCATTTACCAACTTGCCCTGGCTGGGAATCGAACCCAGAACCTCCGAGTGACGGGCTAGCGTGTTAAGGAATCGCCACGGAGGTCGACTAATAAATTGAAAAAGTGAGAAATTTTACGCAAGATTCGAATAACTATAACTTGGATTTTTTAGAAAGTGCTATATGAATTTCACATATATTTAAACTCGCTTTTTAAATAAACGTCTTGCATTCACGCACACTACTGTATTTTCGACTTTAGCCTTTTTCTACTGATAGCCTGTCTACTAAAGTGTTAAGTACATTATAATGACGTCTGCCAAGGCCTTAATTCAGAAATAATAATTCAAACAAAATAATTCTTTGATTTGATTGATTTGAAAATTTTAATAAGTATCGCGGACTGGAAGTCTTGACGAAAAGAAACAAGGAAGCTTCTACGTTACAATTTATGATTACCTACATCTATTGTCCCGTTTACACATTATTAACTCTATGTAACTTCATCTTGACATTTTTATCCCCCTAGCGGGAAAATTTTGCATATTTCAGAGCCAAATCCGACCACGTGGCTTTGTGCATACAGTCCTTAACTGCCTGCGTTCTATGTCAAACAAGCATATCTGGTTATTGAATCATATCCAGGTATATAGCCATGTTGTCACTTGAAAAATTTCACAAATTCAACTTAATTGAAAAACACATGTAAGTACTACATACTCGTATGTAATTAGTGTATCATAGCAGATGTAAGTGTTTATAAAATGGAGATGTGCTTACTCTTAGCACGTGTCACTGACACGCGTGTTACAGTACAGCCTTTCATAACTCCGGCCCTGCAGGATTTTCTGGCTGAATATAACAACCTGCTGTGTCCCACTTATGGCATTTTTTAATACTATAATAGAATTGGGCAAAATGAAATGAAATGGTCAGACATGTCAGCACGGCAAAATATTGCAATTGAATGGTTCAGTATGATCTTTGACACCCATGAATGCAGGGGAAGCGCCGGCAAGACGATCTCGAGGTATAAAAACCGACTTCACCACCATATATCATAGTGACAGTCACAGAAAAGCTAAATACGCAAAAATTGTATACTTACTTAGACGACATATTTTTTCCAGTTATTTTCGTTTAAAAACTAAACTAAGTAACCACCGTAAAATGTATATTCTTCTGACAAGCAAAAAAAAGTATTTTTTAAATCAGTCCATGCGTCTTCGAGTAACAGATGAACATACATAAAAAATAAATAAAAAGATCCCGACGAATTTCATCCTTTTTTGAAGTCGATTACAAAGGATAGTCGAAACTTACATTTAAAGGGATAATTGAGGTAGATGGATTAGTTTCAGACTGCCACATTGAAGCTTGTACGCAAAAAATTAAGCAATAAAGTAACAAAAGTTGTATGCATCTCTCAAATGTTCAGGTCATTTGATAGAAAGGTTGAAATGGCTATGGATGGATGGAGCGAATAGAGTGAACCTTTGAATTGTCGTCGAGCAAAACATCTTCAATTCATCGCCTCTCCGTCACATATTTGCAGGTGGTCCGAGTCCGTCCGAGATTTGTGATCACAGATTCCAATCGTACGTAATTTTATAAATCAGTTCTGATTATTATAGTTCGATCGAACGTGAGTCAATCGGCTATTTTAGGAATTCCAGCAGCAAACGTAACAAGTAGCTAATCTATGGCAATGTGTAATCTTAATGTATGTTAACTAGACAATTTAAATAATTATTCATTTCTTCACACTGACATTTCTTTTAACTTTAAATCTTTAAAGATTTCAACCATTTTTCTTGTTTTAAAAAAAATATAATTGTAATTCTTGTTCCATCTTTTTCTTCTCTTCTTATTAACGTAATGTAAATTTTTAAGAAGGGTCTGAATCTGAAACCTACCTTTAAGCAAGCATAAGTTCCTTTCATTGTGTTATATTCTCGAATCTAATTGGAGTCATTGGTATTCGTGTCTCTTCTAGTTGGGTTAGACTAACTTGGGTTTTAATTTCTAAAACTATCATTCATTAATTAACATTTCTAGCTAGTCCTCTACAAGAAAACCTTCAACTGTTTGTTTTGCAACTTAATCTTTTAATGACATGAACGTGGTCACGTTCTGTGTATTACAATTACGAGTATGTTATGACACCTGGTAATGTGGCCTTGGTAGCGCAGTAATGCTTTTTACTATTTACTTTTTGATGGTCTTCACTTCTATGGGTATTTATGTAGTGTCTTATATAAGTATATTATATTGTTGTAGTATATACTCGTACTACTGTAGTTCATAGTAAAATTCGAACAAATTTATCTATATCTTAGTGCGTTCCCCGGGAACGCTTTCATAGAAATCAAACAGTGTATAACTGCATCTAAACAATTTGCCCTTTTATCATCCATATTACAAGGTGGCCCATTTTTTGGATCAGTATGTCGTTAAAGGTCTATTGTCCGAGGATCTTTTATCATAAGGAAAATGTGATGACGGGCTTCGCATAAAATTACCTACTTACTTACTGGCCAGGCCAGCACCATCGATGTCTGCATATATGTAAGAAAAGGCAATTTCGTTTCTCCTTATTAAATAGCGCGGGATTTTGGATTTTGATATTCAATAAATGATGTAGGTACCTCATTTGTTGACTTATTTCAACATACATACATATAATATTATGACGCCTGTCTCCCATAGGGGTAGGCAGAGACTATGGATCTTCAGTTGCTACGATCCTTGCAAACTTATTTTGCTTCGTCAACACTCATTATTCTTTTGTTGCATGCTTTCCAATTTTGGGTACTTTCTATTTGATCTTTGACGAACATCTGCAATTTATTTGCAGAACTTTGTAAGGTCGACCCGGGTCGATTCCCAATCCACTTATTTCAACGTTTCGTTAATCCTTTTCTTATATTTAGTCAATAAAGATGGCATTGCAATATTTTCGATCGCTTTATTGTATCAATCAAAATAAAGATGGGTTGCAGGCTGAATAACCTCCTTACATGATTAAGATTCCCGCCCATACCCTCGATCGGCTATACATATTTATGTTAGTTACATCTTAAAAAGTGAGGCCTCAAGAGGTGACCGTTAGCCATCTGCCGTCGGCCTGCCCGACAGACACACAGTCTGACACACCTGTTTAGTTGTCTAAACAAAAACTGTGCATCTTTATAAAAAGACAATGCCTCAAGGAAGGCTGACTCGGCTTGCAGCTGTGATGATGGAGATTTATCAACACGATTGATAAGTGGTCTTTATTTATTTTCATAGTTATCAGTATGAACAAAAATTAAGCTGACTCAGCGTACGCGTGATCTCATGATGCAAATTTATTGAGTATATTGATTTGTGATTCTTATTTATAAATGTTTCTAAAATCTTATCAACGACTCATGTCTTACAGAGGGACATATAAAAATATTAGCTGTCAAATACAGAAATAACTTTATATTAACAGTTGTTTTCTTTGCAATCTCAGAGTCAGTCTATTATGTAAGTCGTATTTATTGGTGTAATTAGAATACCATAGAAGAATAGCATAATGCTATAAGATTTTTTGATAAAAACACCTTTTTTCAGGCGCGTACGATAGCACGAGTAAATGAGCATCTCTAGAAAAACATATTTACGTCAAGGTACGTAATAATGACTCAAACTGCAGTTTATAATGGATGATGCATATCTATTCAAAGATCCGTGAGTGAGTATAATCATAATATGATATGTGTGTAATAAGGAACTATCAATATTAACTCCACATCTGCTTCATAGCAACAAATAAGTAATACCTACATTTTTTGATTTAGATACTGTTTTCATCATCATCATCTTATTTGAAAGGATGTTGCTTGACAGGAAAAAAAATCGACTTAATCACTAAATACACATACTGAGCCCCCAAAGACTTTTGTACGGTTACGAATTCTTTCAACAATTTAATGTATAGAAAACGCCGCGCGCGCGTCAACGCCAAATTCAAAATCATTTATTAAATAATTGTAAATTTTCAAAATAATTGTTTACGTATCATTAACTTACTGCAATGTTTAACGCACGTACGGAAGCAGCAACATACTGCACTGCAGCCTTTTCTCTTAAGACGCCTACTTACAATTAACTGAAATTAAAATCAGATAGAGTACCGTGAAAATTTGCATTTTTTTTAACCGTAAAAGCTTCATATGCACAAAGTAGGTCAACTTCTAAAGGTAGGTCAAGCTGCAGAGTGCCGCGGTTAAGGTGGTATTCCACCACGTGTAAAACTACATTTGTAAAATGAGGAATATTGAGGAAAATACAAATCAGACTGCTATCATAAACCTAAATGAATTCATCTCATGATTAGTCCTACTTGGTTGGTGAAACGAACTACTAGTTCGATACGTTCACAGAAGTTACGTTAGACGAAGTAACTTATACATACTGTATATATTATCTGTGACGTTAGTATTATTTATGCAAAAAGATATCTTGCCACTAGATGTGAGTTTACAAAAGACAGTAAGAGTATCTGAAGTTACAATTTCGCTTTTCCTTTTTCTTCCTTAGAAATGCATACTCCATATTGTATAGGTATAAGCAGGCCCTTTCCAACCAATGAGTTCCATGACGATACGAAGACGATAAGGTGGTCTAGATATCAAGGTAATCCACCTAGATCGCCCGACCACCCAAAGCCAGAGATAAAAAGCACAAGAAGTAATCCTGACCTTCTGGCAACGAGTTGACGTGGTGAACGGCCATGCCGCATATGGTGTGCGTTTCCTTGATATTGCTCTTCTAATTTAATACACATTTTGTTTTCCAGTAACAAGCAAGCAGTGAATAAAATGCAAACGGTAACGCTCATCGTGTAACTTCGTAACCAGACCGAAGTTTGTTTTTCGCACATTTTTCATCTGAAGCTTTGGTCGAAAGCCAGCCTTATAAAAATATGGAAGGTACTCCACACCTCGTAACATTTCTTGGCACCGCGACCCGGGTACTGGCGAGGTCGACGACCCTGCTAATGCTCAGTTATTGTTCATTAGACACGTGACTTGCACGAGATGCGAAATTGATTCCAACGTCTTGGGCAACAAGAGTAATTTTCGTGTGAGTTGACATTGATGTGATGTCCAGTCCAGTAATGATGATGACTATGACAGATCTGATAACGATGTGGGTAGTGGCTGAGCAAATGCAAGGCCAAAGAAAGCACAGGCTGTAAGCATAAGTATCTTACTACTTAGCGGGCCACATGGCATTTCGCAAAGCACCTACAGAAAATCCATGTGTATGTACATATTTATTGTACGAGTATTGTAGTTTGTTTGTTTAATTTCTTTATTGCACAAAAATTACATTTAAATATACATTATTTAATACAAAGGGAAAAAGAAATAACTTGTACAAAGGCGGACTTATCCCAAGAAGGGATCTCTTTCAGTCAACCCAGTCTTCAAAGGTTACATATTTTTGGAATGGGTGGAGTGTCAATATAAATACAAAGAAATTTTGAAAATCATAATACTAACTTAAAATCATAAAATCTATAATACTAAAAAAACATAAAAACAAATAAAAAAGATATGACATATTTATAAATAAATATATATTTTTATATAATACATATACATACATATATATAAGCATATGTATAAAATAAATATATAATATACTAAATATAAACACTTATTCGTTTAATGAATCTACTGAATGCTTATAGTATTTTCTCAGTCGGTTTTTAAAAGACCCAATAGAGGAAGCCATTTTAATGTCAACAGGAAGAGCATTCCACAGCCGAGCAGCAAGAACCGAAAACGACTTGGAATACTTTTCAGAAGAATGACATGGTATCCGCAAAGTCGGTACATCACTAGCACGCAATCTTGGGTTAATCTGCCGGAAGGAGAATTTGTCGTGGAGATATGTAGGGGAATGAGGATTAAAAAGAGCATTAAAAAGCAGGGAAAGAATATGCATATTTCTGCGGAGTCTAATAGGTAACCAGTCCAGTTGACGACGGAAATCAGATATATGGTCAAACCTCCGCAGTCCAAATACAAATCTTATGCACTGGTTCTGCAGTCGTTCCAATCTGGTGAGTGTTCCTTCACCCACATTAAGGAAAGCGACGTCCGCATAATCAAGGAGTGGTAACAGGAGATTTTAGGATTGTAGTACTCTATACTATACCTTTAAAACCAAAATTTGCTTAAATCTTCAGCATCCTACTCCTCGCCTTTCCCCTATCCCTTTTCGGCCATTTATGTCTATTGGTTGCTATTTTCTACATGTTTGTTTTTAGGCTTAAAAATTTTAGTTACAATATTTTTAGGTTTGTTAAATTCGGTACATTAGAACCGAAATTAAAGCAAGACTTTAAATGATTTGACATGACTACTTACTGAATATGAATAAGATAGTTAAGCCCTGCTTAAAAGGTTATTTTAGTTAATTATTTCTAGAAACTAAATAATGTTTTCAAAACAAGAGCTCTCCTCGACACGTGTTGTTATGAAAACTAAGGTTATATTTAAACGTCTACGATGAATGAAATATTTAAAACATTCAAGTAAACAGTAATATTATTGAAAAGCTTACGAACGAAGCTGTCTTTTATATAAACATGTCATTGGAAGAACTAATAATGAATAATTTAGATAACATAACCGCTAACAATGCTGACAGTGAAAACAGAACTGTTGAAATGGTTTTTACGTGAAGCAGTCTTTCATAAAAACATTTTATTATTCATATATTCCTGTAGGTTTGATGAATAAAGAGTAGTGGTAAGTGGTTGTCAATAAATATTAATGATTTTGTTGGAAAACGTCCAATATGATAGACCCTTCACGACAACTTGTACTACTCTTACTATGCGAACAAAAATTTTAAATCCGTAATGCCAAGGGGTTACTTCGATCAAGTCCTCGAATTTCATGATCTCCGCGACCACCTGATACGTACATATTTAAAATAAATATTTGCTTTTTGGCCAGCGTTAAATCTCCACACTAGTTTAATTTTTACTTTTTAGAATCAACATCTGCCACACGCTCCTCAAAATGTTACGGATCCACCACTGGAATCTTTTATTAATAATACTCGTATTAATAACTGATTCAAGGTCCAAAGATGTTTCCAAATACTCCAGCCACTTTGTTTAATTCGGGCACCTTCGGGCTCTTGCTGGGATGCATTTAATATGAATAACGTAATTATGTCAGGGTCGTTACATAAATAGAAGCTTTATCGAAGCTGCCCTCCAAGCTTTTTGTGCATTACGAGTTTATATGGATTCACGGCCCACGCGTTGTGTGGAATTTTAAAGCACAAAAATATGGTAATGTTGAGAATTGTGTCATTTGTGTGTTATCTATCTTGTGCTGTATGATGACGATGTATCATCGGTTTCCGTGTGAACATGAAACCATTATCACAAATTACTTCTACTTATGGCCTGTCCATAGCTGTTGGTCCATACATCTAATATTTATCTCGAGTCTCAATATTTTCAAAAAAACCGGCCAAGTGCGAGTCGGACTCGCGCACCGAGGGTTCCGTACAAACCTGCAAGGTTTACAAAGTTCGTTCATTACGACAAGTAAGTTTAAAATTATTAAAAAAAAATATAATATGTGATGTAACTAAAAATTTATGGTTTTCGTAATTTTTCCTTTATCTATGCTATAAGACGTTGCTTCGTACCAAATTTCAAGATTCTGAGTTCACGGGAAGCACCCTGTAGGTTTTGATTCCCTTGCAAGTGTCGAAAATTTGCGGCATAAACGGCTGTATCTTTTGATTGCGTTGGCTTAGAAGTTTGATTTTTTCACAGCTTCAAGGGACAGTAGACCTGAGTAATTGATATAAATTTCAGCTTCATACCTCCACGCGTTCCTGAGAAAAAGGGTCTTGACAGACGGACGGACGGACGGACAGACGGACAACAAAGTGATCCTATAAGGGTTCCGTTTTTTCCTTTTGAGGTACGGAACCCTAAAAATTCTAATTAAAAGTAAAGATACTTATGGTGTAAGGGCCTTATGATGTCAATGGTCAAACCCTCTTATTTTTCTTTTTGGATTTCATCATTACATTTTACGAAATAGATTAGTTTTACATATTTTTGTATTAAACCATTTGGCCAAAATTAAAAAATACTTGCTTTAAAAACACAGTATGATCGTTGGACAATCAGACCGCAACCAATTATCATCTAAACTAGAGCCATTGTTAGAAAAGTCAAAAGTTGATGACCATAGTCCTACTATCAGGGAAGTACCTACGTACAAAGTGCATAACAATTATGAGCAATTAAGGGCAACTGACTGATATAAAGCAACTAGGATATGCATTTTAAAGCAGGATAGTGAAGCGTCGCTAAGGATACTGATGTTTTAACCTTTATAAAAGATTTATGTAAAATTGCCGCTTATGCCTCACATGATATTATATTTTTAATTCTCGGAAGCAATGCGATGTCCAATTGTGGTATGGAACGAGAAATTGAATAGGTATATAGGTCAATAACTAAGTTGCTGCTAAAATGATGGCGTCACTGAATGTTTTTGGTATCGTTGGAAGCGTCTTGGCTGTTGGTTATAGGCTATGTGACGTTACACTAAATCACTACTATTTGCTTTGCACTGATCTGTATGTATCATATTACTGATCATACAACACTGTATATGTATGTATATGTAATCTGCATGTAATTTGAGGAACAATAAAGTACTGAGTATTAAAGTAATAAACTCAAAAATAAAATAAATTCAATCATACTGTGTTTGGTATCAAATGAAAGGGTTTGATTAGAACATTATTAGCTTTTACACTCAGCTATGCTTACATTAACTGGATAAACATACTTTTAAGCGAGAATTTTCCCGTAGTCAAGTTTTAGTTTGGACTATATCTTGTTATGGGCGGTGCCATGTTATTATTAGTTCCGATTCTTTCCTCAATATGGCGCGGCCCACTAACAAATATTTGAGCTTCTTTGGCAATGCAATAAATGTATTTTATGTTCAGAGACACTTCCGTCTTCTTTTATCTATGCACTCACCTATGAAGATAACAAAATTATCGCTGCAATTATCACAGGTATGCAGTTCATGTGGCAGCCATTAGTGAGTAACTTGTCACCAGGCAATGCCGTTATTATGCGTACTTTACTTGCCTCTTCATAATGAAGTTCCGCTATCTTACATTTTTATGTAGACAGAGTCTAGGCAGTGATGTGCCGTTCTCGTTCCCCAGATTTCCGGGAACGTTCCCGGGAATGTTCCCAAAAAATGGAAATGTCGGGGAAAGTTGTAATTTTATTTATCACACATATTTTTTATCACTGTAAATATATTTTACTAACGTAAATGCATCACTTGATATGGTTGTAATACAAATACATATATCCAATATTCCGAAACATTCCCTAGAAATACGGCAACGTTCCCAAATTCCCGGGAATTTGGGATCGTTCCTGGTAACGGCACATCACTAAGTCTAGGGCCACAAGACCCAAAAATCCAATAGAAATAGGGAACTAAAATAGGGATGGCTTGCAAGCCGTAGCGCCACTTCTCTGCCCGCGCCTGATCTTGGCTTGGCGCCTAAAGCTGCCTGTCCACCGGAGCGGAGCGAGGAAGAAGAGCGGAGCTAAGTTTTGTACTGTATCTGTCCACCGAAGCGGAGCGAGACGAAAACGTACGACTTACGTCCGCTTCCCCGCTCAGCTTCCTGGTTTTGTATGAATTTTCAAACTAGTTCGTAAACTCCCTGTCCACTGAAGCGGAGCGGAGATTTTGTGCAATCCTATTGGTTAATATTTCTCCGCTTCTCCGCTCCGCAGCCCCGCTTCGGTGGACCGGCAGCCTAAGTGTACGTGTTGGGTCGTCCAGCCTTCTTTTAGACAGACATATGCAGCCTCTTTCCTGTGGGTATAGACTTTCTGCCTCTACGCTCACAGAGGAAGAAAGATGCAGACAGACTGACATTACATGAAGACAAACGACTTTTTGTACTAGGCCTGCCACGACCTGCAACCGCAGACCAACCAGATTATGAGGATGTAGACCAGCGAGATTTATGTACTATGATGTTGACTTGTCTTTTTCCTGAACGGGAGAAATTCAGTCTTTAATTTCACTCGTTCCTTACGTATTAAACTTTTCTAACCAAAAAATATACCTACCTACTCATATTTGTTGACTATCGTCAATGCTATTGGTAACATTCCTACAAGTGGTTATTGGTAAGCGCTATCAGACTATCGAGGATAGATAACGCCGATAAGATTCCGTTGATTGTCTCAAATGTGTCGGTATTTGTTTCGATAAATATTTCTAAATTTGTTAATTCAAATTTAAAAAAGCAATTCACCGAAGTCGGATCCACTATAATACGATGTAAAACTGGATTGATGGAAGATCTATCTTCGATGATGGTTCATATGTTACATCTTAATTAGTTTCGTAATTATTATAAGTTGATTTAACTATACCTTTAAATATTATAATAGAGGAAGTTGTTTTGATTAAACCGTCACTGCCAGTTTTAACCGGCAGTGACTATAATACGATTTATTCATTCTTTCCTCCTTTGAGAATGGTTTGAACACTCTCCGGTAGTCGTTATTCGATTCGAAAAGAGAACAGCCAGTATTTATTCGTCTATCCGATTTTTAATTTTGTGATCCCAAGCTTCGATATTTTAAGTCCGTTACACATATAACCTAACTACCTACCATACCGTTAATAATTATCAAAGATGAATCTCCTTTTATTTCTCTACGCCTCTTCGTCCATGCAAAGTGAGTTCATTTTAAAATAAAAAATTTGGTTGCGTTTTATCATTCAATTTTGTCTAAATAATAATGATTTTGTAACAGAGGTGAAGTTGAACCGGAATGAATATCAGCGCTGGTTAATTATTATAAGGTTAGGGAAAACTATGGATAAAACTAATTCGGATCGGATCGAAGTAAGTATGTAGTTGTCTGTTGAAAATATCCATAAACAATAATTTAAAT
The DNA here is from genome assembly GCA_963576875.1 of Acrobasis repandana. Taxonomy (NCBI): domain Eukaryota; kingdom Metazoa; phylum Arthropoda; class Insecta; order Lepidoptera; family Pyralidae; genus Acrobasis; species Acrobasis repandana. The sequence continues at coordinate 20,028,492 of OY756227.1, read as the reverse complement.
CATTTTAAAGCGAACCTTCCGCAAATATAAATTCCCCTAGAACTCCTAGAAGTCCATTAACAAAAAACTAGGATAAAGTCGCGGATAAAGTACATGAAAAGGATGCCTACTATGCGCAGTGGGCAAATGTGGATTGAATTATAAAAAACCAGCTGTTACCCTCGACGTTATTCGCAACAATCTCGACAACATGTTTCCGGGATAAAATTTTTGCGTGTTGTAACTAACATTCCAAACTATTAAACATCCAAATGTCTAAATTTCCACATGTGTATGAAAAAAGTTACATTGTAAGTGGCCAGTGTTAAAACCCAGCCAATTGGAAATAATAATCCACTCATACAAACAAGGGGGCATGAACCTTTTACCTTTGATAAGTGAGCTTTCGCGACAAAACCTCGAGGAATGCGAAAAAGCCGGTGAATGTCGTCATTTGGCATTTAACCATAATGAATTGAGTCCAATTTTACCGAAATACTAAAGCCGAAGGGAAAACTGTCGTTACAATATTCAAGCCAATCTAGAATATACCAAGAAAGCATTTGGTCATATTTTTTTCCAAGTTATTTCTATTTTTGTCGAAGAGATGGACAATATTATGATGTTGAATCATCGAAGGTTGTTGTCGGAAGTTATATTAGGACACAAACTTGCCATAACATTTTAGCAAGTTCATATAGGTACCCCGACTGCGAAGCAACACAGGTTATGCATCCGCGAACACCACGCGAAGATAGAGCATGATTAAAACTATACACTATTATTTAGCGAACATATTTTATGTTAATGAAAGATTGTAATGAATGAGAAACCAATCATGTAAATAATCCAGAAGTTCCAGAACTAGTTACCCTAACGATTTGCTAAAAGTCCCAAGCAGGAAGAGAGTTGTAATCGACGCACTGTCCGTCCGTTCATCATAGCCCGTGCCATCCGTAGACTAATCGGGAGGAAGTAGTATAACGCTATAAATAAACCGACGCGGATACGGCGAATCTTAGCAGATGCTCGCGCGCCGGAGATGGGCATATTCATAGTCACTCTCCTCCCAGATCAGCATGGAAGACCTCTATGGTTTTTCTTTGTGTACTCATTGTTGTGTACGGAAAGAAATGAGGCGCGTTTTTAGGCATTCGTAGCATTGAGACCAAGACATTTATGCTGAACATCATGGAAAGAAAATATCAACTACCATTCTTCCAGCAGATATTAGACTGGCAATAAAAAGGATGACTAGAGGGAAATTCCCCGGGTTTGATGGGCTCAGCATCGAACATCTGAAGTATGCGGGTTTTCATATCTCGCGAGTGCTCGCTCTACTTTTTAATCTGTGTATGAGTCACTCATGTTTACCACCTGATATGATGAAGACTCTGGTGGTACCCATTATTAAAAATAAAACCGGGGATGCATCGGACGTGTCCAACTACCGGCCGATCTCTCTAGCCACTATTATAGGTAAAGTATTTGACAGTGTGATTAATACAATCCTTAATAAACATGTCAAGATACATGACGCCCAGTTCGGTTTCCGTCCGGGGCTGTCCACAGAAACTGCCATTTTGAGTTTTAAGCACACTGTCAAATATTACACTGAGAGAAAAACACCTGTATATGGGTGCTTTTTAGACTTTTCAAGTGCGTTTGATCTTGTCTCATTTGACCTGCTGTGGGAAACATTAGAAGCTACTTCGGTGCCACCAGAGGTGACATCTCTCCTCAGGTATTGGTACCTTAACCAGGAAAATTGTGTGAGGTGGGCGGGAGAATTATCTGACCCGTGCACGCCGCAGTGTGGAGTAAGGCAGGGGGGGCTTAGCTCACCATTGCTTTTCAACCTTTATATTAACGCACTTTTAGAAAAACTAAGTACCACACGGGCGGGTTGCTATGTTGACGGGGTGTGTGTCAACAACATATCATATGCAGATGACATGGTACTTCTGGCGCCATCTGTTGGCGCTTTGCAGGAGCTCCTTGATATATGTCAGTCTTACGCTGCCTCACACGGCCTTGTTTACAATGTAAAGAAAACAGAGTTCATGGTTTTTAAGTCGGGCACCAAGTGTCCTGATACAGTGCCTCTAGTCTCATTAAATGGAGTTGAATTAAAGCGGGTATATAAATATAAGTACCTAGGACACTGGGTAACAGACGACCTAAAAGACGATGTAGACATGGAGAGGGAACGCAGAGCATTGTCAGTTAGGGCGAACATGCTGGCTCGAAGGTTTTCTTGATGTACAGATCCGGTTAAAATAACACTTTTTAAAGCCTACTGCACATCTCTGTACTCGGGTGCCCTTTGGTTCAGATATACTCAAAAAGCTTACAATGCTCTGCGAATCCAATACAATAATGCCTTCAGAATTCTGTTGCGACGGCCACCGTTTTGTAGTACGTCAACTATGTTCACCGTCGCCCATACTAACGGGTTTGACGCGGTTTGGCGCAAGAAATCTGCAGCACTGCTGCGCACGGCTCGCTCCAGTCGCAACAGTATTTTGAGTGCGATAGCCGAACGATTTGCCAGCCCACTTATTAGGGGGCTCATAGATCGAACCCGGTCGCTTTTAGCAATACAGTACTAACATGGTTTGTAAGGGTGCCGTTTTTACACTTGCAAACCATGTTAAATGCTCGTTAGGATTGCTGTATATTTAGATAGGTTTAATTTCTAACATAGAATAAGTACCATTGTTACTAACACCTGGGCCTATGTTGTCTTAAATAAAGATTATTATTATTATTATTTATATATAAAGCATTCAGACGGAGTATTTTGGGTCTTCCCAAAAGCCACTTTAAGCGTGATGGTGGGCGAGAAGATGCAAAAAGGAATCAAAATTGGGATAGGCCGCATCGCCTATTAACATGATAAAAATTTTCGGCTATTACCTCGATCTCCTTTTATGATCTACGCAATGAGAGAAGCAGCTGGTACATTCTTAGTTTTTACTTTTCTCCCAGTCCAGTATGGAAGAATTAAGAGTCAATAAACCAAGGCAGAGACAGCGAGTCTTCGCTGTTCGCGTGCCGAACACATTAAGGGCATTTATAGTCACTCTGCTGTTAGACCAGCATAGAAGGTGGCTCTTCTTGGTATGATTGTGCTGAAAGAAAATTCATCATCATAAAGTCAAGTCTCCACTGCAGGAGCACGACCCTCTGTACTGCCAGAGCTATATATTAGACAGAGCAGTTAGAGGATTTTGCCTACACTCTCCACGCTGGCCAGACGGGTTGGAGAGGTCTCAATGATGCTTATAAGCTTTGTTTAGCTTTAAAAAGAAAATTACTAACAACTTTTTTGATTGGCCTTATTTTGCATTGAGATCAAGACATGAATTTCATGTCAGGGTGTTCGATGTAACTGTCGAACAAACTAAATACTATAGGTCGCTACTGATTCCACTGGGGAACGGATTGGCACCAGGACGGAGCTTGCTCACAAACGATGTCCCACTTTTTGTCATCCGAATTTGATGACTTTCATTTCGCCCTCGACAGTGCTACAGAGGCAAGCCCATACTGGGCCTATAAAATCTGATAAACCATCGACACTACTAAGTGTTCGTTACAATACGGAATATCTGACAAAGAATTGACGATTCGTGTTGAGGCAATCCAGATCCGTTTCCGAGTTGATACGTCTGCGGCAACAGAACAGTAAAATTGCAGAACCACAATAGGCACAGCGAATCGACCGGCGCTCTCGAAGCTATCAGGAGGCGTCATTGTCAATTGTTACGTGCGTATTGAGCCATTGAGTGATATTGCTGAGCAAACTGCGGTCTGGACATACAGGAAGAAAGGGGATCATTGGATTGACTTTGATGCCCAAGAAAGTTCATTGGATTACCTTTGTTGTAAAGCCGCAGAGTTATGGGTAATTGTGGTGGAGAAGTTATATGAAATGTCTCTATTCGGCTGCTGATGGCAGGTAGGATGTGGAAAATGGATTTGGTTCTTTAATTATTTATTTTTGTTGAGTCTTGATTGTACTTACTGATATTTGTTTTATTATGTATTACAAATTACAGTTTTATTTTGCAAATGATGACAAATATTTTCTAGCTTGGCATGTAAATGTGCAAACCTTTTCAAACCGAACTGTGCAGATGATTTGACCGTGCGTAGTACCACAGATTACTAATAAGTTACTACTGTAGTGCAACTACTTTCACGTCCATTAGTTAAATATCAATTTAATAAAAAAACAAGACTAGTTACTGCTGTTTTGCGACACAGTGTATATTACTTTTCGGAAATAAATCAATCCACCCGATTTTACGATTTTTCGTTGCGTTAGTAGTGGATACAGTACTTTTTTTTCTTTACCAAATCGAACTGTGCAAATGATTTGACCGTGTGTAGTGCAACGTCTATTTTCCATTAGAACCACCGAAACAAAATAAGAAGACAAACTAACTACCGGCTTTATGATTATATTTTATTGATGATATTTTATTGCTAATTTTTTTTCTGCCAAGTGTTTTGCCCATTAAATACTCATTGCTAAGCCTAATCTTTACTTAATCTTACAAAAGCAGTTAAACGGATTGGAATGAAAGATATATTATATACAATACAAATTCACTTTATTGCACCATAATAACACAAAAAAATTGGTTGTCTGTAAAGTCGGTTTACGGACGGTAGTTTGACGTGACAACGTCAAACATTCTCTCTCTCGTTCGTGCCGCGCTCTCGCTTGCGGAACGCGACAATGAGCGTAACGGGACAATGACGTCATCTTTTTCGTGCATGCAGCCCGTAGTATCGAGTTATTGGACGTTGTCACGTCAAAAAAAATAACAAAGACAAAGAAAAATTTTTATATACAGATGATTACCTGGATTAAGTAAAAAACATAAGATAAACTCTTTAAGAATTTTTAAATGCGGCAATGCATGTAACTGCACTGTGAGAACAGAGGTGCACTGTGGCACATCGGCGGCATTTTTTACAAAGACCCGTCAAATATAGATAGAGCAGAAGGACTTTAGCAGTTGGTTATTTTACGTGGAAGAAGCCTACACTGGTGTCTGACGTAGTTTGACTGCCATCTTATGATGACAGCCGGGAGGCCCGGACCGACTTAATGCCAACACTGGTGTCAGATTTTCAGGCTGATTAAAGGTATCTGACGTACATTAAGGGTTGGATCTCATCTGTCAGCACGGAATAGCACTTTCCTATGCTGCTATCCTTTTCCGTCGCTCAGAACAGCATTTGCTACATTTAGATTTGTCGCTCTGTCTCGCTCTAGCAAATGAAGCTTCTGAGCGAAAAGGATAGCAGCATAGGAAAGTGCTGTTCCGTGCTGAAATCCAACCCTAACTGCCATCTGATGATGTCAGCTGGAACTAACAGGTCAATGTGCCTTTCGGAAAACGAGGAAGCTTGGAATATTTTGATGACGCAAATCTAAGTGTAAACCATGCCAGGAACAGCAAACACTGCCATCGGTATACAAGCTGATTTCTTAAATACTTTTAAACTATCGCGTTAATTCCCGTATGCATTAATTGAATAAGCTGATTTCTTTTCTTTGACGAGAAAACTTGAAGAGACTTTATATGTATACATATATTGTGCCGCACATCCTCACCAACTATAATTTATAGATAACCACACTGTGTAAACTGTGCACTGTTCTGCATTTTTTCCTACAACGGGCTATTGAGCATTCAACGTTAGCACGATCGCATATTGTGACCTTCAGACAACGGACGAGGAAAACAAGAAAGGCTCCAAAGCTGCAATGAGGATGACATCAGCTTACAATGGCCGCTCGTCAATGTCGATATCTACCTAGGTATCTATCTGTACATTCCTTTAAAAATCTACGCAGTTGCGTAGACTAGTAAGGAAATCGATCGATACTTGCCTAAATATCATGCCTAGTCAACCCAAAAAGTAAATTATATATATATATATATATCTTTATTATGAGTATATATGCATTTATGTGTATTATTTGGTATGTTATAAGTATGTACTTATTTAATTATTTTGCGCCGCAACGAATTATCTGTTTATCGCTAAGGTTGATTGGGAGAGAACTCTTTTAGCGTTAAGTCCGCCAATTGTAAGACAATTTGATTGTGGAACAATAAAGTTTAAAAATAAACAAAATCGCGATTGTCGCGACTAGCATGGCTTGTTTTGCCGGTAGTGCTGACACTTGTGACAAACGAAAATCTTCTTCAGAGCGCTGTACACTTGGGGTTGCTAGATGGGTGGGATACACTTGTGACAAACGAAAATCTTCTTCAGAGCGCTGTACACTTGGGGTTGCTAGATGGGTGGGATACACTTGTGACAAACGAAAACGTTTTTCACACAGACACTTGCAAAAATAGCCGGGATTTTCCCAACTTTCATTCGATGTCAAGAGTCCCAACTTTAAAAATTTGACAAGATATTTCAGTCTTCCCATCTGGCAACCCAATGTACAGTTGCACACTGCTGATAAAGACCAGATGAAGCCTAAACAGCTTATAGGTTCCATGTATGACGTCGTAAGTTTAATCTTATTCTCGGTAGACTGATTGGTTTTTGTCCCATCGGGTATCGTCAATACCATGTAAAAGTTTAAATGCATTTTTTGCTTTCTATCTTTCCGTTTGCAATAGGTGCAGGTGGACTGTTGTCTATGTGCAATAACTAAATACTATACTTTCACGACACGCTGTTAATTTTTCGCGAATAATGTTTCCCAACTTTAGAAAGCATTTCCTAATTCAATTCAATTATACATAGGTATGTAATCTTATAGCGTACTTCCTGTATATTAATTAGGAACAGTAATTCAATTTTTAACAAAAAAACAACCGACTTCAATTGTTTTTTAGGAGTTTCTTCCATATCTCCGAAGTTCTTCATCATATCTTCACCAAATGAAAATGGGACTAACTTGGTAGTAAAAGCTTTTAAATAAAAAAAGAATTATCAAAATCAGTTCACAATTGGCGAAGATATGGCGTAACAAACATACATAAAAAAAAAGTAGTAAGTAAAGTGCACGACATACACAAATATTATAGAAAACAACTTTTGCTTGCCACCGGGCGCAAGCGGCATTTTATGGCCGCCCGCGAAATATGTGAACTCACAAGACAAAAAGTACTGTTAGTAGCTACCTACTTTTTCATGTAACACTTGTTGGTAGGGTTCCCAACCCTCCCGGATTGACCGGGAGACTCCAGTAATAATGGTTAACCTCCCGACCTCCCGGAGAGTAATAATTTCTCCGGTTTTTCTAAAAACTAAATGCATCCGTCGCTATTATTATGTAAAAACGTAGTAACAAACTTCGATTTTTCAAAAACTTTTATGCTCACAACAACAAAATAAATATAAATTTAAAAATAATTAATGATTTTCTTTTAATCACCCCCCCCCCCCCTCCCCCCCCATTAATTTCTTCAACATAAAAACCTCCCAGGTTGGTCATTTCGAGCGTTGGCAACCCTACTTGTTGGTGCTAGCATTTCCTCACAAACAAACTTCACACACCCTACTTAATTCAGCAGACTAGGTCGTTCATTTCACAGGGTATTGCTACATGCCATGCAAACATAATATTATCATATCATAGTTCATTAGCGTATTATACCGCATACCCGTGTGGTTTTGGGTTAGAATAGGACCACTCCATCTCTTCCTGTGGATGTCGTAAATGGCGACTACAGGACTAAGCACAAACATCTCGTGTGCTACAGTTGCATTCCCAAGAAGGGTTGACGTCAGGCAGGCGGCCGGTCGTAAAACTATAGCCAAATGATTTAAACTTTTCCGGCTATTTCTTTTCCATTTTGCGAGATCTTTGGCATCCTTGGGTGACTAAAGTCTACGGGAGTCTTACTACCGGGAACGAACATAAAAACACAACCAAATTTAAAAACCTCCTTTTTTTTCAAGTTGTTTGATTAGTTACTCATTTTTGTTTTGAAAGCAAAAACAAAACTACTAAGACGAGCCTATTATGCATGCAAATGTCCATGATATCATGTATGAGTCATGCATTAAGTAATACCTACTAGAGTTATTCTTCATGTTTTTACTACTAGCCATAGTTATGCTTATGACAAAAAAATATCTAGAATCAAAGGCAAGAAAATTTATAGAATCAATCAAAAATCAAATATTTATTCAGTAAAGCAGCAGCAGCGGTTTTCGCCGCTGCGGCATCGCACGCTCTGAATTTTGTATGCATTTGTTCTGACCACTGATCTGTATAAACTATGAACTAGATAAAGAAATTCCTTCAATTTGTAGGAAAACCTGGCGTGCCAATTTTCAATACAATATTTAATAAGAAATTCACTTACAAACGGAAGGAATCTTTTTTATTACTTTATCCAACGTTTTTCGACGATTTTTCGCGGCTCAAAACACAGATTTAGGTATTTTACAGTAGAGAGCTCACTGTCCAATCTAAAGAATTGACAATTTGACTAACACGGACTAAAAGTGACGATCCTAAATGAAGTCAATTAGACGTCAGATCGACACGCAATTTCATACAGAGGCTGTGTCTATCTTGATCCATGGTCTGTGGTTCTGACCCTTTCATACGATGCCACCCCATGGCTGCAGCGGCGTGACAAATAGGTACTAAACAAATAAAACGCGCGCGACGCCGCAATAAGGCCTTTGCAGCATGCAACCTTAGACCTTTTGCTGCTTACATTTTAAAGGAAAGCTATTAATATTAAGGTCAGTTTACGCCAAGACGCGACGCGACGCGACTTGGCGCACTTTGGAAGAAATATAGAACTTGTTTATTACACAAAAAGATACTAATTTCCACAACAGCACAGCGGGCTAACACTGAAATCTCACTCTTTTTGTGTACTGAACAAGTTCTTTATTTCTTCCAAAGTGCGCGTCTCAGTGTGAACTGACCCTTAGCGTTTTGCTAGATCTAGATGGCATTAATTTTTTCTTTCAAAAATCCTCTTTTTCATGATGTTTTCATCTAATGAAACCAGGCAGGCACTGACAATAACAAGATGGTAATGCTTGGGAACAGGGGAGATTTTGGCCCAATAATAGCTTGCCACAAGAGGAAGCTGTAATCAAATATTTGCAGTCAAAACTGATAAGCTCAGCATTGTGATGACAAGGTCAATTTTAGTCATTTTCCTGCCCATGATGTACAGGAAACTATATTACTGTTTTTCAGGCACCTTAATTATTATACTAGCGTTGCAACAGATATCCGTCTCTATATGGCAGGATGCCGGATATGAGCATGCTATCCAGGTATATACCAGAACTGGACAGATACCGGATATTTGAGTGTTATCTGGCCAGATACTGGATATGAGTGTGCTTTTTGACCAGATACCAGATATGAGCGTGCTTTTTTTTTAGGTTTACGTGCATGACTGAATCCTATACAACTGTGTAAAGCTGTAAGTTATTTAGCCTCCCTCATATGATAAAGAGCAGATCTGCACACAAATGCATTGTCCAGACTTCATTTTACTATTGCTTCTGGATACTGCCACATACGAGTAATAAGTAATTAATGGTATAGAACTGACACCCTTTTCTACCTTAGATTTTAGTTTTTTTTTAATATTTAACAAATATATGTAACAAAAAGAAAACATTATTTAGATACTTACCCGACCATACAAGGGAAATAATGTTCATTTGTGGTTCATTTATAGAAATTTTACTAGGTACCTACTTTGATGCCTTGGCTGCACATACAGCAAAAGTAACATGCGTTATGATTGTTATGAACATAAATGGTATACAATGTGTTACTTGCTCAAGTGGTGGTCCGAGGTCGAGCGAGGACTTGCTACTACTTTGTTTGCATTGCTTTAAATTAACTTAATAATTAATTTTAGATATGAAACTCATTACTACGACTCGAATACCTGAAATTCTAACAGTAATTGGGAAAAGATACAAGGTAAAAATGAACCGTCTGATATCTAGTGCTCACCTCAAATGCAGATTCTCCACAAAGTTGTCGGTCGTCAAGTTGTCCAAGAGGACAAAGTCGGGCACGCCGACTTCTTGCTGCATAGCCATTTTCACGCCACTTTAATATCCACAGAAACACAAACAATAAACACACACACTTTACGAAAAATAGTTTACGTGTTTGCAAAGTGATGTCAACAAACCGTTAAAATTTTATCAACACGAAACACAACCTCCCACCGACAGCATTGTTTTCAAACTGACAGTTATTTTTATGAAGTGGTCACCCTGCCTGATTTGCTAGAAGGGTAACCATTACAAAAAAGTTGAAGTTTATAAAAATTATGAAGTCTTTAGAAACTAAAAAAAAAGTATAAAGTTAAATCTACAAAATAAAAGTATGCTGTAAATAAACAATGCCAAATTAAATTTGGTTTTCGTTTTATATATTTTATGTAATTTTATTATTTATTTGACTTTAAATTATTTTGCATGTAATGAAACATTTAGGGATGGCGGCCATTTTCCTTGTTGTAGGTGCATCAAATGTCATAATAATTTAATTTTTCGATATTGTAAATTTTCTTTTACTTTTTATGTTATTTCGAATGTTTTATCAATATTAACATATATATGCTTTAGTGATATTAAGTGTAAAGTGTGGTTGATTTCGCTTATGAAGACCGTCACAGTGTTTTGTGTGAAGTCGTCATTTCAAGGATTCTTCATGTTCTTCAAAGAGGATCGTCTGTAAAAGGCAGGAAAACGATACACGCCCACGTCGCAGTGTGTTATGATAAGTAGTGTATGAGTTTATTGTTTTGTGGCAAGTGATGTGGCCTTAGGGCAGAGTGTGGTGCGCGAGTGTTGATGGGACAATGAGCGAGTCTCCAGGCGTGGAGTGGCTGCCGGCCTACAGCCCGGGCCCGCCACGCCACAGTCCCCTAGGTCCTATCCCGCGATTCCTGTATGAGGATGTGCAACCCCTGGGCCTCCAGCAGGAGAATAACAACAAGGAATCTGACCAGAAAGAGAACGCGAATAAAATCCAACACGCGAAGCCAGCGTACAGGTAAATGCGTTCTAATTATGGTTTCCTTCAATGTGAGTCACACAGGGTCACCTTAGGGCTCAGCACCTTCCCATAATGACAGAATATTTTAGTTTATCTTGTTATTAATTCTGTAGTAAGAAGAGCTGTATTTGTACATATTCATCAGATATTTTACATAACTTTTTGACATATACAAAAATATGGAAACTTGTGGAAATGTGTCATGAATCCATTGTTAATTATCATGACTAATTTAAAGGGAATTTCCTGAGTTTTTATCATATTGACATAATTTCTGCCTATGTCTAATCAAGAAGATACCGATCGGCTAATTACTAAACTTATAAGATAAACACTTTTCAAATGGATTATATAAAGTAAAATGGTCTACACTCATTTAATAATTTTAGCTATTCCGACTTGCTAAGAAGAAGAATTAAAATTATAGGTACTTAGGAACAACAAAAACACAATAAAGTGTGATAAATAAATAATTTTTTTATTAAAAATACATGTGTAAAAGTTTATTGGAATAGCAATATTGACCCAGTAAACCATTTTTATACCCAGTTTAAATTATCACTCAATTAACATATGACATCCAATATATATAATTGAGAGGCTTGTGCCCAGCTGTGGATATTATGCACCAGTATAAATTCACAAGAAATTGTTAAAATATTCCTTTGGGTCTTGCAACCCTTGATTCTGTGTACCTCATAGTAGTGGCTGGATAATCAAGCACTTATTTGCCTAAAATTCATGCGGGTACATGACACAGTGTTGATACAACCACCAACCTGACAAAAATAAATATCAATCTCTCTTAATTCAACTTTGCTATTGTGGTTTATCTAGCTAGAGGCAAGATACTATATGTAGATACATATTATGTACATGGAATTACTATAAGTACTAGTGCTGAAATGTTTTCTACTTACAAAATTTTGTAGAACTCATTGCAAAAAAATAATAATGATTTAATTGAATAGGTACTGCTTACATACTTTCAATGGGGCTATTTCCAAACAAGTTTATAGCCATAATAGGAAAGTTAAATTAAGGGAAATGATATTTATTTTTATCAGGTTGGATGATGTATGTCTTTATGTATGGTAACTCTTGTGTTATGTAGGTACCCGTGTGAAGTTTAGCCAAATAGCGAAATAAAAAATCTGCATCTGAATTGGTCTATTCAGACTACACTACACTAACTAATATGTCACAAATACTGCCCAAAGGTGGTTTTCCCCAGAGACTAAAACGTGAAATACTTCAAATAGGGTAAAAAGACTCCCTTTGGCTTAGTTGCTTACTGCATCACTGATCTGGACAGAAAGAACAGCAACTGATATATCCTTGTTTTTTTGTAAGACGAACATTGAAGATTCATCATCATCATTTAAGCCCCAGGAAGTATATTAATCGCTTGGACATAGTCCTCCCTTAAAGATTTCCGTGGAATATTCAACTGCAACTTATTTCTTTTGTATGTGCTCCACAGCTATGCAAGCATGATCCGGCTGGCAATCAACAGCTCCCCAAATGGGAAGATGACACTCAATGAGATATACAACTACATTTGTAACGCGTTCCCCTATTACAAAGAAGCAGGGAAAGGGTGGATGGTATGTATTATTATTATGTTCTCTCAAGGTTTATCCTTCACGGGACATATCCCGGACCTTTGAGGCTTGCATGGGAACACAGGTCTAACATGTAGAGGCCTTGTGAGAGATTTGCTATAGTTTGTAATGGAGCACTCGCTAGGGCATGACAGTAAGGACACTATGACAATGTTCTCACTGACAATTCCTAGTAGGTGCAGGACTATTGAGGAATAATGGAAAAAACTACATTAGGACTATTGGGATGAAATGCTAGTAGATTGGAACATAGGCTATGGGAAGGACTATGGCACCTGCCTGACCAATGTTTAGAAACACGGATGAAATAGGTAGGTGGTGACTCGCCTGTGCGTCTTAATGTTTGGAGATTTTGTTTTTGTCCAGTCTATTCTTGAAGCTGTTCACTGTATGCATTCATAACAGTACTCATTCTTTTTTGAAGCTGAGCAAAATTCTCACACATAACATAAGGTCTCTAGATAAACTTCTACTAATTTAACACATTCCTGGACACTCAGCCAGACACAATAGAAAGAACAATTGATCTACGTCTATAGACGTACCCCTTATTCATAAAAAAATACTAACGTTGGCTAAACCTATTTTAGTTAAAATATGTTTTGTCCCTATCACTCTTTTCAAAATTTGGCATTGCAAGAAGATAAAACATATGTACCTATTTTAATTAAAATAGGTTTAGAAAACGTTTGTAATTTTTTATTAATGAGAGGAGTAGTGTGTCCAGCAATGTGTTTACATCAAAAATTTCGAGCTTCTTTACCTTTTTGGGACAGAAATGTTTTAATGCGCACTCGCACCTGACAGGCCGTAACTGAAAATCATTGAGCTGATCTCTGAGCAGCACTAAGCGCTGAGCTATGACCTTTTTGGATTGCTGTAGCACACAGATACAAATATATTGATATATGTTTCTGTGTCTTCTTATGTTTTGTATATTTTCTGTATGTGTGTGACAATAGCTACAAATAAACGTCTTATCTATCTATCTAACATTGCCTTCCCTGTTTCTGTTTAGTGTTACTATCATTAACATAACGGGACTTAACTCAATTAATTTTGAGTTGAGTCAAATTTTTGTAAAGCAGGTCCACACAGACTGAGATGAGAGAGAGAGAGAAAAGTATCTGATACATTCTACTTTTTTACACGAACGTCATACTGGTCAAAACAGCATTCTCGTTCCTTTTTTTGGCTGTTTTTTCATCAACAACAATTTCTTTGGTTGGCTGTGACAGACGGACGGACAGACAGACAGACGCACGAGTGATCCTAAAGGGGTTCCGTTTTTTCATTTTTTTGTACCCTAAAAATAAATAAAAAAAGTTTAAAAAACTATGATATTGCTAAAAATATTATTTTATTCATTTGCTACATCTACAATGATGTTACATACATGCTGACTCATGGTGCTATCGGCCGCAAGGTCCAATGTAGGACAGTACTTTGTGGCCAGATGATAGAGCACTCAACTGGAGGTCGAAATATAGTAAATTTACATCGAGTGACGTCACTACAAATACACTAAGTATAAATCGTTTTTTCATTAGTGATAAAGTAACATGTCAAAAGATTTGGTCTATTCAAATCTAAGCTTGCTGTATCACCTACCAACGTCGGTAGCGGTAATACCAAAGTGATATCCCGCCGGGTATTTGGTATGGCATTTCCATAGCTGTCGCGAAACCGGAATCGCATACCACAGTGGTACGCGATACGTCTCGCGTGTTCGGTGAAACTTAGTACTGTCCCGCGGACGCGCCACGCGCCGCCGCCGCGCCCGCCGACCGCTACCGAGTCCGGCAGCGAAATACTGTACCGCTATGTATTGAACAGCTCGTTATTCGCATACGCATTGGAATATCACTACCCACGGCGGTAGCGGATTTAACATCTCTTGTTGGCTTGAAGCACAGAATACATAAGAGTACAAACAGAATGGAATCTCACAGCGTCTCCCGCAAATTGGCGTCCCCGCACCTCTCCCCCGCACTTTGTGCGCCTTTTTGCGCTCTAAACCAGCGTTTAGTTACTAGCCGCACGCAATTCGCGACGTGTCTTGTCTTGAGAACTGTCAACCAATAGTAACCCTCATGGTAAGATTTTCTTTCTCGCTCTTTCGCATTGACACAAGAGAGTACATAAAAATATTTGTGAAGTGATATTACTCGTATTAATACTCGTACTAGCTGTTTCAGACTTTTCTGTAACATTTAATACATATAAAACAGATTTTCTTTTTTTACGTCATAGTGTTCGCAAATCTCAGGTACTGAAACTGTACTGAACTGAAAGATATAATCGTAAATACCTGTGTCGAACTCGTTAGTAGGTAGGTAAGTATTAAATTAATTCTGCGGTGCGACCCTAAATATAAAACTCACACATCGACGTGTGTACAGATAAATTGTTTCTTTTGTAGTAGTAGTAGGTACGAGGGCCACACCGAAAAGATCGGTAATAGAATACTTAGGAATAAATTAGAGTAAAACCTTTTTGGTGTTTGAAATGTAGTATTATTTCGAACACAATTCCAGAGTTTTTGGCGGGAAGTTAAGGGGTTCGGTTGGGGTTTGCTTTAAATTATTTTACAAATTGATTTTAGTGGACTTTATAATATGAAATTGGTGTTGTTTGGTGTTATAAATGCTAATGACATGAACAATGTGTGAAATAGTTAAAGTGGACAGGCATAGTACGGCTGTAGTGATATTTATTATGCGGACTGTCTTCGGGCGTCGTCCGCCACTCAATCGTCTATGTAAACCAGTGGACTCGTATAGATTTGTTGCCAGAAGCTCCTTTGCAGCAGTCAAAGGCCTACACCACCCTTTGATTGTCTTGTTAGGATTAGGAATAAAGAACAAAATTAAAGATAGGCTCTAAAGGACTTGTATCCAGAGCCGTAAAATTATTTAATAAAAAAAAAGAACACAATTCCATTTTTGAATTTTAAATAAAGTAAAAAAGAAAAGAGTATTGACCATTTGAATTAGACAAATCGGTGAGAAAAATGGAGCTTACGCGGGAACATTTTCGTGCAATAATTTTTCATAACTTTCGTCGAGGTTTATCTCAAGAACAATGTCTCGCCGAGCTTGTTTCTATTTATGAACTTGAAGCACCTAGTAAAACGACTATATATTGTTGGTATTCTGAGTTACGTCGTGGACGTTCCTCTCTTACCACAGTCCCTTCTACTGGTCGGCCAAAAACAGCGGTAACACAAGATAACATCGATGCTGTATGCCAATTAATAAAAGCAGATAGACATGTGACATACGCATAAGCAGATTCGGGTTTCTCTCAGCATTGGTATGACAGCCATTCAGACCATTTTACATGATGAACTGGGAGTCAAAAAGTTAATTTCACGCTGGGTGCCCCACCGTTTGACTGAGGAACAAAAGTCGGCTCGTGTTAATTGGTGTCGGTCTGCTCTGCAACGGTTCAATAGAGGGAGCTCAAATGCAGTTTACAATATCGTCTCTGGTGATGAATCGTGGATTTATTCATATGAGCCCGAAAGAAAACATCAATCGGCAGTTTGGGTCTTCGAGGGTGAGGTCAAGCCAACAAAAGTTATTCGCTCACGCAGCGTGTCGAAAAAAATGGTCGCTTCGTTTGTATCGGAAACTGGTCATGTGGCTACGATTCCTTTACAAGAACGAAGGACGGTTACTGCTGATTGGTACACAACAGTTTGTTTGCCGGAAGTCATAAGAGAACTTCGTAAAATTAATCCGAATCGTCGTATAATCCTTCACCACGATAATGCGAGCTCACATACCGCATGCAAAACAAGCGCGTTTTTAAATCTGGAAAACGTGGAGTTGATGGACCATCCTCCGTATAGCCCTGACCTGAGCCCCAATGATTATTTCACATTCCCAAGAATTAAAGATATGCTACGTGGTCAACGGTTTCACGGCCCAGAAGAGAGGGTCGAAGCTTACAAATCAGCTGTTTTGACTGTATCCACTTCAGACTAGAATTACTGTTTCAATAATTGGTTTGATTTAATGCAAAAGTGCATTGACTGTCACGGAGAATACTTCGAAAAACAATAAAAGTAAACATTATTATATTATCTTTGTACTTTTTTCTATTCCCGATCTTTTCGGTGTGGCCCTCGTATATGTATAAGTTACTCTGAATCTATGAAGTGTCATACCAGTGCTTGGAGAAATCCCTAATCAAATAATTATTCTGCATTTAAAAGTTATGTCACGTAAAATGCGGCCCATTTTACGTGACGAAGAATTTTACCTTATCGAACGCCTCCTACTCCGTTTCACGCTTTTTTTCCTATTTATTAACACGCAGTGTCACATTTGGCATGATCCTGTCCTCCTCCATCACTAAAATTTACAATCACTTAAATCAATAAAATAAAATTGATTTTTCTGTTTTTCCTAAAGGTTGACTGGTAGAGAATGCATTAGCGTTAAGTCGTGGTATTAAATAAAAATTTAATAAATAAATAAATAAAACGTAATATGTGGATGACCCCTTATTGTTTCAATGCGATTGCAATAATCTGGTTTACTACAATACAATACCATTTATTGCACAAAATAAAAAATACAGGACATAATTATCTTAAAAACTAGGAAATGCGCAAAAGTCTAAATGCAAAATCGCTAAGCAATTTCTCTTCTAGGCAACCTCGATTGTAATATTTGTTTTGTCTATTACAGAACTCAATAAGGCACAACCTTTCGCTAAACAAATGCTTCATGAAAGTGGCTCGCAGTAAAGACGACCCCGGCAAGGGGTCCTACTGGGCGATGGACACCAGCTACAAGATGGCGGAGGTCACGCCGAGGCGACGCAGGAGTCTTAGGGTGAGGTTAAACTTAGATGTAAATAACGATTTGACGTCAACATTTGCGCATAACAAAACAAAGTGACTATTATTAGGAGATATTATAAATATCCTATGATAATAAAGATATTTTGAATTGAATTGAGGCAATGTGGTTATTGATTAAATGCTAGGTCCGAAATTAGTTTTGTTTAATTTAAAATATATGTTTAAATAAAATACTTTTTGTTTGTTTTTAACTGTATTCAACCATAAAATTAATTTACAAAGTATATTGAATAAGCCTGAGGTGATAAACATCAGTGAGACCTCACCAACCCGTCTGGCCAGCGTGGAGAGTGTAGGCCAAATCCTCTGACTGCTCCGGCTAATATATGGCTCTGGTAGTACAGCAGGTCGTGCTCCTGTAGTGGAGACTAAAAAAGACCTGATGATGATGATTGAATAAGCAAGCGAAGCAAGTCTCTTTTAACCCCTAGCGCCAAAAGAGGGGTTTTTAAGTTTGACGTGTCTGTGTGTCTGTCTGTGTCATCGGAGGCACTGGTTATTTTGGCACTCGTAACAAAGAAAATAACAGGGGCACTCCGGGAGTGCCCACAGATGTGAAAACTTGGACAATTACGTTTGGTGTCGGTTACTGTAACAGTGTCGCGAGTTCAATGTTTTTTTTACATCTCAAAACATGCCAAACGCGCCTAAAGAAGTATTTACTTTACTACAAATAGTGAAGACACGTTTACTGTTGCAGATGGCCCCGTACAGCCCGGAGTGCAGCTCCAACAGCAGCGGCGAGGCGGCCGGCGGCGTGCCGCCCGACGCCGCGCCCACGCCGCCCGCCACGCCCACCACCCCCACCTCGCCCACGCTGCCCGCCGCGGTCAAGGAGGAGACCGCTGTCAAAGAGGAGACAGGTACACCATAAACCGTAAACCATAGGCGTATCCAGACTAGTTTTTCAGGGAAGGGGTCTATGTCAATACAAACACTTGGATTTAATTTAGTAATAACTTCTTTTAGGACTTTAAACCGTGTCGAACTAGATAATGTCTTGCCATAGACTGGGTCTTGGGTGTTTATCTATATATGTATTTTATTTATCATAAAATATAGTATCGTTGAGTTAGTATCCCATAACACAAGTTTAAAAGTTACTTTAGGGCTAGCTTAATCAGTGTGATTTGTCCCTATATATATTTTTATTTATTTATTTTATAGACAGAAAAAGTCACCAAGATTTAAAAAAAAAACCGCAGTGTCTTTATTTTTGGGGGGTTTGAACCCCAGACCCCCCTTTGTTACGCCTACATTCTACATCCACTTTGTAGAAAATACTTCTTTTAGGGCCGGCGCACATATGGCGAAGCGCAATACATAGCATTTTTCACTGCCAAAGCATTGTCGTCTTTCTGTGCGTTGAAATAAAATCGAAAATTAATTTACACTACAAATCTTTATGACTCGACAATATCTACCTATGATAAAGCATTTAAAGATGTCACGTTACTTATTATAGGCAATATAGGCATAAACTATCCGAGGGTATATAGTTTACCTGTAAATAACGTTAGTTGTATTATTTACTACAGATTCAAAGCACACGGATGATGCGTTGACGGCACTCATGAATGAAGAACTGATGACCGATGTGGATATTAGCAGAGGTAAGTATTGGTGTCATCTCAGATATCAGTTAACCCTTTACCGGGTATCGTTGGTATGTATTATTTTTCCATTGATTATGAACTTTGTGTCAATTTAAAATGGTAACTATTTGGCGCCGACGCAAGCGAAGCATTGAAATGCAAACTTTACCTTAAGTGTAGAGTCAATATACTTGTGGCGACCTCTACGCCACAACAGTGAAGTTACAACAAAGTTCACAAGAAATCTACGAGATGGCGCTGACAGTATCCTACATTTTGGTTGCGACTTGTCATATTCAATCAAAAGCTAAACAAAGCTTATAAACATCAATGAGACCTCTCCAACCCGTCTGGCCAGCGTGGAGAGTGTAGGCCAAATCCTTTGACTGATCTGGCTAATATATGGCTCTGATGGTACAGAGGGGGTCGTGCTCCTGCAGTGGAGACTAAAATAGACCTGTGGTGCCATTTACGAAACGCTCAGTACGTAACGTACGGTTTTTTGTATAGATAAAACAATTGGTTTAGTGACTCAGCGTTTCAAAAATGAATCTCCCGATGATGATGACGCTTTTGGTTTGTAGAGCGCGTGTGGTGTTCCGGCGTGCGGCGGCACGTGTGCGGCGCCCTGCGACACGCCGCGCTCACGGACGACTACGGCAACTTCGTGGTGCAGCGCGCCGACGACTGCGACTGCCCCGCCGACGACGACCCGCACACCCCCACCACGCCCGCGCACTCCGCCTTCCCCGTCTACTGGCCGCCGGAGATTTTATAACAGAAACCGGGGATCGAGTTCTGCGGGTGAGACGAGATATATTACTCTTACTTGTAACATAATGCATAACACCATCCCCGTGTATTGGTCACCGGAGATTTATAACAAACCGGGGATCGTGTTCTGTGGGTGAGATGAGAATATTACTCTTACTTGTAACATAATGCATAACATCATCCCTGTGTATTGGCCGCCGGAGATTTTGTAACAGAAACCGGGGATTAGAGTTCAGTGGGTGAGATGAGAAATATTATACCTGCTTGTATCATAATGCATAACACCATCCCCGTCTTCAGGACGCCCGATGTTTTATAACTGAAAACGGGGATAGGGATGTGAAATTGTATCGAGGTGTGAAACGAGATTTTAATTTAGTCTGTGGATACTTATGTTCGCGCAAGTTCCGATAGATGGCGTAACGCCCATCTATCAGAAATTGCGCCGACATACGACTTATTACGTCTATTTTTCTCGGCAAGACTGTTTTCGACTCACGTAATAGGTACGTGAATTTGATTATACGGAATCAGAAAGAAAACTGGAAATAAATCACACTTTGTCGTTTACAATAGACCATACTAAAAGTTTTATGGGTGACATAATTGTGAAACTAAGTTCTTTTTGACAATACTCATTGTTTTGGAGAATTTTTTTAACAATATTATTAATTTTTATAAAAAAAATTGCCAGTATGCTCTAATGACAAAAGTAAAATTAAAATAAAATAAGTTTCACCGTTTGACAAAGTGTGAAATTATGTAATATATGGCCAAGTTTGTGGTCAACTCTGAATAGAAATGGTAAACGTGAACTAATTGACTGAACCAGAAAAACACTGATCGTTTGTTATTTATGACCTTTTTTATATTAACTTATATTTAACTTCGATATAATAAT
Organism: Acrobasis repandana; assembly: GCA_963576875.1. Classification (NCBI taxonomy): domain Eukaryota; kingdom Metazoa; phylum Arthropoda; class Insecta; order Lepidoptera; family Pyralidae; genus Acrobasis; species Acrobasis repandana. The sequence continues at coordinate 20,007,692 of OY756227.1, read as the reverse complement.
TAAAAGGTAATAAATGCTAAACGATAGTGTTTATTTTCTGTTGTCAGTCCAAAATATTAAATGTATAGCGTCGTATCGAATTATAGAGTTATATAGTTTACAGAATAACCACAATAGTTTTGTATCGACTCGTTGTTTTTATACGAAGCCAGAGACATTATCAGATCACATATCTGCCAACTATTTAGCGTAGTATAGTTACCTAGAGCCATAGATATACAATACGGACCATGGCGATGTCGGACGTGGGCCACGGAGGGAACTTTGTAATGTTATACGTAAATTGTGCTACCTCTGATAGAAGATATGGCTATGTTTCGGCGAAAGGGTACAGTCGTATCGTATTCATATAAAATTTGCTCAAATGGAATCATCTGTATGATACAATGCTATTGAATTTAAGACGAATTTCGTGCAGAAGTAACGCCCTCATTTTAAATATACATTTTTAATATGTGCAAACAATCAGGCATTAGAAAATCTTTTAATTTCTTTTTTTAATAAGTCTGTAAGATTTAAAAGGCGTTTCTGCTAAAACTGTCTAGTTTTGGCAGAAACGTGTTTTAAAGCTAGACGGGACTACCAACGATACTTTTAAATGGGTTTTAAAAAAATGCCTTACGGAGCGTAGTTTTTTTTATTTCGCCGTCATAATAGTTCTTTTGCTGAATTGATGTTAATGCCGTCGGCGCGCCACAAAGGCCACATCTTTGTAAAATCTGATGCCGCCTTTGTTGCGCGCCGACACCATACCAACCAATTGAACAAATAAACTATGAAAATCTTCCATTCTTAAATTTGTATCATACTTGTTCATCATCAGGTCTTTTTTAGTCTCCACTACAGGAGCACGACCCTCTCTGTACTGCCTGAGCCATATATTAGCCAGAGCAGACAGAGGATTTGACCTACACTCTCCACGCTGGCCAGACGGGTTGGAGAGGTCTCATTGATGTTTATAAGCTTTGTTTAACTCGTATTTCCTAAGTCGCCTTCTACGACATCCACGGGAAGACTTGGAGTGGTCCTATTCTACTCTGCCGGGAACCACACGGCTCATCATACTTGTTATTCACGGAGAATTTTTTTATGAATACGGCAGATAGTATTTTCAAATTGATTATGACGAAAAGTTTAATTATAATGACTAGTTCAGACTCACGGATATTTGTGTTCGTGAAAGTACACTGGGGAGATAGAGAGTCAATTTCATTGTATTATAAACACGCGTTGAGATTGAGATTTCTCCATTTTGGATGTTTGCAGAAATCTTTAATGGGAAGCTAGCCTTATGCACTAGTTAGATAGAAGGTATAAATCGGTTAACGAAATGATAGGTTACTAGAAGGATAGTACTTATACGTAAATAATTTGTTTAAAGCGCGGATGTGTGTACAGTATACTAAGCGCCAGTTGGCATGTCAAAAAAAAGGTAAATGTCAAATCTATCTGTCAAACGGTCTATGACTGTCAGTTGCATAATGATACTTAAGTTAATTTAAATAAAGTGTCTCTTTCTGTTTTCTTAAATCAGAAAAAGACAACACGAGCCTTAAATTATCCATCAACTTTGAAAGGTCTCTGAAATGTTAAGTAACAAAGGGGCCATTCAAGTAATACGTAAGCACCAGGGGGGGGGGGGATTGGACTTCCACTACAAGCAATCTTTTATTGTTAATATTTATAGAATTGAAATTAAACTAACAGTATAATAGTAATTAGAAACAATATACTTGCTCATGACCACAATAAAAAGCTTAAGATTTTTATAAATAATATAGCAATGCTTACTTAAGCCACAGAATAAATAATACTAACGTACAGAAGTCGCACTCAGCAAAGAAATTCAAAGAAATATCAACTCAATGTGGCTAGCTATGATATGGTTTAATTTAGCTCACGTCAGAACTAGACATGGGAAACTCGGGATTCGAATATTTAAATGAGCCGATTCATTAACAGGAGTCGATACCCGTATTGAATCCCGGTAATCGTTATCGGCTCCCGCGAGTTGTTAAGTCCGCACCGATCTTGGTCCCGCCGGTAACCGGCGGCGCCTGTCGGTTCGCGAGCCGTGAGCCGCGTTTCGGCTCCACGGCGTCTCGGGAGGAATCGGGAGTCGGGAGTCAATATTATTCTGTATTGAAATCGGTAAGAAATCTACAGTATACAGATGTCAGAAAGGACATCTGTATTCTGTAGATTCAATAGCGAAACTTAGTGGACCTCGGAGCTGGAGCCGATAAGGGAGTAGGAATCATTAAGATGAGTCGGTAACGGATGTGGAGTAAGATTCAGTGAGCCGAAACACTCCGGAGTCGAGATTACCCATGTCTAGTCAGAACTCAGCACCTTTTCGTGTAGATACCTAGACATCCATCGCAAGCCAATTTCATTCTTATTACTCTGGACAAACGATTCGTATAACTGAATTCACCACCCGGAGGGGCCGACTGCGTGCATAGTAGGTAATAATTTAGGTATATTTTCGATACCTAAACGGAGAGTGACACAGGCCTGTTTAAGCGTAGGAAGGGAATAACAGATTTGCTTACTTTTGCTGACAAGGGGGACGGGGGGGTTAAAAATGGCTCAAATCCTGCTTACGTAATACTTGAACGATCCCGAATGCTTATTTGAATGAAAGATTGGAAAAAAACTACTTAATGGGAGCAAGTGACATAGAAATTATACAAATAAAGTCATAGTGCGATATTGACTTTCCAACTGGCGTCAAGTATACTAATGATGACTTTTTGCGTCCAAAAGTGAATATGGCGCGCCACAGGACGTAGCACAGTTTACTTAACGGAAAATATATGTAGAAAATGTATAACAGTATTTGGAGCCAGGTTGGTGACGTACAGATCTCAGAATGACCAGTATATTATATAGATATATTATAGCGTGCTAATTTTATAATTTTAACTGTGCATATGCGATTAGCATTCGTTTATATTTAGTTAATACGAGAGTATGATTTACATATACAGGGTCTTACGTTATATACTGAAAGTATTTTAAGGGTGGGTTCAGTCCTTGAGGAACATATATCGAAACATAAAAAATAATTTTTGGCATCCCATTCAAGTTGACCGATCAGCTGGTCCGAGTTTGTATGGAAAGCCAAAAAATATTTTTCATATATCGATACATGTTTAATGGCGAAAGTTGTTTAGGTATCATGAACTGAATCCACCCTTAGAATAGTTACAGTATATTTTGTTAGACGCTATATAAATATTATAATAAATATATTGATATGGAATCGCACCTATATACGTAATTATTGCTTTTTAGAGTAGACCTAAAGATTCGGCCTATTAAAAGGTTATTATAGGTTCAGATGCTTAAATGTTTTTTGTGGTGCAAATTTTCGAGTTACTTTTGTGCCATACGGGAGGGGAGGTCGAGAGGTGAACATTTTAGAAGTAAAAATTGTCCCATATCTTAATGAAAATGTGTTCAGAATTTTTTAGAAGTTGTACCTACATACATAAATTATAGTATTGTGTGTATATAGTAAGGCATTATTTTATATAGAGCAGGTTTCTTGGGATGTGTCAGCGCATAATATTTTTAATTGTATCGTGCAGGTTTTAAGTGGATTTAATTTGTTTATGGTTACGAAACAACGTCTACACCTGGTCGTAGCTGCGATGTTTTTTATAATTGATGAACTTAACTTATAATACAGGCTTTCTGATACGTAATAAAAGGGCATGTTGATTCTATCCATATGGAAAACTGTCACTAAGGGACTAAATGTGATTTTTTCTATTATTTTTTGATTTTATATTTTATCTTTCTTTTCATCTATTTAGGTCCCATATAGCCATATAGCAAGAATTATTCCATTTATTTTGTCGTCAAGGTTAAAAAGTTACCCTGTATTAACAAGAAAAAAGGTGTACATGTGTTTTCGTAACTGGGACACTAAAATCGGAGGTAATGTAAAATGTATATGTTGTTTATTTTAGTTTGTATGTTGTAAACCTGTCACGTAAGATTTTTATAAGCACTTTATTGAATCATGCTACAAAAAGTCAATTTATTTTACGCATGTGTATACAGGACTTTGTTTCAGTGCATATTTTTTGGTGCAAGCTTCGATCAACAATACACCTAGATTCAATTAAAACTCTTTTTCTCCACAATCTTACATTACGGAACATAACAACGCCATAGGCACATAATAAGCAGAAGATTGTGAGAGACTGGTATCTGAACTAAGCAGAGCTTGCATCTCAGAACCCCAGATTCTGCACAGTTGAAGGAGATATTTGATAACGGATTACCAACAAAATCAAAACAAAATTTTGTCCACTTGAATATCAAATAACATTCACTGTGAAGCCAACCTTATTACACGACATATAAAGTGTTATTCTCCTTGATGGTACTAAATACAAGCTCACCGCCGAGATTGCACTTTACCCGACCCTATACCTAGTTGTATAATTGATCGAAGGGTGCAAGTTAGTACGGAACAACTTTCGCTATGTATTAGGGGCCATCCACATATTACGTAACAGCATGGGGGAGGAGTGAGTCATGCTGAATGTTGTATATACAGTATGTATTAAAGGGATAAGAAAAAAGCGTGACAACGGTTCGAAAAGTTAAAATTCTGTATGACATTATGTGGACGGTCCCTTACATGGCGATAAACGAAAAAAAATAGCTTTTAGCCATTTTTTAGTAAAAAAAAATGGTATTATACCACTATATCAATTTATTTACAGGGATACTTATATAATTTCATTTTTATGATGTATACGAAATAAAAACATAATGAAATAATTTATTTATATGCGATACACGGGTAAGTCACGTAAAAATCAGCTACTGGCCGACATGTTTCGATCTCATCCGGAGGCCTTCCTCAGGGCGAATGTGATTCGCGACGCACACAAAGACGTCCCGAGCTGAACTGATGTTAGCCATGCGTAGCTGAGGAAGGCCCTAGGATGAGGTCGAAACATGTCGGCCAATAGGTGACTTTTTACGTGACTTAGGGTCAGTTCGCACGTGAAAGAAATATAGAACTTGTTTACTAGGCAAAAAGATTCTAATTTCAACGACAGCCCGCTTTGCCGTGCTGCGTAGCGATGCACAGCGTGGCGCAGCGGACTCTCTCTCCTTGTCTAGTAAACAAGTTCTATATTTCTTTCACGTGCGCGCTACGTCGCGTCGCGTCGCGTCTACCGAGACGCGACGCGTGAACTGACCCTTACCCGTATATAGCATATCAATAATGCCTGTCTCACGTTAGTTATAACAAAAAAAAAACAGTGGCACTCCGGGAGTGCCGACAGGAGTGAAAACATAAACAAGGTGGTGTCGGTTACGGTAACGGTGTCGCGAGTTCAATGGTTTTTTCCCATCTCAAAAAATGCCCAACGCCCCTAAAGAAGTTTTCACTTCAAAAATGTAATATAACACCAATCTATCAATATTTGTAGCGTGATTCGGAATTTTGATAAATCTTAAAAATGGCAAACACGGTGTAACTATTGCCATTATAATAAGATACGATTAGTTAGCTATTACAATGTTTTGAGACATGATTGGTTCTATAATTACATTCCTTTTATTAGTTACAAATATTTTAGCAATTTTATTTCTCTTATGAAATGTCGGAATTTGATTCAGTATTTATATTTACATGTATTGGTTTCGAAGATGATTTGAATATTTTATTATAATTTGGTATAAGGTAATATATAAGCAAATGGCCTTGAAGTGTGAAATAAATTGTTAACTCGTAAATATGGTGATATATACAGGCTGACTTTTAAACCACCAACCAAATTTTTGGAGCAAGTTCAGTCCATGATACTGAACTACTTTCTATAAAAAAAGTTATTAAAAATCGATGAAAATTTTTCGTCCTCCCATAGAAAATCCGTTTGACTGAGCGCTGATTTGTATGAAAAGGCGAATTTTTGTTTTAGTTTTTCGTCAATTGTTTTTATGGAAAGTAGTTTAGTGTCATGGACTGAACTTGCTCCAGAAATTTGGCTGGTGGTTTCAAAGTCAGCCTGTATGTATATATATATTTCCATATTGCTCTTCGTCATGCACTAGATAGCCCTTTAAATTATTTTATGAACCACCGTTGAAAGTATTTACATTAGTCCGTCTAGCTTTAAAACTTGCCTCCGCCAAAAGTGGCCACGGCAAGTTTTAAAGCTAGACGGATCACCAATAATAGTTTTAACGGCAGTTCATAAAATAATTTAAAAGGATATCTAGTGCATGACAAAGAACAATATGGAAGTTATCACCATATTTACGAGTCAACAATTTATTTCAAACTTCAAGGCCATTTGCTTATATATATATACACCTTAAGAATAGTTGTCTACTTACCCTCTCATAAAGTCATTTTTTTAAATTCAATTAAGGATACATACATATTTAAAGGGTCTTTGCTGGATATTAACTACGGTGTATAAGGCAAGTGGAGAAACCACCACACAAATACTCTCCAAATAATTATTGATATTTTTCAAAACTAAAATAAGGACCACCTAGAAAGTACCCTTTCAAACAAAAAAATAACCTTCGGCTCCATCATCAGATCAGCTTCTTATTATAATAATATTGCATTGTCATCTGATTTACATTTGCATACAAAATGTCATCTCAATTGGAAACCAGAAAGTGGCTCATATTTAACTTGCAAGATTCGACGCAAACAAACATGGCAAGCTAAATAAAAGCTTGTAGAAGAGGGTAAGTGGACGGTTATCCTAATAGCGCACAAGGCAGTAAGAGTATATAGAACGGAATCTCCTAAGGTACGCGCAATGCCGCAATATGCGTCCCCGTTCCCCGTCCCCGCACCTCCCCGCACCTCCCCGGTTCTTGTGCGGCCGCGTGCGCCGTGCAGTGTGTGTTCGCCCGCTCTCCCCTGAGACAAGGCGGGGGCGGGGGAGGGGCGGGGACGCATATTGAAAGGGCCGCAGGAGATTCCGTTCTGTATACTCTTACTGCCTTCTGTGCTAATAGTTAAGTTCGTTTGCGAAATGGTGCATAATTTTAGTTGCCATCTTTTTGTTTGATAGTATTTATTATTTTCTGTGATAAATGATTTTATTTTTGACAAAAACTCACCTGAAGTTTATTATTCAAGTATGTCAGTGTAATCTATTACACAGTTTCGTGTTCATGCAAGTTTTTGGAAATTCTTTAACACGTATTTTATATACAATTAATTACATTACATACTAATTTACGTTTGTAATATAATTTATTTTGTATGGCGTTATTACGCTGTGGGATTTGCTAAGATGTAATTTTCAGCGTAATGGATTGAATGTAAACTAAAGTCGGTCTCACACTGGCTGCCTTACAGATGTATTTGGAATCAGACACGGAATGTCAGTCAGTGTAAGTTCTGCCTAAGGATAAGCAAAAATAACACCACTTCCACTCATAAGAACACAATCATCCTAATATGAATCTTAATTCATACATTTTAGATACACTTTGCAGTAACATCTATACGGTATGCCGTTTTGTAAAAATATTTTGACTAGCCTAACTTTGCTACCAAAATTCAGCGCAACCCGCGCACAACACTTTTGGAAATATCCGTGACACAATATAAATATCCGCTACCAAATTCACACGTCGCCTTTTTCCACTATAGACTATACAATGTCTTGTTTTGTTCTCCGCCTAATTAACGCGTCGTTTTTTTTAAGTGTTAAAAAGGTGACGCGTTAATAAGGTAGCGATAAAGAATTGGAGAATGACCGTTTACTCCAAAAGTAACACAACATACGTAGCTACTTGTCCACGTTTCAGTGTCAAGTAATATTGAGCGCTAATGACGTTAATGTGACGTCACTAAAATATATGTTAATATTTTTTCTGAGTGGAAGCAGTGTTAAATACCCTTATGAGCTGAAAATGTAACAAATGTACATTACGGAATCGGTTACTCCGCCTATAATGATATTACCGCGGCGATGAAGCAAATTAACTGTTTTATTATTGTAATCACGTTAGCCGTTTAATTTAAGAGTAGGATGTTCTACCTCTAAACAAATCATAGTTGATGTACAATATAAACTTTTAACAAACCATTGCTTTTTATTTAATCTTCCGCTGTTCTCCTGTGGAAATAAACTCAAACGGTGACTCTCGGGGCTCATACAGACGGGGCCGGTTTGTGTGAGCCCGTATCCTTTCAAGAATATGATCATTAGTAACAATTTAAAGAATAAGGAGTATGCATGTAATACCAATCCGGCTCATATTTTTATTTTACAATTTCTTTTAATACGTTACCACGCCTAGTTAATTATTTTTCTTACTGACTCTTATTTGGATTAGAAATAAATTATTGAAAATATGCAAATATTGCGCGGGAACTTTTGACAAACAAAAGGGAAATGACGACAAAGTTCATAAAAAGGAAATGACAAGTTTGGGTGCGTTCGGTAGAACTGTCCGTCCATGTAGTTTGACTATCGATGACATTCAAAATGTATGTACTTTTATATAGAAGTTTAACAAACAGCACTGGCTGATAACATCGAGAGTACCCAAAAAAGAAAAACATGCGTTGACAGCTTCTGTCTCTAGAGGATATTGCAGACGTTGACGTCATATTTTAAAATGGCGTGTTTTAGTTGTTATAATCTACTTGCTATTTTTAATATTTATTTTCTACACCATATACATGTTTTTCGGCACTGATTTATTTTTTGCGGCTATTTCTCGACGAGGACTATCGATTAAAAATATAAAAAAAAATCATGCATACTCTCTATTGTATGAAATAAAGGCAGGCGATAAAAAATTTCTTTATATTTTTATTAATTACTCGTCGCATTATACTTTCAGATTATATGTTTGAGGTACGTTGAAAGTACATTTCTCTGGTGAATATTTGGTAACCATAAGATTACAAAAGAAAAAATAAATCGAAAGGATCGCTGCGTGGAAAAATTCCCACTCATTTACCCGTCGGCGACAGTGTATAATAATATACTCGTAACTTCGATGAATCAGTAACTTTTACGGTTAGAAGCAGTCATTCTGAAAGAATATTTGTATGGAAAATTTACCACGTTCTTTTTCTAATAGTTTCGTCAAAACTTTCAAGGTGAATAAAAACGGGGCAAACTTTTTATCATTTTATTGGGAACTACACGGATTTGGAGTATCTCTTCTTATTGGGCGGCTCTTTGATCACGATCTTGGAGTCGCTGAAGGCGCGGCGCAGCGCCGCGGCGTCGCGGCGCGCGGCCGCGGGCGGCGGCAGCGCCGACAGCGGCCGGTGCAGGTAGTAGCCGTACGGACCCATCTCGCGACGCTGCCAGGGGCTCGTGGTTATCCTGAAACATGTTTCGAGATCCACAAACAATTACAAACATCCTTGTATAGTTACATTTGAGATGAGTTTTAGATCACGTAAGTTTGAAGACTTGCCCAACTAATGGGACTTAAAAGGCTAAAAAACACAGTGGCACTCCGGGAATGCCGAAAAAACTGAAAACTTAAACAATGTGGTGTCGGTTACGGTAACGGTGTCGCGAGTTCAAAGGTTTTTTCCCATCTCAAAAAATGCCTAACGCGGCTAAAGAAGTTTTCACTTCAAAAAAGCTTGAAGAGTTGAGTAGATTAATGGGAGATGCTGAGGTGAGTTGAAGTGTGTAAAGAAAAACACAATTGAACGGTTAGATAGTAAAGTGGTAAGTATTTAATGTATATGTAAGCCGTGTTGTGCCCGGCGGGAAGCATTGTTGTATCCGGCAGAGTAAATAGGACCACTCCAAGTCTTCCCGTGGATGTCGTAGAAGGCGACGAAGCTTTAATATATCAATGAGACCTCTCCAACCCGTCTGGCCAGTGTGGAAAGTGTAGGCCAAATCCTCTGACTGCTCTGGCTAATATATGGCTCTGGTAGTACAGAGCGTCGTGCTCCTGCAGTGGATACTAAAAAGACTTGATGATGATCCCTAACGGATTAGACAGTGCCTGAGGTCATATGACCCAAAGGCCACGTTTAGCGAGAAGATGGAAAACAGGAATCAAAATAGCGATGTACTGTAGCCACATCGCCCACTAAAATGGTTCAGATTCTAGTCTTCTTCAACGATCTGCACGGGACGAAAAGCAGCTGGTATATTCTATTACTACTATTACTCTTTCCTCCCAGACCAGCATTGGAAGACAGCATATGAAAATAAATAGTCAACTAACTTACATTTACTGCGTTAGTTATTCTACTTAATACGTAACGAGGCAAAGGGGAGGGGGGCATCGTCATGAAGTTCACCTGATCGCCATGGCAAGTACGGTTCATAGGAGTAGTGGTCGAGGTCTAACCATATGACGAGGGGCGGCGCGTCCGCGCGCGGCCGCGTGTGCACGTAGGCCGCCAGCGGAGACACGCCGCACATCCAGATCACCCACTGCTGCATCAGCTTCCGACTCTCGATGTCTTCTTCTGTGAGCACTATCGTTTTGTCCTCCTGTATCACGGGGAAGTTCATGAATAGCGAAATATAGCAGAGGGCGTTAAAAATACAACGTGGAAGGGACATCTTCTTCTTCTTATTTAAGAGCTTAGTGGCTCTTGTCGGTGGAGTATGCGCCAAACTTCTCGGTTCTCTGCCTTACTTTTTAGTGCTTGATACGACATGACCCCTACTTTTTCTTTCAGTTGGTCTACATAGCTCTTTCTTGGTCGTCTACATAAGTACCCGTCAACCCGTAAGTCGTCTACCCGTAATAAATTGAACCACGGTATATACCAGATCATTATAGTATAATGAAATTAAAATAACAGCCAAAAAACAAAAAAAATCGGCTTTTTCATACAAAAGTGTGTAGCCGCCCGGGCGATTTGTACGGGACTGTCGAATTTTTTTGTTTTTTGTTTTTGACTGTTAATTTAATTTCATTATACTATAATGATCTAGTATAGACCGTGGTTCGATTTATTACGGATATTTCCCTTCCACGTTGTATATTGTCATCACGGGAATAGCATATACATAGGTATAGGAACATATAACTATCATGTCTTTATCAGACAGAAACAGAGCTTTTTGGGTCTTGCGGCTCCTTGAACATGGATGTGTCTATAATAAATAAATATAAGGACAAATCACACTAATTGAGCTAGCCCCAAAGTATGTTTTAAACTTGAGTTATGGGATACTAACTCAACGATACTATATTTTATAATAAATACATATATAGATAAACACCCAAGACCCAGGACAATTTGAAAAAGGCGTCTATGTTTAATATAAGCTGGTGAAGAGACCAAAGGATACTTACCTCGTCATACCAGTACTCCACCAGTATTTTTAGGACTCTCACAAGCACGAACCAGAAATGAATACTGTATATGACCATCCAGACGAACAACAGGTTCTGAAATTAACACAAATTGAGGTATTTTGTTTCTCAGTAACATGAACATTTATTTATTTTGTATTTTTAACCGACTTCAAAAAAGGAGATTATCAATTCAACCGTATGTTTTTTTTATTTTCATGTATGTTTGTTACGCGATATAGTCGCCAATAGTGGACCGATTTTAATGATTCTTTTTTATTTGAAAGCCTTTACTACCAAATTGGTTCCATTTAATTTGGTGAAGATATGATGAAGAACTTTGGAGATATGGAAGAAACTCCTAAAAAAAATTAAGTCGGTTGTTGTTTTTTTTGTTAAAAATTTAATTATGTATCTACGATGCAGTGAATTTTTTGATTATAATGAGGCCAGATTGAAAACGTATAAAATAAAACCGGCCAAGTTAAACTCGCGTGGAGAGGGTTCCGTACAATTGATTGAATTCTTATAGGTTTTCCTGTAATCTACAAGCAATGAACTATATTTCGTATTTTTTTCAAAATTTTAGGCTTAGTAGTTACGGAGATCAGGGGGGAATGGTCAATTTTCGTTTCTTTCATGAATAAAATCAAAACTAGGTATTTATTTTATAATTATAACAAAAAATTATTTGACATCCTCATAACGAGCCCTTTTATTTGATATATGACACAGTAAGGTTTGCAAAACTTATTTTTTTCAATTTCCGAATTTATCTTCCGAAAATAACCCTTATTAAAAAAAATATATTTATTTACTTTACACATATGTGTTTGGGTCATAGGATTACACCATCCTACCAAATTTCACCTCATTCGGTCCAGTAGATTCGGAGCAAATTGGCTGTGACAGACGGACGGACAGACAGACGCACGAGTGATCCTATAAGGGTTCCGTTTTTTCATTTTTTGTACGGAACCCTAAAAAAGCTAGGAGCACCCGTAATCCTAAGGTACCTACCTATTTTTACTACTGACCTGTAGTATGATTTCCCACAGCGGCACCCTCCTAAACACGAATCTTCTGAACAAGGCTGTGAGCAGGCGATGCGCCAGCGCAGCCGAGCCGGCCGCCCACAGCGCCGTCGGCACCACTGACGTCACACTTTCGCCACATTTTGCCCATTCGACAATCTGTTATGTCCAAAATCAATATTAATAATAGTATTTCTTTATTTTGGATAGTAGGAAGTGATGTGCGCGTACTAGCATAATTTTCAACTATTTTACAATACAATACCCTACTTCTTCATCTTAGCGGTTGCATCCTCAGCTGTGCTGCTAATAGGAGCCCGGGGTGCGCTTTCCCGTTTTTTCTTCTCCAAATATAACATGCACGTCAATGGTCACCCAAGGATGCCAAAGACCTTGCGAAGTGGAGAAGAAATTGCCGGAACAGTTAAAATGATTCGGCTGTAATTTTACAACCAGCCACCTGCCTGACGTCAACCCTCTTTAGGAATGTATTTGTGCGGAAAGTTTTACAACCGGCCGCCGCCCGACGTTAACCCTCTTTGGGAATGCAATTGTAGCACGAGATGTTTGTGCTTAAGTCCTTTAGTCGCCTTTTATGACATCCACAGGAAGAGATGGAGTGGTCCTATTCTGACCCAGAACCACACGGGGTAATACAATCCCTATAATGCACAAAAGAATAATACAAACAATTAAAAAAACTAGGATATGTGCAAAAGGTGGCCTTATCGCTAAGCAATTTCTTACATACAGGCAACCTCGCTCAAATAGGAAAAGTGATGGGAAATTAGGTAGTGCGGTCAAAAGTAATAATTTTATTCCATTATGTACACATCAAAGGTAGTTTGACCTCTGGCACAGCCAAACTTTAATAGTTATGGCTTATTCTTCTTCTTTTGGCATCTTAGTGCGTTCGGTTTCACCCTCAGCTGTGTTGGTTCGGAGCACTCGAAGGATCACCCAAGATGTACTATCTCCTTTTTATTCCAAATGGGGTACACAGAGCATTTTGGGTTTAGCGGCTCTAAGGTAGACAGAGCCGCAAGACTCATGCATGCATGATGGTGGGGGGAAAGGTGGAAAAGGAAACAAATACCTAGTAATGGTAACATGATTTGCATTTTCGCAAATCAGCTAGATGACATTAAGTCAAATCAGACACTTTTTTCTAAATGTCAAAACAAACAATCTCTATGGGATTTGCATGAAATACAAAACCGTGACGTCATAGATATTTGGTGTCAAATAGCGCTCTTAATATCAGTTTATCTGCATTAAAAAATCTAAAATCATGTTGAAAATGTATATGATCAATGAAAAGTGACACTATTTTGTGACATTTATTCTCTTAATAGTACCAAATAATTTATTTTTGACCCAGTCATCGACACAATTCCCTCTATCAGCTTCCACGATCTACACTCGCAGGAAGGAGCTCGGTACCTGCAACCTGGAACGGCTTAACGTGCCTCCTAATAAACGTACTCTACCTACTTTCTACCAGTGTCGGACTGGCCATAGAGCCGAGATGTTAACGCTCTTGTCATTGCCTCGCAGAATAATGTATACCTGACCACTGAATAAATTATTTTGATTTTGACTTGTTACACCCCTGGTGTTGCAGTTGTCCACGGGCAACGGTGATCACTTACCATCAGGTGACCCGCTTGTTCGTTTGCCGCTCTATAACATAAAAAAAAAGATGACATTTGCCAGTCGGGCCACAGTCTGAGCGTTCCTGCTACTGTACTGTACTAATATCAAATATACGATAATCTGCCATGCCGTTCTGGTAGAAAAAAAAAAAACTTAAAATGTACCAGCTGCTTCTGTTCCCGCGCAGATCGTAGAAGCCGATCGAGGGAATGGACGAAAATGCAAATTATTTCAATAGGCGATGCGGCTAGCAACCCATCACTATTTTAATTAATTTTCCATCCTTCCGCCCATCGTCATCGTCATTACGTCAAAAGTGGCTTTTGAGTCTTGTAGCCCTGGGCTCTGTCTGCTTAGAGCCGCAAGACCCATGCTTGTCGGCCCCGTTAGGGATAAAGACGTGATAGTGTATCTGTATACAATAAGATAAAGTACGATTTGTATGTACCTTTTAGCATCTAAACATACAGGCTGACTTTTTATCCACCAGCCAAATTAATGGAACGAGATCAGTCCATGATACTGAACTACTTTCCATAAATACAATTAAAGAAAAACTAAAATAAAAATTCACCTTCCCATACAAATCAGTGCTCAGCCAGCTCAGCAGGCCTGCTGTACAGTGTACGTATATACCACAAAACAGAACCTACCACCGGGGCCCTTTAGGCACAGAAATTAATAAGAGTATTTCATACAGAATGGAATCTCCTGCGGTCCCGTGCAATATGCGTCCCCGCACCTCTCCCGTCCTCGCCTTGTCTCGGGCGAGAGCGGGCAAACACACGCATTGGCGTGTGCACGGATGTATAGTTTCGTTTGTAGGAGATACTCCGCTTCTATGAAATTTCATACCTGTGCCTCAGGCCCAGTCCGACCCTGGTTTCTAAACACAGTTATAGCGTTACCACAGAATACAGAGTATACAGAACGGAATCTTCTAAGGTCCCGCGCAATATGCGTCCCCGTTTCCCGTCCCCGCACCTCTCCCCCGTTTTTGCCTTGACGACAGGCGAGAGCGGGCGCACCTCTGGGGCGGACACACACTGCAAGCCAAGTTGGCGCACAACGTATTGCGCGTACCTTATGAGATTCCGTTCTGTATACTCTTACTGTCTTCTGTGGCATTACCTCGGCAGTTTCTGTCTGCAAATAGCGCCATAGCGACTCCTCCCACATCACAAAACTTAGAAGCAACAGTTACATACAAACATTGGGTTGTACAAAACAGTTCTTGAATTTATCAACTTTTTAACCAAAACATATCGACTGCTATGTCACCATGATTGCTTTGACATATTTCCGCCCTAAGTGTCACACTTCGGGCGATACTAAATTTTTAATTTTCGGACTTTTTTCGTTGTTTCACTTTGGCGCTTTTATAGGCGATGGGCAAGGCAAGCAACCTTTTTCGTCATATTAGATTTTAAAATCTTTATTTATATTTATTTTTAGGTTATGTAACTTAATAAGTCACTGAGATCATTCATCATTAACATAAGTCTATAAAAAGTAAAAAATAAAAGGAAATATAAACCTAACCTAGCTGCCTGCTTACCTATTTAAAATTACCAATTTATGTACCAACTTTATCCTTTTCTTTGTTTTTTAGTCACATCTTAGGGGGTCCTAGGCGATACATAGGTATTTTTAATCAGCTACCGGTCTCCCACTGCTGGGCAAAAGTCTCTCCTCCCGCCTTCCTTCTACAGTTCTCTATCCTGGGTCTTATCCCTTCGATCATTGTCGATACATATTCTACAATTGAATCTTGTTCAAAAAATAATATTTCAATAATACCGCAGTGAAACCATTCGCCATAACATAATTTTCATCAGAATTGTATTATATAAATACATACATTTCATATAATATGCACTTTATCAAAAATGATAGAATAACAAACATTTTTTTTTTTGTAAAAAATCTTCGTGATCTAATTTTTTTCCTTAGCAACCCTGGTATAAATACCAAAAACATCAATAGATGTCACTATCAAATACCTAGATCGCACTATTGAGATTTTTTCAACTTAGTACATAGGCCCAGTGTAGGTTTCGTCCCGCATACTAACCTTGCGCAGGGTGTACCGTGATCAAGCAGGCGGTTGCCCCGGGCCGGCCCCGCCCATTGCACCGCGGGCGGGCCCGGCCGGCCTGTGACTATCCCGAACTGGGGTACGTCGTGCGTGTAATTTTTGGTAGTTGGACTAGCGTCTTGCGCAGTCCATAATAAATCCTAAATCTAGTAGCAGCTTCATCAGATCCCTTAGTACCTGGAAGCCTACACTATCACATCCAGGCCAATTGAAACGCGCCAGAATTAAATCAATTTTCAGTAATAAATGTAGGCCTTTGCAGGCACATGTTTATGAATACAGAGTCTAACTAAATATACTTGAAACTATTTTAAGGGTGAATTCAGTCCATGATACCACCCAAAGGTTGACTGGTAGACAACTCTTTAAGCGTTAAGTTCGCCTATTGTTCTATACAATTTTTATTTTATGGACAATCATCATCCGAGCGTATGTCCGGTTGCATCCTCAGCGGTAACGCTTCCGAGTCCGGTGTCCGCTACCTTACCTAGATGATTTGACGAGGTTACTGGTTTTTACACAGAGCGACTGCCGTCTAACCTCCGCAACCCAAAGGGTAAACCTGAACTAATCTTAAGATAGGTTTAAACAAACACTAGATGGCGTTCGGGATCCACAGCTTTACGTGCCTTCCGAAACACGGAATAATCTTTTTTCTCGGATAATCAGGTGATTCAAGCAATATCCTAACAAGCAATTTGAAAAAACTTTTCACAAAGTATGTTTTCCAGTGGGATTTGAACCCACGACCTCCGGATCACAAGGCAAACGCCTTGACCACTGGACTACGGAGGCAATCGTCGTATTTTATGGACAATAAAGATTAAAAAAAAAATACTAAAATGAAATAATAAAAATAAGAAATGGTGATAAAAACCACGTGAGCGAGACTTGAACTCGCGACCTTGGTCTAAATACGACCATGCTCTAACCACTTCTCTTTTCACAATTTCTTATTTAATTTTGGTACTTAAGTACTGCATCTAGAATGCCTAAAAACCCTATAAAAAATAAAATAAATAAAAAGAAAATAACAAATAAATAAAATAAACATTTATTCGCCCAAATGGCTCCAGTACTAACCAACTACCGCGGTGACCGCCTGCCCGCGCGCTGCACAACAAAACACAACGTCAGACACACTTTATTCACAACACGGTACAAAAACATAATTTGTCTTTTGTACAAAAGAGGTACAGTGTTACACAAGGCAAAATCATAATACGAGTAATTTTAGTGATCGATTCTAACCAATGATACCAAAAATATAGATGTTTTTAATATCAGTTTCAGGTATTGTTTGTTTTTCGTGTGAATATAACACAAAACCGAAAAAACAGACTTGTTTTTTGTCAACTTTTAACGGTTGCCCTCCCCATTAATCGGCCGCCGCCGGCTTTGAGCCCGGTAGCGGGCGGTGATATTAAAATGGGAGATTTTTGGTATATACAGATCTGTGTTTGGTATGCATTTGTCGGCCGATGTCGTTGGTTTTTATTAAGAAACCACAAAAGACAGTAAGAGTAAACAGAACGGAATCTCCTAAGGTACGCGCAATATGCGTCCCCGTTCCCCGTCCCTGCCCCTAGTGCGAAGCCAGGGGCCGCTAGTAAAGTTATAAAACAAATAAAAAATATCAACATTTGTAGCACTGTCCTCTAATCTTATTTACAACGTTTCAGTATATAAAATACAGTTAATTATAAAACTTTCCTCAACGTTCAAATACTAACAGAGCGCTACGTGTCGCCGGCCGCTGGCGTCTTGGTCTTCAGGTCGAAGCTGCGCAGGGGGTTGTTCTGGCGAGCCTGTAACCACAACATAAATCAATTAGATAAATAGTATCCACCTTTTTGGCTTTTTCTACCTTCTCGTCCACCATCACGCTAAAAGTGGCCTTTAGGTCTTGCGGCCCTGGGCTTTCGTCTCCTTAGAGCCGCAAGGCCCAACATGGAGTTTTTGGCGGGAAGTCAAGATGTTTAGTTGGGGTTTTCTTTAAATTATTTTGCAAATTGTTTTTAGTGGACCTTATAATATGAAATTGGTGTTGTTTGGTGTT
The DNA here is from genome assembly GCA_963576875.1 of Acrobasis repandana. Taxonomy (NCBI): domain Eukaryota; kingdom Metazoa; phylum Arthropoda; class Insecta; order Lepidoptera; family Pyralidae; genus Acrobasis; species Acrobasis repandana. The sequence continues at coordinate 19,989,535 of OY756227.1, read as the reverse complement.
ATAAATGCTCATGAAAAATATGTGAAATAGTTAAAGTGGACAGTCATAGTACGGCTGTAGTGATATTTGTTTCGCGGACTGTGTGGGCGTCTTCGGGCGTCGTCCGCCACTCAATCGGCTATGAAAACCAGTAGACTCGTATAGATTTGTCGCCAGAAGCTCCCTTAAAGCAATCAAAGGCCTACACCAACCTTTGATTGTAACTTGCTAGGAAAAAAGAATTTCCCACGTTTTATTAACTTGTTCCTGGCTAAATACGCAGTAGCGTCAAGCCATAAATTAAAAAAAAGGCCCAACATGCTTTGTCTGCCCCATTAGGGTTGGAACACATCTGTCTGCTATCGCCGCGAAATCGGCGATGCTGCCGCATTCCAGGGCTTGTTAACGATACCAAATTCACACTAAAAGTAACGTTAAATAACGTTATTTTCGTGGTAACGTTATAAAGGGTATCGATAATACAGTTTATAACGTTATCAATTAACGATATAAGTAACGATACTTTTTTCAATACTTGTAAAATATTATATAAATAGCTCTAGTAGCCTACTAGACAAACTCTCATCAATTTATTCTGTCAAATATCGAAAAGAAATACAGTGTTAACAATACCTTTTACCGTTAATATAATTGGTGACGTTATCTGATTAACGGTAAATAGTGGGGAAAATATCGTTACCCAGCATAACGTTATCTTTGCTGATAACGTTAACACCGTTTGACAGAATTAACGTTACCAGATTTTTAACGGTATTCCAAGCTCTGCCGCATTCCATCGCTCTCTCTTGCTCTAGCAAATGATGGTTCCCAGGGACAGAAAAGGATAGCAGCATAGGAAAATGCTGTTCAAGCAAGAGATTTTTTAGAAATAATGTGCATGTGGCGACCTCTACGTCACTTCTAAGAACTACAACCACAACAGCGAAGCTACAACATAGTTCACAAGAAACCTACGAGATGGCGCTAACAGTATCCTACATCTCGATATTAAAGTTCTGATTGCAACTTGACATATATATACAATCTCCGACGCTACACCTGCAGAACCGCTGTTCCCCGCTACCTGGTGGAGACCTTCCCTTTGTTGCGGTCGAGCACATCACCTCGCTCCCGCTATATGCATGCATACATGCTAAATGCAATTCCAATCTTACGTCTTCTTCTTCTTCATCTAAGGTCATCCCCAGCAGTGCTGCTTTGGAGCCTGGGGTGCGCTTTCCTGCTTTTTCTTCTCCAAATATAACATGCACGTCAATCCTCAGTCAGGTCATCCAAGAATACCAAAGACCTTGCGAGGTGGAGAAGAAATTGCCGAAACAGTTAAGATGATTCGGCTGTAATTTTACGACCGTCCGCCTGCCTGACGTCAACCCTCTTTGGGATTGTATTTGTGAGAAAAGTTTTACAACCAGCCGCCGCCCGACGTTAACCCTCCTTGGCAATGCAATTGTAGCACGAGATGTTTGTGCTTAAGTCCTTTAGTCGCCTCTTACGCCATCCACAGGAAGAGATGGAGTGGTCCTATTCTAACCCGGAACCACACGGGTTACCCGGTTTTCAATACAATTCCAATCTCACGTACCTGTCGTTTTAACTTCTTCACATTGTCGTAACTCTTATTCTTTTTCTTCTTCGCTGGCGGTGCTTCTGACACCTCTTGGTCGCCCTCCGGCTCCTCACTCCTCAGCGCCGCGGGCAGCAAGTACTCCGGAATGTGAGCCAGGTGCGGCTGCAGCCTCACAGTGTGCAACGCCTTGTCTCTTCGCAGGGCGGCCAGGTCTGTGGGGTTCTCTTCGAAGTAGCCCTGGAAGAGAGAGGAACTTTAGACTTTGAGGTAGTTGAGAGGGATGATAGGGGGAAGGTTGTCAGGGAGAAGATTAGTCGTTCATCAACGTTTTATGTGCTGTAAATGTCATCATGTGGATTTAGTTTGTTTCACTGACGCTTCTTTTTTTTAAACAGTTTTGTGATAGTGTAAATCATATTATAACGTAAGTTTTGCTTGGAAACAATAGAAAATGAAACAGGAATTATACACGCTGAATTTTCATCGGTTTCGGAAAAAAATGTATAGTAAATACATTTCTTTATTCATAGACGTAATCCAAATTTGTGGACTGAATTTGTGAGCGAAAATGATTTTCGATCGAGACCACGTAGTTACGCCCGTCTTATCAAAACTGCCGCATGACCCCGATGAACTCGAATACGAATACGTAGGTACAGACGGTTAATCAGATACCTGTGCCACCGCGCGCGTCACGCACACCGTGAGGTGGCATAGGTATCTTAACTTTCCTCTGTAGTCGCGCAGCGAACGACGGACTTTGTTACGCTTCCAATTGATCTTATGTTTTTACTTTCGAGTTTTAGTCAACATTTTTTGTTTCTGAATTTTCATTTAGACCTTTTTTTATGTTATAGGGCGGCAAACGAAGAAGCAGGTCACCTGATGGTAAGTGATCACCGCTGCCCATGGACAACTGCATCATTAGGGGTGTAACAAGAGCGTTACCGGCCTTTCAGAAAGATATAGACTCGTTGTTTGAAGGTTTTAATGTCCTATCGGTTCGGGAACACCGCTGCAGGAAGTTGATTTCACAGTTCGGTCGTAGATGGCAGAAAATTCCTTTTAAAACGTACGGTGGTTGATTGCCAACTATCTAAGTGGTGTGAACGAAATTTTAATTTCAGGAGGGTGGTGTAGTGGTGAAATTTTGCAGCATATGGTCGAACAATTCTTCAGAGCATTCCACATGATAGATGCGATAAAAAATGCACAAGGATGCAACATCCCTACGGAGAGCCAGAGGATCGAGACGGCCTACGAGTCTCATCGTCGATTATACGAGTTGCGCGATTTTGGATACGGTCAAAGGGAAGAAGACTTGCTAAATGTGTCTTTCTAACGATCCTTATAAAGTGGCCTTCGGCTCCGAAACCGATGAAAAGTCACAGTGTAAACTACTAATAAGGTTTAAGGTGGTACTGGAGGCGCGGGCGAACTCCACAGCGAGTTGCCTACCGACGCGCTTCGTCGTGTTGCTATTTCGTCGAGAAAGAGAAAGGGCGCTAAAAAAACGAGACAGAGAATCCGCCGGCACCCGCGCGAGGTGTAATAAGGGTGATAAACGGAAGAGGTGTAATAAACGGGCCGTTATAGGCCATGAATCGAAAGGTTTTCGTAGTTTTCGTTTATTTCGATAAATACGATACATACCCAAATAAAACTAAATTATCTGGAATTTAGAGTCTTCACTCTAGTCGTATAATTAGTTTCCATAAGGATCGAAAATATAATTATAAGTGTAATAGGCGTCTAAATATTACTCGATTTCGTCGATAAAAAAGGCAAATTTTAAGTTGCTATAACTTTTTTTTTGTTTATTATTTTTGAACCAAAACTAATTACAGATCTAGATATTTATCATCTTAATGCTTGTAAAAAATTTGAATACGATGAGTTTTATGGTTTCGAAATTAAAACGAAAGTACGTTTGTATGGGATTTCGTCCCTCCAGTTAACCCTTAAGAACTATGTATTATATTTGCATTGGTACGGTTACATACCTGTAGTTTCTTGCAGTTGAGCAGCTCTTGCTTTATTTCCTTTAACCTCGCCTCCCGCACCGCGATCCTGGTGACAGCGCGCCACGCGTCCCGCGACCGGTAGCGGAAGCCCTCCACCTCCTCCAGGGCGAACTCGTACTTCCTGTGGGGGATGGACATTGCTCGTTTATCCTGGTACGAAATGGTGTAACGGTTTGGGTGTGAGATAGATGATCAGGGAGAAGATTAGTCGTTCATCAAAGTATTATGTTATATAGTTGTCATCATAGAATATAATTTTGCCATGTGGTCCCCGGCAGAGTAGAATAGGGCCACAATCTTCCCGTGGATGTCGTAGAAGGCGACTTACGAAATACAAGCTACACAAAGCTTATGATCAATGAGACCTCTCCAACTCGTCTGGCCAGCGTGGAGAGTGTAGGCCAAATCCTTAGACTGCTCTGGCTAATATGCCATATATTAGCCAGAGCAGGTAGTACAGAGAGGGACGTGCTCCTGTAGTGGAGAGTAAAAAAGACCTGATGATGATAGAAAAGAATTAACATACATTTCTGAATACTTTTACTTTTGTACTCAAATTAAATAGCTGAATAAAAGTACTGCATCTTGAACGCCTAAAAACCCTATAAAATATATATATTTTTTTAGTTTTCTATTAAAAAAAGGCTTTTAACAAAGTGTTATAGTTAAGTTGTTTACACTTTTACCTTTTCTACACATATATAATGGGAAAAAAATGTGGAAATTGCCAATCTTTTTATGTTGTTTGTGATTTATTTTGAACAATGTGGAAGTAGTAGACCTAATATTGAAAATAAAAGAATAATGTACTCACTGCAAAACTTTTTGACTGTTGAACCCTTTCGCTAGGTGTGACTCTACCGCGTCCATGAGGGGTTTCTCCCGTATTGACACGAACGACAGTACTGAACCCTAGAAATGAAAAAGAAATAACAATGAAAAATAAACATTGTGATATTCAACGGGGACTTATATTCTTTGTACTCTTCTGTTCTTCTTCGTTGTTTCGATACAGGGTGACATTTCAACATATTTTTATAGAAATTAGTTCAGTATCATGGGCACAGAAGACAGTAAGAGTAACATACAGAACGGAATCTCCTAAGGCACTACTACGCGCAATATGCGTCCCCGTTCCCCGTCCCCGCACCTCTCCCCGTTCTAGTGCGGCCGCGTGCGCCGTGCAGTGTGTTACTCTTACTCTCTTCTGTGTCATGGACTGAACTTGCTCCAAAAATGTGGCCTGTGGTTAAAAAACATAGTACAATGCAACGAATGTTGTAGCGTTATATTTTTCTGACAAATTTATTAAAATCTGCACAAATTGGGATATTACTTTACTATGCAACTGAATTAAGTGGACAGATTTTTTATCAATACTGCTTATTTGGTTTTTCGTGTAAATGGCCAATACTGGTCAGATTTTTTAAGCTGCCTTAAGGTATCTGACATAACTTGACGACTGCCATACAATAATGATAACCGGGACCAACGGCTTTACGTGCCTTCTGAAGCACGGAGGAGCTCGAGACATTTTTGTACCACTTGTAATCACCATCAATACGATAGTATGTGTCTTATGGCTCCTCCACACGTTGGATCATCATAGCGCCAATTCACTGTACATTGCTGTTTAACTCACAAAAGCTTTTGAGACTTTTCTATCCAAGGCAGCAATGGACAAAAATCTGTGCAATGATGGCACATCGTGTAGAGGAGCTATTAGGCTTGAAACGCCCCGGACGGGTTCAGTCCGTCTCTGTCACAAACCCTACGTGCGACAGACAAAGCTGTAACCGTCGCGGGTCACGTCTGTCGCGCGTACGGTTTTAAGCCTTAGGCCCCGTCCACGAACACGCGGCGCGGTGAGCGACGCGGGCCGCCGTAAAATTTCCATAATTTGTTTTAAGGCCGTACCTGAATTTTCCGGGGTCCAGTGCTGCCCCCATTTAAAATAAATCATTTCAAAGAAAACGGACACATCATTTAATATTTTGCTACTACCAAGTCCTAGATAACCCTTCAAAGTATTTTATGAACTACTGTTTACAGTTTAAAGTGAGAACGTTAAGCTTTACTACGCACATTTGCGAAAAACGGCTACTTTTGGCAAATGTGCGTAGTAGGAAATTTTACGGCGGGCCGCTTGGCGAGCCGTCAAAATGACCTGGTTATTTCCCCTGGCAGTTCTCCCAGCTCGGTGCACGTACGAGTTGACGTCTAATGGGAAGTCGAAGTTGATGACGTTGGAGACGTGTTGGAAGTCGATGCCACGGGACACGCCGGATTCTTTGTCCCGCTTGCGTTTTGATGCTTGCTGTCAACATATAATTAGTTCTGAATAAAAAATGTATTTAAAAAAGGCACTGATTTAAAGAGGCAGTTTTGGTAAGTTAAAAATTATAAATGGCATGTTTAATAACTAGTTCAGCAGTTAAAACTAAGCAGTAAAGTAAACAAAAATGAGTAATAAAAAATAATGAACTGGATCAGTGTATATAATTGAGCAGGAAAATAATTAAATGGGCGGTAAAAAAAATTGAACGAGCGGTTCTATAGGTTTTCCCTAACCTAGTAAAATGGATAAAACCGACCTAGCGTGTGTTGGTCGCAGTTCTAACCTAACCTATAGGTTTTCCCTAGCCTAGTAAAATGAATAGAACTAGTAATATGATAAAATAACCGACTAATTGATTTTTTATTACTGCTCATGCTTTACTGTCGCAATAATTAATAAACCGAAATTAAATAACTGCTCAATATGTTTTCCAACTGATCATAATAACATCTCGAATATTTAAATGACAGCTCAAAAAATTTGTTCCCTTAAAAAATGGGTAGTATTTAAACGCAAATCAAAATTACTGATTGCACAGCAAAATACTCAACTGAAAATATTACTAAACAAACTGCAATTTATATTTGTGGCGCAGTAAAATGGATAGAACTTTCCTAGCACTCGCCGGCCGCTGCCGCGGCACGCTCGCTTCGCTCGCTCGGCTCGTGCGTGTGTTGGTCGCAGTTCTAACATAACCTAACCTATAGGTTTGCCCTAACCTAATAAATTTGATGTGCAGTCAGTATTTATTTGCTGTGCAATCAGTACTTATGATAAGATTGTTGATTTATTTGATGTAAAAAAGTATATAAATGATGAGATTAAATTGATGGGTGATTATTTATTAGATGTGCAATTAATAATATCCCTTAAAAAATATATAATGCAGTTTGACCTGATGAAGAGACGGGAGAAACTTTGCCCCAGATAGAGGACATAAGATTCTAGTCGAACGACGGACTAGTTCCATCACGCTTGTTGTTATAACGTAGAGCGAGATAGTAATAGATGACAGCATTCGATAATTTACGCTGTTGCCAGTGCTATGCTTAAGGGGCTGGAAAATGAAAGACGAATTTCCTCTTAGCCAGTTCACACCGAAGCAAAGGGCCCACTTTTGTAGAAATATAGAACTTGTTTACTATGCAAAAAGATACTAATTTCAGTGAGAGCCTGCTGCGTCGCGTCACGTCTCGGTATGAACTAACCCTTAATGTAAACCATTCACTCAATTATTTACTTACCGCCAACTCCTCACAGATTATCTATAAGATAATCCTCACAGATAATCTTTGCTTTCATTTTGATTTTCTTTGTTTGAAATTTAGTTATTGTGTGTCTGTCATAATATAGCTCCCAAAAGAATGTACAGATTTTGATTTATTTAGTTTTTTAATTTGAAAGGAGATCGACAATGGTCTCAGGCATAAAACAGGTTTTTACAGCACTCTTAAGCAAATTTTAAGGTCGAAAGATTTGATCAATATATGAAACTATAACATTCATTAGGTACCTTTTTCTTCTTAGCCCTTTCTTCTATGGGTAAGATGCCTCCATCTGGTTTTTCCAAAGCTTTCTCATCTGACGCTATGATGATCTGGTACCTCCCTCTGTTGAACTGATCCACAGAAAGACATCTCACAGCCGCTGGCAGCTCTGAATTGAGCACGCAGGAACCTATTTTAAACTGTTCCAAGTACAGTTTTAACCTATGGACATATACAATATTATAGAGGGCCTAACAAAATATACTGAGACTATATGAAGAGTGGATTCCGTGGATTAAGTTGACAGAAAATTATGTATAAATCATTTTATAACACTCAAACATTTGATCAACAAATAAAAAAAATATGGTTATTTCGCACCATTTATTTTATTAGCAAAATCATCATAGGTACAAGCCTAGTGCATTCGTTCGATGACGCGCTTGAACGTGAGTCGCACGACGGACGAAACAATCTCAACTCTTTGTGCCCATACTTATGGTACATTTCTCCTCGCTGCGAACAGCAGGTATTATTAAGATTTTGTAGGCTATTATAGCATAGGTATTTTTTCTTTTGTATTGGAGTAATGTAAATGTTACGTAGTAACTATTTAGTAATCTGTGGTCCACTTAAACTTAATTTACATTGCGGCAGAGTCGCAGCGATTCGCCGAAATCGTACATAGCATAATGAACTTTATGTCAAATGTTCAAACTAAATTCCGGCGTCTTCCAGCGACTTCGCGAGATTTCCCGCTTGACGCGCGACTTTTTGAGCTCAAATTTAGTTTAAACATTATACGATTGACATAAAGTTCATTATGCTATGTACGATTTTGGCAAATCGTTGCGACTCTGCCGCAATGTAAATTGAGCCTTAGGAGAGTTGGCCCATCTCATACAATGTAGCCAATTTATTAAAAGTTTTTCTTCTTTACATATCCTTGGGAAAAACGCCGCCTGGCCCCAAAGCAGCACAAGAACTTGCTTAAATAAGGAAGAACACCAACATAAGTTACTCACTTATAACACCGATCAACAGTCCTCACAAAAATTATGCTCTTGCCCCGGATCAGGTTCAACTTCAGCAAAGCATACAAGATGGCCGCCTTGTCGTCCTCTTCCGCAAACAGCTGGTAGTGTTGGAGTTGTGATGACGGGGCTAGTTCTGGCTCCTCCAGTTTCAATGTGACCGGGTTACGGAGGACTATCTTTTTGAGGCTAAGCACGTCATCTGATAGGGTAGCGGAAGCCAGCACGGCTTGGTATATTTTTGGTAAATGGCTAGAAAGGAATTTGAAGAATTAGCCAGATAACAACTTAATTTTTTATAACAACAAACTTAAACGATGCCACTGGTAGGACTCTCCATTGATTCAGAGTAACATATATACCTACTACTACTACAAACGAAACAATTTATCTGTACACACGTCGATGTGTGAGTTTTATACTTAGGGTCGCACCGCAAAATTATTTTAATACTTACCTACTAACGAGTTCGACATATTTACGATTATATTTTTCCATACCGGAAGATTTGCGAACACTGACGTAAAAAATATTCTGTTTTATATGTATTAAATGTTACAGAAAAGTCGGAAACAGCTACGTAATATCACTTTACAAATATTTTTCATTGTGTCCATTGTCCATTTCACCTATAGTTCACTTTACTGATTATTATTGAGTCATTTATATTGTAACGCACTAATTTCACTAATTCACTATTGTAATATAGTAATTTGCATATTCGGCGCAAAACTATACGGTAATTATATGAATAAATTCAATAAAAATAAACAAATGTTTATCACGCTTACACTTAGCATGTCAAGTTTTCATTGTCAACAATGGCATTTAGGACTAAAACCCGCGGAAATCCAGTTGGCATTTGCGTGTATGTGATAACCTGTGAGCGAGGAGCCTATGTAACATTACCGGATTGCTTATTAGCAATCCGGTAATGTTACAATCTCGCTCTTGTGTATCTCCCGCCAATGCGAGAGAGCGAGAAGGGTATATATATCAAGATGGTTGCTGGGTAATAACGTGAAATTATATTGTTGCTTTGCTTACCTGTTTTCATCATTTGGAAAGGGATATTATTAATTGCACATCTAATAAATAATCACCCATCAATTTAATCTCATCATTTATATACTTTTTTACATCAAATAAATCAACAATCTTATCATAAGTACTGATTGCACAGCAAATAAATACTGACTGCACATCAAATTTATTAGGTTAGGGCAAACCTATAGGTTAGGTTATGTTAGAACTGCGACCAACACACGCACGAGCCGAGCGAGCGAAGCGAGCGTGCCGCGGCAGCGGCCGGCGAGTGCTAGGAAAGTTCTATCCATTTTACTGCGCCACAAATATAAATTGCAGTTTGTTTAGTAATATTTTCAGTTGAGTATTTTGCTGTGCAATCAGTAATTTTGATTTGCGTTTAAATACTACCCATTTGGAAATGTATGAAATATACGTTCTTTAGAGTATTGGGTGGATAAACAATTATTATACGCGCACCTTCTCACCATGATGGTTACTATTGGTTGACAGTTTTCAAGGCAACACACGTCGCGTATTGCGTGCGGCTAGTAATTAAACCCTGGTTTGGAGCCGTCAAAGCTCACAAAGTGCGGGGGAGAGGTGCGGGGACGCCAATTTGCGGGAGACGCTGTGAGATACCATTCTGTTTGACTCTTATGTATTCTGTGACGATGCTTTATTGGGCTAACTGCAGTCATACATTAAGGTAATTCATTTAATCATATTATTACAACAACAAGTTACACATGAAAGAACATGTATTTTTTATTTGCTTAAAAAGTACCTCCCTAGGAGGTTCAAAATAGACCTGTGCCAATCGATCATTTATCCATTTATCGTGTCCCGGTTTGATCATGACCCACTCATATAGTGATCGGGTTAAAATGACTCGATCTTATCGATCATTTGGGTCACAGTACTCACAGTTCATTTGTATGGTACGATCGACACGTCATTCTGTCGATCTCGGTCGTAAAAATGAACTGTGAGTACTGTGACTCAAATTATTTGCTATGTAAACAGGTTATTGCTGTACAACAACCATGTTCACGCTATTGTCTGTGCTATTGTTTTGAAAGAAAGAAAGAAAAAAATATTCTAATTAGTGGACTGGGACTGGGTATCACAGTGGTAAATTGAACACATTACACAACTCAATCTACAGGAATAAAACGGGTCACGGTGTCACGGGTCATAGGTCACCGATGCAACTATTTTGAAAATATCAAAATCGGCAGATGGCAGGTTCCAGTCACGCACGACCCAAACAAACCGGTTTATTTCACTCACGAGAAAGAGTTAAAGCGAGCGAACGCTGTTTGTAAGTAAACGACAGAGATAGACATGTTTGTTTGTTAAGTCATTCATATATTCGTCAGTCATTTTGTAAGTAAGCAATTGTTACCGTAACTATATAGGAAAATAAGGTGCAATTTGCTTTGTTTTTTTATCGGGTCAAATGATCACATCTTTTAAAAATCCATGATTCGATCATTTGTGTACAGGTCACGATTGAATCAAAACGATTTGATCAATCGCGATCGACACAGGTTTAGTTCAAAATAACCCTGAATATTAACTTACCCCAATAACTCTTTTATTTCAGCTTCATATCCAAACGAGAATATCAAATCTGCCTCATCCACAACCAACATCGCAAGGTCATCCTTCAACCTCATGTTCTTAGCTTTTAAATGCGCGAGTGCTCGTGACGCAGTTGACACAACTATATCCGGCTTGTCTAACAATAGGGACTTCTGAATTTGCATGTCTCCGCTTGCAGATATGTCTACACATCGTATTTCTCTGGCACATTTTAGGGTTAAATCGGCTATAACTGATGCTATCTGAAAAATCAACAACACTTTAGACCATTGAGACTCAGCCACCAATTATGACTATTTTGATAGGGGGCCAAACCTTAGAATAGCGCCCCAACATAGGGTGACCTGACATTGGAGGTGTGTACTTGATTTTGGTACCTCCTAAAAGCAGAATTGTATGATAAAATCAATTGAATAATTTTTTACAAAGTTGATCACCCAGTTCCGGGTTCCTTAGGCTATCAGGACTGTATCAGAATCTACTGACAGTCCAGATAGCCAAAGGGCAAGCACTGTTTCTCATCCCTGGAAGACACTGGAAATCCCAGATTTTGATATATCAGGGGTATAACAACATATTGTTAATAAATAATAAGGGTTCTATCCCTAACCATCGCACTCCAGTTCTTTCCTAAAACTACCCGGACATTGTCAACCCACCTTGCCACCAAACATCCTGTTATAGCAAGCCAGGGTCAAGAGCTTCAAGTGGCAGTCAGGAGGCTTATGCATAACAGCGGGTTTATGCTGCAAAAGCTGACGATGATGAAGAAAAATGAATGAATAATAAGACTTCAATAGATATAGAATAAATGGTAACACTAACCTGCCCACACAACTCCTTGCTGGGAGACAACACTAGTGCTCTGATACTCTGATGCCGACTGGTGTTCTTAAGGTTCAAAATCTTCTGAATTACTGGAATAGTGAACGCTGCGGTCTTACCGGACCCAGTCCGAGCTCGCATGAGCACATCTTTACCTTCCAACAGCAATGGAATAGCAGTAGCTTGGATCAGCGTGGGCTCGCCCCACGATAACTGAGATATCGCCTAAAACAAAATAAAGTACCTTCCTAGTTAAACAAATTGGTGATACTAATGACAGATTTAATTAAACATAGACGAATTAAAGAGAATTAACCTTTTTTACCTTCAATATCCGATCGTCTAATTCCATTTCGTGAAACATAACCTTTTTTTCTTCGTCCATGTTGACGAAGTTTTAAAATAATGTAAGGAAGGAAAAGGATTATGATTTTATACTTATATTATCAACTTTAAAATTACGGAATTTTATTTCCAATGTAAGTATGTAGGTATACTAGGTATATCTTCTTTCTTCACACAAAAACTAAAATAATGCGCAAAAAAACACGCGTGTGTATGTAAAGGGAATATAATCACTACCAAAGAGTATATAATCACTTATCACTACGTTTTAAGAGAAGACCAAGACCGAAAAGACTCCATACAAAAAAAAAGAACTCCACTTGCCGGTCTTACCAATACCAAAATTATGTAACAAAACGTCAAACGTGACTTGTTAGAGCTTGACACTTATTTAGATTGGATCGATATCGATACAAATATATTCAATATTTTTATCGATATCGATACTACAGGATGACGCATGGGTCCTCCCTAGTCTTTCATATATTATATGTATTTTACATATTTATACACAAAATATGAGGACTCAAAAATTAAACGAAAAATACTTTTATTACTATTTAATTACGATTTTGAAAGACATAAAAATGCAAACATAAACATAAATATTATTACTTTTTCACTGCTTGCTTATCGTTTTTCATCCAAAGGAAATTTTGCCATTATAGCGGGCACTGTGAAGGAGGACCCATTACAAACCTCTTTGCCTACACCCCGATGATCTACGCGTGCGCGAAGAGCAGCTCAAGTGCTGTCACCCTGATTTGTCTCTGACAGTAAGATTTTGGTTTGTTATAAAATGGCGAGCTCGCGCGCGGCGATTTGAATTTTTTTTGCTGCTCGCTGTACCATAAATATTATTTTCTTGTTACCTACTCGATTGGTTTATAACACCACATATTTGTAAAGTTTTTAGTTATTAGTGGAGGCCTTTAATATAATCTAAGTCGTTTAACACAATTACACCACTCTATCACTAATTTACTGAATTTAATTGCAAAAATAAACTTTTCAATTTCTCACAGAGTTAGGATAGAAAACAAAATGGCGAACACGAATGACAACATAAAGAAACGAGCAGTTTTATTTTTAAAACGAAAGAGAAACTCGACTGAGAGAATGAGATAGGAATAGCCGCCATCTTGGTCGCCATGAAAAGTGAGCCAAACTCCATAAAAAAATTATGGTCTTCGTAGTTTCAACGCACTGGTATGTACTTCTTTTCCGTCAAATCAACTGTCAATGTCAACGGCAGGCAGGTTAGTCAGTCAAATATACAAAGTACTCTGTGGTCAATGTCAATGCAACATATTTTTTTACTATTATAGTTTTTGTGCAAGAATGTAATACATACAGCTATGTAAGTCTTTGGTTGTTCCGAAATCATTTTCCATGGGCCCCCGCCAGTATTCATTATAATATTCATTATAATATCTATAAACAACCCTTGGTATCCAGATTAGCACTCAATCTAGTTCATTCGTACGTACGTATCACGTATATAAAGAATAGAAAACAGGTCACAGTCTCATAGTTACCGAAAAATATAATCCTAACCACAAAACTATAGAAGAAGAGTAGACAGACAGACGATATCTTCGGCGTTCCACAGGGCAGCGTATTAGGTCAACTCTTTTTTCCTTATTTACGTTAATGAGCTCCCATTGATAACAAATCATAAATAAGTTAGAGTAAAAATAAAGATGAAATTAAAAAGAAAATAAATAAAACATTAAAAACCACTACAGAAAGAATAAGGTCAATAAATCTGAAAGTTAACATGACAAAGACTAAAACAGTTCAGTTCCACTTCCACTCCGCAAATACATTACATAAATTGCATTACAATAAAGAGATTTTTTTTAGCCTATATTGGTGTCCCACTGCTGGGCAAAGGCCTCCCCTTTTTCCTTCCACTCATCTCTATTCATAGCTACAGCCCTCCAGTCTGACATGTATTTATCTAAGACACCCCGCCATCTCCGCCTAGGTCTGCTTCGCTTTCGACGACCATCTGGTACCTACATCCTTAAGCCCGCTCTACACTCTCGACAAAACTACACAAGACTGGCCGAATGTGAGAGTCTGGAGTGAGTGTTCGTCTATATTCGTGTTGTCTCGCCTATGTTCGCGTAGTCTCCATTTCGTGTCGGTAAATGGCCGAAACATCAAAGGGCTCTCGTAAAGTTTTGTGTTCGCGCGAAACTATCCCTCCACACTCTCGCTCGCTCGCGTCAGTCGGCCAACAATAAATAATTAAAATCTTGCTGGGCCATCCGTGTAAATTTATGGAATTCTCTGCTAGGTTCATAAACCAGTTCTGATAATTGTTTCTCCATGACTTATATAGTTATAAATATACTCAAGAGCAATGAATACGATTTTATCATGTTATGAAAAAAATAGTTTAAGGCAATATCAATTTAGTGCACTTGGAATCACTATCACTACATATTATAAAAGTCCTTCACCGCGTCTGTCTGTCTGTTCGCAATAAACTCGAAAACTACTGCACCGATTTTCATGCAACAGCTAGTTATTTATAAAGGCAGATATTTATTTACCTTGTTCTATTGCGATGTATCCCAGTCATCCAGTATCTTCGCTTATTCCATCGCTTTTTGGTATATTTTCTTTCACGTATAAGCAAATAGTTGTAATATGCTGCAGCGCATAATACTGCAGCGACAGAAGTTTCCAAGATATCCATCTTGGATTAAAGTCCAATTACAACTGTGCAGGACAAGTGTGTAGAGGGGCGCATTCGTATTCGCCTGATCTCGGCGAATGTTTCGACAAAACCGGTCTCGTGTAGTTTCGGCGAGAGTGTAGAGCGGGCTTTACGTATGGTGCACAAACCTGGTCACTTACCGAGGACCAGAAGTTCAGGCTCAAGGTTTGCCAGCCTGCTATGGAGCGCAGTATACTCGGCGTAAGCTGCATAGATCGCTCCAGAAACACAACGTTGCGTTCCAAAACACAAGGACGTAAGTGTAAAATCAGCACAGCTGAAATGGGACTGGGCGGGGCACGTCTGCCGCATGAGGCAGGACAGGTGGGCCAAACTGACTAAAGAGACATATAATTTAAATATTGAAGAAGCAAGTATAATAGTAGTATAGTAGTAGTAGTCATTTTTAGGAGTCACACAATAGATAACCATTCAAATTGGAAAGCTTACATGATCACATCAACATAAATAAACAAAAAAATATGAAGTTATTGCTTCTTCTTCTTCTTATTTAAGAGCTTAGTGGCTCTTGACGGTGAAGTATGCACCAAACTTCTCGGTTCTCTGCCTTACTTTTTAACCGACTTCAAAAAAGGAGGAGGTTATCAATTCGACTGTATGTTTTTTTTTAATGTATGTTTGTTACGCGATATATTCGCCAATTGTGAACCGATTTTGATGATTCTTTTTTTATTTGAAAGCCTTTACTACCAAGTTGGTCCCATTTTAATTTGGTGAAGATATGATGAAGAACTTTGGAGATATGAAAGAAACTCCTAAAAAAAAATGAAGTCGGTTGTTTTTTTTGTTAAAATTTAATTATTAGTGCTTGATACGACATGACCCCTGCTTTTTCTTTCAGTTGGTCTACATAGCTCTTTCTTGGTCGTCCTGGACCTCTTCTTCCTTTTATCTTTCCTTCAAGTATGTTTTTAAATAAGGAGTCATGTCGTATTAAGTGACCAATCATTTTCCCTCTCCTATTTTCTATTTCACCCAGCTGTCTTCTTTTCTCTCCTACTATTTCTAATACTTCCTCATTGGTTTTCCTTTTTGAATTTGGAATAATATATGGGAATGGGATAGCCGTGTGGTTTCCGGCAGGGTAGAATAGGACCACTCCAAGTCTTCCCGTGGATGTCGTAGAAGGCGACTTAGGAATCACAAGCTAAACAAAGCTTATAAACATCAGTGAGACCTTTCCAACCCGTCTGGCCAGCGTGGAGAGTGTAGGCCAAATCCTCTAGGCTGACTGCTCTGGCAAATAAGTATATAGCTCTAGTAGTTCAGAGAGAGTCGTGCTTCTGCAGTGGAGACTAAAAAAGATCTGATGATGATGATGGGAATGGGAAGTATGTTATGATTATGAGTCTTGCTTTGCTCGCCGTGTCTTCTATGTTTATGACCCGTGCTTATTACATAACATCAATCACATTATGCACCTATTCCAAATTCATGACCGTGGTCGCAAAGCACACACGCACATACGTATATTCATGGTCAAGGAATATATTAGGTACTCTCTTATACGCGAGTTCACGGTCAACGACATTATTCAACGACACGAAATGACAACGCTACCGTAACCGACACCACTTTGTCACAGAATACATTAAGAGTACAAAACCTTGTTCAACTTGTTAATCCGTGTGGTTCCCGGCAAAGTAGAATAGAACCACTCCAAATCTTCCTGTGGATGTCGTAGTAGAACTCGTAGAAGGCGACTTAGGAAACAAAAGCGTTAAACTTTTATAAACATCAATGAGACCTCTCCAATCCGTCTGGCTAGCGTGGAGAGTGTAGACCAAATCCTCTGACTGCTCTGGCTAATATATGGCTCTGGCAGTACAGAGAGGGTCGTGCTCCTGCAGTGGAGACTAAAAAAGTCCTGATCACATCACAGTATCACACAAAATACCTTGTTCAAGTTTTCACTTCTGTCGTGTCGGCAGGCGGCACTCCCAGAGTGCCACTGTTTTCTTTTAACAATTTTACTTCATAAACTTAGATATAGTAATATTCTTAGTTCATAGGACTCTTATTTATACGAAGTCGGTAGAACATAACATTACCATCTTTTTCAGCAATCGGGTGATTGAGTAAATAACAGTAAGTTTTGTTTCTTTTGCTGAACTGGCTTTGAATTGATCGCCATTTACCTCGTGTGCACCGCACATTATTTTAATGTTGCCTTATTAAAAAAGGTTTGCTCTAATTTAGGTAAATGTAACATAGGGATTCGTTTCTAATCAAATCATCACTAGTATTCAGTACTCAATAAGTCAATGCATGTGAAAACCTGTACAGTACTAACAATAAAAACCTGATGAACTTTCTTTGATTAAAACTTCTCATTATTTCTTACTTGATTTAAACAAGTTGTTATCCTATCATATTCGAAATGTAGGTATTCTATCTAAGTAATTCTCCTAACTATTACTCCATAAAATAACACGATAGTCGTTCGATAGGTACCGTGCCGATACCCAATATGCTGTACATGTGCACGGTATAAATAATTAGTGGGGGTTGTCGTTTTAAAAAAAAACGATTCCGGCTAGAGTAACAGTAGAGTGGAACAGCGTATCTAAGGGAGAATTCAATTCAATTCAAAATATCTTTATTATCATAGGATATTTATAATATCTCTTAATAATAGTCACTTTGTTTTGTTTTGCACAAATGTTGACGTCAAATCATTACTTACAGCTAAGTTTACGCCGCTTCCTAGGCGCAAGTGCAGAAGAAGCGGCAACAAACTGCACACACAGAAACAATGTGCATGGGCAGATAGCTTATGTATGTGGAAGAATGTGCGCCGAATATGGAATTTGTGACGGTTCAGGTTTTTAAGATATTGAGTTTCCTGCTGGGGTAATGTTTTGCAAAATCGTGGTGCTCTACAACTGTTACATGTGCGCATGTAGAATAAATTTACATGAGTAGCTCTTGATTTGTGCTCATCGCACTAGTAATTAGATTAAGAAAGTACTTATAATTTTCGAGAAATGCGCTTTTTTTGAAAACACGAAAAAAATTCGCATCACCTAATTAAGAAAATGTACGAGCTCACTGAAAACTGTATTCAGTCAGTTCATACCGACCGGTTCAAAGTCAAAGTCAGGTGAGACCAAAGTAGGAGCAAAAATGAAATTTTAATGCTTACTTAGGTACCTAGTATTTGAACCTATATTACCTATCTTTCGCAGGTTTGCTTGTAATTTGTGTGCTGCCATCTTTGTGAGCAGCTGATTGGTACTAAATATTTGATAACAAGTAACCACTGATATAGTTAATGTTGTGTTTTTATGATGTGATGTGATCGCTATTATACGGTTTGTGCACAAACTATACAGAAGAATTATAAGATACTACGTGGTTTTTGGCCTTTGTGGGTTGTTGAGCTTGTGGCCGTTGTGTGCATAGATTAATATTGTATATACTGAAATAGATAAGAAACTGTAGCTTTAGCATTAGATCAAACCAGTGGCGCCATCTGGTAACATGCTTTCGCAACACCAAAGGACTAAAAGATGAAATAAAACGGTGAAAAAATTACTCCATGAGCTGGGACTTGAACCCGCGATCTCGGTTCAAATAAGACTATGTTCAATAGCCTTAACAACTGAGCTATTAAGTGATTAACCGCGTATGTCGAATTTATCCATCATATAATATTCCTATCAAATAAAAAAATGGTGTAAAAAATATACTGCGTGAGTGGGACTAGAACTCGCAACGTTGCTATTATTTTAACCATGCTCTAATCACCTGGGCTATCACGTGTTCTGCCTCGAATGGCGAATTTCTCCACCATTTAATATTACTATTGTATAACACGCATTAGGAGTTAGGTCAGCTGATTCGTGACTAGATGGCGTTTTATTGAATTTTTTTATCAAAATTCTGCAATGTTCTAAGTTTCATAGGCATGGTTGTGTGTGTCTTTGATGTAGGTTAATGTGGGTAATATTTTTTTTATCGTGCTAACACTGAAGGAATGGCCGAGTTGTTTCTGCATTGCATTATTCCAACTTGTGAAACTAAAAAGAAGTAATTTACGTCTATTTTTATTTCTAATTAGTTGTTTGTATCACACATTGCAAAGACATTCTAAATCTATCAAGTGTTAACAAAGTTCAAAGATGTTGCGCTACGCAGGCGTTACGGGCCACAGTTCATTGCCTTATGTAAAACTCGAAATGGTGTTTCTTCCGTGAGTGACCGAAATAATACAGTGACTTATGTGTGTAGTGTAGTGAGTTTTGGTGTTAGCGCTTATTGATAAAGTGTCGAAATGTCTACGTCTTCGGCGCAAGTGTTGATGAGAAAGGGCAAAAGGGGTGCAGCTGGGTACATACACGCGGAGTGTGTCAACGGTTCCCCGCAGCACCTCGGGCCCTTGCTGGACGTGCTGCTGAACCCTAGCAAGGCCATCGACGACTGGGAGACGGTAGATTGGTGTCGATGGCTGCTGGCAGGCGGCAGGACACCCGACGAGTTCGCTGCTATCGGTCAGTACTCTTATAACTGTACTTCTGTCTCTGGATTCGTCTTTTCTAGGTTATGAGCGCTGAGTAACACTTATCGCGCACTTTTAGGCACGTTCTAGCCACATCATAAGCAAATATCAAACAAATATTGTTTTGCAAGGTCTGTGACCTTCAAATGTTTGACATTTTGCACCATATATTTTGTTTTCATTATATGTGAAATACAACCAAGTGGCAACAACTTGATCTAGTCTTATCATGTAAACATTGATTCTATTTACTGATAAAAGTGAAATAAGTAGATTTTTGATTAAAATGATTTCATAATCACAGTTTGAGAAGGCATTGTTGACTGAAGTTTTCAAATGCTTAGCTTAGAGCTCTACAAAACTGGTCAAGTCATTATGGGCTTTATACAATATGAACAAAGGATGGAGGAACTAAACCTCATCTCACTCGATTGTCCCAGACAAAGAGGCTACCTAATAAAAATAAGGAAACTATTACCCGTGCATTACCATTACAATAAAATAAAGTGTTGTTTATAAATAACTCAACTGCAGTCTTTGTTTATATATATATATATATACCGACAAATCACACGGATTGAGCTAGCCCCAAAGTAAGTTCGAGGCTTGTGTTATGAGATACTAACCAAATCAAAGCAAATATCTTTATTGTGGAGCACAGGTTACAAAAGATCTTAAAATATATAAAAGTTACCACTGTGACCTGCCCTTAATGGATGTACAATAATAAAATGAAATTAAGTCCAAATTGATGGCAATATAAATCAAAATATTACAGTCATTATACCTATTATGGTTTTAAAAGAAAATCTAATAATTAAATAAAATTATTAAAAAAATTATAATACATAAAGACCCATGATTCTGAAAGAAGATACAAAATATTAATACAAATAAAAAATGATCATATTACCTGGGTCAAATTATCTTTTAAATAGTCATTAACACTATCAAAACATTTTTCAGTCAAAAACAATTTTAATTATTCTTAAATGTCACAAAATCTTAAGTTTTAAAATCAAACTCAACAATACTATATTTTACAACAAATACATATATATATAAACATCCAAGACCCAGGTCAATCGAAAAAGAATCATTTTCCATCTTGACCTGACTGGGGATCGAACCCAGGACCTCCAGTATCACAGCCTGGCATGATAACCACTAGGCCACAGAGGTCGTCATTTTGTTGACTATACACATTGTGTTAAGTAGATATATCAGCTCTAAATATTTTTTTTTTTCTAGCTAGATAATGTGTCCCACTGCTGAGCAAAGGCCTCCCCTTCCTTCTTCCACTAATTTCTATAAAAAGCAATTTGTCGCCATTCCTTTTTGTAGTTATTTAAGAATGTATTGAATAAATTAAATTTTCTCGTCAATGTAGAGGTCATAGACTGGAACAAGCTAGCTACCCAGGAATCGTTGTCACTGCACCCTTAAGGTTGACTTCCATGCATTGCACTGGATCGCAGCCCAAGCAACAGACGCATGCGTTTGCCATTGGCAGCAATGCATGGAAGGCAACCTTAACTCTTTGCCTGCTGAAAACGCACCGTATGTATTTTCATTTTCGCAAAATACACACGGTGCATTTTTCAGCAGGTGAAGTGTTAAGTGATCAGTTTAAAAACTGACTGGACAAAGACAAGGTTTCTAAACATTATGATGTTTTATTTGTATGTTAAAACTTTGTTGTACACAAATAACAAATACAAAACTAGATGTAATGTAACATCAAGATTAAGACATCAATAGGTACAAAGGCAGACTAATCCCAGATAGGGAAATGTTTGTCTTCATGTTTGAAGATCTTGTTTTTGTGAAGCTCAACTTTATTGGCTGCTAGTGTTTTCTAGAATTAAATTAACCTTTATTGCCGTGCGTAGTACATACAAGTTTGATAGTTACAAATAATTAGTGAATCGCTCGCTATTCAATGACACTGCCTGCTTGGTCCCGTGGTCAAGGCATTTGCCTTGTATTCGGGAGGCCGTGGGTTCAAATCCCACTGGGAAGCATACTTTGTGAAAATATTATATATATAAATAAATATAAATATAGATATTGCAGGCTTAAAATCACCTAATTTTCCGAAAAGAAAGATGATTACGTGCTTCGGGAGGCACGAAAAGCTGTGGGTAAATGAATGAGGGAAAAATTATGAGGACTATTCAATGACACGTGAGTTTTTGTGACAGCTTTTTCGACAAACGCCTCGTTCAGTGACTCACTCTATGCTTTACTATCCTGATTCATATTGGTCCTGCAGTTTTCTTGATATGTTCAAGAATAAATCTTTATTTCCTTGTGATTTAAGAGCTTGTTCTTGTCAGTGAATTTAAGAGTTGCTACACATTTATTCAGGCCGGCATTAATCGGCACAGCCAGGCGGTAAATACGAATATATGTACATGAATGTTCAGTGAAAAATGCAGATATTATTGCTTCGGGTCTGCTTTGTTGTTTTCCAAATTATACTGCCAAACTGACAATGCTGGCCTAAATTAGTGAAGCAATCCTAAGTGGACAGGTCTTCATTCTTCTCTTCTCATATTTGGAGCAAAAAAACCACTCATCTGCTTCACGTGCGAGGCCCTGCTCATCCCTTCATGCGCATGAATGATTGGTGGAGCAAAAACATTTTTGCTACCTCTGCGTAACTAATTTATGCTTTATTTATTATTATTAGTTTATGCTTTATATTTATATTTATGTGCTAATTGATGGACATATTGGCCTCAATTTTGCCGCTTCCTAAAATCTGCCAGCCTAAGCTACTCAGCCTGCTGATAAACCAGGCACTGTTTTACTAATATTGATGTTAAATACATACCTATATATTTTCGAAGTATTCTAAGATTTCTAAGCTGTACTGTATTGATTCTTTGTTATATCCTTAGATAACTTTACCTTGTATTGAACAAGAATCTTGTTGTATCCATATTTGTCACTCAATGTCATACCATATTTGTGTCGTGCTTGATTGATGATTTGCTTTATCAGCCTAGATTCAATTTTTCTGTAAATCTTCTATCAAGAATGAAAAGGCTGTTAAGATGAATGCTTAGTTATGTTCACTTGTGGGATTGTCGAATTTTTTCGTCTCATTCAAACATGTAGCCTGAGGGGTCAAAAACATCATGGAAGGAAAGATTCAGTCAAGGAGAGGAAAAGATAGGTCAAGAAGCGGTGGTTGTTTTTCGTGTATGTAAGTGGCCAACACTGGTGTCAGATTTTTCAAGCTGCCTAAAAGGCATCTGACATAGCTTGACGACCGCCATATAATGACAGCCGGCCAACGGCTTTTACGTGCCTTCCGAAGCACGGAGGAGCTCGAGAAATTTTTGTACCACTTGTGGTCACCCATCCAAGTACGGACCAAGCCCGGGTTGCTTAATTTGTGAAAACGCTAGCAATGCGTACTTCCACCGGGCCACCGAGCTCCTAGGCACCCTAGGGTCAACTACTTAAGAAGGGGTGTTCTTGATCTATGTATGAAACTTGAATAAAAAGGCAGATATTGTATAGGGAAGCCAAACATTTCCCTGAAGATTAGAGTCAAGGAAAATACTCCATGGACAAGAACATAGTTCTTAAGAGTGCGTATGACCCTGATAGTACTTAGAGCGATCTTAAATATTATCAATATTAACGAAATGCTTACTTCTTCTTATTGAGTCGAAATGGTTACACTGTAGCTTCTTATACTTTCTTTGAAATAAAAACACAGCAAAGGCAGGACACGATTGCTAAATTTTAAGCAATCTTGATAGAAAAAAATTAAATCACCGAATATACTAAATCGGTTAGTATTCAAGAAATGCAATAAATTAGCCCTTGTAACCATGAATTATAATTGTATTAATTAAACAAAAATGCCTTATTTAAAAAAAAATTTTTTAGCTTTACTTGTAATCAGTCAATTCTGACTATAAGCAGATGAGGTGTGTGCTTCTTGGCATTTTGGGTGCTGCTCCCAGCAGAGCAAGCCCATTATTTTTCCTTTTTCCATCCTTCCATGTCCAGGTCGAAAATGTCTCGGCACCATTTGAGCCGTTTTATGGTTTCTGGGATTGTGTGTTGGACCGCCGACGGGTTCGGATGCTTTTCCAATCTCGATTTGTAGTGTTTTCCATGACTAGTATACCAGTCATCCTGATTATATTTATTAGTATTTATATTTATGTGTTTATCTATTGTATTTTATGCATGTTAGTATATATATATAGTTATTATATGTGTATAAGTATATGTATTTATGATTATATATATTTTATTTATATTTAGTTTGCTTATTTTTGTGAATTTTATTACGCCAGCCACACATATCTTCTGCTTGGTCTAATGATTGACCGGAAGAGAAGGCCTATGGCATTAGGTCCGCCACTTGTACGTTTATTTTATTGTGCAATAAAGATTAAATAAATAAAAAAGAAATAAAAATGTATACTAAAATTTATAACTAGAGAAGAAATTACAAATTAGTTATTGACAAATGCTAGAAATATATTGTTTCTACGTTACTCATTAAATCAATATCAAAACAAAAATATAATTGAAAACATAAATTTATACCTTACATGATACGCATACACGCCCTACAATTTTATTTGATAGTGTCGTTTACGCGCAACATTTTGATGATGCCAAATAAAGATTGCTTTTATGCCCAAAAATACAATAAAATCTCCATTAAAAGCATTGAAATTCTTGGTCGTATTCACCATTGTTTTCAGAATTTGAGAACTTTAAATATACAGTTCGATAGCGGAGCAAAAACTGAATAAGATGTCATTCAAAACTTATTTTGGCCAAAATGGTAGTTACGCCTTTTGAGCCGCAAGGTATCGATATGAAACGAAATTAAACTTCATTGATGATTGATCGGTAGTCGAAGAGCAAGGAGCAACCTACAACAACCAAACATGTAGAGTTAGTATAGTGTTAGTAGACTAGAGTATCTATCTTATAATATAAAGACTGTATGTAAGAAAGTTAAACAAAAAACATCAATAAGACCTCTCCAACCCGTCTGGCCAGCGTGGAGAGTGTAGGCCAAATCCCCTGACTGCTCTGGCTAATATATGGCTGGTAGTACAGAGAGGGTCGTGTTTCTGCAGTGGAGATTAAAAAAGACCTAATGATGAAGTAAGAAAGTAAGACAATACCAATCAAGGATATGTGGATGGGGAACAGTGGAAGAGCAGGTGCAGTAAATACATATATTAAAGAAAAAGGCTTATAAAAATAAATTCATACAAATCCCATAGAAAATGTTTGTTTTGACGTTTAGATAAAAGTGTCTGATTTGACTTTTTGTCATCTAGCGGATTATAATGATTCTGATTGTATTGCCAGGCCTGTGTCACTCCCCGTTTAGGTATCGAAAATGTACCTACATTATTACTATGCTCGCCGGCGGGTAGTAAATTCAGTTATACGAATCGTTTGTCCAGAGTAATAAAAATGAAATTGGCTTGCAATGGATGTCTAGGTATCTTTACGAAAAGGTGCTGAGTTCTGACGTGAGCTAAATTAAACCATATCGCTAGCCACATTTAGTAGATATTTCTTTGAATTTCTTTACTGAGTGAAACTTCTGTACGTTAGTATTATTTATCTTGTGGTATTGTTATAGTGCAAAGTGTCACGCACTGTCCAAAACGCGTACACAAAGACATACGTACAGGTCTTCGACCCCGTTTATTCCGCATCATAATAGGAAACTAGGATAACAAGATGATGATCGCGTGCCTATTATTAGTTGCAGCCCGTGCGAGTGAAAAGTACCAAGGCTTTTTGCCATCTGCCTTTGTCTTAGGGCCCTTCCACACGACGTTCTTTTTACGGGCGTTTGTATCGATACAAACGCAAGTTGAACGCTCAGCAAACGCAAGGAAGCCGGCACGTTTTAACCTTTACACACGATCCTTGCGTTTGTATCGACTATCGATACAAACGCCACGTTTTTCGAACGTAACCAGGACGCGCTGTAAGCGCGCGTTTGTATCGCGCTTATCCTCGTCGCGTCCTATACTCAAGTGCTGTGCATTTTCAATATTCGCAAATTAAATGCGTTCGAAGTTCGTTTCAAATGCCTTTGCATCGATACAAATGCGCGCTTACAGTGCGTTTCATTTGCAAAAAAGAAACGTGTTCAATCTGCCAAAACGCGATGAAAACGCGCAAAGGGCGCGCGCATCAAAAACGCGCGTCATACGAGCGTAAAAAATACGTCGTGTGGAAGGGGCCGTAACCACTATATACAATGTACTTATGTTAAAACCTTTCCTATTCTTACCCGACTACGGCGAAGCTGGGTGCATGGCGACGGCTAAGTGATGTCATGAGGAACAATTTTTTATTTTATTTTTGTTTTTGGCAAATATTTATTCTGTAATTAGGCCTTCGCGGGCACTTTTACACGTCAATAATTTTAGTGTACATCACGTGTAATGCTTATTTATAATAATAATAATATAATAATAATAACTTTATTTGAGACATAGGTCCATATAAGTGTACATTCTTTACACAATTTATTATGTTTGATCAGACATGGGAGACGGATCCATTTGTATAAATCTGAGTCCAATGCCCCATCAATACACCGTCAAAATCCATCCTATCTGCTATGAGTTTCATATAGCTGTTGAGACTGCCCCTTATACGCCGCATCAAGGACGCAGTTCTTTTTCTTATAATGGCCGCAAAGCTGTCTACACGTGCGGTAGCAAACATCCCGGACGCGCTACAGAAACGAGGCAATCTCATCAGCATTCTGAAAGAGTTATTGTACTGGACCCGCAAGACATTATAGGCCCTTTGCGTATATTTGACCCACAGGCTGCAAGTATAAAAGGACTGGCAAAATGCCCTGAATAAAGTTGTTTTTACCTGCTCAGTACAATGTGCAAACCTGCGGGCCAACATATTCGCCCGGACGGACAATGCCCTGCGTTCCCTTTCTATATCCATGTCATCTGAAAGTGTCTCGGTGACCCAGTGACCCAAATACTTAAAGTGAAAAACTCGCTTAAGAGGAGATCCGTTGAGTGTGACAGGAAGAATGGAATCATAGGTTTTATTACCGGCCTTGAAAACCATTAGTTCACTTTTGGTTGTATTGTATTTGAGCCCATGAGCCACCGCATAACACTCACAGATGGACACTAGCTTTCTCAAAGCATTGATAGATGGAGCCAGCAGCACCATGTCATCGGCGTAGCTGATATTGTTGACAAAGATACCGTCAATTGAGCAGCCGACCCCAGCAATGCTGAGCTGCCATACCAGTGTTTTAAAAGCGATATTATTTCTTTTGAAACGCTGGACTCTTTCTCTAGCTTATACCATAATTTCTCATAATTTACCAAGTCGAATGCCTTCCATAAGTCTAGGAAACAAGCGTAAATGGGCGTACCTCTACTGGTGTAATATTGAACAGTGTGCTTGAGGTTTGTTATAGCTGACTCAGTGGATAGCCCTGATTTAAAACCAAATTGAGCATCTTGAGATGTTATATTCTTTTTTAAGTAAACTTCAAGCACACTATCCAGTACCTTAGCCAGTATTGTAGCCAGAGATATCGGCCTGTAATTGTTTAAACTAGAGGCATCTCCCGTTTTATTTTTAAGCACTGTTGACAGTAATTTTTCATCACACATATTTTTAATAGGCATGATAACTGGAAGAATATTTTTGACCCATCGGTTAAATTATTAAAAAATATTGTACACGTATTTTTTCTTCTCTCTGAAAAACAGAAAATGACGAAGATGCAGCGCATTTCAATTTCGCACGACGTCACGGCTAAGCTAAGTACGATTTTTACACAGCGGTGACGTCACAAGCCCCCACTCTGGAACTTACATATACGAAACCTCTAGTTGTTTGGCATTACAGTTCGGTTCTGTTAAACAACCGAATATCGTTCAGCTGGATTGTCTAATATTGCGCAACGTGTTACGTTCATTAAAACCGGTAACCACGTTTCCAAACGGCTAGCGGTTTTGTGAAACAGTAGCGGTAATCCGCTGTTTGACGAAACCGTTAAACAATCCAACTGCGACACATGCATGATAAGGATTTGGTGTAGGGTTACCATAATGCAATATAACTGGGTGTCTATTAGAATACAGATTTTTTCGACATCGAATTTAATTTTCAAGAAACGTTCGCTACGCTCGCTCGGCTCGTGCGTGTGTTGGTCGCAGTTCTAACCTAACCTAGTAAAATGGATAGAACACTCGCTCGCCACATTGCCACTTCGTAGGCATTCTAAATTGTATATAATTTCTTTAGATAGAATTGTTCAACAACTTCTCTAGCCGCATGGATGAATACAAGTCGTTCATTCCATTTCGCGTATTAGGGTTCGCTGTTTTACAAAACCGAGCTGTAATGCCAAACAGCTACAGGTTTCGCGAATTAGCGGATTATACCATTCAACTGCGACATATATACTCTGTATCTTTGTAAATTTTTATTTCTTTGAAAAACTGAAAAATGTGGGTCCATTATTTTTGGTTAATCTTCAAGATGAACTCATTAGAATAATACTTTTTTGACCCTATCGTCACATCATATACTTACTTATGTACTTTTTAACTAATATTTTGATCAGCTTTTTAGGGTTCCGTAGTCCACAAGGAACCCTTATAGTTTCGTCATGTCCGTCCGTCCGTCTGTCTGTCCGTCCGGGCTCGTACTCCGCCGCTACTGCACCGATTGTCACGAAAATTGGTGGAGAGATAGAAATTGAAGTTCCAAAAGTTGGTTTTTAAAATTATGAAAAAATGTTTTTTTTTCAGCCCATACAACGAAAAGTTTTAAAAAATTTAATTGGACTAACCCCAACGTGAAGGGTATCGTTGAAAAGATCTATTAAAATGCAACAAAAACTGCTTTAAACCTATGTAGATAAAACCCCCCAGTCTTGAGATAATCTAATACAAAGTTAAAATTTGAGGTGTCCCCCCACCGTAACTTTTATAAATATTGCTAAAATAATTCTGAAAAAAATGTGGTATATACCTCAAAGTATGTACCTACTTCAATTAAAACTATAGCGGTCTCGGTATCATAGATAGTTATTTTTTAATACGTCATAAATCGTAAACCGCAATTTACCTTTAGAACTTTTATATTATGTTACTTGCTGCTACGGAACCCTACATGGGCGAGTTCGACTCGCACTTGGCCGCTTTTTTTTTATATAAACATGCCTATTTCCTGGTGCTAGGCATTATAAGTTGGTAGGCTTATTTTTTACAGCGACGCGACGGGTCGTATAAAATACCAGATACTTGTGTAGGTATGCAAATATTAAAAGGAACTTGATCAATAAGATACCTACCGTGCTCGATTCGCTGTTTCTGAGAATATTTTAATTAGAACTGTCGGTACTATATTTCGGTTGTTTTTTCAACTTTTGTTTTAAAAAATTACAGCCGAATAATCAAATTAACGGCTGGTAGGTATTTTAGGCACGTATGCAGTGTTAGACACAAAAACCTTTGTTTTGCGATCAATTTTGAATTTGCTGTCTTGTTTATGAAAGGCGCGAAAATTTTCCTTTTTGTTGAATCCATGATGTTTTGATTTTTTAAACACGCATGAAAATAAACAGATAACATAGCTATTGTTTGGTACTAATATAATTATTTTTGATTACATTTTGGTCAAATGGCGGCAGGGGTCACACTTCTCGACAAAGTGCCCAACCGACTTATCCAAGGTACTTTTAAACTGAGACCCATACCTGAAAAGTTAGAAGAGGCACGCCTTCGATGGTACGGCCATGTCATGAGGAGGCCTAATGATCACTTGACCAGGAAAGTGATGGCCTTTTTAAGGTGAAGGAATAAGCAAATGGCCTTGAAGTGTGAAATAAATTGTTAACTTGTAAATATGGTGATATATACATACATATTGCTCTTCGTCATGCACTAGATAGCCCTTTAAATTATTTTATGAACCACCGTTGAAAGTATTTACATTAGTCCGTCTAGCTTTAAAACTTGCCTCCGCCAAAAGTGGCCACGGCAAGTTTTAAAGCTAGACGGATCACCAATAATAGTTTCAACGGCAGTTCATAAAATAATTTAAAAGGATATCTAGTGCATGACAAAGAGCAATATGGAAATTATCATCATATTTACGAGTTAACAATTTATTTCACACTTCAAGGCCATTTTCTTACCCCTTCACCTTAAGAGCCCGTACTACCCTAAAGTTCTTAGAGCGATCTTAAATATTATCAATATTAACGAAATACTCACTTTGAAATAAAAACACAGCAAAGTTAAGGACTAACTGTAAACTATAAGTTTAGAAAACACGATTGCTTAAAATTTTCTCGATACAAAACCATTGCGAAGTTGCCTCCAAATCACCTCAGAATTATACTAAAACAGAAAGTATTTAAGAAAAACAATAAATTAGTACTTGTAACTTTTGATGAAATAAATTAATATATAAATATATAAGGACAAATCATACTGATAATTGTATTAAACACAAGGCAGTCATCATATTATGTCTTACTTTTTTAAAAACTCTTAAATATTCTTTGTAAAACGAAAAAAACCTCAAAACCAGAACCAGCTCATTGACCCACCGCGATTCCCGACGCCCCGCATGGCTACCTGTCTCGCTTCGGCTAGAGTAAATTTGTGTGCGTGAAAGCGGGAGCAAAATTTAGATTATTGACATCAGGCGCCCTCTTAAGTCGTTTCCAAGACGCACTGGCAGGCCTAGACTAACATGGATGTCTGTCGTAAATAAGGATCTAAAGAAAGCAAACACAGAATCAGCGACGACCCAAACGAGATCTCTTTGGAGAAGAAAGATTAGGAGTGCCGACCCCAAGTAGAAATGGGATAAGGCCGGAGGCTGCCCGGAGGAAGAAGATTACATTTTGGTCAAACTACATTGTTTCAATGTCGCATATTGCGCCCACTCCGTCTACGAATGCATTCTCTACCCCTAAATACGAATTAAACTATCGCATTATAAACTTACCACAGGCAAAACGACGACATCTAAGACATTAACTAGTAGCAAAGAAGACAGTAAGAGTATACAGAACGGAATCTCCTAAGGTACGCGCAATATGAGTTTTAAAACTAGACGGACTACCAATATTACTTACAAAGGTTATTCATAAAATAGGTTAAAGGTCTTTTTAGACATTGATACAAATCAAATTTTTAAATATCTCCATATTTAGTTTTAAACAATTTATTTCAAGCGATTTATGGTTGGATCTCATCTATCAGCACGGAACAGCACTTTCCTATGCTGCTATCCTTTTCTGTCGCTCAACGATTCAGCACCGGCCGTGCTGCAGCGTTCCGTCGCTCTCTCTCGCTCTAGAAAATTACTGTTCTGAGCAACAATTCAATTCAAAATATCTTTATTATCATAGGATATTTATAATATATCTTAATAATAGTGACTTTGTTTTGTTTTGCACAAATGTTGACGTCAAATCGTTACTTACAGCTAAGTTTACGCCGCTCCGTAGGCGCAAGTGCAGAAGAAGCGGCAACAAACTGCACTGCACGTTTTCTCCAAAGACGTCAACTAATAACAACTTAAAATTAGTTATATGGATGGACCGAGATTACATTGTTGTTGAATTACGAAATTTAAAATAATATCAATTTGTAAATGTAGTATGTACAAATGTACCTAAATTATGACATGTCAGTATACAGACCTTTAAGAGGGACCCGAACCAAGCTCAAGCCAGACTTTTTGTCTTTAAGATAGTCATCGGTCCTACAATAAGCCTTCTCACAAAGTACTTTCTTTACATAAGCTTTGAATTTTATGTCTGGCGACAAAAAAAGATATCAGCATAGAAAAGTGCTGTTCCGTGCTGATAGATGAGATCCAACCCTGGATTTCGGGACCACGCAAAGCTTGGTCCCGAAATCTAGCGTGTTTAAATCTAACCTAGGATTGATTCTAGTGTACCCTTTGGGTTGCACAGGTCAGACGGGAGTCGCTCCGTGTAATTAGTAGATAATAATGAAAAAACCGACTGCCTACATACTTACATACATACACTCAAAAAACATAACCCTCCTGGCGC
The DNA here is from genome assembly GCA_963576875.1 of Acrobasis repandana. NCBI lineage: Eukaryota > Metazoa > Arthropoda > Insecta > Lepidoptera > Pyralidae > Acrobasis > Acrobasis repandana. The sequence continues at coordinate 19,957,919 of OY756227.1, read as the reverse complement.
AGTCGGGTAAAAACCAGTAACCTCGTCAAATCTATTAGGTTAGGTAGCGGACCCCGGGCTCTGAAGCGTTACCGCTGAGGATGCAACCGGGAATACGCTCGGGTGATGATAATAAATCTTTTACCGGTTAACGGGAGAATATGCGCCCAAGTTGTTCAACTATTGATGCTTTTAAATAATCAAAAGGTGAGGGATATAGTGCAACTGCGTCATCGTACCTGCACTACAGTAGCACACACAGAATTTTTTTGTATTGTGTTGTAACCTGTGACTCAGATGCTTGACATCTTAATGATGACAAGTTTCTAACTTGTCATCTTAATGATGACAAGTTTCTAATTTGTCATCATCGTCAAAGTGTGAATCACTTTGATCATTCCACCTACGCTGCAGTTGTGGATGAGGAGTTGATTTAGTATCCCATAACACAAGTTTAAACTTTGAGGCTAGCTCAACCAGTGTGATTTAAGATATGGAGTGTTTTTATTCTTGGCCGGAAGCCACGGCGCAACACGCATTTTTTGTTTTAAATTATAAAGCAGTATTTCCCAAACTATGGTTCGCGAGTGTCGCGCGTGACCCTCTGTTGGGTCGCAGTCGCATAAGAAAGTCCTTCTCCTTTCACTACCTCATACCCATGTAAAGTGGGATTTTTAGGATTTTCTACTTAGATTTCTATTAAGACTAAATACAAAAATAAATATTATTGTACAAGTGCGATAGAAAATAAATAGAGACACATTTAGTTAAAAAAAATCACTTGATTTTTGTAAGGCGAGAGTAGAGCACTACCTCATGCGCTTCGCTTATGAGGCGTGCAATAGGACGTATCAAATTCACTGCGATTATAACTTGACTAAAATCGAAGTTGAAGTTAAAGCTGTCATGACAACGAATAGGCAACAAATGCATCCTTCTCATTAAAATATCACATAATTTATATCTTCCGCACTTATTTAAAAATTTAATTATCTTTGGGTGGTTTACTTTATTATTTTGACTGACAGTACAATATGTATTGAGAAAATGTTGGTGGGTCCGAGATAGGTCACGAAATATATATTGCTTTAATTTTTTTATTTTGGTGAGTCAACTTTTGGAACCACTGTTATTGTGATAAATCTCCTTAATTATGGTCACTTTTTAAAAAATTGTCTGCGCAGGAGAGCAGGTGTATTGGCACCTATATTTATGAGGTTCTAATATGCACGGGAACGTTTTATGTCTTATTTATTACCGAAAGAAACATGGACACAAAAATGCGAAAAAATTAAGTGCGAAGCGAAGTTTTCGATAATTTTATTACTTGTTACATGCATCGGGCACATCTCAGGTTGCTCCGTGGAGAGGCCGTTGACTTGTCTCCGTTTCGCGTTTAGCATTAGTCACCTACATCGGCCGATGACCCCCAACAGCTGATCGGCAAGTCTCGCTACACGTGAAACACTGGTATGGTAGGATCTTGAACGTTCGCGAGCTGGGTAGCGATACGAGGGGTGTTTGTTTTAGTGCGAAATTATTTGTAAGATTTGGTTTTTTATGATTATTTAACGGTTAAAACTAACGTGGCACACAGACACAAAAAGTCAGCTACTGGCCGATATGTTTCGACCTGATCAGGAGGCCATCCTCATGGCGAATGTGATTCGCGACGCCTATACGAAGACGTCCTTAGCCGCACATTGTGCGGCTCGGAACGTCTTTGTGTAGGTATATTCGTAATTATTAAACGGGTTAATCGTGGAAACAGCCAGCTCGGGTTTTAACCTAGTCATTTTTTGGTATAATTTTCATATAAAAAGGTGATTGTATTAAATAGTAACACGTATTGTAAAGGCAAATTTAGGCAAATTTAGAGGTATGTTTGTGATTTTTTTCTATCAAGCCAAAAATGTTCAATCGTGTTTTGGCTATTATGGGTGTCTGTAGAAAATCCTTAAATTTATTATGTATATTTTTTGAGGAATAAACTGTAGTAGTTTAATAACACAGATTTTTCAAAAACACGCACAGTTTTGCAAATTGTGAACCCACGTCACCTTAAGTACAATTTTACAGCATCCCGGCTCAAAAAGGGCATTTTACGCCCATTACGGGCGCGATTACTACACTCTTCAAGCGTTGATAAAAACATAAATAGATAGGACCAAACTACACTGCTTGAGCTAGATGTGAGCTTTGATAAAAAATCGGTTGAGCCGTTCAAAATGTATTGGAGGTGAACGTTTGAAAGTCGGGGGTGTTTTAATTTGTTCAGTCTGGCAAATAATCATGTTACATCTTAAAAAAAAATTACATAGATCACTTCACCATTTTCTAGATTGGGTTAGGTATTAGCATTTCAGAGCGTGAAACGTTACTATTATTCAGTAACAATGGATGTGCAATTGTTGTCTAATCGCTCCACTACTTACCGTGAAAATGGGGGAGATAACCGGGCAACCTGTGGCGGCGTGCCTCATTAACTTGTCTATTTATTGGTAATGACCTTATCGGTTTTAGTCAACTTTTTATCGACCTAAGTGCTCTTTAATATGTTACATTGATAAGTAAAGAAAGCAGCGTCGTTTTAACCTTCTTACTAAATTGCCGGAGGGTAATGTTTTTGAGCGTTATATTAGTTACTAGCAGTCCACCCCGGCTTCGCCCGTGGTACACACATAGCCTATGTCACTCGGGAATAGTGTAGCTTTCCAACGGTGAAAGAATTTTTTAAATCGGCCCAGTACTTTTTGAGCCTATTCATTACAAACATACAAAAATAGGTACAAATCTTTCCTCTTTATAATATTATATAGTATAGACATACTCGTAGATACATACTTGTATATAGAGACTTGCCGTGTGGTTTCCGGTACAGTGGAATAGAATCACTCCATGTCATTCCGTGGATATAGTAGAAGACGACTTAGGAAATACAAGCTAAACAAAGCTTGGACACCAATGAGACCTCTCCAACCCGTCTGGCCAACGTGGAGAATGTAGGCCAAATCCTTTCGACTGTTCTGGCCAAGTATGGCTCTGGCAGTACAGAGAGCGTCGTGCTCCTGCAGTAGACTAGAAATACCTTATGATGATACAGAAATTAGCATGTGGTCCTTCATAATGAAAGTAAAAATATACAATATGTTTAAAATGGTGGACTGAATCGCCCCTTCAAATATTTGTAGTTAATTGCTCATTGTTAAAATAATATATCATCGCCTATTTATATAATTTTGTACAACATAGTACAATAAGTAGCTACTAATAATTATGTATTTTAAACAAAAACAAAAAAACAAAAACAAACAACTGACTTAATTTTCTTTGAGGTGTTTCTTCCATATCTCTAAAGTTCTTCATCATGTCTCCACCAAATTAATATAGGACCAACTTCGTAAGGTAGTGAAGAGGCTTGCAAATAAATAAAAGTCATCAAAATCGGTTCACAATTGGCGAAGACATCGCGTAACATACATACAAAAATAAACGGGCAAGTGCGAGTCGGATTCGTACATGAAGGGGAACCCGTACAATGTTTTTAAACGCTAAAAAACACGTTTTTTGTATGACGGCCTCCTTTAATTTTTAACTTTTTTTTATTTTTAGTATTTGTTGTTATACCGGCCATAGTTATACATAATCTGTGAAAATTTCAAGTATCTAGTTAATCTTATATATAAAATTATCGTGTCACAATGTTCGTTCCAGTACTCCTCCGAAACGGCTTGACCGATTCTCATGAAATTTTGTGAGCATATTGAGTAGGTCTGAGAATCGGCCAACATCTATTTTTCATACCCCGAATCTACGCGAGCGAAGCCGCGGGCAAAAGCTAGTTCCATTGTAAAGATCTAGTTAAAAACGCTGAAAAAAATACGTTTTTTGTATGACGACCCCCTTTAATTTCTAACTTTTTTTATTTTCAGTATTTGTTGTAGCGGCTACAGTAATACATAATCTTTGAAAATTTCAAGTGTCTAGCTATTACGGTTCAAGAGATAGAGCGGCTGGTTTACGCGTTAGTGGTTTTTTGGGTTTTTTCGTTATACAAAGAATATTTAAGAGTTATTTAAAAATAAGACATGATGACTGCCTTATGTTAAATACAATTATAATCCAAAGTTACGAGGGCTAATTTATTGTATTTCTTGAATACTAGCCGTTTTGGTATAATTCGGAGGTGCTTTGAGGCAACTTCGCAATTTTTTTCTATAGAGAAAATTTTAAGCAATCGTATTTTAGTCATATTAGGTTGGTGACAAGAGCACAGTATTGGCACTGGCCGAAATCTCCTAACGTACGCGCAATACGCGTCCCCGTTCCCCGTCCCCGCACCTCTTCCCCGTTTTCGCCTCGATGACTCACGTTGGCCGTCAAGAACCGGGGGAGAGGTGCGGGTGCGGGGAACGGGGACGCATATTGCGCGTACCTTAGAAGATTCCGTTCTGTTTACTCTTACTGTATTCTGTGACTAGAGTTAAAAGTGAGATAGAAAAAAATTGCGAAGTTGCCTCCAAATCACCTCCAAAATATGCTATAACGGCTAGTATTCAAGAAATACAATAAGTTAGCCCTTGTGACTTTGGATTATAATTGTATTAAACATAGCATACGGCAGTGATCATGTCTTATTTTTTAAATAACTCTTAAATATTCTTTGAAAAACGAAAAAAACCTAAAACTTGTATAGTGACGATTATAGTGAAACATTCCAAATTTACGGGAATATTCCCAATTTGATATTTCCGTAAATATTCCCTAAATTTCCATTTTTAGGAATATTGGCGGGAATGTTTACGGTTATATTCCCAACGTTTCCAGGGACGGCACATCTCTACACTAGTGATAAATAAAGTAACGTGGTATGCAAATTTTAATTAACATTGTAAGTGCGCTGTGCACGCGATATAAATGCTGCCAGTTGTCATGAAGCATCGTTTGCTTCATTTAATGCGCAAATTGTAAGTACGAAATTGTGAACACGCGTTGAAAAACATAGATTTAAGTAATAAAGTAAACAAGCAAAACTTATATACAACCTGTAATTGACTGACATATACATAATAAATCGAACCACGGGCTATACTAGATCACTATTAGATAATGAAATTAAAATTAAAAAACAAAAAAAAAATGGTATTTCCATACAACAGTGTGCAACCGCTCGGTAAATTTGTAAGACAAGAAATCCAAGTATTTAAAATAGTGACTGACTGATTTTACTTATAATACCTATAACTTATACAGGCCTACTTTTTAAACACCGGCAACGTTTTTGGAGCAAGTTGAGTCCGTGATACTAAACAACTTTCCATAAAAACAATTATCGAAAATCGATAAAATTTCGTCCTCCCATCCAAAATCCATTTGGCTGAGCGTCGATTTGTATGGGAAGCCGAATTTTTTTTTGTTTTCAATAATTGTTTTTATGAAAAGTTGTTCTGTATCTCTGACTGAACTTGCTCCAAAATGTTGCCGGTGTTTTAAAAGTAACCCTAACTCTTCTATGACGCCAGAGTAGAATAATTTGTAACCACCTCTTTCCCCACGAAGAGGAGGCAACGTTGGTTATAGCACAGAATAAGTACTAGGTTATACACCGTCCTCTAAGCAATACGTTTATACTATCTACTTCAATCACCAACCTGCCTGCCCAGCCAGCGTAGTGATTATGGGTAAATCCTACATCTTCTTTGAGATGTCTGTAGACCAGTAGTGGACTAATATAGGCTGTAAAGAAATAAATACATACATCGAGGATTGAAATATACGCATCACTGATTCGATTAAGGTGTGAACGTCACAAAAAGTGACGTCGTACATTACCGCAGTGCACTTGCGCAACTTTGTCCGGCCGACTGCAATAGAGCGATGCATCTGTAATTACTGGGTGCAAGTGCAGCGTTGTGGTTATTGCCCTGTGCTGTCACGATGGAAAATGTGGCATTTCTATGTCTATACAATGGGTTACAATAGTCAATAGTTTGTAGTTATAGGCGGTCCGAGAGCCGGGGTCACAGTCACACTTAGTGATGTGCCGCTGGAAATATTCCAAATTTACGGCAGTTTACCTCTTGTTAATTTATGGGAATAATCCTAATATTTTCGTAAATATTCCCAATGTTTCCGTAAATGTTCCCGTAAATTTCCATTTTAGGAATATTTCCGGGAATATTTTTAAAGATTTCAGGGATGGCACATCACACTGTTACCTGAAGTGCTTTTATACATACACATACTATCACGTCTTCATTCCGGGCCGCAAGACTCAAAGGCCACTTTTAGCGGAAGGAATCAAAATAGTGATGGGTTGCTAGACGCATGGCCTATTGATGAGATTCGCATTTTCGCCCATTCAGTTTAAGTTTTTTTTTCTCCCAGACCAGCATAGAAGAACCCTTGGTGTGTATACAATTTTTCGTCTTTCCCTGACCAGGAAGTGGCTCTCTCTTCTCTCTTGGGCGATGTGGGCGTGTAAACCACCACTTTTCGGCCCGGTGATACGTATAACTAAATGCAATAAATTTCCTGTTACTGCGTGGTGTGTCATCAATAGTCGGAAGAATGTATATGACTAAAAACATCCGTGTGTTTGTTGTCCGTCTGCCGAGAGTTCTAGACTGCATTGGATCTGTAGCCAAATGTTTTTCCTACTACATGTAGTACCCATTTTGTTTATTCTCATTTCTTTATAGCAAATGTCACTGATTAGTTGTATTTGTTTTAATGAAACTGACCGTGGCACGAGTTCGATCGTCTCTAGCAGCGGCGACCTCTAAGTTTGTACTCATATACGGTCATTTTAAGGGTTCCGTTCCCAAAGTGTGCCAACGGGACCCTATTACTGAGACTCTGCTGTCTGTCCGTCTATCCGTCCCTCTGCCACAGGCCTCTATATCTTGAACCGTAAACACTTGAAATTTTTAACTAACACTAGTTGCTTCCGGTGATGGAAACCATATCAATTAATCAATCAATCAATCAGTTTATTTGCAGAAAAGTGGTACAAAGGTTGTTATAATAATAATAATTGGACACAAGCACTTTTCACCAGAGCAAAAATTTGTTATAAATACCTACATAAAATTGGGAATACTAAATATCATCATCATGTCAATATTTCAATAATAAAAATCAATCAATTACATAACTCGTGTCTATCCATACATAGCCCAAGAAAAATAGCGTTAAAACCAAAATAACTCACGAACAGCCTGGTTTCCGAAAATAATTAAATATTAGGTAATTCTAAGACACTATATTTTCGAATCCAAAGTAATTTCGATATGGAAGAATTAAAAAAAAATTAAAATTGAAAATAGGGGTACATTGGGAGAGCGTTAACAATAACAGAGGTTATTGTTTTGAAACGTGCTTATGGAACCAAAATTATAATGACGACAATAAAATCCACTAATAAAAAAAAGAGGAAATGTATTTTTTTTAATAAATTTAGCTAATCAGCTTTATACCATTGTAAAAGCTGTGGTAAAAATTTTATATGCCGTTTTGAAGTATTTAAAAGAAGTATATATTCTTTTAAGCTTATTTCTAAAAAAATCTAACAAATAACATTACTGGAAAGAAAAAAAAAAAATGTCTTCTTTAAAACACAGAGCAAAAATATAACAGAAGTTATTTTTGGTAGACTTTTGGTTTCATATAAAACAAAATTCGGAAATACAAGAATCCATCAAAAAATCTAACGGCATAAACACAATCTTAAAACCTGGATCAGAGTGCACGTCACTTTGAATCTTAAACGTAGAACGCATACGGTTCAATTTCGATCGCTGTGTAGCGCGGAAGATACACAGGGAGCGCTGACCCGCAGGAAGTAGCTTATGTGTGTAGGGATCATACGCTCTGACTATGATTTAAAGTGCTTGTCACCTTTACTATAGGGCAATAATATTATTAATATTTATTTCATGGTTTCATGGAAAAATCTATACCTATACTAATAATATTATAAAGCTGAAGAGTTTGGTTGTTTATTTGTTTGTTTTTTTTAACGCGATAAAATCAGGAACTGCTGAACCGTTTTCAAAACTTCTTTCATAGTTGTAAAGATACGTTATCCCTGAGTGCTATAGGCTATGTAGGTATAATATTTTGTATTCATTAATGTTAGTGAGACGAGATGTTATCTGTAGTAGGTAGATAACCTACTATATATAATAAATAAAACATAAAATCAGTGCACATTTTCTTTATTAATTGTTAATCCAGAACGATTATAAAGGCTGGTAATTAATGGTAATCAAACTCAACATATTTATTGTTTGACAAAATCAAAGTTGTAGTAATATAGGTAGACAAATTATAAAAAAAAAAACACAATGGATGAATGGGAGAAATGGTCGGTGATTGTTAAATTCATTTGGCAATCGGCATGAATGAATAAGATGACACTCTTCGATACATTACATATACGAGATATGTACTAGGTATAATTTGTTAGTTTTACCAATGTTTTGACCACAGGTTTTGACAGACTATTTCTTTTTAATTATTGGCGGCAAATGTAAAGACGTTGTAATGTAATGTAGTGATTATATTCTCTTTGATCAGTGTAAGGAAGGCCGTTCTAGAGGTCCATAAATAAAAAAATCATGTTCTATATTCATAAACCAAAACAATAGGATTTAAAAACAAAATATTCTTACAATGATTCATTGATTTTTAGATTAAGTCGATTAGAGGAGCTAACTAGCGCCACCATTTTTGTAAATTAAGATTGATCTTATTTTGAAAGTAAGCTAACTAGCGTCACCTTTTTGTAAATTCGTACCTATTTTAAAAAAGGTAGTGCTAGTTAGCTCCACTAGTCGCCTTAAATTAACCGAAATGTTAGCTAGTAGTTTTGAAATTTTAGAATAAGTAAGAAAAAATATAAAAATTAAAGATAAATTAAGTTTAACTTTGTACTGAACTGAATAATGGTGATGTACAGTGTCTTACAATCTTTGTTATTACTAGCTTTAAGGATCATTATTCAGATACCCAAGGCTCTATAGTAACCAATATAGTCTGCGGTTCAGTCAAAGTTTCATCGTCTTCATTATCGTGTTCATTAATTGAAATGGTAGTGATGGTATCAAAATTATTTTCATCATCTTCACTATCAGTATCTAACCGATTCTCATCTTCGGGATTATCATCTTCATAATCGTAATCAGAATATTCATCGTAATGCCGATCAGAAGTAGTTTCTTTACATTCTTTTCCCATGCAATATAAACAGAGATCGCTACATGACATCCCACATTTTTTGCAGGTGCAATTTTTATTACAAGAAACTTTACACTTACATGATATCAGGTTCAGTATTTTTTCAGGTGCAGCATCTAACAATCTCTGTATAGGCATGAGAATACCGTTATGTATTTTCCAGCCCCACTGGGTAGGATTAACATCATTATTTAACCATTTCTGAACCTGGAGATAAACTCTATAGAAGTGTTGGTTTGCTGCATCAATAGTTGGAGGAAGACTAGCCATGTTAAAGGAACTTTTAAGGGTTGACTGTGCAAAACGTTCATATCGTAAAATATTTAGATTTTTGGAAGACTCGCCGTACAGCCGACGCAAAAACATTTCCCCAGCTTCTGCTACTGCTTTTGGGTCTGCATTTGGATCTTTAAATATCTTAAGAATTTGTTTAAGTTCTAAATCTTTAACTACTGATAAAGCACATTTTTTCTTTCCTATACGGTAGATAGCAGATGTGGTATCGCATCCAGATACGGCATGAATGAATAAAATATGTTATTTGAGGGATGGCTCCATTAAACTGTCTATGTTGTAATATCTTGTGGGTATTTTGCCTCGGCCGGGTTTCATTAAATATACGTTAGACTGATTTGTAGACGTCAAAATAACTAAAAAATGATGACAGTTAGAAGTCAGTAACACAGCGTTAAGGACTGTATGCACAAAGCCACGTGGTCGGATTTGGCTCTGAAATATGCAAAATTTTCCCGCTAGGGGGATAAAAATGTCAAGATGAAGTTACATAGAGTTAATAATGTGTAAACGGGACAATAGATGTAGGTAATCATAAATTGTAACGTAGAAGCATACTTGTTTCTTTTCGTCAAGACTTCCAGTCCGCGATACTTATTAAAATTTTCAAATCAAGGAATTATTTTGTTTGAATTATTATTTCTGAATTAAGGCCTTGGCAGACGTTATTATAATGTACTTAACACTTTAGTAGACAGGCTATCAGTAGAAAAAGGCTAAAGTCGAAAATACAGTAGTGTGCGTGAATGCAAGACGTTTATTTAAAAAGCGAGTTTAAATATATGTGAAATTCATATAGGTAGCACTTTCTAAAAAATCCAAGTTATAGTTATTCGAATCTTGCGTAAAATTTATTATTATTTCAATTTATTAGTCGACCTCCGTGGCGATTCCTTAACACGCTAGTCCGTCACTCGGAGGTTCTGGGTTCGATTCCCAGCCAGGGCAAGTTGGTAAATGGCCTTTTTTAATTTGTCCTGGTTCTTGGGTGTTTATTTTATCCCATCAAAAACATAAATGTAAAAATGCCACGTTCAAATTCCGACAAAACAATTGAAATTTAAATAGCTGCCAAGTTATGTAGGTAGAGAAAACTGAAATTTATTCATAAGAATCTCAACATTTGACTTCGACAACATTAAGATTGAAAGCACGGTCACCCATCCTAACTGTGACCAAGCTAGAAGTTGCTTAACCTGTAAAAGCACGGTGATTCATCCATCAATTTTTGAATTTATCGTATGAAGTGGAGCGAAATATTTGCACAAGTGGTTTTGATTACTCGTATTTTGAAATTTGTTAAAGCGCAAATGACAAAGAACCCTTAGAATAGAGAATCTTTTTAGTTTCACGCAGCTTTTTAGGGTTCCGTAGTTAACAAGAAAACCTTATAGTTTCGTCATGTCTGTCTGTCTATCTGTCCCCAGTTTTACTCATAGACTATTAGTACTAGAAAGCTGTAATTGGGCATGGGCATGGATATGTGGTAATAAAAACTTGAAAAAAAAATGTGTGGTGTGAGACGTCGTTGAATAGGTCTTTCAAAAATATTGTAAGATTATGAACACCCTTTTTCGTTTTAGCAATCCGTTTGTGAAATATTTGGTTTTTGATTGCAAATTTTTGTTAGAATCATGTGTCTTCCCTCTCTGTCAGTTAAACGGTTGTATATGGATACTTAAAAAAATTCACGGCAGTAGTATATAACGTCTCCCTGTACTAAAACTAATTATTAAATAAATATGAAAAGAAAATGTTTGCTTTCCATTCGACCTCCGTGGCGTAATTTAACAGAACAAAAAAAAGTTAACACGCTAGACCGCTAATCCGGAGGTTCTGGGTTCGAGCCCCAGCCAGGGCAAGTTAGAAAATGGTCTTTTTCAAATTGTCCTGGGTCTTGGGTGTTTATCTATGTATGTATTTATCATAAAATATAGTATCATTGAGTTAGTATCCCATAATACATGTTTAAAACTTACTTTGGGGCTAGCTTAATTAGTGTGATTTGTGACATTATCATACATATATTACATAAATATTACATTTTGCCAAATCTTGTGTGTAAGAGATCAAAAATATTTTTTGTATTTCGTTTGTTCCTTGGTGAAAGTTGTTCAGTATCATGGACTGAATTCAGACCTAAAGTTAGGCAGTTGTTAGTTACATAAAACAATTAGGTACTGACTACGAAACCCTACACTGCACGTGGCCCGTCACGGCACGTGGCCGGTTTATTTTGGTTAAGTTGAAATTTTAGGGAACCATAGACAAATTTATGATATTTCTGTGTAAATCAATATTACTTATCGCTGACATGACGTTCTCAAAAATACAATCAAATAGTATTTTACGCGAGCGGTGACTTGGAAAACTACACGTTTTGTGTTCCACTGACAGAAAATGTACACATTTTAATTTTCTTTGTGAAACAATACGTTTAGCGACCATCTGCAATCGTAACACCTTTCACTTCTATTCACCTTATTATGTAAGTACGGAGGGTAAAAAAGGATTGTACGTTGAACAGATCAACAGTCTTGGCGTAGCAGCTGTACGTGCTCAATCAATGACTTGACTGTTTGATTTTGTACAATATTTTTGACGAATCAACAAAGAGCACTAAAAAGAAATCTTTTCCTGAAAACAGCTAAAAAAATTGGTTGATTAATGAAGCAGTAATTAGCATTATTGCACCCTCTTATTTTTTATCTTCTAATAGGTTTTCCTGTAAACTATAGGTAAAGAACTATTTACTGTATATTTTTCAAAAGATTGGGTTCAGTGGTTTCGGAGATAAGTGTATTTTTATTATTTATTTTCAAAAATAACTTCAAAAACACCAACTTAAAACATATAGAAAAATATATTTTATATTATCATAAAATGCTCTTTCATTTGATATTTTACGCGATATAGTTCACAAAACCCTTTTTTTAATGTCTCATTTATGTCCCATAAAGTGGCCCCATTTTTTATTTATTTATTCATTTACCTACAATTTACTTCCGTCTTTGGGTCACAAATTTACATTATGTGCACCACATTTCAACTGAATCGGTCCAGTAGTTTAGTAGGGGGGGGGGGGGTAAATTTTCGCCCATTTTCTTAAATAACTTAAAAATACCGATCTAAGAAATAATAAAAAATAAATATATTTAAAATTGTCATACAAAGTTCTTTCATTTGATATGTCACACGATTTTGTTATCAAAACTTTTTTTTAATGTCTAATTTACCAACAATAAGTGGCCCCCTTTTTTTAATTTCATTTTTTTACATTATACGTCTATCTTTAGGTCACTAAGTTACATAAGTGTAGGTACTAAATCTCAACTAAATCATTCTATTAGTTTCGTAGCAAATTGGCTGTCTTACGGACAGACAGACAAGCGAAACCCTAAAAACAGTAAAAACACCGAAAAAATCGGTTCCTATAAAATTTCCCGAGCGGCTGCACACTTTTGTATAAAAATGCAGATTTTTTTTTGTTTCTTGACTGTTGTTTTAATATCATTATACTATACTAGCAGTCCACCCCGGCTTCGCGCTTGGTTCACACAAAGCCTATATCACTCGGGGATAGTGTACCTTTCCAACGGTGAAAGTTTTTTTTAAATCGGTCCAGTAGTTTCGGAGCCATGTAATGCAAACAAACAAACAACCAAATCTTTTCTCTTTATAATATTAGTGTAGATAAATAGCCTACTATAGCCTGCCTGCCAAGCCAAGTATAGATCTAGTATAGCCTGTGGTTCGATATATTACGCATAATGTCAATTCGTATTTTGATATACATTCATGGGAAAAAGTTGTTCAAAATTTCAGACTGAATCACCCCTCAAAATAATTGTAAAACCCTAATTAAACAGCACCTTTTATTACAAAAACAGTTAATATGATTCCGCGACCCGAGAAAGTTCCAATCCGATTTTCACCCTAATCGCCAATTAAAAAATATAGGTAATAAATCAAACCAAATTATTTTTTTCATTGACTTATTTTCAATAAAATTTAAAAAAAAAAATGTGCGATGCCGTATCTGCAATAGCATTACATCTTTACTTGAACGTCAACAAAATGTCAAAACTGTTCCATAGTGTAGCAAAAGTATGACATAATTTGGCAGTTTGTACATAGTTTTTTATTGAAATATTTTAGACTGTAATGCAATTTTACGTAATTTGAAAATGGATTTTTTTGAAAAATTCGACGCGGCCTCCTTCCTGAACGCCCGGCGGGCAACTGAATTTGTATGGAAGAATCATGGCCGCCATTTCAGAGATTTCTGTCAAAAACGTTGCAAAACATCCAATTTTATTTTTTTATTTTTTTTATTATTGCGTGATTGCATTGTAAGCAAATATTAAGAATAATGTTTCAAAATAGCCTTTATTTTTAAAAAATATATGCAATCCCTTGTTAGAATATTTCTTTACGCAGAAAAACAAGCCAGTTTGTAGCAAGATTTTCTAAAATATTCCTTTCAGGTTTCTTTACAATTATCTTACTTTTTCTGAATGAAAATTAAAAAAATACGGTTTTCGTCTACTGGCTAGTCTATTCACCTATAACTAGGTATGTAATTTTCTTAGTGGTCTTTTCTACTTAAGCCATAACTATTGCCCGCGCAAAGTGCGTTTTGCATGTTTTTGGGTAAATTCAATGCTCGTTTTTAGGAAAACTACAAAATATTTTAAAAAATCCTTTTTTCCTCTACTGTCCCAACTCTTCCTCTATCTATGTGTATACATTATTTGACTTAAATCAAACGCTTTCTGTACAAACTTGTTGCCCGCGCAAACCCAGTTTACATGGTGCCGACCCTTAAAGACACTAAAACACAAAATACCTTCCGTTCCTTAGTTCCGAGCCTGACATTACGAATAATGCGTACGAGTTCCTTCCGCGTCCTGGAGTGTCCCCGCCCCGCCCGCACACCCGCCCGAGCATGCGCAGTACCAAGCGAGCCGCGAGCGGCCGGCCGGCCGGCAGACTTGTGGCCCGCCCGCACCCCGCGTCACCCCCGCGATAAATCGCTACGAAGTTTTATTAAATTTATTAAGAAAATAACACTTAATTTGTTGGATTTCACATCTGTCTGTTTATTGATAGTGTAGAAATAAAAGTCTACCAAAAAAAAATCCTGTTGTAATTTTTTTTCAAGCAATAATACTCATATTTTTTTACACATAATTTTTTTATTGGATTTAAAATGGAATATAAATAATTGTATAAAGGATCGTTAAAAAAGCCTTTTCTTTATTGTTAATACTTTTATCCTTAGAGATTTTATTTTTTAAAGAATAATTAAAATATTTTTAATAAAAGCGATGAGTTCCGACATACAAAAAAGTTAGATTATTTTCTAAACAGAGAGATTTAGTACATATCTACCTTATAATGAATACATATTTCTGTTAGCAATTTTCTGCTTAATTTTTATTAATTTTTTTATATAATTTATTTATTTTTTCGCATTTGCGTGTCAATTTTTTTGTGGATTTTTATCTCAACATGTTGTAAGATAATTTATCTAAGCGATAAAAAAAGGAAATCGCTATTCTAGAATTTTTTTTTTTCGCCATACTTAATAATTTTATTGTTCTCAGGCTAACATGCAAGTCATCAAAAATATGTCAAAAATATGTGAGCCGCGACCGATGCTTAAAATAATTAAAATATTCGTCCACGGAGTAGAAACACTGTTCTTCCAGCCACTCTCTTAATTTGATTTTGAACTCCTTCAGAGGTAATAATTTTATTTTTTTTATCTAGCCTGTTATAAATGTATAATGAGAAACCTGCACTGCACACCTGACCAAGTTTTCAAGTGTGTAAAGTGTAGCAGCCAATGGCAAATCACTCCATTATTTCTGCCAAAAATTTGTCAGTCTGTTTCCGTATAATGACACCAACCGACAATACGCTCTTAAATGTATAAAGAAACTAACGCGACATGAAGGACTTTCAAACCAGTTTTTTTTTTTTTTTTTAATAAAGGACATTAAAAATATTTGTCGGTTTTTCAAATTGTCCTGGGTCTTGGGTCATCTATAGGACATTCAAACCAAGAATAGTGGGGTAAGGCAAAAGAAGAAGAAGTAGAAGGACAATTCAAAATATTTGTCGGTTTTTCAAATTGTCCTGGTTCTTGGGTCATCTATAGGACATTCAAACCAATAATAGTAGGGTAAGGCAAAAGAAGAAGTAGAAGGACAATTCAAAATATTTGTCGGTTTTTCAAATTGTCCTGGTTCTTGGGTCATCTATAGGACATTCAAACCAAGAATAGTGGGGTAAGGCAAAAGAAGAAGAAGTAAAAGGACAATTCAAAATATTTGTCGGTTTTTCAAATTTTCCTGGTTCTTGGGTCATCTATAGGACATTCAAACCAATAATAGTGGGGTAAAGCAAAAGAAGAAGTAGAAGGACAATTCAAAATATTTGTCGGTTTTTCAAATTGTTCTGGGTCTTGGGTCATCTATAGGACATTCAAACCAAGAATAGTGGGGTAAGGCAAAAGAAGAAGAAGTAAAAGGACAATTCAAAATATTTGTCGGTTTTTCAAATTGTCCTGGTTCTTGGGTCATCTATAGGACATTCAAACCAATAATAGTGGGGTAAGGCAAAAGAAGAAGTAGAAGGACAATTCAAAATATTTGTCGGTTTTTCAAATTGTTCTGGGTCTTGGGTCATCTATAGGACATTCAAACCAAGAAAAGTGGGATAAGGCAAAAGAAGAAGTGCGAAAAACGGCCACTTTTGGCTAATGTGCGTAGTAAAGCTTAACGTTCTCATTATAAACTGTAAACAGTCGTTCATAAAATACTTTGAAGGGTTATCAAGGACTTGGTAGTAGCAAAATTTTAAATGATGTCTCCGTTTTCTTTGAAATTATTTATTTAAAATGGGGGCAGCACTGGACCCCGGAAAATTTAGGTACGGCCTTAAAAGTGGCTTACCTGTGGAATGTTATGCCATCTTTTTTGAAACTAGATTTTTGGCTACATTTTCCGCACCACTTAACAGTACATGGAGCCATTTTACTTCAATAGTTTGTTTCAATTTAAAGTATTTTTTTTATATAATCGCACGCAATGTGTACGGGTCACGGAAGTGGTCGGTACTAAGGTAGATATCCCGCTCGGCGTCTTAAGTCAGACGTATTAGTCTGACGTGTTGTCTGAAATCGTTCGCCCTGCATGCGGAGTCTAGTAGGTGTATAGTCGAAGGGCGGTACGAAGTTCGCCGGGTCAGCTAGTTTATCATAAAATTAAGTATCGTTGAGTTAGTATCCCATATCAGTATGTTAAAAACTAACTTTGGGGTTAGCTCGATCAGTGTGATTTGTCCCTATAAATTATTAATATTATATTATATATTACTCACGTAAACTGCCAGCCCCCGTAGCATAGCACCGCGACAGCGATTATCTCGTTCTAATAATAATAACGAGCGGGATGGTACGAGTACCTAGTCCGTTGCGCGATATGAACTTCCCATCCCTCGGGGTTTCTATTTTTTTTTTGTGTTTATTTCGTGATTTAAACTTTAATAATACAATTTTTAAATATGTCTACTCTCTGAAATGTCTATGCTCGCATGGGAGTTAGGATGTGATATAATTAAAATTTTAACACACACACACACACACACACACACACACACACATACACACCCATAGGCTATATTGTTTTTCATCAAGACAAACTGTCTTATAAATTGGTCAACTATGTTATAAAGTACTAGAGAAAGAGCGGAGTCTCCTGACACAAGCATACTTTTTGCTTAAAAGGAGGCTCCAGCAACAAAAGCTTGTAATTTAAATAGTTACCTAATAAACAAATTTTTTTATTTTTATTTTTTTTTATCATAAAAAAAACAACCAAAATCAATTTTTTTTTAGGAGTTTCTTCCATATCTCCCAAGTTCTTCATCATATCTTTACCAAAGAATCATTAAAATCGGTTCACAATTGGCGAAAATATCGCGTAACAAACATACATAAAAAAAAACATACAGTCGAATTGATAACCTCCTCCTTTTATGAAGTCGGTTAAAAATACGTTTTGTGAATGAAAGATATTTGGTCATTCAATTTTATCTGTGTTTAGAAAGGTACATACAAGCATAAAATTTGTCGCCGTAGCCATATTAGCCCGGCAGGATTCAATCTCATTAGGAAATCAAATCATCTTCAGGGCAAATGCGGTGCCAATAGACCACGATGACGTTCCAGCACGTGGATATTAGTCGATTTTTTCTTCGTCTGTGAACTATGAACTTTTTACTTTTTGTAACTGCCAAATTCCATAACGAAGCGGTTCTTCGCCTTTGATTTTAATGAACGTACATATATTTTTTTTTTTGCGATCTATTGAATTTTATATACGAGTATATCTTTATCGATATCGAGAGTTTTTGTAGTGTAATATTATCGGCAACATTTTGTTTTAAAGTAGAATTATATTATAATAACCTATAAATTATACTATGTAGGTAGTTTGTTACATTATTGACTGAGCGAGCGAAGCGTCGCCATTTTAGTTTCGGCAAAAATTCTTTCGTGTGTAAGGATGCATACATTTCCGGCTGTTCTCGCCTACAGGTCGCATTTCTAAACCGATTCTCGTGAAATTTCGTAAGCAGTTTCGATATTTATAAAGATTTATTGTAGCTTCAGTTTTTCGAAATTTTTCAAAATGGCGGGAAAACGTTAAAAACTTAAATCTCAATTGGAAACCGGGCATTGACTCTTTGACTTGCAAGATTTGACCGAAAAAATAAACAACAAGAAACAGTGCAAACTAAAAATGAAAGTTTGTAAAAAGATCTATTTTAGCCATTTAGAAAAATTTTAAGTTCAAAAATGTCATTATACTTTTTTGTTGAAGAGGCAACTTTTTGTCCGAATAACTTTTATATCCGATAAACAATCAAGGGAGGGGTGTGATGCAAAGACAGACTCGCGAGGTCTACAGCTCAGAGAGCCGCTAGTAGGTAGTTTGTCAGATTATAGGTAATTTGTTACATTATATTTTCCTGTGTAGCTAATTAAATGAATTAACTGAACACGGATGCTACTCGTAAATAAACGTAAATATAGTTCGTTCGTGGTCCTTTGGCTAAACTTTCTTCGTGTGTTTATTGTCAAATCTACACTGTTAAAAATTATGCAATTTTACATAAAATTATGTAATTTTGCAGGCAAAAATTACATAAACCTGTAAAATTCCCGAAAAGTCTGGGAAATTTACTGAAAAATATGTAAAAATGACAAAAATTCAGTAAAATTTCATATTTTTCCGTAAATTTCCCAGACTTTTCGGAAATTTAAACGTAAAATTACATATTTTTTTGCATGTAAAATGACATAATTTTTAACAGTGTATGAATAAACGAGGAATTTTCAATTAATATTAAATATTATCACATGATACATATAGTATTTTTTTCTTTATATATAAGTACTCATAATTTATAAATAAAATACAAATACTTCGAGCTTTGCCTTCACCACTGAATATGCTTACAGGATATCTAAAGTTTACAAGTGATAAATTTATCCTAAATTAAATAAAAAAAAAATACATATAATATAATATCCAATGTACTCGTATAACAAAAACTTCTTCGTTACATCTTTTAGCGCTGCTAATACGACTTAACTTTTTTAACGGCGCCGCTATCAGACAATGGTTTAACAATAATTCTTAGCCCGTGCACACACATTGTTCCGAACACTAGTTAAGAGCCCTTACTACCCTAAAGTTCTTAGAGCGATCTTAAATATTATCAATATTAACGAAACTCACTTTGAAATAAAAACACAGCAAAGTTCAGGACTAACTCTAAACATAATAAGTTTCGAAAACACGATTGCTTAAAATTTTCTCGATAGAAAAACATTGCGATGTTGCCTCCAAATTACCTCAGAATTATACTAAAACAGAAATTATTAAAGAAATACAATAAATTAGCACTTGTAACTTTGGATTATAATTGTATTAAACATAAGGCAGTCATCATATGTCTTACTTTTTAAATAACTCTTTAATATTCTTTGTAAAACGAAAATAACCTCAAAACCAGAACCAGCCTTATAGACCCACCGCGATTCCCGACGCCCCGCATGGCTCGCTGTCTCGTTTTGGCTAGAGTAAATTTGTGTTCGTGGAAGCGGGAACAAAATTTAGATTATTGACATCAGGCGCCCTCTTAATTATAAATTACCATTATCCAAATATAATGCATTATGTAAGTTGGTGTGAAAAATGGTGAAGCTCTAGTTTCTGAACAAAAAATTGATTCTATTAGGTCCTTACATATGAAATTGCCGTTCAGTATCAAAAAAGTGAAACAAGTTTTTTTTAATGAAATTATTATTTAATCAATCGAAGTATGCGCCGTTGTTATCGATACACTTCCGCCATTTTATAGGCAGATCATTGATACCTTTGGAAAAAAAAATCCTGGGAGCGAGAGTCTATGAACTGTTTGAAGGCGGTTTTGACTGCCTCATCAGATTTGAAATTTTTTCCTTGTAAAAAGTTATCCAAATTTTGAAAAAAGTGGTAATCGGTTGGGGCAAGATCTGGAGAGTATGGTGGGTGACGCAGAGGTTTCAGTCGCAGCTTCTCTAACTTGGCGATCGTTTGATGTGCAGTGTGTGGTCTAGCGTTATCCTGAAGGAGCAGTGGGCTAGAGCAATTCATCAGTCTCGGTTGTTTAATGGCGAGCTTTTCCATCATTGTTTGCAATTGTTGGCAATACAAGTCTGCAGTAATCGTCTGGCCTGATCTCAAGAAGCTGTAGTGGATAACACCAGCACTGGTCCACCAAACACTAACCAGAATCTTCTTTTTGGTCAGTTTTCGCTTAGGGCAAGGTTTTTCCGGTTCTCCAGGGTCAAGCCATTGTGATGATCGCTTCCGATTGTCGTACAGGATCCATTTCTCATCACAAGTCACGATACGGTTCAAAATCCCCTCATTATTGTGGCGAAGAAACGCAAAGCAAAGAAACGCAGCAAGCAACGCGTGTTTGTTGGTTTGCTTCAGTCAATTCGTGCGGTACCCACTTTTCGAGTTTTTTAATTTTTCGTTCGTTAGCGGTGCCTGGTCCATACACGTCGTTAATTCTTCGAGTCGTTTCTGCAGCACTGGTGCCACGGTGGAACTCGTATTCGTAAATACCGCGAATTTTCAATTTGTCCATAGTTGTTGTTATAGCAATGTTGAAACTCAAACAAATGATGTTAAAACAAATGGAATACGAATTTTAAAACAATATTTTTCTGGCTTTATTTCGAAATAAATTTGAATTTGGAATTCCTAATGAAACGCAAGATATTTGATTTTAAAGTTGCCAGTATTGAAAATCGGCAATTTCATATGTAAGGACCTAATATTACCGGCTTAAGCGGTTATTACCTATACTGTTCAATTTGAAGGAATCCTAACTAGGAAATCGGAAGATGTAATCGCAGTTTGGACTCTCGCTCTACTTTCTTGTAATCTGTGAATTAATTCCAAAGCGCAATAGGTTACAAATAACATCATGTTAAACAGGAATAAAATAACCTTATAAAAAAAGCAATACAGATAGTTTTTGTATGCGTCGCCGTCGGTCACGCGCCTCGATTTAGGATGCAATTTAGTATAGGGTAATCACTAGCTAATAATTTAGGAACCTAACTATTCCTAATTAGTTTCTTCAAATTGGATACTGTAATAACCGCTTTAGGTATAGGTTTACTTCGATTGTAAGCTTGCAATAAGTCTTTTCCGTTTGGAGCGAAATTATGTTACATTTTTCAAGCTCTCTAAAGGCGTGCATCTAGACAATGACTGTCATTAGCCTTAGCGATTAATCGTTAAATAAATAAATACATACGGAGTTTAATAACAAACGATATTGAGTCGTCAAACTCCTCCTAAACTTGTAAAGTTAACGGTTGCGTAGAAACGGACAGTCAGGCAATTTATCGTCCGATAAAAAAGTTTGAAACATTTATGGAGTCTGAGGTTTGCCTCTGTCCGGAGTTTAGACTCCTGAATCATTCAATATTAACACATTTACAGTCCAGTTAGCAGTCACAATAGAATTGCAATTGTTTGTGATGTGGGTCACAGACTGATAATGTATTAATTTTATCAATACATTACAAGCAATGTATGTGAATTGAGAGTTTGATCTCTGGTCAGTGTGACGCTGTGAGGCCAGCCTTAGTCTTGACGATGAGTCAGCAATCAGCAGTGACTCGGTTTTACTGACACGTGGAAACATCTCGCAATATCGATTTGTAGTGACGTGGCAATCTTTATTATGATGCCGATAATGATCTTGCAATCTTCGAAATCCTAAACCTTGGAATTTTTTTAAACAGATCAACTATTTTTTTTATTATTTGGCAAGCGAAATTGACGGTTAAAGCTAAACCTAAAGTAGGTATAATTATATTCATTATAAACGATCAAGAAACGTTCAAATCTCTGTGAACATTGATGATACTTCTTAAAAATATATTTGTAATAACACCGGGCACACTGCCAAGATTTGTGATGGAAAATTGACCTTTTTCGAAAGATAACTAAGGAAAGACTTTTGAGTTAATTGGGGAAGGGGCTAATAGGCTACCCTGCGGGATGCCAAACGTAATAAAAGCAACTTTTTCATATCATTTAATTTATCATTAAATTTCACTTGTAAATTTCATTTGTAGATAAGGCCTTAGGCTTTAAGTCCGCCATACACTTGTATTTGTGTATAAAGTTAAATAAATAAATAAATCAATTGGTTGAGAATTAAAATAAGGTTTTACCTACGGATTTTACAAATATATTGAAAACTGTTAAAGATTTAAGAGGGTACTCTTAAGGAAAGTTTATTTTGGAATACTGTATACAGACTGTATACAGTATTCCATTAAAAGTCTATGAACAAAAAAAAGTAATGAATCACCTATTGTTACAAGCCTTAAAATCTGAATTACTGACAGATTCGGTACATTTGCTTAAGTTAGCAAAACTGCAAACTGGTCTTCCATAAATTTTTATCCTAAAACAAATTTATAAGTTCTAATTAATATGGGAAAACCGATATGTTGAAAAACCGACAATTTAGGTTAGGTAGAATCTATATATATGCAGGCACCAGAAATACTAGTACGTAATTTATCTCAGAATTAATAACATATTATTTCCTTGTTGAAAAATAGGATAACTAAATATCAACACCGACACCGACTGGTGTCCGTTGAGCTTGATGTATAACACCACAACATATCAGGAAGAGAAGAATACGCAGTCTATATTCCTTCCTTATTATATATTATACAACAATTAAAGAATATTATTTCCATTTGTTTACTTGTTGCTGGAATACAGTAGTCTCTAATTTCCCTCTACTCTCCCATTTCTCAGACTGCAATTTCCCACACGCTTCATATCCTATATACGTGCCCACCAGGTATCCCGAGCCCAGGCTCGAGAGGCCTGTACCAGTACAGGTAGGTTTAACGCGGTCTGACGCCTATTGCTTCATTGCTGGAAGTGCAGTCATGTCCACTCCAAGGCGGACTTAGTTTCTACGCTCTTAAAATCATAATTATTTATTTTGTCAATCACAGGTAAAATGGGTGGGTGTTGTGTTGTATTTTTACAATTATTTGCTAAGTTATATAAATATCAATAATTTTTATTTCTTGCTTCGAAACGCTGGCTTGGTGGCCACAGAACTGAACTGAATAAATTTTGTCCACAGTGAGGAGCTACGATAAACACGACAAATGCGGCCTCGTGTGGATCCCCCGCGTCGTCGCGTACCGATGTCGTACCTGCGGCATCTCGCCGTGCATGTCCATATGCCGGGAGTGCTTCCACCGCGGGGACCACAGCACGCACGACTTCAACATGTTCCTGTCGCAGGCGGGCGGCGCGTGCGACTGTGGGGACAAGTCCGTCATGAAGGAAGACGGGTGAGTGCAGAGTTCTAAGGGTTCCGACACATCTGTCATGCCGTACTCCGTCGCTTTTTCTCGCTCTAGCAAATGACGGTTCTGAGCGACAGAAAAGGATAGCAGCATAGGAAAATGCTGTTCCGTGCTAACACATGTGGCCCAACGCTAAGGGTTGCTATGCTACACACTTATGCCGTAATTCGGGCCGGCATTAATCGGCACAGCTGCTCCGAGGTCCGCTAAGTTTCGCTATTGAATCTACAGAATACAGACGTCCTTTCTGGTACCGGTTTCAATACAGAATAATATTGACTCCCGACTCCCAATTCTCCCCGAGACGCGGTGGAACCGAAACGCGGCTCGCGGCTCGCAACCTGAGAGGCGCCGCCGGTTCCCGGCGGGATCAAGACCGGTGCGGACTCAATAACTCGCGGGAGCCGATAACGATTACCGGGATTCAGTACGGGTATCGGCTCCTGTTGATGAATCGGCTCATTTAAATATTCGAATCCGGAGTTACCCATGTCTAATGTGGACAGAATACACTGTACCCTCTTAAAACATTATAATAATTCTCTCCGGGACCTTACCTATCTCAAAAAAAATATTGTCAATCCCGCTTAGACACACATAGATAACATAATATCTATTTACTGAGAGCATTGTACTCGTCAGTCATCAAGAAAACAGGACTGAGCCTACGCTGTTTAGATCTCATTATCCAATCCGCTTGTGTGAACTTTCCTGCATTCTCAACTACCTACATACTTTCAGACTACATTACCATTACACTTGCTTACGTCATCGAACTAAAAATAGCACATTGTTCTATTTATAACGATAGGTTGTGTTTCCACATTGAAATGCCCGTCATTGCCCAAGAGCACATTGGTGAAGAACCGGCTTGTCGGGAGCCGGTGACGTCATCGCGTCCGCAGAACAGGACGCGCGCTCGCGGATATTCTAATGGCTGTGCTAATCTACACTGCTACACTAGTAGCTTAATAATCTATATTGAAGCTTAACTGCTTAAGACGAAACAGAAGGGCCGTTTTTCCATACAAACGTAGTCCCCTGTTTCCTCCCTGGATAATGCCGGTAGTTATATTTTTTTTCCTGAATATCTATAGCCACTATTAGCATGTCCATATGTTTTCTTTTTTTTCATAAATTATTTATTAAAAGGGATATGAACGTTTAAAAACTGATTTTCCGCTGTGTTCAAACATCCAGAAAACAAATATGTCTAGATTATATAAAAAAATTAAAACATAGGAACACCGCTCAAGTCTTTGTTAATTCGTAATGAAAAAAGTACTTATATAATTTTCAACCTAACGTAAAACAAAGTTGATATGTGGGAAAGTCTTATCATTAACAAACGTCTAGGTGATTTTTAATATTATTGTACATATTTGGTCACGAACCGATAGCCGATGGGACAGATAGGTTCTGAAATGGTCACCAGGCACCACGTATTGGCAAGCGCAGCGTAGGAAGTCCACCTAGGTATAAATATAGGTTTTAGTATACTATTGCTACATCTATTACAAAAAAGTTCAAAAGCGAGTTCAAGAGATTTTTCCCATCTCAAAAAAATGCCCGACGCGCCTAAAGAAGTTTTCACTGAAAAAGCAGTGGCACTCCAGGAGTACCGACAGAAGTAAAAACTTGAACAAGTTGGTGTCGGTTACGGTAACGGTGTCGAGTTAAAGAGATTTTTCCCATCTCAAAAAATGCCCAACGCACCTAAATAAGTTTTCACTTCTAAAACACACATATAAAAAAATGATATTCCCGGCAGTGAATGATGATGATGATGATACAAGATCTTAATGTCGGATTAATCGCCAGATTGTTATACATATTAAGCATCAAGTCGGTCGCCAAGTCACCTTGCGCCGAAGGTCACAGCGCAGAGGGCAAGTTCACAGCTCGATGGCGCATTGTTTCTGCAGTACAATGCTGTGTTGTACACACTCTGTGTTTGTATCGACTTCAGATCTGCATAAAATGAATCAAGTGCAGTTAAATTAATACGAGTGCTTTTTTATTTATTTTTTGTCATAATTCATAGACCACAGATTTCAAATATATTAAATCAGTGGCAGAATTGTGCGCCCCCACGTCTGTTACTGCTCTTTGAAATTTATATTCTGCAATTTTTTTTTTTTCCATTCCAATATCAAACATATTTTATATGTAGTTATTTGTTTTCGTTTGCAATTAGGATAAAGGCATTATAATAACAGACAGACAGCACACCGTATTTTACAATTTTGAATTTATACACTTAAGTACTTACACGTACAGAACGGAAGCTAGCCCCCAAGAGATGACTTTCCCGAGTGTCCCCCTCAAATCGGTGTAATATGGATAGATATGAAATAAGGTTTGTCACTACGAATCTGACTTAGCTTTACAACGCGTGTGTATGAATGTTGTATAACTATCTATGTTTGTAGCCAGTCAATACCTACATGCACATCACCTAGAGTTACCTGGAAAACAAGATTATAAATAATCCGTTGATTCATGCAATTTGTCATACGCTTTGAAGTTTAGCGCATGTGGTTTTGTAGCGTCTAGCTTCATAGTTCTTGGTATAGGAACTTCCCTCTCATTTTATTTTCCTTATAATAATCTCAGTGTAACATGTGTCTCATGTAGCTAGTTCTTTTATTTTTACCTCAAAAGGAAATATGGAACCCTTATATAGGATCACTTTGTTTTCCATCTGTCTATCTGTCAAGACCATTTTTCTCATGAACGCGTGGAGGTATCAAGCTGAAATTCGTATCAAATACTCAAGTCTACTGTCTCTTGGAGAGCCAACTCTAAGCCAACGCAATCAAAAGATATTATATAAAGATATATATGTTTATTCCGCGATAACTGTCGAACTGTATAGTCCGATTTTGATGAAATTTGGTAGGCATGTAGGAAATATCAATAGAATTTTCAAGTTCGTTGGGCATCAAAATCGGTTCAGTAGTTTTTGAAACATTAATAAAAAATCGCGAGATCTAATGTGTGATCTAAGGTGTTTATCTTTATATGTAAATCGAGTTAGGGGCGAAAACACATTGTTTGTAAGTATGTATGTATGTATGTTTGTTCCGCGATAACTGCCGAACCGATGGCCCGATTTAATAATAATAAAAAATCGCGAGATCTAAGTTCGCCGTTCGCGGCGAACTACTAGTAAAGATATTTTTACTTACTAGTAGTTCGCCGTGCCTACCAAATTTCATCAAAATCGGACCATCGGTTCGGCAGTTATCGCGGAACAAACATATATACATACATACAAACAATGTGTTTTCGCCCCAACTTAAATTATAGCCTTCGCTCGCTCGGTCAAATATTTCAAAAACTACTGAACCGATTTTGATGCCCAACGAACTTGAAAATTCTTTTGATATTTCCTACATGCCTACCAAATTTCATCAAAATCGGGCCATCGGTTCGGCAGTTATCGCGGAACAAACATACATACTTACAAACAATGTGTTTTCGCCCCAACTTGAATTATAGCCCTCGCTCGCTTCGTTGCTCGGTCAAATATTTTTAAACTTATATACCTACAGTTTCGTACGGAACCCTAGGTGCGCGAGTCCGACTCGCACTTGGCCGGTTTTTTTACACTTTATTACACACACGTACAATTTTTTTCTTCAATCTTTGTCTAGATATGCCTCTCTTTCATATCTAGCAATCAGAAAGAGATAGCAGCCGTTAGACCTTACACCATGTCCTTTAACTTGAGCTGAACTCGCAGGCCTTGGCGATTTACCGAGACCTTGAGTCGCATGTAACGTCATCTCTGTTTTGGGTTAGACTGACTGAAGTGGCGTGACTACTAAAGTGATTGTTTTTATGGCGAATAGGTACTTATTTTTGGATTTTAGCTAGTTATACAAGAGCGTGTATGGCTCGCTCTTGTATAACTAGCAACCCTTAGACGTTTAAATAAATTTTAAATATGTATCTGGGTTCGACCCCCAGCTAAGGCAACTTAGAAAATGGCCTTTTTCAAATTGTCCTTGGTCATTGGTGTTTATCTTTATATGTAAATCGAGTTAGGGGCGAAAACACATTGTATGTATGTATGTATGTTAGTACCGCGAAAACTGCCGAGCTCCGATTATGATGAAATTTGGTAGAAATGTAGGAATATCAATAGAATTTTCAAGTTCGTTGGGCATCAAAATCGGTTCTGTAGTCTTTGAAATATTAATAAAAATGTCCGCGATTATGTAGCAAACGAAACCGCTAGGGTTTCGTTTGCTACATAATCGCGTTCTAACTTTGGATAGCGCCATCTAGGTGTTACCTAGGGAACTATAAATCGCGAGGTCTAAGTTCGCGGCGAACTACTAGTTATTATAAAATAAAGTATCATACAAAAATTTAAACTGAGATGGGGATACCTCAATTAGTGTGATTTGTCCTTATCTACTTATATTTTATTATAATTATTCTTAAGGCCGTACCTGAATTTTCCGGGGTCCAGTGCTGCCCCCATTTAAAATAAATAATTTCAAATAAAACGGAGACATAATTAAAAATTTTGCTACTACCAAGTCCTAGATAACCCTTCAAAGTATTTTATGAACTACTGATTACAGTTTATAATGAGAACGTTTAGCTTTACTACGCACATTCGCCAAAAGTGGCTGTTTTTCGCAAATGTGCGTAGTAAAGCTTAACGTTCTCACTGTAAACTGTGCTCGTAGACAGTAATTCATAAAATACTATGAAGGGTTATCTAGGACTTGGTAGTAGCAAAATTTTAAATAATGTCTCCGTTTTCTTTTAAATGATTTATTTAAAATGACGGCAGCACTGGATCCCGGAAAATTTAGGGACGGCCTTAATCCGATGGTTTGAATAAAAGCTTTTCAAAACATCAATGAAAAGAACATTTTTATTTAAAAAAAGCCTTTCTTGGGATCAAACTGCTAGTCAAGAAAATCTAATGAGCTCAAACATGATAGGTCGTCTATTACTGAGTTCCTATGGTTACCTCCCGGCTCCATCATCAGACTAGAATTTTATATCGTTATATTGTACTGTACTTTCATCCTGACATGACTGCATGTCTATCTGAGACCCATAATCCCCTTTTGGGCTCGGATAACTATAAACGGAGACATACTAATATCTAGTACTAACTAATTATACTTTTTAAATTTTTAGATTTTGCAGCAACCACGGAAATAAATGTCCACGGCCCGGCACCGCCCCCGCCGAGCTCATGTGTGTTGCGGAAGCCATGATGCCGCGCCTCATACTGAGGCTGCTGCAGCATTTTAGAGAAAACAGGTATTTGACCATGCCGCGGTATTCAAGAACTATAACCACAGGTTGGCGCTTCATACGTTACATTTATGCCTACAACTACTACAAACGAAACTATACATCCCGGTAAACTACTTGAACACCGATTGATATACCCTTTTCGCTCTTGTGTATTCTCCCGCCAATGCGAGAGAGCGAGAAGGTTATATCAATCGGTGTTCAAATTGTTTGCCGGGATCCGTGCCATCAAACGCACCCGAGAACGGGGAGAGGCGCGGGGAAGCCATATTGCGGGGACTAACTAATGCCACCGGAGTGTGTGTAGCCGGCATTAGGCTTTATGCAGACAATAATAATTATAGGCACAATTACGTTATACTCCTATGTTCCATATTTCCTTGTTATCGGAAACCGATGACCCGCAAAATTCCGCATGTATATTATTATTGTAAATAAAAACAGTCAATGGAATATAAATAAGAAGTACTCGTATGCTCAAAGAGGTTACTTTACTACTTAAGATTTAGCTTGTCCTGTTTGTTCTTGTTGTTTTTTGTTTTTTTTGGGTCAAATCTTGCAAGTTAAATTTGAGCCACTTGCCGGTTTCTGATTAACACGATACACGGTGCTGCCCCCAATTGAAATAAGTTATTTGTTAGGAATCGGAGATATCATTTAAAATTTTGAGCTAGTGAAACCTAGGTAACCCTTCAAACTATTTTATGAACCACTGTTTCCAGTTTAAAGTGAGAACGTTAAGCTTTAGTTTGCATTTTTGCGAAAAACTGTCACTTTTGGCAAAAATGCAAACTAAAGCTTAACGTTCCCACTTTAAACTATAAACAGTGGTTCATAAAATTTTAAATGATATCTCCGTTTCCTTACAAATAATTTATTTTAATTGGGGGCAGCAGTGGACACCGTGTATCGTCTTAAGGCGAAGATATAGGCAAATGGCCTTGAAGTGTGAAATAAATTGTTAACTCGTAAATATGGTGATAATTTCCATAATGCTCTACGTCATGCACTAAATAGCCCTTTAAATTATTTTATGAACTGCCGTTAAATCTATTATTGGTGATCCGTCTAGCTTTAAAACTTGCCGTGGCCATTTTTGGCGGAGGCAAGTTTTAAAGCTAGACGGACTAATGTAAATACTTTCAACGGTGGTTTATTAAATAATTTAAAGGGCTATCTAGTGCATGACGAAGAGTAATATGGAAATTATCTCCATATTTACGAGTTAACAATTTATTTCAAATGAGGGCGCCACTTCAAGGTCATTTGCCTATATCTTCACCTTAAGATGAAATGTTGTATGCTAATGTAAATAAAATGTAAGCAGCAAGAAGCTGATCTGATGATGGAGATTGCTTCTTGATTTCGATCAACACATGCTAAGAACATACTCGATTTGGTCAACTTTCAAAAGGAAAACAAAAAACAATTTCTAAATAGACAAAAACAAATATACATATGTATAGACAGACAGATACACAGGTAGACACTTTAAATTTATAATACTTACCCCTGTTTGTGTGTCTGAGGTCAACAGATCATTGCGCCAGTCTGGAAGTCATACAAGTTACTGCAAGTGTAACAACTAAAACTATAAACAGCATTTGTCTAGTGCCGGCTATTTTGGGAACAATGCCGTTTGCGTAATGCATCGGTGTTTACGTCGCTCGTGCAACTTGATACGAGTTGATGGGACGTTGGTTTATCACAGTACGTTTTATTTGAATATAGTTTATCATAATCACACGAGCGTATTCCCGGTTGCATCCTGTGCAGGTGGTCTAAATAATAAATCTGAATTTCACATGAATTTCGAGAACTTAATCTAATCCAATCCTCTTGACATATCTAACCATAAACAAGTGACGCCGCACAGAAACGGGCCATAGGCAATCTTTATTTAGAGCATTGAGAGCAGCACCAAAAGGCCTACCCACACTGTTAAAAAATATGTAATTTTACATAAAACTATGTAATTATACATGCAAAAAATTACATAAACCTGTAACATTCCCGGAAAGTCTGGGAAATTTACGGAAAAATGTGTAAAAATGACAAAAAATATGTAAAATTTTATATTTTTCCGTAAATTTCCCAGATTTTTCGGGAATTTTACAGGTTTATGTAAAATTACATAATATTTTTGCATGTAAAATTACATAATTTTTAACAGTGCATTCACTTACCTTACCACAACACATCCTCAGCAGTAACGCTTCAGAGGCCGGGGTCCGCTATCTAATCTAGGTGATTTGACGGAGTTACTGGTTTTTACTCAGAACGACTGCCGTCTGACCTCCGCAACCTGAAGGGTAGACCAGAACCAATCCTAGAATAGGTTTAAACAAACGCTAGATGGCGTTCGGGACCCACAGCTTTACGTGCCTTCCAAAGCACGGAATCATGTTTCTTTTCGGATAAGCAGGTGATTCAAGCCTGCAATATCCTAACCAGACTGGAAACAACTATTCTCAAAGTATGCTTCCCAGTTGGATATGAACGGAACTCACAGTCACTCTGTGTAAAACCATTAACCTTGTCATATTACTTAGGTTAGGCAGCAGAGCACCACAGGCTCTGAAGCGTTACCGTTAAGGATGCAACCAGGAATACGTGAGGATGATGATGAAGAAGCTTGTTTTCAATTTATTGATGTGGTTTTCTACGATAAAATGTTACCAAAATAAAGTAATGAACTGTTTGTACGTTCCAGTTTTTCGTCGGGCTCGCAGAACAACTCGGACAGCTACCGGATCGCGGTGCACGAGTGCGAGCTGTACGTGCAGATGCTGATGGAGTTCAACAACATGGGCGACCTCATGCGCTGCGCCATGACCAAGGCGCTGATCAACCCGCAGGCATGTTACATTACACTACCAAAATCTAGGCAGCTCTCTTGCAGTTTGTCTGCTATGTCACGGATATGAAGGCTGCCGCGGATGCGGGTGGTTCTCACGCGATCTCTCCGTGATACTTCGCATATCCAGCGCAATATTTGCTTCTCCGTCACACGCAGTTCCTACTTGTGTTGCTCAACTACTCTTCACTGCCATATAAAGTCGTAACGCTGTGTCTTGTTTTATTTACAGATGTACCGTAACTTGGTGGAGCCTCCGTTCCCCGACACAGAGTACGGTTGCTACATGGCCGAGTCCAACCAGATGTATGAAAAGGCCATAGATTCGTTCCCGGCGCCTGAACCGCCTGACGAGTGAGTATCTACTAATCTATTAAACGCTTTAACACTTCCACTGTTGAAAAATGCACCGTGTGTGTTTTGCCGAAGCGGGAAACACATACGGTGCGTTTTCAGCAGGCGCAGTGTTAAGGTTTCTTCTTTGCTGGTCTGGGAGAAAAGAAAAAACATAGAATGCACCAGCTGCTCCTCTTCACGTGCAAATCGTTAAAGCCGATCGAGGGAATGGGCGAGAATCTGAATCATGTGAATAGGCGATGCGGTTAGCAACCCATCACTATTATGATTTCCCTTTTCCACCTTCATGCCCACCATGACGCTAAAAGTGGCCTGGGCTTTACCGCCCTTGGCTCTGTCTACCCCGTTAGGGATAAAGACGTGATAGTGTGTGTGTGTGTGTGCAGTGTTAAGGACATCGGATCTGTCGGGTCGCCGCTCCTAACTTTCGCCCTAACTCCTAATAAAGATCATCTAAACCGATTGAAACTTAGCCTTTCCCGACTACCATTATATGTATCGTTACAAGATTTTAGGCGAACGTTGCAATAACACACTACTATTAGGTCCTTACATATGAAATTGCCGATTTTCAATACTGGCATCTTTAAAATCAAATATCTTGCGTTTCATTAGGAATTCCAAATTCAAATTTATTTCGAAATAAAGCCAGAAAAATATTGTTTTAAAACTCGTATTTCATTTGTTTTAACATCATTTGTTTGAGTTTCAACATTGCTATAACAACAACTATGGACAAATTGAAAATTCGCGGTATTTACGAATGCGAGTTCCACCGTGGCACCAGTGCTGCAGAAACGACTCGAAGAATTAACGACGTGTATGGACCAGGCACCGCTAACGAACGAACGGTGCGTTTTTGGTTTCAACGTTTCCGTTCTGGAAATTTCGATTTTCACAATGAGCCTCGTGGACGACCTGATACTCAAGTGAATAACGAAGAATTGAAGGCGATAGTGGAAGCGGATCCATCTCAAACCACTTCTGAATTAGCAGCAGCCTTCGGCGTAAGTGACAAAACGATACTTATCCACTTGCGACAAATCGGAAAAATTAAAAAACTCGAAAAGTGGGTACCGCACGAATTGACTGAAGCAAACCAAAAAAACACGCGTTGTTTGCTGCGTTTCTTTGCTTAATCGCCACAATAATGAGGGGATTTTGAACCGTATCGTGACTTGTGATGAGAAATGGATCCTGTACGACAATCGGAAGCGATTATCACAATGGCTTGACCCTGGAGAACCGGCAAAACCTTGCCCTAAGCGAAAACTGACCAAAAAGAAGATTCTGGTTAGTGTTTGGTGGACCGGTGCTGGTGTTATCCACTACAGCTTCTTGAGATCAGGCCAGACGATTACTGTAGACTTGTATTGCCAACAATTGCAAACAATGATGGAAAAGCTCGCCATTAAACAACCGAGACTGACGAATTGCTCTAGCCCACTGCTCCTTCAGGATAACGCTAGACCACACACTGCACATCAAACGATCGCCAAGTTAGAGGAGCTGCGACTGGAACCTCTGCGTCACCCACCATACTCTCCAGATCTTGCCCCAACCGATTACCACTTTTTTCAAAATTTGGATAACTTTTTACAAGGAAAAAATTTCAAATCTGATGAGGCAGTCAAAACCGCCTTCAAACAGTTCATAGACTCTCGCTCCCAGAATTTTTTTTCCAAAGGTATCAATGATCTGCCTATAAAATGGCGGAAGTGTATCGATAACAACGGCGCATACTTCGATTGATTAAATAATAATTTCATTAAAAAAAACTTGTTTCACTTTTTTGATACTGAACGGCAATTTCATATGTAAGGACCTAATATATTGTATAGTTGCAAACTTTTTTGAACTATTGTGTCCTTTAACTTAAAAAAGTGTCATCCAATTAGTTACTTACACACTTTTCTATAAGTGAAAACTTATTAATGGCACGGACGAACGAATACTAGAACTGACAGCCCCTAATAGTTAACTATTGTTATAAGCCCCTATAGTTACCCAGAAATTAGCAGCTATAAAGCGAAAATCCTGTAAT
The DNA here is from genome assembly GCA_963576875.1 of Acrobasis repandana. NCBI lineage: Eukaryota > Metazoa > Arthropoda > Insecta > Lepidoptera > Pyralidae > Acrobasis > Acrobasis repandana. Next base: position 19,923,866 of record OY756227.1, on the reverse strand, counting down.
ATTTCTAGACGTCACTATTATCCCGCTCGCTAGTCATACAATGGATGCTGGGTACTTAGGCTGAAGGTATTCACGAAAAATCAGAGGTGGCGCTTGTTTGTTCGTGGAAAATGAACGCTTACACCGCCATCTTTCCAAAATTAAGCGGCACCACTACGAAACTACATTATTTCGAACTAGTAGCTCCATCTATCGACTTACGCTTCAAAGTATGAAGGTTGTCAGTCCACTAGTAGAGTTTGGCCACCGAAACGTGATACTGAGTTTTTGTTTTTAAATTTGAAATATGTAGACATGGCAATCCTTTGTAAATTAGGAATAAGCACTCTTGATAGTATGGATGTGGACTAAAAAAATCTTTTAAGCTCATCAGGTAGATTATTAAAAATATTGTGTTCGTATTTATTCTTTTTTCTGATTAGCAAATAATAACAAAGATACATCGCATTTAAATTCCGCATGACGTCACGATCAAGTACGATTTTCACTTGACGGTGACGTCAATCACCCCCACTCCCAAACTTTCGACTCGTTGTATCTTTGTGAATTTACACTACTTTGATAAACCGAAAAATATTTTTTGATAATCCGACGGACTAATTAAAATACAATTTTCGGACCCAGATGAATACTAATTTACTTATTAACACAAAAAGAAACAACAGTTCTATTTGTTTAGTACCCATCGTACTACTCTGTCAAGAAAGAACCGGGAAAAGATCAATAATACACAAAATGTTAATTATTCATCCAAATTTATTTATCACCTTCAAAGTATGCTCCTTTAGAAGCAATACACTTACGCGAACGAATAATCCAATCATAAAAACATTTTTTAAACGCTTTTTCCGGAATTGAGTACAGTTCTCGCCGTGAATTGTCCTTAGCTACTCTTATGCGAATGAGTTTTTGGAGAAAAATCAGGTCTTTTGGGAGTTTTGGGACTAGCCGAGCGACAACATGTTTCATACCCAAAGTGATCGATTCGTGAGATACAGGAAGTTCAACGGCTATCTCTCTCAATGTTGAATGAGGATTTTCAGTCACTATTCTGTTCTGAGCTGACTATTTTCCTCTAGTTGTAAACTCCTCACAGTGTTAGTAATGTCACTCATGCTGCCATTGTCATCGGCTTTATCTCTTATTCTCCGAAATAAAAAACACACGCAAAAAAACAAAATATATATTTCCCAATACAATAGGAACATACCTCTAACGTAAAAAACCACTGTTTCAAAGTTACGCCAATAATAAAACCGCAATTTAACAAATAATATTTTAAATCCAATGAAATATGTCTTCTGTAAATAAATAACTATAGAATGTGTTATATATGTATTTCTAATGAGTTTGTTTCAAGACTACTCTATGACCAAACCTCGTTGCGTGTTGCCTTGACGACTGTTTTGTTGATATTGTAACTTGTCAATCTATTAAAATATTTATTGAATATGTATATGTAGAATGTGTATTTAACACAAACTGTATGTACAACTATTCACCAAATATCAAAATCATTGCAGTGCACTAACCTGTCACAGCCGTTTTTTCATGGAAATATCGTTCTTTCTCGCGATTGCAGAGGCTAGTTCTTCCTGTTTCGCTTTAAATATACACACCATTGAATAAATTAACTTCCTCGCTAATCTTTTGATAGGTTTCATCAATTTGTCATCAATCATCAATTTTATTCAACATTATAACACAAGATAACCGTTTATTATTCCAAAAATTGACACAATGTGACAGCCAACGTACTATGGTTTGACAAGTGTTGTGTATTGCCATATAAAGAATTCTGTTTCAAGGTCAATAGCACGTTTTGGTAGCCAGACTTTATTTGTTCGTCCTTGTCAATGACAAAGTTTCAATTTGTTGTTATTGTTTACATAGATAAGAAAAGGCTGTAAGGTATAGAAAAAAATAAATAAATATGGAAATGCATTACAAATACAGTCCTTCGCAGCATAGACTAAGTTTAAGCTTATGTAATCCAGCCTTATAAATATAGAACACAACCGAAGTCATCTTTTATTTAAATTACCAAAAGTATTTCTCTATCTTTGGTATTTGGAAGGGAAGAGAGACCTTAGCTAAGCAGTGCGCCATAGGCGGTTGTAAAAAAAAAATTTTTTTTTACTAGCCTCTGGTTATGTCCAACAACTTTGACGAAATCCAAAAAAAAAATTCGGATTTTCATACAAATTGACTCGATCAGCTGATCAGTTTGTATGAAAATTTAATTTTTTTTTAGTTTCGTGAAAGTTGTTGAACAAAAGTAGTTCAGTTACATGGGCTGAGGTACCATCTAAGAGGTTTTGCGTTCTTTCATAAACACGATGTATATGTATTGTATATCATCTCGTATCATATACCTAATTACATGCAACTTTTTAAAATGTTCCAGATATAAACATCTGCCGGCCTTAGCGCCGCGTCTACAACACAACACGCTACTGGACGAGTTCATATTCTGGACGTTCAAGTACGAGTTCCCACAGAACATCGTCTGCTTCCTACTTAACATGCTGCCTGATCAGGATTACAAGGTACCTGAATACCTAAATCGAAAAATGGTGTTCACAATCTCACAATATTATTGAAAGACCTATCCAACGAAACCCCACACCATGGGTTAGTAAAAAAAATTTATTACGACTACATGCATGGGAGCTACCCTAAAAAATGTTTTTATAGATTTAATTTTACCGCTTTGTCGGCGTGATTAATTAGGGGATACATGAAGTCCAGTGCTGTCCCCATTTGAAATAAATTATTTGAAAGTAAATGGAGTATCATTTAAAATTTTGATTTAAAACGGCCACTTGTGGCACACGTGCGAAGAAAATAAATAAATATGGACAAATCACACTAAACAGAAAAGCTTCACGTTCTCGCTTTAAACTGTAAACAATAATTCATAAAATTGTTTGAAGGGTTATCTAGGGCTTACTAGAACAAAATTTTAAATGATATCTCCGTTTCCTTTGAAATAATTTATTTGAAATGGGTGGGCAGCACTAGACTTCATGTATCCCCTTAATATACATACCCATACCCACCAGCCAAATTACAGCCTTCTAGTACAAATAGTCTGAGTAAACAGACAGATATGGCGAAAATATAAGGGTTCCCTGTTTGCTACGGAACCGTACAAACTGAAAACATTGAATTTAATATTAAAAAAATATTTTGTTATTCTATGAACCTAACGTTTTCCGACAGTTAGCCTAAGCTATCTGAAGAACATATTTTTAGATATTTCTCATATAGACTAAAATACCGTATTGAAACTAAAATACTAAAAAATAAACATTAGTACATGAAGCTGTTTCCATTGCAGGAGCACCTGACCCGCACGTTCGTGATGCACTACGCGCGCATCCCGCTCGTGCTGGAGGCGGCCAACGACCCCGACACGCTCTCCAACAGAGTCGTGCACATGTCCGTCCAGCTGTTCTCCAACGAAGCCCTAGCGCTGCGCTGCGTGCAGCAGCTGCATCTGCTCCACGTCATGGTGCTCTCGCTGCGGCTCATGATGGGCAAGATCCTCGTGCAGAACACGCTGCACGATCCGGCGAAGAATTTCCATTCCGTGATAGATTGCACGCGGCGTGTGATGAAGGAGCACTGCTACTGGCCGCTAGTGTCTGACTTTAACAACGTGCTGTCGCACAAGAGCGTTGCACTGCTGTTCCTGCAGGATGACGCTCTGGTGGACATGTGGTTTGAGTTCCTGTCCATGCTGCAAGGTTGGTAATCGATTAAACAACTGTAGACCTTATGTTGTAAAGTAGAAGGCCTAGTTTCGCTTCAACTATTTTGACGTATTTCTACGGACTCCTGCTCGTGAATTTTCTACGTCTATCTCGTTCGCGATAATAATAAAATAAAATGTGCACTCGTGAAATCGGTTTTACAGTGGTTCACTACAAATTAAAAGAGCACTGTTTTTTCAATTGCTTTTTCTGTCAATTGTCTGCTCTCCTGACAGCATACGGACAAAATAGCTTTAAAAAGCAAATCAGGGTTTAGCCAAACTGGTTAAGCATGGGAGGGAGATTTATTTAATCGATTTATTTCTTGTAAGAAGTAGTTTAATATTATATTTTTGTACTGTATTTTTCACCTTTGGCGCGTATAATCGACCTTTAGAAAGATGTTTCGCGTCACTGACGCGGTCCTATCTGGTCGAATATGTCACGCATAAGCTATGGTGTCGTAATTTATTTATTTATCGACGTGGAACACATCAGATAGCAAGTTCTTGGAGGTTCGATGGACAGCACAAAGGATTGCAGAACGCGAACTTTACAAATGCTTCGATGATGTTTTGCATTGGTTAATTCACCGTTCAGTCTTATTTCCAACATAATCCAGCATCACAATATCACACCACAGTCCAGGCTCACTACACGACCCAAGAACCCTTGTTCTTCAGTCTTTCAACTCTTACGTCAAAACAAGTACGAACGCGAGCCAACACCAGCCCTTTCCCGCCATTTTTCTTTTCGTCAACTGTCAATTGTCAAATTGACATTGACACAGGACTGCTGCCAAACGTCATCGAACATCCATCAAGTATAGGAATTCTAGATTTATACAGCCATGATATTATACGCTCCGACATATTCATCTTGTGTATTAAGTACAGTACAAAAGTATGTTTGGTCCCCAGGCATGAACGTGAACGTGCGCGAGGTGGGCAGCCACATCGAGTTCGAGCCGTCGTCGTACTACGCGGCGTTCTCGTGCGAGCTGGAGGCGGCCGCCTACCCCATGTGGTCCGTGCTGTCGCACCTCAGCGCGCCCGCGCAGGCGCCGCTGTGCCGCCGCATGCTGGCCGCCGCGCTCACCTACCTGCAGGAGTGGCTGGACGCCGTGCACTTCACCGTGCCCGTCACCGAGCGGGTCAGTGACCGTCAGCGTTATGGTGGCTGTACATTCTTGCGCAAGTTCCCTCGCTCTGTCTCGCACGAACCTCTCACACGAGAAGCGCTACACAAGTGCGACCCTGTACATTCTCGATTAATTCAGTTACGACGAGCGACGGCGAGGAGATGGACGCGCTCCAAGTTACGGCAGCTGTAGCTGTCGCTTTGATAAACTTCGGGAAAATTCAACTCTTTTTCTTGGTTCCAGATATTGAAATGAATCGGCTATACGGGGGGTTATCTGTAGACTTTACGCACGACATAACGCCACGACGTCTTGAGTCGTAAAAATTAACGAAGTGCGAGTGTACAGGGATGCACTCGTCTCCACTAGCGAGGGAAGGCGAAGCCCTTTGACTCGCGTACAAAAAACCGACACGAGAACGAGAGCACGCGAGACGAGGCGAGGATAAGCGTATGTATCCTGTACATTCTCATCCTCGCCATGTCTCGTGTGCCCTCGCCGACAGTGTACAGTCACCATTAGGTTTAAGTCGCGTAGCAGCTAAGGTTCAATTATCTCGCCAAGGTTTTCGCAAGTATTTCCACTTATCGCACTTAGGTAGCTTTCCTTCGCTCTGAAGTGATCGCTTTGATAGTTCATATCGAACTGGCGTGGCGCACACTTGGCACAAAAAGGCTCAGTAAATAAAAAAGCAAAATATTTAGTATCTCGTGGGATTCATGTATTTAATTTTTAGGGTTCCGTACCCAAAGGGTGCAAACAGGACCCTATTACTGAGACTCCGCTGTCTGTCTGTCCGTCTGTCACAGGGCTCTATCTCTTGAACCGTAATAGCTAGACACTTGAAATTTTCACCGATTATGTATTACTGTGACCGCTATAACAACAAATACTAAAAATAAAAAATAGTTAAAAATGAAAGGGGGTCGTCATACAAGAAACGTGTTTTTTTCAGCGTTTTTAACTTGATCTTTATAATGGCACTAGCTGTGCCCGCGACTTCGTTCGCGTGGTTGTCGGAACGTAATGTTATATAGCCTAAAGCCTTCCCCAACAAAAAAAGAATTTTTCAAATCGGACCATTAGTTCCTGAGATTAGCGCGTTTAAACAAACAAACAAACTCTTCCGTATTATAATATTAGTATAGATTAACTAGATACTTGAAATTTTCACCAATTATGTATCAAAAAATACTAAAAATAAAATAAAGTTAAAATTAAAGAAACGTGTTTCTTCAGCGTTTTAAAACTGTACGGTGGTACGGAACCCTTCATGTACGAGTCCGACTCGCACTTGCCCGTTTATAAATTTTTGCCTTATACATACAACCTGTAACAAAAAGGGGGTATCAACCCGAAAGGGAGTAAACATACTATTCAACTAACTGAATAACTTTTACTATGGGACCATCCAAAAAATCGCAAAAATAAAATCTACAGCTCCATACAAAATTAAATACCTACTGTGCCAAAATGTATCGAGCTGCAGATTTTTTTTCACAGTTTCAGGGATGGTCCCATAGTCAAAGTTGTTCACATTGGTTAGTACGTTATCTCCCTTTTGGGTTGATACCCCCTTTTTGTTACACGATGTATATCGTTACCGTGGCCGAGCGGTCTGTTACGTTACAACATCTGACGTTTACCCCGCTACATGCGTGAGTGAGACAGCGTATGTATCCATCTCATAGACACAAACACTGCAATGAGGGCGTCCGCTTCGTTAAGCGGGCGCACACGACTGGTTCAGTCTATCTCTATCACAAACTCTACGTGCAAAAGAGATAGCAGTATCCGTCGCGTGATGCCGTGTCTCTTTCGCACATAGAGTTTGTGACAGAGATAGACTGAACAAGTTGCGTGCCCCCGCTTAATGCTTGGTTTATACAGGCTCAGTAATATGGCAGTACAGTAATCCAGTCCAGTGGCATCCTTGGGTGACCATTGACATGCATATCTACTATATTTGGAGAAGAAAAAGCAGGAAAGCGCACCCCGGGCTCCTAAGCAGCACAGCTGAAGATGCAACCGGGAATGTGCTTAACCGGCTCGTTTTCCCCGGCAGTCGGAGGTGATGCAGGCGTCGTTCCACTTCCCGCTGCACCGCTACCTGGCCGCGTTCCTGTGCTGCGGCGTGCGCGAGCTGCAGCTCAGCGCGCGCGACGTGCTGCCGCCGCCAGACCTGCTGGCGCTGCTCGCGCAGCACCCGCTGCGAGTGCAGGTACGTGCGCGCTGCTACGGCAGTGCACACCGAGACGTATAAGTTAACACATACTATATGTAATAACAACCCTGTCTGAGCATTAAGACGATACACGAAGTCCAGTGCTGCCCCCATTTGAAATAAATTATTTGTAAGGAAACGGAGATATCATTTAAAATTTTGAGCTAGTAAAACCTAGATAACCCTTCAAACTATTTTATGAACCACTGTTAACAGTTTAAAGTGAGAATGTTAAGCTTTAGTTTGCATTTTTGCGAAAAACGGCCACTTTTGGTTATGTTGGGTAGCTTGTGTAGGTTCTATTTATCGGTTTCTCGCCAGAGAATAATTACAGAAAATTACCCCTGTTAAAATTATAATAAAATTCAATTTTAAATTGTATCCTACATGGCGCGGCGGGCGAAAAGCGCGCGAATCGCGCGCGGCGGCTTTTGCGGCGATCAAAGGAGCCGACCGACAGTCGATGCCGCGCTGTGACTGTGTCTAGACATGCCGCCACTTTCTTTGAATTTGCTAGATTTTGGGGAAATTATGAAATTTTCTAATGATTTAGAAAGCAGTTAACTTTTTCATTTTTATTACTATTTTCGTTTTCTTATTTTTTTTACTTGTCATTTAGGTACCTACTTACATGCTCTTTTCCGGTCGGACAGGGTTTTCTTCACATATTGTATAGGGTCTAACAAATAACTAAAAATATTTTATGAGTGAATTCAGTGAATTTCATGATACTGAGCAACTTTCCACAAGAAACATATACCAAAATATTAAAAAAAAAATTGGCCTTCCATACAAGTCAACCGATCAGCTGATCCTAGTTTGTATAGAAAGCAGAAAAATATTTTTCATATTTTAATACCTATATGTCCCTAGGCGGAAGTTGTTCAGTATCATGGACTGAATTCGCCCTTCAAATAGTTTCAGTATATTTTTTTAGGCGTTATATAACTTGTTCACGTCGCGTCGCATCTCGGTGTGTACTGACCCTTATCTTGTTAATCCATGTCACTAATATAACGTGCATTCTAATAAAATACAAATATGGTAAGGGGTGATTCAGGCCATCGACACACAAATCGAAAACTACTTCGATTTGGAAATTTTACTATGGAAACTTTAAAATATTTTTCTTTCGTTTTGGGAAACCGGAAAAGTTTTTCAAAATGATAGACTGAACCTTAAAATATTTGTACTTTATCAAAAGTTCTAACGTTACCTCGCACACGGACGTTACGGAACGAAATATCTTCAGGTATTTTATCGACAATATCGATAACTAAGTTTGTAGATTTGACATGTTTTATTCTGTCGTTCCACGCTGAGTGTATCATATTGTGTTCACGATAGGTGTATATTCTTCATCCTTCCCAAGCTGTGTTTTTTATTTAGTTTTATCCCCAACCAAAAAGGGGAATTTGCGCCCGCTACAGGTACATATAAAGTATACGTGGAAAAGACAGTAGTTTTAGAGAAAATCAATTTTGAAATTTCAGCTGTTTGATAATTAAATTTTCTAAAATTTTCTTTTTTTTTTGTATAATTTTATATTAATGTAATGGTCTGCTATTTATATACTCGTAGATTGAAAATTACGTTTTTTTAAATTTACTCTTTCCTGATCTAATGGTCTAGTATATCCAGTGCTAATGTCTTTTCCACGTTGTATAGCTATGAAAATAAAACCAGAATATCTATTTAAATTTATTTATTCATACAAAAGTTACACTAATTTTACGTAAAAAATGTTACATGACTAAAGAAGTACGAGTGAGAATGAGTCTATCACAACATACACCAGCTTACTAAGGCCTACGTACAATACAATTACACTAGTTCGTTCTCGAAATCTCTCGAAATCTAATGATACATGCTATCGGTGAAATCACATTTATTTAAAGCGTTGATTCGCCAGTTTCTCTTATGCTATGACCATCGACTATGGGCATTTTAATCATCTAAACTAATAAGTTATTTTTATTGGTGTCATTTTTTTGTCACTAGGGAATGTTTATGGACAAAACAAGTAACGCTTCTCTCTGGGCGATGACAAAGCATTAGACCATTATCAGTCACCCCCGCTTCCAGCTTGAGGGAACATTTGTTTTTTTTTTCTTGTTCTGTGCTCTGTTTTAATTTACTTTTACTATTTTGGGTGCCTAGTGCTTCACCCTTACCCTAGAATTTACCATACAAACGTAATCTAGCATTAATTTTTAAACAACCTGAAGCAATTTCTTTTAAATTACAAACTTTTGCCGTAATCTAACTGGTTGTTTCAACTTTGCCTTTTAACTGGTTTTTACAGTAAATACTTAAAAGAAATTAGAAAAACATAAGTCTAAAGTGAAGCGTTCTTATGAATCGAAGTTGCGCGCGCGGATCAACGAATGAATGAACTCTTTATTGCACGTATACAAGAATTTAAAAATAACATAGACACCAACCGGTGTTTTATAGCTGATCAGAACGATACACTTGTTAAATTGATTGGAGTTACGATTGTTAAAAGGAGTGGAAGTATGTTACGTTGCGTTTTAGTCTGTCACAGTCACACATCGTGCGTGTAGGGATAGAACGCTTCGGTATAGGACAACGAGAATGTGATTCCACCGCGACGCACAGCGTTGGGTCCATCTTTCATCTATTACTCACTTTTAAGCCTATTCATAAATATTAAAATTGATCGATCCTTTGGGATTTTTCCTTAAATCTATGACAAAATCACAATATAGATTTCAAATATGACATTTGTATTTGATTCTATGAATAGAAGAAATACAATTAACATTACAATTAGTTATTAAGAAAAAAAAATTAAAAATAACATAAAAAATTGTAAAACAAAAATTCTGAATTGTATCAAATTTCAAATACCAAACTTTCAAAAACACACGACAGTCAAACCATTCAACTCGAAAACTCACAAATGACGTGTCAGCGCGGTCCCTACCATTTAGCTGACCATGGGCACGAAGTCGGTCGTATCGTCTTCGTGGTAGTACTCCTCGCTGGGGATTTCCGCCTGCACGTGTTTCGAGAAGTCGTAGGTGATGACCTTCGCAGCTAGGTAGCCGCCGGAGCCGGGCGCGCCGCGGTGGATGATACCGGCTCCGCTCAGCAGGGCCGCTCCTGAAAACATTGAATATTTTAGTGCTGTGCCTTCGGCTTGACCTTTCGGAGATTAGCCATCACTTCTTTTCATGTGCGAACGCTTATTTACATCTGTCCTGTCTATGGGAACGTGTGGTAGGCGCGGGGGTGACCGCGCGCGGGACGGTGCGGCGGCAGGCTCGCGCTCTCTTCAGTTCCCAATGAAAGCCGGCAAGGCCTTGCTCAGGTCAAGCCTCGGCAAGATCTAAACTGTTTCCTTCCCTTCGGGGTGAAAAACTGTTTTATTTTTTATCAATGATGTACAATCACTGGGCAAATCTCTCCTATCTCTCCCCTTGGTCTTTTTCTATAATAAATTAAGGCACGTCACCGGCGGATAAACGGAGAAAACTGTTTTGCTATATTTTTTTTTTTTTCATATTTACGACTAATGATCATCATCATCAGGTCTTTTCAGTCTCCATTCCAAAAGCACGTTACAACTCGCTCTGTACTACCAGAGACATATATTAGCCAGAGCAGTCAGATGATTTGGAGTACACTCTCCACGCTAGCCACACAGGTTGGAGGAGTCTCGTTGATGTTTATAAGATTTGTACAGCTTGTGTTACCCAAGTTGCGACTACGAAATCCACGGGAAGACTTGGAGTGGTCCTATTCTACACTGCTGGGAAAATGTATGTACCTTTCAATGGTTGTATATCGTGGAGTGGTCCTATTCTACTCTGCTGGGAAAATGTATGTACCTTTCAATGGTTGCACCGGTTGTATATCGATAAACGGCACTGTGTTCTGAGCAGCGTCCTTGTTCATGTCGCTGTGTGTGAACTCCAGGTACTGGTCATGTTTGGAGTCCACCGGCAGGGCTACGGAAGACCGCGTCGGAATGTCGGGGTTTCTGAGCTCCAGCTTCTTTCTGAAATTATATATGTTGTGGCCAATCTTCTATCTTCTATATTTATAAAAGAAGAAACTGACTGGCTGACATATTGACGGATCGATCAAGGCACAGCTGAAACCGCCAGGTCTAGAAGCATTCAATTTTGCACAAGCGTTCCTAAATGATGCAAGTGATTTTTGAAAATGTATTCCCTAAGGGGTTAAAATGAGCGTTGGAAAGTTTGTATCATCATCATCAGGTCTTTATTAGTCTCCACTGCAGGAGCACGACCCTCTCTGTACTACCAGAGCCATATATTAGCCAGAGCAGTCAGAGGATTTAGCCTACACTCTCCACGCTGGCCCAACGGGTTGGAGAGGTCTCACTGATGTTGATAAGCTTTGTTCAGTTTGTGTTTCCTAAGTCGCCTTTTACGGATCCACGGGGATACTTGGGGTGGTCTTTTCTACTCTGCCGGGAACCACACGGCTAACTTGTTATTATTTTAACTTCCTCTTATTGGACATCCACATTTGTTGCTAATGTAACTATGTAACTTTGTAAATTGGCTACCAAAGGGCAGGCATGTTATTTAATTTATTTATCATTATATCATATTACATTTACAGTTGCCTAGTGCGTAGCTATTGCACTAAAAATAATTTAAAAATCATGACCTTCATTCAATAAGTGATAAATTTATCTATTGAATAAAAAAAAAAATACTTTGACTTTAGTGTAGGGCCAACAGTTTTAGCATAAATTGTCAATTCTAAATACGAAGATATAAAAATACCGAAGCAATAGAAAAAAAAAAAAAACATTTAAATAGTAGTTACCTAGGCGTGAATGTGCCGTCAGTATTGTCGTTGCTGATCCACTGGCTCCTCTCGGGCGACAGCCGGCCCGTGGTGTAGTTGAAGGGCGTGGAGCGAATCTCGAAGTGCAAGTGAGCGCCGACCATCTGGAATCTGGAAGTACAATGTTTCGTGTTTCAAAGAAATTCTGTCATAAAAACAACCCACTGATTCGAGTTAATAAAGAATATTACAAAGACAGATTCTTCCTTGCTGGTCTGGGAGACGTGATAGTGTGTGTATTGTATTACATAGATACTCACAAAAAACTCGATAAGAAATCTTAATTTTTAAAATAAATCCTCAATTTTAGGTAATACAATGTTTACCTCGCGCCAGTCATAATACGATGGCCCTCTTCTCATACGCCAAGTTGTGGAAGACCACGCCCTCATTTACGTCGTAGTCATCAGGGTCAAACTTGTTCTTGGGCTCGATCCAGGAGCCAGGAGTCACAGAACCTCGTTTACCGAGTGTTCCATTGACCCATCGATATTAAAAAGCACAATTAATGTTTACCTCGCGCCAGTCATGACGTATCCCGAGGGCGACTCCAGTTCATCTAAGTCGATGGCTCTCCTCTCATAAGTCAGGGTATGGAAGTCGACGCCGTCATTCACGTCGGAGTCATCGGGGTCGAACTTGCTCTTAGGCTCGATCCAGGAGCCAGGAGTCACAGAACCTCGCTCGCCGAGCGTTCCCTCGCTGATCTGCAGGTGGAACACCCTTCCGTACTTGACAAGACGTATACCAGTCACTACCCTGTAATTTTTTTTTTTTGATTAGTTGGATGAATATTGGTGGGAATAAATAAAAAATATTAAACGGGATACCCGCACACCCATGCTGTTATTTTACTGATGGGAAGACTAAAGAGGACCATTTAAGGCTCACAGACGCAAAGCTTAGCAGGTAGTGATAAAGCTTAACCCTAACAAAAAATCCATAGGCAAAATTACGCTCGTTGCGCGTTTGATTTTTTTTCACGCTCGATGTGCCCACCAAGCCAGCGTGGCCCTTCAATAAAGTTTCCTAAAAGTGAACTAACTAAACGAAATTATCACAAGTAACACCAACAATATCAAGTAACTACAAGTGTTTATAGTAAAATCCACCCATGTGAGTTGGCGGAACAACTGATGTCACAAATAAATAGTATTTATTTGTGACGTCAGCATCAAGTATGCAAGCCGGGGCCCACGCCCCGGGCGGCAAAGTCGAATATTTGCACCCCTCATTCTTCCCACACATGGGGCGGCATATTTACATTTTGCCCCTCCTAAAAAAGTCTAGATCCAGTTAAATACCAGTGTTTATATACACGGATGGGTGTGAAAGTTATAGAACCCATATAAGTCAGTAGAGCGAGTGTTAGTGTCACAAAACCCTACGACATTAGCCGTAACTGACTTGTTGTTGTCAAAGTCCGCTAAAGCCTCGCCCAAACTGAAGAAACGCTGAGTCGAGTTCTCATGGACATCCTCCTCGCACAGGCAAAAACAGTACGAGCAGTGGTGCAAGTTCCATCTCCACCAAGAATCCACCTTTGGAGAGAGAACAATATGATATCAAGTTAACAATGTATCAAGCGGGCAGAATTGGAGGGGGGGGGGGGGGGTGTAATGGTATCTAGATGCGCATGCGACGTCTACTTGCGCGGCCACGTACAAGATTTTTAGTAGCTTTTAGGTCAGTCCATGATACTGATTACAAAATGCAAAAGAAAAAATAAAGGTTTTGATCTCTAAGTTTTGATTAAGTATACACACAATTATTTTTCGTCTTCAGCATGTTTCCTGTGGATTGTAATTAGTGTCATATTTTGATCACCTTGCTGTAGAATATTGCGCGCTAGAAAAGAATCCTGTGTGATCATGGCGGATACTTTTTCGTTTATAAAATCGCGATTTGAAGGTCCACGGACTGGCCTACGTCCCACCTCTCTAACTACTAAAGACTCCTAAACCGCTGGATGTGTGCGGGCATCCGTGTAAGGTTGGCCACGAACTTGTTAGAATCAACGTCTGACGTCGCCTCAGCGAGGCTGAAGTAGCGGTCGGTCTCGGAGGAGCCGGAGTCGTCGCACAGGCACATGCAGTACGAGCAGTGCCAGAACAACCAACGCCACCATGAATCCACCTGGGGAGATATGCGTTAGGGCTCTAACAGACGAGCTACAGTATGCCCGCGTACCTGGTCGGCGACCGGTCCCAGGCACGCTGTCGCTCGTTTGTCTGAGCCCTTAGCAGTCTTGTTCTTCCTTACCGAGTGTGATCTACGTTCTTTATAATTAAACATATGTGAAAGGAGAATTAACATAAAAATAAAATATGTACTTTAAATTAATAAAAAAATACTTATTCTATTTTTCATTGCCAAAATATATTACCCAATGTTAGCAGTATGACATATCTCGGTTCTGCTATATAGTGGTTTTGAAGTGAAAACTTCTTTAGCCGCGTTGGGCATTTTTTGAGATGGGAAAAAAACCATTGAAATCCCGACAGTGTTACCGTAACCGACACCACCTTGTTCAAATTTTCACTTTTGTCGGCACTCCCGGAGTGCCACTGTTTTTTTAAATCATTGTTACTACAGTACAAAGAGAATGTCAGGTGTGGATTACCTTAGTAGTTAATCCTGAGCAAGTGTCAGCGTGCCCCAATGTCCGTCCGCTCTCGTATTTGACCCATTCGTATCTTCTATGCGTATCGTCCCAGCCATTCTATAATATAAAATAATAAAAACTTTCGCATGCTTCTCCAAAAAAAACAATCAAATAAGATCTGCAATATCTTGTAGATGGAGTATGCCCACTGGGCAAAGCCGCAAATACTTCTGTTGTTCGCTTTTCCTTACTGCCCGTAGGATATTTTCTGCGTCCCATAAGTAATTCCTTTACAGCCTATAGGTCAACAAAGCCATAATGCCATAAAGCCCATAATCACGACACTGGTCAGGCAGGTTGGTGATCGCAGTGGATGGTATAATATAAAGCCTTGACACAGAGGCAGTGCCGTAAATAGGGCGGTGCAACCGGTGCCTAGGCACAGGGCGCAGACTCCGGGGGGCGCAAGAATGGCCCACATGAGTTCTTTAAAAAAAAAATTCTTCCAACATATTCAATGGCATGCAAGTAGGTGCCTTTGGGGGCGCAGTTATAGAAGCTCGCACAGGGCGCAGAAAAGGCTATTTACGGCATTTATTCACTGCACAGAGGACGTTTTTACCGTTCTGATACACCAGTAATATATGTATAAGTCAATGCTTATACATCCTGTAGTCGCCCTTTACGAAACCCGTGGTGGAGGGGTGGAGAAAAATCGTATTTTACACGGCATTTAAAAAGATGGAAATTAAATGCGAACTCACCGGCTGACAAACCCACATGTCCGATTCCACGAAAGTGCAATCAATGATCCGCCCCTTGCAAACCTTCTGTTTCGAGCAGAACTGGTCTTTGAAGCAGCCGTGGTGCTCGGCGACGGTGTAGTAGGCGCAGTTTTCGCGGCAGGTCCCGTCCCCGTTCAGGTCCACCTCGTTCTCGATGTAGCCTTGGAGTAGGCGCGTCACCATGGAGTATGTCACGCCTGGAATTTAATTTGAGAAGTTTTTTTTAAATTTTGTTAAGAAGTTTATCCTTGTTATCCGTTCTGTAAAAGGTTAAAGGTTAAATCATTGAAAAAGGCTATTCTCAGACCTGGAAGGCCAGTTCTGAGAATAGCCTGTTTATATATATCTTGTTTGTCGATTTTTTTTGTGTCAGTTATTTTTTTATTGGAGTTTAATCTGTAGAATGGTGAGCTGCTAGTAGCCAAAAGTAAGTGATTGTTTTGCGCTCGTTTCATTTTGATAACGATTTCATCTCAATTTATCTTGATTTTTAACCGACTTCAAAAACAGAGGAGGTTATGAATTCGTCGGAATCTTTTATTTTATTTATTTATGTATTTTCTCCGATTTCTCAAATACGCCTGACACTATTTGGAAAATCTTTTTTGTTTGAAAGGGTATACAAGTATACCCTGTGGTGGTCCCATAGATTTTTTTTTAAATTGGATGTTAGGCTTGGTGTTGAAGTCGGTTTTGAAAAATTATATTTAGTACATAATCGTAAAAGTGAGGTTAAAGACAGAAGGATCGCCGTGGCCACATACTGGTCTAAGATGATTTGGAATTGAAACTACAATGAAACTATTTCGACTCGATAAGAAGAAGTGTAAAAGTTTTCCAAAACTCACCTTGTTTATGAACGGCGGGGTCACAGCGGTGTAGGTCGCGATTGGCCAGGGCAAGGGCTGCTCTCGCAGCCGCCGCGGTCTGATTGGTTCTTTGTCCGTACCTCTGGCGCGTCAGGCTGGCCTCCTGTGTGAAGTTGCCTGTAAAAGATATGCTGCATGAGGATATGAAGTGAAAAAAAATCTAAACGTAACTTAGAGGAAATAAATGAAATTATGTTCAATTTATACATCCATGATACTGTACAGCTAATAGAGAAAAATACAAAATTCAGTTTAACCCATCCAATATACAATTGGGTAGTTTCCTGGGTCAAAAATAAATTATTAGGTACTGTTAAGAGACACAAAATTATGTCACTTGTCATTGATCACGTCCATTTTGAACGTGATTTTAGATTTATTAATGCAGAAAAACGGATATTAAGAGCGCTATTTGACTCCAAAAAGCTATGACGGCACAGTCCGATATTTCATACAAATATCAAAGAAAATTTTTGTTTTGACGTTTAGAAATAACAGTCTGATTTGACTTTTTGGAAACTAGCGGATTTGACTTCCCACATATTTTTTTCATTCGACAAATCTGAATTTTTATGGATCGCAAAAATATTTTTTTTCATGTTTTTGAAACACAAAACAGGAGTATATAGAGTTAATGTGATATTTTAATGGTTTACTACTTCTTAAATAATAATTTAAGATATAATTTAAAAAAAAGCGACGACAATGCAAGGTCTTCCTCATCAGTTCCACTTCACCAAAACTCACTTTCTGAATACAAATGCTTGATTTCTTGACAAAAACATCAAAATCACTATATGTGTACATATAATATTAGCGGAGTTCCCTCGATTTCCCTAAGATCCCATCATTAGATCTTTACCTGTTGACAATGGGACCAACTTGCATATATCCTTTCAAACAAAAAAAAAAGGATTTGCTAGATCGGTTCATTATAAAAAAAAAATATTGAGGAACTATTAGAGGAACTGTTCACCTTTTCCGTATATCCTGAGCAGCATCCAAGAGAACTGCATCATCGCGTAGCCCTTGATCTCGGCTAGCGATATGGTGTTATACATGTCGTAGATGAGCTGGTGCTGCGACATCTGCAGCTCGCACAGGTCCGGGTGCTCGTCCTGAAAACATATTCATATTCATTTATTTCATGTTTTCATGCACATACAATTGGGTAGTTTCCTGGGCCAAAAATAAATTATTTGGCACTGTTAAGAGAATAAAACGTCACAAAATACGACTGAACGTGATTTAAGATTTATTAATGCAGAAAAACGGATATTAAGAGCGCTATTTGAATTCAAGAAACTATGACGTCACAGTCCGATATTTCATACAAATCTCAAAGAAAATGTTTGTTTTGACGTTAAGAAAAAAGTATCTGATTTGACTTCTTGGAAACTAGCGGATTGTCAAACTTAAATCTAGTTTACAAAATGCACATGAAACCCTGGTAGGGAGGGCGCTATGAAACCATTGTTAAATGTTGGGTTGAAAGGTATTTGATTCGGCAAATTATAGTAATATTTTTTGACAAAAAAAGTAAAAGGGATGTATGTACTCGTATTTATAAGCTTGACGTGTGTGTCTGTTTCTTTTTGATTGAAATATGGCTTTAAGGCGACGTGGGTTCACAATTTGCAATACTGTTCGTGTTTTTGAAAAATCACTGTTATTAAACTACTACAGTTTATTCCTCAAAAAATTTACATAAATATCTTAAGGATTTTCTTCAGACACCCACAATAGCCAAAACACGATTGAGCATTTTTGGCTCGATAGAAAAAAATCACAAACATACCTCTAAATTTGCCTAAATTAGCCTTTATAATACGTCTTACTATTTTATATAATCACCTTTTTATATGAAAATTATACCAAAAAATGTATTATCTAAATATCTATCCGTTTTGGCTATAGAAAAAATTATAAATATAATTAAAAAAAAATAATAAATAAAACGCAGTGGAATATTCGTCGAGAGCGAAGGAAGGGTCGGAGCCGTGCTCGACGATATTTCGCAGTGTTTTTTTTTTGTATTATATTTATAATATTTTTTCTGTAGCCAAATCGGATAGATATTTATATAATACATTTTTTGGTATAATTTTCGTATAAAAAGGTGATTGTATAAAATAGTAATACGTATTATAAAGACAAATTTAGACGTATGTTTGTGATTTTTTTCTATCGAGCCAAAAATGCTCAATCGTGTTTTAGCTATTGTGGGTATCTGTAGAAAATCCTCAAGTTTTTCATGTAATTTTTTTGAGGAATAAACTAGTAGTAGTTTAATAACAGTGATTTTTTAAAAAACACGCACAGTTTTGAAAATTGTGAACCCACGTCACCTTAAAGGCAGTGTTCTTAGCAATGACATGAAAATTTTCTAGGGCAGGTTTTAAAATTTAGACATGCTTCAAAATCTTTCTTTTCAGTAAAATTTATTCACTCATACTCCTATTTTCGATTTTTGAGCTAAGTCATTCTTGCTTGCGCCTCCCGGGGGCCGTCCCCCTGTGCCTGGGCCCTGCTGGTTCACCCCTATTTCCGCGGCATTATCATTATTTTACTAAGCGGTTGTTTTTTATAAGCATTGCGCGTCTGATAAATCGCATACAATTCAAGTAAATAATGTTGATAAACTTGAGCATTACTATCATCTAATGAGAACCGTTCACGGTCGCTGGTCATTCGGTGCTCTGATAAACTTGTTGATTAAAGTATTCTGCGAGTTGCAATAAACAAAAATATTTGCTGCCAACTTCTGAGCTAGATTAGAATTCGTCAATTCATTTGGGATTTGGACTATATAGACCTGTCAAAGTAGTTGCAATACGCTATTTTAGAACAAGTCAAATCAGATACTTTTTTCTTAACGTCAAAAACAAAAAATCAACATATGACGTCATATTTCTTTGGAGTCAAATAGCGCTCTTAATAGCCGTTTTTTAACCGATTTCAAAAAAGGAGGAGGTTATCAATTCGACTGTATGTTTTTAAAAAAATGTATATTTGTTACGCGATATCATCGCCAATTGTGAACCGATTTTGATGATTCTTTTTTTATTTGAAAGCCTTTACTACCAAGTTGGTCCCATTTTAATTTGGTGGAGATATAATGAAGAACTTTGAGGATATGGAAGACACTACTAAAAAAAAATTTTGGTTGCCTGTAAAGTCGGTATACGGGCGAAAGTTTTACGTGACAACGACTTCACTCCACTTCACTCCAAACTTGACTTCCACTCGGGCATGGTTAGCCCGCCTAAGAGCGAGAGAGACAGACATAAAAAGTGAAAGGCACGCGGGCCTCTCACTCGCTCTCATTGTGAGCGCATAACGTGAGCGGAGCGTAACGCAGTTTCTTGAAGTGTCACCCGGCTAACCAATTTATAAGACGTTGTCACGTCAAAAAAAATTGAAGTCAGTTGTTTTTTTTGTTAAAAAAGCATTCTCAGAATTTGATGTCATTTTGTTTCCTAGTATTACCAGGCCTGTGTCACTTCCCGTTTAGGTATCGAAAATGTACCTACATTATTACTATGCGCGCAGGCAGCTCCTCCGGGTGGTAAATTCAGTTATACGAATTGTTTGTCCAGAGTAATAAGAATGAAATTAATGGCTTGCAATGGTTGTCTAGGTATCTATACGAAAAGGTGCTGAATTCTGACGTGAGCTAAATTAAACCATATCGTTAGCCACATTAAATAGATATTTCTTTGAATTTCTTTGCTGAGTGAGACTTCTGTACGTTAGTATTATTTATTCTGTGGTATTATACTTAGTAATTCTCAGTTCTAACAGCCTTAAGGCGAAGATATAGGCAAATGGCCTTGAAGTGTGAAATAAATTATTAACTCGTAAATATGGAGATAATTTCCATATTTCTCTACGTCATGCACTAGATAGCCCTTTAAATTATTTTATGAACTGCCGTTAAAATTATTATTGGTTATCGTCTAGCTTTAAAACTTGCCGTGGCCACTTTGGGCGGAGGCAAGTTTTAAAGCTAGACGGACTAATGTAAATACTTTCAACGGTGATTTATAAAATAATTTAAAGGGCTATCTAGTGCATGACGAAGAGTAATATGGAAATTATCTCCATATTTACGAGTTAACAATTTATTTCAAATGAGGGCGCCACTTCAAGGTCATTTGCCTATATCTTCGCCTTAATTGTCTGCTTTTATAAGTGTGGAAGTATAAAAACGTACAAATATTTCATCGCGAGTTCTTTGTTGTCGAGTATGAATCATAGGCTTGGATGAAGAAATCTGATGACTTGTGCAAGATATATTTTTCGCAGGTGTGGAATGTGATCATGCAAATAATAACATGTTTACTAATAAATATCCCGCGACGTGGACTGTATGATTAGCCTAGTAAACCTGCCAGACTGAAATGTAGCTTACACTGAATGTAATAAGGTTGTTTATTTTTTAAGTCGAGAAGTAAAATGCTTTAAGATTGAGGATTGTGTGTCAAATGTTAGTTCTTAGAATTTTTGCCGAGAGATTATTTTTTTACACGAATCTATTTTGATAAGAGTTCCTGGTATGTTTGTTTTGAATGTTAAATGTTCCTGTGTTTACAGTGAATCCAGTTTATTTAGTAATTGCCAATTAAAATTGCCAATTTCCGATAAACTAGTTGAAAAACTTACTTTTATAAAACAACTAGCTTTAGCCCGCGGCTTCGCTCGCGTATCCCAAATCCCACGGGAACATTACTTTTTTCGGGATAAGAGGGTACCCTATATCCTTCTCAGTACTCCTAACTATGTGTATGCGAATTTGCAAGACGATTGGTTCAGTAGATAAAGCGTGAAGAGGTAACAAACAAACAAACAAACACCTATTAAACTCACTTTCGCATTTATAATATTAGTTAGGATAGGATTTTAATGCAACGAGGCGAAGCTAACATTCTAAAAATCCTTTCATTATGGAAGTGTACTTCACACTTCCATAATGAAAGGATTTTAGAATGTTAGCTTCGCCTCGTTTCACTGAGTTGGAACAAAAACAAGACAAAGAGATAGTCCGACTGGCGGACTGGTCATTTAGTAAAGAGCTACATGGCCATATTAATCAATCCTAATTAGTCCATTACTCGCAATGACGCCGTTACTATTGTATAAAGACGAGTAATCATAAAAACAAAAGGCGGTCACTGACATGACACAGAATATAGCGCTTTCAAATTCTTTTACATCGATTCCGTATCGTGAGTACTAGTTCTTATTCTGTGGTATCGTTCCGGTACCCCGCTCAATGAACTGTGACCGTCTTCGCAAATATTGTGATAAACCACGACTCGGGACCTCTCGGGACACGATAATAACACCGACGACACGTTTTGTTAGTGCTGTAGAGGTAGCTGATTGCTGACCGACGTAACTGTGTCATCGGAACTCACTAACTGTGCGCGGAGGGTCCATAAAGTAAACATTGATTCAACCTCCACACGGTTACATGTACCTGCAGATCCGTTGACATCATTCGGAACAGGCCGCCGTGTTTCATCGATTCTTCCAGCTGCTTTATCGCTCTGATCGCTGATGTCTTCGAATCCACTAGTATGTTCTCCGCCAGGTCCATCCATTCTTTGATAGGCGAAGGTACCGCGCCTGGAGCCGACTGTCGGGACAAGAATTCGATAAAGCTCTTGTATAGACCGTCGACGATCTGTATCTGCTCCAAGGGCCTCTTCCACCACCACACTGACGCTAAAGGCGGTCTAGTTCTCGTCGGAATAGCTTCCACAAGGTTGTCGAAGGCAATGAACGCCTTTGTTAGCTCGACGTCTCCCAGCCCCGACTCTGTCCATTTCGTGTCGGTGACGTTTTCCCACAGCGCGGTTTCCAAGGTGTAGAACTCGTTGCGAATGTGGTCCACGGGCGCCAAGTTTTCAGCGATTGCGAACGCAAACAGCAGCGCAAGGAGCGCTGCTAACCTCATCGTGACGTATAAAGTGAAACGTGTTGTTGCGCGGCTCGGGGCGCACTGACTCGACTGCCTGGAGGGGACAGCCGGCTGCGCGGCGTAGTGCCGCCGCTATGTCGATAAACTGACACGCGACTCGATGTTAACACCAACAGAATGACACTGCTTAAAACAATGATGTTTCAACTCATTTATTGAGACAATCGAAACTGTAACCTTATCCGCAAATCAAATACCATTGTTAAATAATGTTTCCGTGGCTTCCCTTTGTATTGATTGTCAATGGTTCACGGACGCTATCTCCTGATGAAGGTTCCATTAACGATATTCGAAGGTTTCATTTTAAAATATCGATATTCCGGTCGCGTTGTCCTTTCTCGTGCCTATAGGCCCGCATATGTTACTGTTAACTCATCACAATGTTTGCTTTGCGGGTGCGGTGACTCTTATCTTCGAGTGATACGATCGGTTATTGTGATTGCCTATGATTTGTTTCTTAACGTATATTGTTATTCGCTTATTAAGCCCGCATGCGTCAGCTGACGGCTGCCGCGAACCGGCTTAAGGCATGCTTTTCGTTCTCCGAATTTAAATGGATAGTAATTACATTATTATGATTATGATCGCGACGAATTGCTTACAGTTGTAACTAGCGCATCTGATTACACAATGTGCTCAGATTTAACATTTAAGTATGAATTAATAATCATTGTTAATGATATGCAAAGTATGACAAACAAACATTATTATCGGTCCTAATTTGTTAGAATTCTAAAATGACTAAGCTGTTTTCGATGTAGCGATGCCCGTGTGGGCTTTCCTACGGATTGTATACATTTTTTCAGGATAGAAAGTATATGTATTAAGAGTCCCCTTACCCAAGACAGAATCAGAGCTTCCCATACAAACGTAGTCTACGTTTTATTTTGAAACGACTTGTCAGATTTTTCTAAAAATTTTTAACTTTAAAGAAATTGCACATATCTAGGGTTATAATTGGTTTTTACAGTCAAAATATGATCTTGAAAGAGAATATAGTGCATTATATAATTTTTGACCATTAGTATGAAAAACTTTTATACCCTTATAATTTCTTTCAAGTTCATATTTTGACTGTGAAAACCAATTATAACCCCAGATATATGCAATTTCTTTAAAGTTACAATTTTTTACCGAAATCTGACATGTCGTTTCGATATTAAACGTAGACTACGTTTGTATGGGAAAGTCTAGGGTAAGGAGATTCTTAAGTATGTGTTATTCCAGGTAATAAGCTACCTACCTGCCAAATTTCATACCTGAAAGAGTAACAAATATCCATACCGTACATACAAACTTTCGCAGTATATTATAGTAGATCAAAAGTACTTTGAGTTTTAAAAAAAAATGGCCAAGAAAAATTTTGAAGTATTGACATTATATTTAATCAAATAATTTCACAATAAATCCCCTGGGTGCCCAGTGCCGTGTGTTTACGTAATTGCCGCTTCCTGTCTGGGATTTCAATGCGTGCGGAAGTATTTATTTACACTTGTCACACTCCATTGAAATCACCTTGTTGTGTGAGCTACGGTTTTCTCGTTGTGTTTCATTCAACTCTTATGATGTATATGTACACGTGTAAAGAAAAAAATGTAGGTTCGTAAGAAAGGGTCAGGTTTGATGGTACAAAAGTAAATCAACGTTTGCTGTTGAGATGATTACTCGTATGCTCTCGTAACAAATCATTTTTTTTTGTGGTTTTTTGTACTGATTATTATAAATATGAATATGTTAAGTCCCGAGGACCATTGGTTTCTAGTCCACAACAAGCTTCTACTTCCTCGTCGTCCTTAAAAAACTAAGATAAGCTTCTAATAAAAATATTTTTATTCTAAGACTAGCGGCCCGCCCCGGCTTCGCACGGGTATGTATTATACATATAAAACTGTCTCATGAATCACTTTATCTATTAAAAAAAACCGCATCAAAATCCGTTTCGTAGTTTTAAAGATCTAAGCATACATAGGGACAGACAGTGGGAAGCGACTTTGTTTTATACTATGTAGTGATATAGGAAAAAATACTAACTAAATTTTCAGTTTTTACGATCTGTTGCTGAGAAGTATGTTAAATCTTAACTTTTCTACCACATTAACTTGGAAGAATGTTTGTTTTTTTATTATGTTCAATGATGAGACCAGTTCATTCTCTTCATTGTTTTGTTATCGATAAGCAAACGCGCGTGTAATGTCTTGACAGCACTAATGATCAATTGCTTATTATTCGGACGTGCTGAAGATCGAGTTTGCTGCGATTTATCTCGAGTTGACGCGAACTGTAATGAAATCACTCTACTAATGATACAATAACATACTTTGATTGTAGTTTATTGTAGCAAGTAGAGTAATTCCATCAATCACATACGCGTCTGTGATTCTATAGAATATTATCTTCATTCAATATTCATTGTACTGTTATCACAGACCTACCACTACTAGACCTGCATAGTGCGTGGCCACTTTAGTGCATCTCTTTCTATCTTTGATTGTTGCCTCCACCCATATTTTGCACACGTCATAGAACACACTATTGTTACTAACTTATAATAAACTCAAATAAAACCCTAAATCACCTTGATAAAATCCCTAAAATTAATAACTTACTTCTATCGTTTTGTGGTTTGTTTGGCCCAGATTTTGACAATAGGCCAGCTTATAGTAGCCACGCCAATAGAGACAAAAAAACATATCAGCGTTTCTTTTACACTCACTTTGTACTGTATTTGACAGTCTCTTTCTAGCAATATCTTTGCAAGTCTAGTAGTGGTAGGTCTGTGACTGTTATCGATAAGCAAACGCGCGTGTAATGTCTTGACAGCACTAAGTTTGTAATCGCTAACTATTCGGACGTGCTTAAGATCGAGTTTGCTGCGATTTATCTTGGGTTGACGCGAACCGTAATCACTCTGCTAATGCTACAATAAAACTACGTTTATACTAGTATTTATTCTGTGCAAAAAAATACTTTGATCATACTCGGATGCGTAAAATCTAAAAACAGAAGTTTTTTTTAATATTTGACATAATGTGAACCCTATATCCGTTTGTGGTATAGTAGGTCCCAAACTGGTGGACCTATTTTCTTTAAGGTTTCTTTCTTCTATGGAATGCAATGCTTTTATAGTGCTTTATTTATTAGTACTGTAAGTAGTCGGACAATCGGGCGCTTATTGCCTAAACTTCACGCGGGGACATAACACAGCGTTGATACAACCACCAACCTGATAAATAAAACCACCAAAATAAATATCAATCTCCTTCTCTCTATACTCTAGATACTATCTAGCAGTGGCGGCGGGTAAGAATTTGGGCTGGTCAACCCGGCTATAAAACGAATTAAATACGTTTACGAAAGGCAAGTATTTAGCCTACCTACCTCAATTTGCGCACTGTTTACCTGCCGGTAAGCCCATATCAAAACACATCACTTTTCACAAAAACATCCATTGATATATAAGGAATCACAATACACACATTTCAATTCACTAATAATAAGATATTTCGGCAGCTAACACAATCTCGTTCAGTGTTTTTAACAACTTTTATCGTAATTTTTGCATAATAACAACAACCTGCCATGTCTGTTAACTGACAATACTGACATTGACATTTTGCATGATTGCAATGACATGACTAGCGATAAATGGATTTGATTGGTCGTACACTTGCTATTGTAATACCAATTTTAAACCCATATAAATAAAGGTTGATAAGCCGCTCAATGTCCGGCTTTTCTCTCGCTTAATTTTATTTAAATTGTCTTAGTGTAAGTAATATGACTGTGTGCGTTTTTGTAGAAATTTATCATTGTGAGAGTGCTAGAATTCCCGGCGAACGGTACGGGCTTGTATGAAGTATATATTTGTGTGCGTGCGAGACGACATTGTAAATGTGAAAGTGCCTATGTTTAATAAAGATTCGTATTTTGAATATCGGTGTGTGTGCAATCTAGTTATGCTGCTAGTATTCGGCTTATAAAAATATGGTTTTCATTGCGCGGTGCGCTAATCTATACTAATATTATAAAGCGGAAGAGTTTGTTTGTTTGTTTGTTTGTTTGTTTGTTTGTTTAAACGCGCTAATCTCAGGAACTAATGGGCCGATTTGAAAAATTCTTTTTTTGTTGAGTAGTCCATTTATAGAGGAGCTAGCATAGGCTTTAGGCTATGTAACATTACGTACCGACAACCACGCGAACGAAGTCGCGGGCACGCTAATATACTTATATAGCTTATAACTGTTGTTAATAATAATAAAAAACATACATATTAGAAACCCCTATAGGAACTCCTTGGGAATCGGCTTCTAAGAAGGCTCCGCGACTGCTATCTAGTTGTATATGGATTTACTATCCGTACCTAGTGCTGACTTTGTTAAAAATGCTACCTACACTGCCCTACAATAAAATTTTGTAGATCTCATTGCGACAAACAATAATATTTTAATTGAATACCGCTTATGTATGTACTTTCAACGGTGCTATTTCCAAACAAGTTTATAACTTGAATAGCAAAGTTAAATTAAGAGATATTTATTTTTATGAGGTTGGAGGTTGTATCAACGCTGTGTTATGTACCCGGATGAAGTTTAGGCGAATAAGCCCCAGATTATCCGACCGCTAATTATTATTATAGAGTGAAATGCATTGCATGAATAAGCAGACCTGCCTGATGGTCTGGCATAGTTCTAAGTTCTGATAGGAAGATAAATTAGTTGAAAATAATTTGTTTAGTGGCTTGTAACGAAAGACCTTCATACTAAATTGTACTGTTATTTACATAGAACTACTTTGAGGTGACTCAGATCGATCGTGTTACCCTTTTTTGTTCGCGTAATATACTTCTTTCTAAATTACTACATTATTATTTCAGCCTCACAACGTCCACTGCTGTACATAGGCCTCTCCCAAAGATTTCCAAACTGACTGATCTAGAGCGGTTACTACATAGCGAAATATTTTTTTCTAGGTATTGTGCAACTATTTAGGCAAAAACTAACGAAAGTAATGACCACTTAAGCTTCTTTCTTACTTAAACGAGTAGCTTATAATATGGACCGCTAGATATGTACGTGAGTACTAGTACCTATTCTGTGCCTTTATGCCTACCATCACTCATTAAATTGTAAGTATATATGTATATTATTTTACATTTTAACTTGTAATAGTATTCAAACTGCGCCAACTCCCCCACATCTTTTAATAGTCTACATTTACCCAAAGGTTGGCTGGAAAAAAATCACTTTAGTGATAGGGCTTATCACTTACACTTGCCTTTGTACTTACTTGTTGAAAATTGTTTATTTAACGAAGCAGAAATTAGCATTTCAAATATTAGTATGAAGAAAAGTGGGCGCGTGGTGGGGACATCTCTTTCGTACGCGTGATATATAATGGCGACGGTTTTCCTTTCCACCAGATTTGAAAGGCTAATGTTACTTGGTAAATGATCTCAACATTATAAAATTATATACTTACTATGTTCATTTGTTACTAGATATTTGCTGTACCCGAAAGGGTTAAAAGGATGGACTGTAATTATAAATATAAGACTTCTTGTAAAACTCTTATTATCAAATAAAGATTTGATTGATTGATTGATTAATTGATACTTTTGATTTAATTAACAAAAGTTAAAAACCGTATTGGCTTAACGACTGCCATTTAATGATGACAGTGGGGACCATCGATCATATGATTACTGTACCAACACAGAATTAATGTATTATATGTAAATGACAATATATAAATGCTGACAGTAGGTAGCGGTCTGTGTGTGACCTTACAGCCGTACAAATGCAGTGGTGGAAATTACGAGAACTCATGTTATGTAACAAAAGAGATACTTACTGAGTTCTAACGACCTTCGTGGCGTAGTGGTTAACAGTTAACACGCCATTCAGGAGGTTCTGGGTTTGATCCCTAGCCAGGGCAAGTTGGATAATGGCCTTTTTAGGGTTCCTTAGCCAAATGGCAAAAAACGGAACCCTTATGGATTCGTCATGTCTGTCTGTCCGTCCGTATGTCACAGCCACTTTTTTCCGAAACTATAAGAACTATATACTGTTGAAACTTCGTAAGCAGATGTATTCTGTGAACCGCATTAAGATTTTTACACAAAAATAGAAAAAAAACAATAAATTTTCGGGGTTCCCCAACATCATCATCATCATGTCAGCCGCATAACGTCCACTGCTGGACATAGGCCTCTGCCAAGGTTTTTCAAAACGACCGATCTAGAGCGGCCTGCCGGGTTCCCCATACTTAGAAAGAACTGAAACTCAATTTTTTTTCATCGTGTCAACCCTACGTGTGGTGTATCTATGTATAGGTCTTCACAAATGATATTGAAGTTTCTTATATAATTTTTTTCTAAACTAAATAGTTTGCACTTCCCAATTGGTAAAATGTGTCCCCCCCTGTATATTCTAAAATAAGAGAATGATAAAACTAGAAAAAAGTTATATGATGTACATTACCATGCAAACTTCAAATCAAACCAATTTTCGGTGGAAGTTTGCATGGTAATGTACATCAACATTACCCATGCAAACTTCCACCAAATATTGGTTTGATTTGAACGAGATCTATTAAGTAGTTTTTTTTAATACCTCATAAATCGTAAACCGCAATTTACCTTTCATTAAATCAATAACGAACTACAAGAACTTTATATTATGTTACTTGCTGCTACGGAACCCTTCATGGGCGAGTCCGACTCGCACTTGGCCGCTTTTTCAAATTGTCCTGGGTCTTGTGTGTTTAGCTGTGTATGTATTTATTGTAAAATATAGTATAGTTGCGTTAGTATCCTATAATACAAGTTTAAACTTAGTTTAGGGCTAGCTCAATCAGTGTGATTTGTGATGTGTCTAAAATAAAAATCAATAAAAAATAAACGGGCAAGTGCGAGTCGGACTCGTACATGAAGGATTCCGTAACACCGTACAATGTTTTAAAACGCTGAAGAAACACGTTTCTTGTATGACGACTCCCTTTAATTTTTAACTTTTTTTTAATTTTTATTATTGTTGTTATAGTGGCCATAGTAATACATACTCTGTGGAAATTTCAAGTATCTAGTTAATGCCATTATAAAGATTAGTTAAAAACGCTGAAAAAAACACGTTTTTTGTATGACGACCCCTTTTAATTTTCAACTTTTTTTTATTTTTAGTATTTGTTGTTATAGCGGCCACAGTAATACGTAATCGGTGAAAATTTCAGGTGTCTAGCTATTACGGTTCAAGAGATAGAGCCCTGTGACAGACGGACAGACAGCGGAGTCTCAGTAATAGGGTCCCGTTTGCACCCTTCGGGTACGGAACCCTAATGATTACTAATTTTGCTTATAAATGCAGATGAAAAGTAGAGCGTGCTACTCCGGGTACGGTATTATTTTTACTGCGGGTCATATACATGGATGCATCGCTTCACTCAGGATTCAATCGCTCTGGATTCAAAGTAGCGCCCTCGTTGGTCATTGTAGGAGACTAGACATTGTCGGCCACAACGGCCTTAAAATACCTTTACACTTTGTAGCACAATCTACTATATTATAAAGATCTAAAACTAAATGTTTATGCCTCGGGGATTAAATATATATTTTAATCCCCTTGTAAACCTTACATTTAAATTGTATAGTAGACAAAACTCAAACCTTAGGAACCGATCATACAGTACGAAATGACGTTTCTGTAGATGTGTCTTTGAACTAATGAAAGGCTTTTATGCTCTTATATTATATCTACATACAACATTGCTCTTCGTTTATTGAAGTCGGCCATCATAAAGGCTAATGGAATTCACACTCGGGCTGAGTTGTCTGACCTCGTCTGACTCATACAAACGGTTAATTCTTTGTTATTATCCAATCGCGGTTTGATTCCATTGAATGTTCACAATGAAACCACGTTTTGTGTATTTGATCTTAAAAATTTGATTATGAGAGGGCTGTTAAGATTGACCTATATATCTATCTGTATAACTCTAAAGCGGACGAACCGATTTGGTATTTGCCTTTTTTGAAAGGGTACTTGATTCACTCTAAAATTTCCTTAAATTATAACCAAGAATAAATATGGTTGCCTGTAAGAGATTGCTTCGGCGATAAGGCCGCCGTCCGTCTTGTATTTGAAATATTTGTAATTGTTGAAAATATTGAAACAAGGGCGCGTAAATTTAAATAATATAGTATATATAAAAGAGATGTTACTGTCAGGAATATTTTAATGAAGTAACAGGTCAAACATCAAAAGTTAAAAATAGAATATATCTATTATAAAAAGAAAAATAACTTATAAGGAGTCTGCACAACAGAGATTAAACATAAAGACAGTATATACAACAGTAATTGTAAATGATGATTGGTGGAATAAAGTATTTTGTATTGTATTGTATGAAAACTTTGGATCAACCCAGTTTCATTAAAAAAGTCGAAATAATATTTGAAAACAAGTTTTTTAAATTTTAGATTTCCAGAAGTTAATTACATATCTATTTTACAATGTAGTTTTATAACATAACAGAAAACAGTTTATTCAAAATTGAAACAAATTATTAGTCACACATTTATCATCACTGATTAGGGCAGGAAGCGCGTGTCCTTTGGAACTATGTATGTATATCATGCCAATGAAACAATTTTACTATGTAGTTTTATAACATAACAGAGAACAGTTTATTCAAAATTGAAACAAATTATTAGTCACACATTTATCATCACTGATTAGGGCAGGAAGCGCGTGTCCTTTGGAACTATGTATGTATATCATGCCAATGAAACAATCATCTTGTAGTGACAAAATTGTCACAAAGTGTTGTATTGTAGGTATTGTTATTGTGATGGGAATGTATAAAGGCCTATTTAAACCGAATTGGTATCCGCTACCGCCGTGGGTAGCGGTAATGCCTGAGCGATATCCCGACAGGTATTTAGTATGGCATTCCCGCAGCTGGCAACGTTTTGTAAACATTACTTATTTTACTTTCATACAAAGTAGAAGAGACATACCCGTAATAAATCGAACCACGGGCTATACTAGATGACTAAAGTATAATGAAATTAAAATGCCAGTCAAAAAAACAAAAAAAAAATCGACATTTCCATACAAATCGCCCGGATGGCCGCACACTTTTGTATGGAAATGCCGAAAATTATTTTTGTTTTTCGTCTGTTATTTTAATTTTATTATACTACAATGGTCTTGTATAGACCGTGGTTTGATTTATTACGGGTACGTCCCTTCCACGTTGTATAAGTAATTTTATTTTAATGTATTGGTCTAATAAAATATCCTGTGCTATCATATACATATTACTCCAATGTCTTTTCCACATTGTATACACTAAGCATCAAGTAAAAAAAAAAAAAAATACTTTGACTTCAATAATTTTAGTTTGTAGTTCGTGTTGATTGTTTGTTTGTACTACTGCATATCGATGTAACAATCGGGTGTGTGCTTGTGTGACACTTGTGATGGTAAATACTGTAATCGAGTATTGTTTACCGCGCCTTTTGGCGAACAATGCGCCTGATCACGGAATGTCGTGTTTGCGCAGGCTGGATTGTTAGCTACGTAAGCAATGGTAACCAAATTGCAATAAAAACTTGGTGTAATGTCACAGAAGATAGTAAGAGTATTACACACAGAACGGAATCTAATAAGGTCCCCGCACCTATCCCCCGTTCTCGCTTTGTCGCGGGGCGAGAGCGGGCGAACACACACCCATTGACTTGACGTGTGCACGGCGGCACAAGAACGGGGGAAAGGTGCGGGGACGGGGAACGTACCTTAGGAGATTCCATTCTGTATGAAATAATTTTACTGTCTTTTGTGGTAATTTTACACATTTTGGAGCAGACGCTAAGTGGAGCTGTGCTGTAACAACCGAATCTGCGGGGGTACGCATTGCTAGAGCGCTCTCGCAAGTTAAGTAACCCCAGGCGTGATTCCCACTTGGGTGTAAAATAAAAACCACAAGTTGTGTAAAAAAATATTGAGCTTCTCCGTGCTTCGGAAGGCACGTTAAGCCGTTGGTCCCGACTGTTATCGTTGTATGGCAGTTGTCATGCTATGTCAGAGGCCTGTAGGCAGCTTGAAAAATTTGTTAGTGGTCAGTCACTTACAAACACGAAGAAATAAATATAAACAACCAATTATATTTCGTAATGACTAGACAGCTGATGTAGGTAGGTACGAGTACTATCTCTTTCTTTTTTTATTTATTACGATCAGATGCGATATATTTACGATCAGAAGAATGTAGGTACCTTTATATTTTAATTTCAAAAAAGTTCGCGTAAATTGTTTAAAAACTGATAGGGTGACAGATAAGCAGAGTAGACCAATAGAATAAAAATATGTTATCTATCATGTCTGTTGATGAAATAATCAGACATCCACACAAAAAAACGTGATCCATGACTTTATGTAGGTAGGTACCTATATTGTGCTATAAAAAAGTTTTGAAGATGTAGGTAGGTATTATTCTTTTTATTAATTTTCAGTCTTAGATTGTATTTATTATTAGAAAAAGAGAAAGGAAGCATTTCTGCTTTTATAGTTTGCTGAAAGTAGTGTCAATGAAGGTAACTATCGTTAAAAAAGTAAAAACTAAACTAATTATCGTAAAAAAGAAGACTTAGATTCAATTAAAACTTACCAAAATCGGCAATCGTTGTCCATCTAAAAACATAATCACGATAATACGAACCTGGACATCTTCCATAACCAATCCGAACAAGTTCCTCCCCAACAAATGTTTGTGAGGGGGCGCGATTAACGCATGCACCCGGTCCAAAACCGAGGGCAACGCCCCCGCGTCGTGCGACACACACCACTGCGCGAAATTCTCTAAAGTACTCTTCTCCAGGTCCCTCTGCAGAGTCACATACTCCCTCATC
The DNA here is from genome assembly GCA_963576875.1 of Acrobasis repandana. Taxonomy (NCBI): domain Eukaryota; kingdom Metazoa; phylum Arthropoda; class Insecta; order Lepidoptera; family Pyralidae; genus Acrobasis; species Acrobasis repandana. The sequence goes on along the minus strand of OY756227.1, from coordinate 19,890,741 downwards.
TTCGCATCGGCTGCTGAAACGCGACTTAACAGATCTGCCATTTCATGCAACCGTAATTCTAATCGCGTTCCTTTGCCATTACTCTTCGTTAGCAGCATCAGCACAGCGCTGGTCCTCTCTATATTGGATTCCACTCTGTCAATATGCCGCGTGATTTCAGCCATTCGCGCCAAGACAGCTCTCTCCCGCCTCCTGAAGAGCGGAAGTTCCACTCCGCCCGTCGCATTGAATGGCTTCCCGACTATGTCCCAAGAGTTGATGATGTCTTCTCCAATTTCTTTGCCGAACTTTAGGATTTCAAGTACATCATCGACGAGCGCGAATGAAACGTGCGCTAGAACGAGCAGCGCGAGCGCAGTCTGCACTCGCACAGCCATGTCGACGGACGCCGGAGTACTGGTTACCGCGCGCGAGGTCACGGTGTGCCCAGCTGCCGACTTCTAAGTTTACTAAGTTACACTTTCACACGCTAAATCAATTGAGTTACTCAAGATAAAGTTAAGAGCATAATATTTAATTTTGTGCTAAAGCGGTTTTGCGAATGACTCATCCAATGAGTCGTCCATGGAGTAACCGGTTTTGCGGTCGCTAACTTGTTTTGTTTTAGCTGTTGTAATGAGTAAGATCACTTCGACTTTTATCCGAATATATATTTTAACCTGTATTAGATACCTATAGCACACAGTACTCATGTTTATTTTCGAAATTCAATAAAATCAAAACATTTTCGCTAAAAATATTTTTTTAAAAGGATAAGAATTGCATTGATATTTTTTCCTAAAAATCGGGAGAATACTTTGCAACAGGCAACACTGGCCGCACCCCGTCCGGCGTCCCTGCAGTTTGTAAACAAAAAGTTTATTGTCATACTTTGAAGTCGCTCGCATCCGCTTTTTTGTATGATAGCTATTTCGTGGCAGGTAAAGGGTTAAACATTTTAATATTTATACTATAACTTATAGATTTTTAACGCTGTGTGAGTTCAATTTCAAATTGATTTTAAAAGAAGATTTTTTGATTAGGTATTTATGTTGTTTTTATCTTATTTTTTTTCTTTGTCTTACCTTACGCAAAGCCTAGGGCCACACGACCCAAAGGCCACTTTTAGCGTGATGGTAAGCGAGAAGGTAAAAAAGTAATCAAAATAGGGTTGAAGAGTGATGATGAAGAGTTGCTAGCCGCATCGCCTATTAACATGATTATTAATATTTTTGTACCTCATATTATTTTGTTATCCGCGGATGTTCCTTCCACATCAGCTCCGTTCGTTGATCTTCTATTTTGACGACGGCTATTTTGCTTTACTAAAAACCCTTCCTTGTAAGGTGTCATTTGAGCATTAGCATTTGCCCTTAGAGCATATGATGAGACAATATTTTCCTGGATCAGTAGAGGGAGTTATGAAATGTTTGTATTGTGCAAAGATGCATTTTGATGTAGTTACTAGGGTTCCGTACCTTAAATAGTAAAAAGGGAACTCTTATAGGACCACTCACTTAACTGTCTGTCCGTCTGTCACAGCCAATTTGCTACGAAACTACTGGACCGATTGAATTGGTACACTGAAGTATGTAAGTCAGTGACTCGAAGACAGACAATATAATATAATACCGTAAATAAATGAATTTCAAATATACTAACATTAAATAAGTTTTGAGAACTACTTATATCGTGTGACATATCAAATGAAATAGATTTTTATGAGAATTTGCATAATATATTTCAAATTCACGCGGAGTCACTAATCGAACGTTTTTTCGTAAGGAAAAATCATTCGTTTACATGAATCCGCGTTTCAAAAATGGCACTTAAGGTTCTTTTTTTTAATTCATAAAGATCAAGTTTGCGTTGCATAATGAAATTTATTAGAACATGATATGATATCACGCGTTTGGATGATATTATGGTTACTATGACACTGGTTGTTATAATGTTGGCAATAAGCTAACTGTTTCAGAAACTTTTATAGGGGATTTATAGCATGGGTGTAGATAAAATCATACTTCATATTCTTCGTCTTATTGACCTCGTCCCACTTGTATTTCAATTTGGTGATTTAGTATGTGTTTTATTTATATTATGGTTTATGACAAAATAAAATACCAACTACATGTGCCGCGTGGCTTTCGGCCCAGAATAGGACCACTCCATCTCTTTTTGTGGATGTCGTAAGAGGCGACTAAAGGACTTAAGCACAAACATCTCGAGCTGCATTCCCAAGGATAACGTCAGGCGACGGCCGCCCCGTCGTAAAACTATAGCCAAGGCTTTTTATTTTTATTTTATTTATTGGCACACAGAACAGTCTTAGAACTCAGCTTTACAAAATAAATTATACAATAGAAACATATGTCTAGTTGAAAAACCAAAAAACAGAATAGTGCGCACATGCAGCATGCTAAACATTGTTTTTTGACAAGAAAAGTTTTTTTATACTTAAATTTTTAAATAACATACCTAGTCTGATTTTTTATTCCGTAGAATTTTGACAGCTGTAAATTCGGAGTCTGTTCATTTTATTTATTAGTGAATATAACCATTTTATTAAGTACGGCGCTCCAAATTAAAAGGAGTTTTACGGCGAGCGGTATTTACGTCTCTTTTCATCAAGACTATATTTCATATTAGATTTTAAATAAATTCTACTAGCTTGGTACCGCAGCCAATAAAATGAAATACGAATTTAGTTTTATTTAATTTAGTAGTAAGTAATTTTTGTACGAAAAAAGTATTTTTAAAATGTTTTGAAAAGGTTTATTATACATGAATTAGTAGGGAGTGATGCCGGCTAAAGAAAAATAACCTGCTAACTTAAAATTATAACTTTGATAATTCAGTATTAAAAAATGTCAATACATTTTAAATATACCAGAATGTTTAAAATTTATCTTTTTCAAGGTAAAACATAAAAATTGATAACGAATTTAATTTTTTATTGCCCTTAAATGGGTTCCTTTTTTCGCTGGAGAGCTTTTTTAGTTGCAACACTTTTGAAATGTCAGAATTCTAAATAAAAAATCAGACTTTAATACAGCTAGGGATATATAAATATACTTTCAGATATAAGTGTTTGACGATTATTATTCAGGGTCTAACAAAATATACTGAAACTATTTTAAGGGTGAATTCAGTTTATGACACTGAACAACTTTCCCCAAGGAACATATATCGAATTATAAAAAATAATTTTTGGCCTCCCATATAAGTTGAGCAATCAGTTGATCCGAGTTTGTATGGAAAGCCAAGAATTATTTTTTATAATTCGATATATATGTTCCTTGGGGAAAGTTGTTCAGTATCATTGACTGAATTCACCCTTAAAATAGTTTCAGTATATTTGGTTAGACGTTATATAATAATTTCTACTTCACTTCGCAAAGTTTTCGGCATCCTTTCAACCAGACATAGACATTGAGATTTCAACGCGTCTCCGCGATGTCACGGGCGATCCAAGGGCGGGCAGCTACTTTGCACAAAGGATTTCTATCGCGGTGCAGAGGGGTAATGCTGCCAGCCTTTTGGGTACCCTGCCTCGCGGCGAGGCGTTGGAGTCTCTTTTTTATTTGTAAATTTTATTTTATTAATTTGTAATGAGACCTATATATTGACTTTTGACATAGACATTAATAATAATATGCGATAGCGATAAACTCGCGTAAAAAGTCCGCTACTGGCCGACAAGTTTCGACAACATCCGGAGGCCTTCCTCAGAGCGCGGCTCGAGCCGTCTTTGTGTATGCGTCGCGACTCACATTCGCCCTGATGTGCCATTAGCTGACTTTTAACACGAGTTACCCGTTTTCGCATCGTATTAATAATGTCTATCGCACATAAGTTTTTAACCATAAAAATAATGGTTCCTTGAAAAAAAGATAAACGGGCAAGTGCGAGTTAAACTCGCGTGGAGAGGGTTCCGTACAATTGATTGAATTCTTATAGGTTTTTCTGTAATCTACGAGCAATGAACTATATTTCGTATTTTTTTCAAAATTTTAGGCTCAATAGTTTCGGAGATCGGGGCGGGGGGGGGGGGGTTTCAATTTCCTAATTTATCCCCCGAAAATGACCCTTATTTCAAAAAAATATTTATTTACTTTACACGTGTGTGTTTGGGTCATAGGATTACACCATCCTACCAAATTTCACCTGATTCGGTCCAGTAGATTCGGAGCAAATTGGCTGTGATAGACGGACAGACAGACAGACGCACGAGTGATCCTATAAGGGTTCCGTTTATTCATTTTTTGTATGGAACCCTAAAACACGACCTTGGAAAGAGGGGTTAATGCGGTTTTCTTCCATAGATATAACCAACCAATGAGGAAGGTACTTACCCGTGCGGAACTGGGGCGGGCCGCTAGTCATCAATATAACAATATGACCTTTTGACTGTTTAGTCTTTACAAAGAATACGAATATATAAATGTTTTCGCTAAGTAACATATTGTTGTAGAAATTGCGATAACTCGATGTAAATAACCGACTGTATTCGATAACAACCGACTGCTTGTTATTCGTAGGGCTGCCACTATGCCTGTTAGGGGACGACCAAATATTACGTCACGCAGAATTTTGAATTTTCGAACCTGTTTTTTCCTATCATTTAACACTTTAGCTTAGCGTTAAGATTATACCTATTTTACGTACATTAATTTTATAGTGCATTAATCAAATAAATAAATAAAACACGTACATATACTTCCATTCCATGTTGGTCTGAGAGAACAGAAAAAAACTTAGAATGTACCAGCTGCCTCGCTTCCTGTGCAGATCGTAAAAGCCGTACGTATGAGGGAGGAATCATGTCAAAAGGCGATGCGGCTAGCAAGTAGAGGTGAAAACTTCCAGGAAACATTCCACTTCTAAGGAAGTATTCCTAAAAACTTCCAAAACTTCCGGCAATTTTGGAAGTTTAAAAAAATATTTTTTTACCAAAAAATAGGTGAATTTCGTTACATTTAGTTAAATAATAAGATTCTTAAATGGTATATAGGTAGTCTACCTATAAGTAGGCGATTGAAGTAAATATGATTTTCTGTGTTGAAATATTAATTTTAATATGTATGTTTTATATGCATTTACTTATAATAGGTACCCAATGACAATAAAAAATTGGTAATTTGTAATATTCACTGTCTACCAATAGTATCCTCAGTTTTTATAAGTCAATAATCTATTTTGAAAACTTCCAAAGTTGCTGGTAATTTTGGAAGTCATGAGGAATACTTCCGGAAGTATTCCTGAAATATTCCAAAGTTTCGAAATTATTCCGAAATTTTCACCTCTACTAGCAACCCATCATTATTTTGATTCTTTTTTCCACCTTTTCGACCACCATCACGCTAAAAGTGGGCTTTGGGTTTTGCAGCCCTGGGCTCTGTTTGCTCAGAGCCCCAAGAGTCCCAAGACCCAGAGAGCTCTGTCTCTGATTAGGGATACGGACGTGATAGTATGTATGTATGTATTTAACACGTACTGTTTACGTTTGGCATTCCCCATTGCTCTGACGTAATATGTGGATGGCCCCTTAGATGTTTATCCTCCAAAATACACGGAAGACTTTTGCACAAAATGTTTTTTTAAGAATATGTTCATTCTATGATACTGATTAGAGGGCGTCCATAAATTACGTAAGGTGTTTTTTTTTAATTTTCTGTCTCCCTCCCTCCCTGGTGAGATGTCGTGAGATTTTATTCAACCACCTCCCCCATCCCTTAATCTCACGTGAAATTTTTCAAAATGTGGCTTTCTTACGTAAACGCATCATCATTTCAGCCGCATAACGTCCACTGCTGGACATAGGCCTCTCCCAAGGTTTTCCAAAATGACCGATCTAGAGCGGCCTGGCCTACGTAAACGCGTTGGATTGTCATTGTAAAAAGAAAAAAAAATTGCTTCGTGCTTTTATTTACGACTAGTTAAGACTAGTAATCAATATTGCTGATAGTTTAATTATAAGTGTAATAAAAATTTAACAATAGAATATTTAAATCGTAACGTACTGTGATTAAAAAAAGAATATCTACTCTAATTCAGTCCATGGAGAATCATGCGCGGTCTCAAGAGAGACTATTGGAACCAACATGTCCATATGATTTTCAGTAAAATCATCTGCTCCTTCAACTTCGTTCTGATCTAGCTACTCTAAGCCGTTGGCGCTTGCGCACAGTAACTCATTAGCTCGTCTTGTGACAATCCGTGAGACAATACGCGCTTGCTTAGCTGGTGCAATGTGGGCTGCTTGCATCGAGTCGCGCGTTCGCCTGACAGTGGCGCGAAAACAAAGGATGGGCTACACTGTACCGTAAATTCAGATTAAATTGAGCTATTCGGTATAAAACAAATATGGTGGTTTGACAGTCAGGAGATGTATAACGTCGAAGTATGAATGAAATTATTTTCTTTCGAACGAATTAGTGAATGATCTTAATCGTATTACGATTACGCTTAAGATTAAATCTTAAGCATGTACAATCTGGATTAATGGACCAAAATAGTATATATTTTCTTTGTTTCAATCAGAAAAAAAATTGCGTGATATTTGCCGAGACCTCCCCTCTCTCTAACGTAAGATTAGATGAGATTTGACTCGACCCCCTCCCCCCCTTAAACATCTCACGTAAGTTATGGACGCCCCCTTACGTACTCCAAGAAACATAAAGCTAAATAAACTTTTTTTTAAACCTTTGACTTGCCAATCGATCGCTGGATCCTTGATGCTAAAAGTGTCCACCAGAGGTCGCATTTCGTTTTAGTATTCGGCCATTTGATTCTTGCGACAGTTTATCAGTAACTGGTGTTATTTTATTTTTCACTAAGTTTTGATTAGGTATATTTAGGTATGAATATGAATGATGAATGTGTTTGTAGGTATATTATATTTTAATGTTATTTATTTATTCCTGTAACTTCGAAATGCCTAAACAGATGTATGAGATGAGGTATCGTTAGAATCCTTACGTAATTCCGAGTGACATAGGCTATAAATTTTTTTGGAAATTTATGGGCAGATTTTTTATATGTATAATTTGCCAGCCCTGGTGATCATTCACTCGCATCGCATTACATTTGAATGATGGGCAGTTATATCGTGTCAGTTTCGTCGTAGATTTGCACTTTGCTCTCCAAGATATCAGTGAATAGTAACCATGCGTATTGATTTTTTTTATAAATATATCTTCCATAAAAATAATTTTGGCCGAATGGATAGCGAAAGAGCCTTTACCCAACAGTTGGACACCAATATAGGCTAAAAAAATTAATTTAGAAGTCTTAAGAAAAATAATTTAATATTAAAAAACTCACAGTTTATCTCGCTGTATAAATAAATATTCGCATTTCTACAGTTCCAATAGGTTTAACTACTATTATGTCACTTAAAAATTACGGAGTTGTTTTATATATATTTTTTTTTTCTCAGCCTGAAGTAATGTATCACTGCTAGGCAAAGGTCTCTCCCTATTCTTTTCACATGCTTAATTTTTAAAAATCTATAAAACATATGAATAATTCTCATAGCATATAGAATTGGTTTTCTTATCTCAACCTTTACATACCTTAATATTCTGTAAAATGAGTCCCAGGATGCTCCACCCTAGCAGACTGTCCTCATTGACCACCACCAGGAGATGGATTCGCTCCAGCAACCCCCTAAGCGCTTCGGGGTCATGGGACACACAAAACCTCGCAAAGTCCTCTACAGTACTCGGGTCTATACTCTCGTAATAGTCCAAATAGCTCTTCAACATACTCTGGCTCGTCTCCAAACGGTTCAAAAGATTCGACATCTCGTTCAACTTCAGTTCCAGCCTCGTCCCCCTCTTGTCCTTTCCGAATAAAGAAATCACTGTCCCTATCCCTTTTACATGTCGCTCCTCCAGTTCTATGTTCTTGTTGATGTCTACCATCATCTCGAGAACGTCTCCGGAGACGTCATTTTCGTCGGAGCTTTCATTGATGAGGTGCCAGGTGTTTGTGATGTTCTGGACGATATCTACACTCAATTGATTAACTTTGATGTGTTCTAGTGCTTGTCCTGAAATCGCCAGGGCGATAAGGAACGCGGCGCAGCGTGTCCCGCACATGTCGGCGGCTGGCTCGCTACTGTGCCAATTCTTCCCGTTCGCCCTTATTTATTGCGAGTGCGATGTGATAGCGAGGTTTTGTTTATATTAATTTGCAGTCGGTTAAACTAAACGCGTCATAAGCCTAACTTGATTTAAAACACCACTTGTAATCCTGGCTTGATAGTGCGTGATTAACTGATTAGATCTGATGGGGCTGTATAAGAAAGAACATTTATAAGGACATTTTTTTAACTATTGCAGCTAAGACATGGGGCTTAAATCTTCTTCTACACCTTAGCGCATTCCCGGTTGCATCCTCAGCTGTCTGCTGCTTTAGAGCCCGGGGTGCGCTTTCCGCTTTTTCTCCACCAAATATAATATGCATGGCAATGGTCACCTAAGGATGTCAAAGACCTTGCGAAGTGGAGAAGAAATGGCCGGAACAGTTTAAACGATTTGGCTATAGTTTTACGACCGGCCGCCTGCCTGACATCAATCTTCCTTGGCAATGCAGATGTAGCACAAGATGATTGTGCTTAGTCCTTTAGTCGCCTCTAACGACATCCACAGGAAGAGATGGTGGTGATTGGTCCTATTCTAGGCTGGAAACTACACGGCATATAGGCTTAAATAACTTATTTCTTATAAAGATGTTTAGAAAGACGACCGTTATTATAACACAATGTTACCCATCTCAGGAAGCCTATGAGCGTTTACACATTATGTCCGCTGCGGCGTCGCGCGCTTGGATTTCTGTAGTATTACTGTTGTTGACGACCTCTGTGGGTTAGTGATCATCATGCTAGGCTGCCACACTGGAGGTCCTGGGTTCAATCCCTGGTCAGGTCAATATGAAAAATGATCTTTTTCAGATTGACCTGTATTTGTTATAAAATACAGTATCGTTGAGTTAGTATCCCGTAACACAAGTCTCGAACCTACTTTGGGGCTAGCTCAAATTATTATAGTTACGCCGGCGGCGCCGCAGCGGAGCAGACCGTTGCCGCTGGGGCGTAATGTGAGATGTGTTAGTAGTTCACATAATTGCATAAAAGTACTAATTTTGTCGATGACATGTTGGTTTTATTGGGAAATACAGTCATTTAATTGTGGTTTGAAATATAATTTTACTAAGTATAATATTCTTATTGGTACAATGCCATCATATACTTATGCAATTAGTAATAAGAGTGCACAAGTTTGTGATAAAGTTATATGTAAGTATATAGATAAATAAGAATGTATGCAGTGTTGTTTAAGGACTATTTGAAGTATTGTGAATATTGTATTACATATAGGACGGAATCTCCTAAGGTACGCGCAATATGAGTCCCCATTCCCCATCCCCGCACCTCTCCCCCGTTCTTGTGCCGCTGTGTGCCGCCGTGGAGAGCACACGTCAATGGGTGTATATTCGCGTGCTGTCGCCCCTCGACAAGGCGAGAACGGGGAGAGGTGCGGGGATGGGGAACAGGGACGCATATTGCGCGTACGTTAGGAAATTCCGTTCTGTATGTAATACTCTTACTGTCTTCTGTGATTACGATTTACTCACGTAGCGTAGTTGGAAAGGCCGACTACGCTATGCAAGTAAACTGTATACAATATTCATAATGAATTTATCTCACGTTAGTTTCAATACAAGATATATTTTTAAATACTAAAATCCGAGTCCTTCGGGATGATTCATGCTGAAAAGTACGTTAATCCAGTTAATGCAGGGATGAAAAGCTAATAATGTATATACCCTAAATGGTATGACTTGATTTATTTTATTTCTTAGTTTCTTACATTATGGCCTATAGAGGGCGCCATATTGAATTTACTGTGACGTCAAATAGCCTATAACCAGCGGATTCTGACCAATCATTTGTCAATGTATCATGGATCATTAAAAATACGAGGGAACAGATGAACATACATACATAGTGGCGAAACACATAACCCTCCTTTTGGCTTCGTTGAGTCGGGTAAAAAGAATCTACCTGAGCAATTTCCAAATTGTGAGTAAAGTGAAATTTATTATTTGAATTCCAGAGCCTGTTCTACGAGATCCTGGCGGGGGTGTGGGTGCGCAACGGGCTCCAGATCAAGGGGCAGGCGATGACGTACATCCAGGCGAACTTCTGCAACTCCATGGTCGACATGGACATCTACTGGCTGCAGATCTGCGCCGCGCACCTCCCGGCCGACCAGTTCATGGACATGTGCATCGATATGTGAGTCTCTTTCTCTTCTTAGCGCCTTAGCGCTAGGCAATTGGCAATTGGCAAAGGCATTGCCTAGGGGCCCGCAGGGCCCCTAGGCAATGCTCGGCTGGAGGCCCCTAGGGCCAGATTTATCATGCCAGGGGCCTAGGTAATGCATGGTCCGAGGCCCCCCAGGGCCGGATTATCCATGCCAGGCCCTTAGGCAATCCACAGCTGGAGGTCACCCAGGGTCGGATTAACCATGCCATTTTGATTACGGAGCTGTGGCAGTGAAACGCGCGTGCATGACAAGATTCTTATTTGAATTCATAAAGATACCATGAATTGAGTATATTACAACTTGAAATTGAGTATATTATTATTATAACATTCGTTTGGATGTTATTATGGTCACTATGACTCTGGCTGTTTTAATGTTGGCAATAAGTTAACTGTTTCAGAAACTTATGGAAATTGATAATTGAAATGCGTTGTCCCCAGGTTTGGTGTCCGCGAATGGCTGAGCATGCTGCCGATGTCTCCTGCGCAGGCCGCTGAGCAGGACGCCATGGTGGAAGGCTTACTGACCTTCCTAGCCATACTCGTCTCTTCGCAGACCAACCTTGGTAAGTTTCCGCAACTGCCTGCCTGACTGCGCGAGAAGGAGGGTTGTTTTTCGAGTTTATGTATGTATGTTTGTATGTAAATTTCTTTGACACGCTTTACAGCCTAAAGTGTCTTTAGATTTGTCCTAACTCTGAGAGTCACACTGGATATATCAAAAATTTAAACAATCCAAAATGGCGGGTTTTTAAGCCGAATTGTGTCTTTTTTGAATTTTTTTTTCAAAACCTGTCGAGTGTGGTATCAAATTAAACGATTTTATGCAAGGATTACAAATATGTATACAACTTATATGATGGCAGTCGGTTTTTTTTTAAATGATTACTTGTAATGTAACCCATTGAAACCAAAGCGTTTGCGTACGGTATGTTCCAAAAGAATTTCCTTCGAACAAGCACAAGGTGAACCAAAGACTAGAACCATTTTCCACGAGATTGGATACTGGTAAAATGTGCAAAAACACCATCTTCTTTCTTCATCAGCTTTCAATGGCACACTGCCAAAAGTTTAATTTAAATTTAGTTTAAAATGAAAAAAATAATGATTTAAATTTGGAATCCTGATCAGCGTAGACTCATCAACTTTATCATCATATCGAACTTATTACGCGTGTGTATGTTCCACATTACATGCGTCCAGAATTGAGTATGATCACATATACATTATTACGTCTTTATCCCTAACTGGGTGGACAGAGCCTGGGGCCGTAAGACCCCTAAGGCCACGTTTAGCGTGATGGACGGGCGTGAAGGGAATCAAAATAGTGATTGAATGCTAGCCGCATCGCTTATTAATGTGATTAATGTGAAATTAACTCCCTCGGCTTTTACGATCAGCGCGGGAAGAGAAGCAGCTGGGTACATTCTACGTTTTTCCTTTTATTGAGTATGACATTTTAAAATGTGTGTTCTTTCTATGTAGGTAACGATGAACTGACGCAGTCTCGACTGGAAGTGAGCACCCTGCTGGCGGCGGGCGACAAGACGCACTCCCAACTGCTGGAGCTCATGCCGGAGAGGTCCGGGAACGCGCACACCAGGAACTTCGAGACGGTGCTCAAAGAGGTACATACATAATTATGATACCTGGTTAGATACATGGATAGGTACGATAATACTAAACTTATTTTTATATTTGACCCAAAAAAATCTAGTCCAGAAATGAACGCCCCGCTACTCTGTGTTTACGCACAAGGGTAAAATAGGTGTGTAATAATAAATCCAAACATTTGTTAATGATTGGTCATTCAGTGGCGGCTAATTAGAATTCGGAACGGCCAGATCTGTTGATCCACTAGTGCAAATGACGCGAGCGTGCGACAGAGCAGACGTGTCACGTCATCCATTTGGCGCGCAGCTTGCCATACATAAGATATGATTTTATACAATAGAAAATAATGATAGATTAGGGCGCGGACGAGTCTGATGCACATTCAAATTGCCGCACGCACCCAATTAATACGTCACAAAAGTACACGTTAAAAAAACCATAGTTAGTGAAGGGGAGAGCATATTTAGACTGGACAATCTATACTTATCATGAATAAGCTGTTGGTACTGGTTGTTATAGCTAGATGACATTCGTAAAGCTATATCAGATACCTTGAGGCAGTTTTGTAAATAGACTATACAATGTGGAAGGGAAATACCCGTAATAAATTGAACCACGGTCTGTACTAATTAAAATAACAGACAAAGAACAAAAAAAAATTCGGCATTTCCATACAAATGTGTGCAGCCGCCCGGGCGATTGGTATCTTTTTTTTTTGTTTTTTGACTGTTATTTTAACTTCATGATACCACAGAATAAATAATACTAACGTACAGAAGTCTCACTCAGCAAAGAAATTCAAAGAAATATGTACTCAATGCTAGCCACATTGAGTACATATTTCTTTGAATTTCGATATGGTTTAATTTAGCTCACGTCAGAACTCAGCACCTTTTCGCATAGATACCTAGACATCTATTGCAAGCCAATTTCATTCTTATTACTCTGGACAAACGATTCGTGTAAATGAATTTACCACCCGCAGGGGCCTGATGATACTTAAGTGATCTAGTATAGACCGTGGTTCGATTTATTACGGGTATGTCCCTCCACGTTGTATAGAAATTAACATTGTTGTTGTTACTAAACTTACAATAATATAATTCAACAACAACAACAACACTAAATACGGGTTTTTCCCAAATTATGTGAACAATCAGTAATGAACTGATGTGACCTTTTTATGATATGTAATGAAGCTATTCGTAACATCATATCTACACGAGCAGCGTATCGTGGTCTTATGTATTATGTATGATTGGAAAAATAAATTTAAGATGTAGTTTTTTTATTTTTAGGGTTCCGTACAAAAAATGAAAAAACGGAACCCTTATAGGTTTACTCGTGCGTCTGTCTGTCCGTCCGTCTGTCACAGCCAATTTGCTCCGAATCTACTGGACCGAATCAGGTGAAATTTGGTAGAATGTTGTAATCCTATGACCCAAACACATATGTGCAAAGTAAATAAATATTTTTTTTAAAATAAGGGTCATTTTCCGGGGACAAATTAGGAAATTGAAAAATTTTTTTTGCAAATCTTACTGTGTCATATATCAAATGAAAGAGCTTGTTATGAGGATTTCAAATATATTTTTGTTATTGTAGTAAAATTAATAGTTTTGATTTTATTAATGAAAGAAGACGAAAATTTACCATTCCCCCCCTGATCTCCGAAACTACTGAGCCTAAAATTTTGAATAAAATATAGATCATTTCTTGTAGATTACAGGAAAACCTATTAGAATTCAATCAATTGTACGGAACCCTCTCTACGCGAGTTTAACTCGCACTTGGCCGGTTTATTATTTATCTTACTTTATTACAAAAAAAATTAACAAGTGGACTTAAGGCCGTACCTGAATTTTCCGGGGTCCAGCGCTGGCCCCATTTAAAATAAATAATTTCAAAGAAAACGGAGACATTATTTAAAATTTTGCTACTACCAAGCCCTAGATAACCCTTCAAAGTATTTTATGAAATACTGTTTACAGTTTATAATGAGAACGTTAAGCTTTACCACGCACATTTGCCAAAAGTGGCCGTTTTTCGCAAATGTGCGTAGTAAAGCTCTCACTTTAAAAAGGACCCCGGAAAATTCAGGTACGGCCTTAAGACCTAGGGACTTTTCCCTTGATTTTTTACCGCTTTATATTTTCATTTTAATTTTCTTTGTTTGTTAGTTTATAAAGCTTTATTGTGCACATAAGAGAAACAGGTACAAGAACAGAAAAGTAAACATACATCGGCGGACGTATCTTTAGTCGCATCGCGTATAAATCTCTCTCTCTCGATCGGCTTTTACGATGTGCGCGGGTAGAGAAGCAGATGGTATATTTAACGTTTTATCTTTTCTTCCAGACTATCATGTGGGGATGTATTGTATTACATAATTTGTAATTAATTGTTTTTAAGTGCCAAATAAATATTGTTTTCTTTCTTTGTCCCTTTCTTTATATACTACACGGGCTAACATTGAAAATTAAACTGTTAGGATTGAAACTGCATTAAGAGGATTGTGTAGTGCCGATACGCATCGCGAGTACGTATTTGCAAAAAATCTATCTGTTTAACGCCGCTTTGCTTCCGACCCGTGTCGTGCGATAGAGAGAGTTGCAATTCTTAGAGGCGATTGCCTACTTTTTCCATCTGAAATATTGTTTCGGGCGATAACGTTTCCACCCCCCTAAACCTTTACAAAATGAGGCATTTTTGGTGTCATTTAATTCAGTACACCTTAATCTAGGGCTGTACGATTTCCTATTTTAGTAATTCGGTTTAGTTTAACTTAAATAAATTAAAACGCTTAATGTTAATAACTTTTGTTATAAGCAATATTTCTTTCAAATGAAAACGTCCGGCCCTACATATCCAATATAACAACAACATGCAGAAAAATTATCAAAATTGGACTATGTTTAAGGGGGGAGAAACGTTGTCGCTTTTTGTATAAAAATTTCCAGCTACACAATCCTCTTAGGTGGAGACCCGCGACGGGTTTAGTCCGTCTCTGTCACAAACTGCACGTGCAAAAGAGACACGTGACCCGTGACGGTTACAGTTATCTCTCTCGCACGTAGGGTTGTGACAGAGACGGACTGAACCCGTCGCGGGCGTCCGCTTGACGTGGTTTCGAGCCTTAGTAATGCGAACCCTAATCGGGTCTCTCACGCACAAGCACTTGTCTAATATTTCACGGTCAAGGCAGTAACTAAAGATATCTGCTCACAGGTGTCAACATACCGCCCGCCGCCGAAGGGATCTGAAAACCTAGAACAGGGATTGTTTGTGCCGAAACCAATTGTGTGGGAGAAATATTACGAGCCGCTACACGTGTTGAGGCGAGCCGTTCACAGGAGGGACTTCCACGCGTCTATGGACCGATTCACCGCTTAGTAAGTCTACAGGGGGACTTTTTAACCACCAGCCAAATTTTTGGATCATATGTCGAATTATTTTAAATAAATAATTATTTTTTTAACAAAAAAACAACCGACTTCAATTTTTTTAAGGAGTTTCTTCCATATCTCCAAAGTACTTCATCATATCTTCACCAAATTAAAATGGGACCAACTTGGTAGTAAAGGCTTTCAAATAAAAAAGTATCATCAAAATCGGTTCACAATCCGCTAGTTTCCAACAAGTCAAGTTACATACTTTTTTCTTAACGTCAAAAACAAACATTTTCTATGGGATTTGTATGAAATATTGATTTATGACGTCATAGTTCCTTGGAGTCAAATAGCGCTCTTAATATTCGTTTTTCTGCATTAATAAATTAAAAAACACATTCAAAGTGGAAGTGATTAATGACAAGTGACATTATTTTGTGACGTTTTATTCTCGTAACAGTACCAAATAATTTCTTTTTGACCCAGGAAACTACCCAATTGGCGAAGATATCGCGTAACAAACATACATTAAAAAAAAAACAGTCGAATTGATAACCTCCTCCTTTTTTGAAGTCGGTTAAATACAAGGAAATAAAAAAAATATATTATTTGTGTAGAAGTTAGTTTAGTATCATAGACTGAAGTTAGTCCAAAAGTTTGGCTGGTGAATAAAGATTTATCCCGTTTATCTCTCTTGTCTCTTCTGTAAAGCGAAGTATGTTTTAATGGAAACCAATTATAGGTTACAGAAAGCTTCTAACGGAAGGCTAAATGAAGTTGTTTACAATGTTTAATAAGTCTATATGTCTCTCTCTATAAAGGATTGTATAAATTAATAGTTTAGGTACTGATGAAGTAATAAGGTTGACTCTACTTTGCAGGGATTATTTTTAATTTAAACGACGTGCTTCCAGAATGAATGTTTATTTGCTACTACTTCACTCTCACACTCTTACCATCGACAATTAAAGCGGACTGTATATACCTACATATCTCTAGCTAGTTGTATCTTATTGTTATTATGCCTTTGTAGCAAAAACCTACTAGACATTCCGCCCACCAAGAACCCTAGTTCTTAAATTCACAATCTCAAAAAACATTTTGCTAAGTACATTCCTCATTAACTTACTAACATTGAACCTTCTTTATAAATGAAAAAAAATTAAAATTATCAGATGATACAAACATATAATCTTGACTCTTAAGTAACTAATCTCACTCAATTATTGATATAAATTCAAAATATAAACTATGGACAAGATTAGGGCTCATTCAACATAAATCCAGAAAAGTGACAAACATATGGTAGGTTGGATTTAAATAATGAAGGCCGCCCACCGTGATATACGTCTGGCTAAAGCAACAAATCTTACAGTAAGAAAATACATGCTGATGCTATAGAGCATTATACTGTTACTACAGAATTTAACTTAGTGCAAGACATATCCGTAAGTATAATAATAGAAAAATGGTTCTCATTTTGTTATAACACACAACTTACTCACTGGACGCTTAAATATACCTGATTTACATTTTACAGATACAACTCTAGTAATTTTATCAGGTCCAGGATGTTTCTCTATAATTCTACCTAAAATCCATTTAGCAGGAGGAATATTGTCGTCCTTTAATAATACAATATCTCCCATCTCAATCTCAGTACAATTTTTGTTCCACTTGTGTCGTTGATTAAGATTCACCAGATATTCTTTATACCACCTATTCCAAAAATTAGACACAATTCTTTGCGTTAATCGCCATCTGTCTAAACCAACAACATTACATCTAGTGTAATCTTCATCTGCTATATTTAATAAAGGTTCACCTATAAGAAAGTGGCCTGGTGTCAAGGGTAGGGGGTCGTTTGGATCGTCACTGAGTAAAGTAATAGGACGCGAATTTAAACACGCTTCCACTTGTGTCAGAACCGTTGCTAACTCCTCGTAGGTGAGTGTACTATTACCGACTACTTTACGCAAATGGCTCTTAGTGCTGCGCACACTGGATTCCCACAAACCCCCGAAATTTGGGGCGTGAGGGGGAATGTAGTGCCAAGTCGTCCTTTCCAGTGTAAGCTGCACTTTTATCTCCTCAGGTAATTGTGACTTAGCCTTGTTGAACATCTCTCGTATTTCCCTATCAGCCCCAACGAAATTTGTACCGTTGTCACTGTACAAATCCTGACAATGGCCTCTGCGAGCTGTAAAACGTCTGAATGCAGCAATGAATCCTTTTGATGTCAAGTCCGTAACCGCCTCTAGGTGTATTGCTCGGGTCACCATGCACACAAACAGACAGATGTAGCCCTTGTATGATTTTGCTCCTCGTCCTGGTGAAAATCTTATATTTATTGGACCGCAGTAGTCCACCCCGGATTTTTTGAACGGTTTACTCGGTTTCAACCTAGCCTCTGGTAATAAACCCATCAATGGAAGACTCTTTCTTGTTGAATACCTCGTACAAATAACACACTCCCTGTAAATCTTCTTGACTCGTTCCTTACCTCGTAAAATCCAGTATTTTGCTCTAAGAAAATTGAGCATAATTTGTGGACCTCCGTGTTTCGTTTGATAGTGGGCATCCACAATTAATAGTTTGGTAAAATGATTTTTACCAGGCATAATTATTGGATGTCGGGTATCATAACATGCGTCCGACTGAGTTATACGTCCAGAAACTCTTAATACCCCCTTTTCATCCAAAAAAGGGCAAAGAGTGCGGAGCTTACTCCTCTTTGCTACATATCCTGAAGTCTTTAACTGTTTTATTTCCCTTACAAATTCTAATCCTTGTACTTGTTTAATGCATACTAATAATGTCATATTCATTTCTTCTACTGTCACAAATTCTGTAAATTTTACTCGCTCATTTTTTGGTAACTTAAAATTCAATACTCTCCGACAATATGACAATACTTTCAACAATCTCGATAACGATGAAAATCTAGACCAAATGAACTCATTCTGTTCAGGGCTTGAAAAAACAGTAAAGGACTTCACTCTCTCCTCTTCATGTGTATCTTCCACTATTGTGTCAAACTTGACTTGATTACCTGCCAGCCACTCTGGCCCTTTAAGCCACAGAGGGTGGTCTATCAAATCCTTGGATGAAAGCCCTCGCGAAGCACAATTCGCGGGGTTCGAATCAGTAGGGACATGACTCCACTGCTCAACCTCCATGATATTTAATATAGTGGATACTCGATTACTCACAAAAGTAGTCCAACGTGATGATCCTCCTTTGAGCCACGCCAACACGACGGTGGAGTCTGTCCACCCGTGCAAATCTTCTTTAGGTATACTCATTACCTGTGAAACCTCCAATATAAGTTGCGCTGCTAAAGCTGATCCGCACAGCTCCAGTCTCGGAATCGAAATCTCCTTCTGTATTGGAGCCACCTTTGTCTTTGCAGTCACGAGAAGTACATGTACAGTGTTATTTGATTTATTAATGACTCGTGCGTAAACCACTGCTGCAAAGGCTGATCGCGATGCATCTGAGAAGACATGTAGTTCAGTCTTTGAGTCTCGTGTTACATTTAACCATCGTGGAATTGTCAAGTACTTTAAATCAATTAGACTATTCCTATAAGCTACCCACTGACTCATTAAATCTTCTGTTAGCGTATCATCCCACTTCAAGCCTGACTGCCACAATCGTTGAATGAACATCTTAGCAACTACCACCACTGGTGCGATCCATCCTAACGGGTCATACAACTTAGCAACATCAGAGAGTACTTGCCTCTTAGTGACAGATGTCTTGCAATCAGGTAGGTTCAATGTGTACTCAAAATTATCAGTCTCTCTGTTCCAACTCACTCCAAGAATTTTAATTGATTTGTTTAACTTAATGGGATCTGATGTCTCTTGCTCACTCGAGTGAGAACCTCTCATTTTTTCTAGCAAACTTTCACAGTTGCTGTTCCATTTTTGCAGTTCGAACCCACCTGATCTCAATAACTCCGTCATCTCCTCATGTATTTTCAAGGCTTCAATTTCATTCTCTGCCCCGCTGATCAGATCGTCTATGTAGTAGTCCTCTTTGGTTATTTTAGATGCTAATGGGTACTTATCTTCCTCTAACTCTGCAAGCCTTTGCAAAGATTTAACTGCTAAGTACGGTGCACAAGCTGTCCCAAACGTTAATCTCACCAATTTGTAATCTTGTATAGGCTCCGATCCATCTGACGTGAATCTCCATACGATTCGCTGAAATTCAGTGTGTTCCTCAGCCACACGAACCATTCTATACATTTTTACTATGTCTGAGACAATACATACCTTGTGGTTTCTCCATCTCATCAAAATATGCCTGAGATCCTGCTGCAGCCTTGGGCCTATTAGCAGGTCATCATTTAGTGAAACATTATTTGTGCCTTTGCTCGAGGCATCAAAGACTACGCGCACCTTCGTAGTTTCCTTATCCTCTCTAACCACAGCATGGTGTGGAAGATAGACTGCTTTGTTATTCCTTTGCTCCCTCTCTGAAATTAATCTCATGTGTTTTAAACTCAAATACTCACTCATTACCTTGTTGTACTCTTCTCTCAGTGTAGGATTCCTCTGCAATTTTTTCTCTAAAATTTGTAACCTTTTTACACATACATCTCTAGAATTACCATACTGGCATTTTGGATCCTCTGATGAAAATGGTAGTCTTACCATAAGTCTTCCTTCGTCATCTCTTACAGTCGTCGCATTGAAAATCTCTTCACATAATTTCTCCTCCTTTGTGAACTCCTTCTGCAGCAGGTTGGGCTCGTTTTCCATTTCCCAAAACCTTTTGAGTAAGTCATCCTCACCTATCTGTACATGCATGCTGTTAAGTTTTACCTTTTGTTGCTGCTCCGCTGCACGTGATGCTCTTCCTGACAAAACCCATCCAAAAATGGTATTTTGCGCTATAAGACCCTCAGAATTTTTTCTTACTCCATCCAGCAACGTCTCTCCATACACCTCTGCACCTAACAGGATGTCAATTTTCCCTGGAGTAGTATAAGCAGGGTCGGCTAAAGGCAAGCGCTCAATCTCTATCCATTCGGGTATACAAACCTTCCTGGCTGGAAGTAAAGAGGTTAGTGACGGTAAAACATAAGCATTTATATATACACTCTCATTATTATGGCGTGATTCCAGGCGCAGTGAAACAGAATACTTAATATTGGTACGACTATCTCCTAAACCTGACACCCAACCACTTACTGGTTTACGCTTAAGACCAAGTAATTGAACCATAGCCTCGGTCATAAATGATGCCTGAGACCCTTGGTCAAGTAAAGCCCTAATAACATATTTACAACCATTAGTTGACAATACCTTAATTCTAGCCGTTGCCAGTAGCACACTGTCTGGTTGGAGTCCTCTAGAAAACGCTACCGTAATTTGTGGGTCACCTCGTGATGTATTCGCTCTCTCATGGCCACCGGTAGACGTTGGCGCTGCAACCCCACTCGCTGGTACCTCTGCCACTTCCTGGTTGATGTCTCGCTCCTCCTTTTCAAAGTGTAGCATCGTGTGATGTCTCCTTCCACATTTTCTGCAACTGGATTGTCGACACTTCATAGCTGTATGTGTAGGTGATAGGCAATTAAAACACAGCCTCCCATTTTGCACAAAGTCTTGCCTTTCTCTCGGTGTCATCATCTCAAATTGTTTGCAATGATAAATGAAATGGCTTTCATGACACTTTGCACACTCAATGTTCTTAGACTTCGGTTTGTTTGCAATAGATGTATGAAATGACTTAGCCTTCGCTGCAGGCTTAGCTGTTGGTGATGGCCGTGTCAATGTGCTGTCTATCATCTCCAGTGCTCTAAATCTGGACTCCAAAAACTCACGCAGCTGTTCCCAGGTAGGTAGTTTATCACCAATCATATTGAGGTTCTGTTCCCACTGCTTAACAGACTCAGAATCCAGTTTTGAGGTTACTAAAAATATAACAATGGCATCCCACGTGGTCGTACCAATTCCCATATTTTGCAATGATTTTAAACACGATGACGTGTTGTCTACTAATTGTTTAATTGCTTGCGCCGACTCCGTGTTGATTTTGTTAGGTGAAAATAAGTTTCTCATCACTGCATTGCAATTATATCTTTTGTTGTTGTAGCGTTTAATTAATTGTCGCCACGCTTCCTCGTAGTTGGCATCGGTAGTAGAAAAATTCTTCAAAAACTCACTGGCTTCTCCCGATAAATTTCCTTTCAAGTATTGAAGTTTCTGAACCGGTGCAATAGTATTGTTATTGTGTATTAGGGTCAAAAACATATCATAAAACGTCTGCCAATCTTGGTAAAAACCAGAGAAATTGGGTAAATTCAAACGCGGCAATTTGATGAAGTCACTGCCCTGTCTTTGGTTGTAATCTCCACCGGCTATGGCTGAGCCGGCGCTGGGCGCTGATTGTAGGAACGGCTGTAATGCCTCCCGCAACGTGGTTTTATATTGTACATATAAATCCTCGAAATCGTCATAAACACCCTTGGTAAAATACTCCTCATTTCCTTGTTGCGACGCATTTGCAATAACGGCTTTGTGTCCATCCTTGAATTCTGTATACTGTTGTTCTAACATCTCCAATCTAGTTTCTATATAAAGCCTTTTTATTCTCTCCTTAGGTGTTTTTCTATAGTTCTTCTCAGCGCGCTGCAGATTCTTTAGTATCTCGTATTGAATAGCAATAAGCGCCTCCATGATGTGTTACGTAAAATCGCTATAATCCCCACAACACTCATAAGTTAGGTCCTTTAGGTAACCTAACTTAGTCTATGTAAATACTCGTCGAAAACTTTACGCAATCACTCAGTACAGGTAAAGTCTTACAGGTAAACTCTCTCACTCGATGTTAAGTACTCAAAATCTCGTAATAAAGTCTCAATTATCACATAAACACAAAAGTTTTTAGCACTCGAAAAATGCAATAGCGTGGTAGGTAATTGCATGATGCGACATAGCACGTAATGGCCGCCGCCGGCTTGCAATCGTATCTCCTCGGGTGAACTCGAGTGTCGTCGGTCGCTGTCAAATGTCTTCGTTCTCGTTCAGTAATCCGGTTCGATATGGAACTTTTATGATGAAGTAATAAGGTTGACTCTACTTTGCAGGGATTATTTTTAATTTAAACGACGTGCTTCCAGAATGAATGTTTATTTGCTACTACTTCACTCTCACACTCTTACCATCGACAATTAAAGCGGACTGTATATACCTACATATCTCTAGCTAGTTGTATCTTATTGTTATTATGCCTTTGTAGCAAAAACCTACTAGACAGGTACTATTGAATGAATGAATGAAAAACTCTTTATTGCACCTAAAAAAAAATAACAAAATACAAATTGTAAATATATATACATAGGTACAATGGGCGGTCTTATCGCTGACAGCGATCTCTTCCAGACAACCAGTAGATGTACTGTTATAGTTGTAATCAATTGGACACAAAGTTGGGTTGAAGCTGTCGCGGGTCTTCTGTCTTTGTCTCACATACGAGTAAGATTTGAGATTGAGGCCGGCTTAACTCATTCCTGCTCCGTAGCTTGGCACCGTTGATAAACCCAAATAAAATTTATATCGCGCGACGGACTAGTGCCATCTTACTCGTTATTATTAACGCGAGATAGTGATAAATATATAAATAAATATATAGGGACAAATCACACTGATTAAGCTAGCCCCAAAGCACAGGCCGGACACTCCTAAGGTACGCGCAATATGCGTCACCCAGGCGTCCCCGTTCCCCGTCCCCGCACCTCTCCCCCGTTTTCGCCTCGATTTCTCACGTTGGCCGTCAAGAACCGGGGGAGAGGTGCGGGTGCGGGGAACGGGGACGTATATTGCGCGTACCTTAGAAGAGTCCCTTCTGTTTACTCCTACTGTATTCTGTGCCCAAAGTAAGTTTTAAACTTGTGTTATGGGATAATAACTCAACGATACTATATTTTATGATAAATACATATTTATATAGATAAACACCCAAGACCCGGGACAATTTGAAAAAGGCTATTTTCCAACTTGCCCTGGCTGGGAATCGAACCCAGAACCTTCGGATTAGCGGTCTACCGGGTTGACCATTACGCCACGGAGGTCGTCAAATATAGATGATAGGTGCTCGATAAACGCTTTTGCCGGTGCCATGCTACAGGGGCTGGAGTGCTATTTTCCATTGAGGGCGTTAGCGAAACACAAAACCAACTCACCGCTCGCGCTCCGACGCATTGCATCGTAGTTTTGTAATCGTCGTGTCAGCGATCAGTAATATTGTTTTACGCAGAAAATTTCATAAATTTGTCAATGGTTTTCTAAACATTTCGACATACCTAAAAAAAAATGCATCGTGTAACAGATCTGATTCTCCATAAAAGGTTACTTTGACATTTGTACGCTACAAATGTCAAAATTACCAGTGGTCAAGACCACTCGTGCAAATCTTTCGCTTCCATCCGATTCAAAAATTTTTTGGAAATCATTCGTAATGTGACTCCTGTTTTCAAAATTAGTACTCCTAGTCTTCGCCTGTAAAAAAAATATGAATAAATATTCATCTTCCACAGCGTCCGTGAAAAGCAAAAGGAGAGTGGTATGAACAGTAGCGGCGAAGGCACCGCCACCAGCGCGGCCGCCAACAGTGCGGCGGGCTCGCTCTGGCCGCCGCTGCGGCTGCCGACGGCGGGCCCGCCCGGCGCGGGCGACCCGCGGGCGCTGTGTGCTTCTGGTGAGGGGCTTAGTATGGTCTACTACTAGAGCATATGCTGTTGAGAGTATTACCACTAAGGCCCTTATGGCCTTTGCTCCGGTGTCTTCAATTTCTAGTCTTGTTCATCAGTTTCGTATCACCAAAATAAAAACACTTTTTGAATGCAAATATTTGATTTTTTGACAAAAACATCAAAATCACTATATTTTTATATAGAATATTTGAGGAGTGTCCTCGAGACCTTTTGACTGCTGACAATGGGACTAACATGCATGTGTACTCCTTCAGTTAAAAAAAATATTGTTTTTAATCGGTTCAAAAACTGAGAAGTTATTGAGGAACAAACATAAAAATATAGAGAACCACTCCATTATCTTTGCCAAAAAATAGTCATTGTGTGCGTCTCTTTCCACACAGTGACACCGTCAAGAGCCTGGCTCTTAAATGTAGACCGACAGACATATATAGAATAAGCTCGTTTGTGTTGAAGTCGGTTTAAACAGCGTGTTGTGTGTCAGGCGTGCTGCACGGCGCGCTGCTGGCCGTGCTGCACCGCGGCGTGCACCGGCGCGCGCCCGACGCCGCGCCGCCGCACGCGCCGCCCGACCACGTGCTGGCGCTGGCCGTGTACCTGCTGCACGTGGCCGCGCATCTGTGCACCGAGCGCGCCACCAGCACCAACGTCAGTCACTGCCTTACTGTATCACTTATTATGTTCAGTTAATAAATTAAAATGTTTATTCAGTAATGGCACAGAAGACATAAGAGTAACATACAGAACGGAATCTCACACAATATGCGTCCCCGTTCGGTCTCCGCACCTCTTCCCCGTTCTCCCTTTGTCTGAGACGAGAACACACTGCACGGCGCACGCGGCCGCACAAGAACGGGGAGAGGTGCGGGGACGGGGAACAGTGACGCATATTTTGCGTAACTTAGGAGATTGCGTTCTGTATGTTACTCTTACTGTCTTGTGTGGTAATAGGGAAGGGAAAAATTTCATTTGTAAAAACGATTAAATATTTTTCTGTGGTTAGGACTAACATTACCATAAAATTTTCACTTGATTGATATTTACTTACTCCAAAAACCTGTAGGTTCCCGCCGTCGGACCGGCCGAAACACTGGGGTTTGGAGTGCTAATTTCAACTACAAAAGCCTGTGTGCTTCCAGGCCGAGATCAACAGGCCTAGGAATGTCGCTTGTAAACTCGTTACAGCCTTACGCCGTTATTTCTTTTGCCCAGACCGTCTGACGTATAAAACAAATAAAAACGACGGGTTGCACTCCGGGAGTGCCGGCATAAGTGAAAACTTGAATATTAACGTTGTGCATTTTTGATATTTTGGAATGGTTAGGGAATAATTTTGCACGAATAGCTTTAATTATCAGTATAAAAGTACTATCATTTATGTGGTAGAATACAATATTTATTTATTGCGCTATCGTACACAAAGAATTTATATTACATTAAAAAGTTTATCTCTCAGCTAAACGAAACAGGGCGCAGGCATACATTTTCGCCGCGCCGTAGAAAGAGAGGGGGATACTTCCTCTCCTACGCCGCGCCGGCTGTCTACTCTCCGTCCGTCTTATGAATTTTCGATCAGGACACGTGTCCTGACGCGAGTTTAAATTTTTTTACCCATTACAAAAAAAGTGCACAACGCCGCTAAAGAAGTTTTCACTTCAAAAAATGACATTATAACACACTAGATTTATTACACATATTATGTCCCTTATAGTTAGCTAGGATTGCAATGAGTTTTATATGTATTGTTTTGCAATACAGCGTGACGTGTGCGTGGCGGAGTGCGCGGACAGCGGGCGTGCGGCGCGCGTGTCGGGCGTGCCGCTGCTGGGGGCGTTCGCCGGCGCCGCCGTGTGCGACAACGCCCGCACCGTGGTCGCGTCCGTGCCGCCGCGCGCGCCCGGCGACAACGACAGCGACAGGACGCAGCCGCACCAGTATCCCGCGCACTACCATTCTGACAGTGAGTGCCACTCTATACGAGATATTACTACAATGTTCAGCCGCCAGAGTGCAGCATTAGCGCAGATCGTAAACAAATGTTTGATAATGACAAGTACATTTTGAAGAAACATAGAACTTGTTTACTACATAACAAGATACTAATTTCTCTACTAAGGCTCTTACTGAAATTTCACTCTTTTTGTTTAGTTTTTTTTTTTAAATATTTCATCAAAAGTGCGTGCCACGTCGCGTCGCGTCGCTTTTCGGTGTGAACTGACCCTAAAGTTTAAACTGTCTGTTATTTAATATCTTAACTTAAAATCTTAGATCCTGAATCGTACATCTTTGTGGTCCTTCGAGCTGGATTTGAATCAGTAAACTGTTGATTGGATAGCCTATGGTTTGGTTAAATAACCGTCAAAAGCTCTTGGTTATCAATCTAATCTCCAACCACTACCCATAGAACTACAGAGACAGTAGACGCTGCGTCACGCGACAACCATTTTATATTAATTTCGTAGGACCATTTTGCGTGATGATATTGTTTGAAGTTAGGGATGCTACACACTTATTCGGGCCGGCATTAATCGGCACAGCCGGGCGGTAAACTCGGATATATATAAATGAATGTTCCGGGGAAAAGCCGATATAATTGCTCCTGGTTGGCTTTGTTGTTTGACAAATACTACCGAACCGACAATGCCGGCCGTGAAAAGTGTGTAGCAACCCTTACTCTTTCATAGTATTATAGTTGTGTGAAATGATTTGTAATACATCCAGGTGACACAGAGTGGGAGCCCCCCCCGCCGCCCCGCAGGTCCCCCCTCCACAAGCCGGGCGAGCTGCCGGCCGCCAGCACGACCCGCGACGACAGCGCCGCCATCACCGCGCTCGCTGTGCCGCCATTGTTACAGGTACAATTTCTATGATTAAGAAATTAATTTACACCTTCGGGCCAGAAGCAGCGTTTTATGTCCCCTGCTGAAAAAAGTAACTACTGGTCAGAAGGCCTAAAAAATAAAATTCTAATAAAACTTAGATCTATCTCTGCTCCTGGAAAGGGGATGATGCACACACGTCTCACACATTGACCAAAGTATTGTATGCGTAAGTAAAAATTTATACCTACCTAAAAGTTGAAATCAAAGTCATGGTTTTTAGGTTTTTTTGGAAAATAACAAAGCTTATTATTCTAAATAAACGTTAGTAAGTATTTAAGTACGTTTAATGTTAGTAGTATTAAGTACCTACTTTGGTTTTCTCTTTTTGTATAAACATTGTTAAGTTCTGTGTCTACCTTAAAGGTGTAAAAATAAAAACTAATTAGGGATTACATTGTCAATTAACTTAATGTTAAAGCCTACAGTATTATCTTTGTATTCATGTTCAGAGAAATAAATACATTGTTATTATTAAACGACAATTACTGATTGATCACATATTTATCATTATGTCTCTGTCTGCTTAGAGCTGGGCAGGGATTGAAAATGGTAAAGGTATAAGGTATATACCGGTACCATACGTACCGGTATAAAATTACGATACGCCTTTTATTTAAAGGTACAGCCAAAACGGTTGACAATTACGGTTGTGATATAGGTAAAAAAACAATTATACATTTACGGTATCGTTGTACCTTTTTAATACTGGTACCTTGACGTAATCATTTTGGTATCGAAAAAACGCGATGTAGCATTGGCGCGAATGCGGCACGGCGTGCGGGGAGGGCTTCTGGCGTTGTTGGAAACACGACGGCGGCGCCCTCGGCGGTAAATTTCAATAGATACCTCTATTTCATAATTTAATTATCTTAAAAAGTAATGATACCACAATATTACAATACCGAAATATACAGGTACCATTTCTTTAAGGCATAGTAATTTATAGGTACCATTATTCAAAGGTATCGCAATTTAAAGGTATGATGTCATGCTGCTAACGAATTAACCATTTTTTTTCGGTTATTCAATCCCTGGAGATGGGTGAGAACGTGAAAAAAGAAATCAAAATAGTGATGGGTGGCTAATGATTCGCATTTCCGCCCATACTCTCATATTAACATATGTATTTTTATAAGTATATTGACGTAGGTACGTTTACGTAGGTCTGTTTATTAAATAACTTAGGTATCCTGTCTATTTATTTATTTTCTTATGCATTGTGGGTCCACTGGAAGAAATTTCTTTAGAAATAAGTAGCATCTAAGTGCTATATATATATTTTTTAATGTATTGTTTGTACATTTTCAAGTGTACTTGAACCAATAAAATTAAATGTATTCATGTTTATCTGTTAAATTGCAGGTGGCTCGAGGAGATTCGATGCCAGACGACCAGTCGGACGCGGGGGGCGACGCGCCGCGCATTCGGGCGTTAGAGGTATGCTTCAATTTTGTGGTGTGGTACGGTAGTAGTCCGCCTCGAATAGGGTAGTATTCCAAAGGGAGCCGTGTGGTTCCCGGCGGAGTAGAGTAGGACCACTCCAAGTCTTCCCGTGGATGTCGTAGAAGGCGACTTAGGAAACACAAGCTAAACAAAGCTTATAAACATCAGTGAGACCTCTCCAACCCGTCTGGCCAGCGTGGAGAGAGTAGGCCAAATCATCTGGCTGCTCTGGCCAATGGCTCTGTAGCACAGAGAGGGTCGTGCTCCTGCAGTGGAGACTAAAAAAGATCTGTTGATGATGATGACATGTTGTGCAGGACGGGAGCTCGGTGTCGGCGCTGGCGCTGCAGCCGCTGGCGGGCGGGCCGCGGGCCGCGGAGGAGCCCGACGACGGGATGACGCTGGCGCTGGCGGACCCCGTCACTCCGCCCGACTCGGCCGACTATGGTACATACGAACTTTTAGGATTGGCTCATTAATAACAGCCTTGTTTCACAGCTCATTTCAGTTTACTAGTCGTGTTTTTTACTTTTAGTAATTATACTAGCTTTTCGGGCGTTGCGCGGGCTGCAAACAGCCCGCGGCTTTTCGTGCAGCTGTTGAAGTTGGTTGTTTAATGCAGTTAAGAAAATGGATAAAAAGTAAAGTCAGTACATAAAACATTTAAAAATGTGTGGCCGGCCATCTTGGAATCAATTTTTTTTTACAGTTTTGAGTTCCGCGGGGTGCTTTACATACAAAAATTCAGACCCCTTTGATGTTCCAGTAGGACGTTATGAATGAATTAAGTTAAAATTCTAAAATCTAGACGCCATCTTGGATTTAAAAAAAATGGCATATTTGGAATCACCGATCCAAAAAACCCTTGCATACTGAATTTAAGTCAAAAAGGAAACAGTCGTCTATTGGCGGCCATCTTGAAAATTAAAAAAAACTTTTTTAAAACTTACTTAGTGGCTCTTGTCGGTGGAGTATGCGCCAGACTTCTCGGTTCTCTGTCTTACTTTTTATTGCTTGATACACTATCACGTATCCCTAAAGGAGTAGAAGGAGCCTAGGGCCGCAAGACCACTCTTAGCGCGAAGATAGCTCGGCGGGGTCGTGAAAAACGGGAATCAAAATAATGATCGATTGACATGATTTTGCCTGTTAAAATGTTAAAAAACGCTGGTGAGACGACCTTGAGGAATTCCAAGAAGGGTGGCTGGTGACACGGGAAAGGGATAGCTAGAAGATGGGAGAGACCTTAACCCAAAAATGGGACAAATTAAGTTATAAAAAGTAAATGTTAAAAGAGGATATGTTTGTAAGCAAGATTTTAAACGTGTGTACAGAAATGTCAGCCCCGGAGTGGTGCCTGCTGGGCTCCCCCCCCGCGCTGCCCGCGCCGCGCGCGGCCGACCAGCCCTCCACCAGCACGCAGGTACGTCACACTCCTGATATAGTCTGTTACGTATATCATATATTATGTTATCGACGTTACGTGATATTCATCGTCTAACTTAAAATTGCTCGCCTCACGTCTCGATTTACACTCACAAAATAGGTGTTTAGTCTCAATACATACAATTTTATTTTCGTTATTGGTTATTAATTGCCTGCTTGTCAAAATGCCGAACGGCCAGATCTGTTGGCCACGAACGAGCTCAATCCAGTCAAATTATAGTATTAAACCCACAAAACAAAAAACTGAGGAGTGTCATTTATTAAACGCCTCCAAAAAGGAGGTTATTAATTCGACTGTATTTTTTTGTATGTATGTACACAATTTTTATTTGAAAGCCTTTTACTATCTCGTTTGTCCCATAATAATTTAGTGAAGATATGATGAACAGAAAGGGGAGGCCTTTGCCCAGCAGTGGGACACTGAAATAGGCTAGAGAAAAAAAAAATGATCAACTTTGGAGATATGGGAAAAATTTAAGTCAATATTGTTTTTTTGTAATTTTTGTTTAATATGTCATGTTTTTATTGACAGATGCAAGTCCACAAGCAACAAGCAGATGAATCGATCCCTGTAAACGAGTCGATAATATCGTTACTACTGAAACTGCACTCGCAACTGTCCGGCCGACTCGATTCGTTCTCACTCGACGAGCCCGCGCAGGAGACGCACGAACCCATCGGTGAGTTTAAAATTTATCTATGGAAGCCACTTCTTGTTCTTCTCAGCATATTTGCGTCCACTGCTGAACATATATTACGCTCCTAGATTACGCTGATACTTGTTATCCCGGGCCTACTGAGGAGCAACTTGATAAGCTTGATCGTCTCCAGAACATGTTTATTCGATACATATATGGCCTTCGTAAATTTGACCATATTTCTCATTTTCGCAATGAACTCAAGTGGCTTCCGATCCGACTTCGCCGTGACTGGCATACCCTATCAATGTTATAACAACTCTTTTCAATCCTAACTCTCCTAACTATCTACGAGAATTATTTATTCTATTTAGTGAGTCTCATGGGCGTCCACTACGCAGCGCTGAAAACCTTCTTTTAAGAATTCCTGCTCACTCCACCGACTTTTACTCGCGGTCTTTGTCTGTTCGAGTTCAATGGAACTCACTACCACTTACTATCCGACGCGCCCAAACGCTAGCCAGCTTTAAATCCCAAGTAAAATCGCATTTTCTATCCTTATGAAAGGTAATTTCCTTCCCTTGTTTCCACTTAGTTTCTTCATTTTGTCTTGTTATGTTTTCTTTGTGTAAGTTGTATGTATGTATTTAAGTATTAGATAAAGGGTATTGTATTGTATTGTATAATTGTCTCCTTCCATGGATTTCCATTCAGATCTTACTGCGGCTGCTTCGACCCAGGTCGGCCCCGCCGTCTTTTTGACGTCGTCCGACCATCTGTTGGTTTGCCTACACCTATGAAAGTCACTTTTCTATCACTTAGATTAATCCGTGTCTGATTTTAGACTTTCGCAGTCAGAATGACCATTTACTAACGTATGATTTATATACAACGTAGAAGGGACACACCCGTAATAAATCGTACCATGAAAATTCGTCATTCCCATACAAATCACCCGGGCGGATGCACACTTTTGTATGGAAATGACGAAATTTATTTTATTTATTTGGCTGTTATTTTAATTTCATTTTACTATAATGATTTAGTATCGACCGTGGTTTGATTTATTACGGGTATGTCCCTTTCACGTTGTATACAAGGTTATTTTTAATTAAGTACAAATATTTGAAGGGGCGATTCAATCCATCATTTTGAACAACTTATCCCAATAAATATATATTAAAATACAAAAAAAAAAAAAAAAACCGACCGTACCAGATCGGAGTCCGTTCAAAGATTTCCAGACTGCTCAGGGAAGATTCCTACCCAGAGACAGGTGGAAAGCCAAAAGGCGAGGACGGGAATTCATTTAGCCGCAGTGTAAGTTGTTTTGGTGACCGTGAGTGGCGTTGTTGCAGGCGACGGGCCGCACTTCATCGGCGCGGTGCTCCGCAAGCTGGCGCGGCTGGACGCGCGCTGCGCGGCCGCCGTGCAGCACGTGCGCTGCTCGCTGTGGCCGCACCAGCGCGAGCGGCAGGCCGAGCAGAGGGCCAGGTGGGCATACACGTTAACGTTTTGTTGTATTCTCTCCATCCATCGGTAGTCTGGAAGAAATTGCTTCTAGCGATAAGACCGCCGATTGTACATTTTAATGTTTTTTTTTTTGTGTACAATAAAGTATAACTAACCGCTAGAAAGTCACTTCTCAACTTAGAGCGGTCTGAGGTTAGCTAGCTTAGCGAAAGCGGTAGCTGCACCGCTGCTAAGGATGCAACAGGCAACGCTTTGAGAAATTTGTCCGTTTGGAAACACTCGCGAAAATCATTAGTTGTGTGACACCCAATTTAAATATAGCACTCTAGCAGCTAAATGTCAAAACACTATCTCGTTTTTTACTATTTTTCAAAATGTATCTTTACAGAGAACGACAGCAAAACGAGGAGAAATCAAGAATAGCCCGCGAAAGGAAACAACAGATAATGAGGGAGTTCAAGAGGAGACAGGACCAGTTCATGGCCAGCATGCAGACTATGGCCGCGAGCGACGCGGCCGCTATGGACTGGGAGGAGGACACCGTGGAGGAGCACTACGACTGCGTCATCTGCAACACCACGGCGCCCACCAAGGCAGACGACCCTATCGGGCTGTGTGTGCTGTTACAGGTAGGGCGATCCAAATTTAGCCGTGTGGTCCCCGGCAGAGTAGAATAGGACAACTCCAAGTTTTCCCGTGGATGTCGTAGAAGGCGACGAAACACAAGCTAAACAAAGCTTGATCAATGAGACCTTCCCAACCCGTCTGGCCAGTGTGGAGAGTTTGGGCCAAATCCTCTGCCTGCTCTGGCCAAGTATGGTATTACAGAGATTGTGCAGTGAAAACAAAGAAGACCAAATGATGAATCCAAAGTTGGCAGGCAGGGTCTCTTTGGGTGGCACTGACGTTAGTTTCGTAACTTTGTATAGTTTGTCCAGCCTAAAAATTAACCCACCATGGCCGACGACCCCATCGGACCGTGTGCGCTTTTACATGTAAGGCAATCCAAAGTTATAGTATACCGATATAGTTTTATATATCATTTCGTGTACTTACTTTTCAACATTTGTTAATATTGTAACAACCAGATTGCAAACCAAATA
This sequence comes from Acrobasis repandana, assembly GCA_963576875.1. Taxonomy (NCBI): domain Eukaryota; kingdom Metazoa; phylum Arthropoda; class Insecta; order Lepidoptera; family Pyralidae; genus Acrobasis; species Acrobasis repandana. Next base: position 19,857,707 of record OY756227.1, on the reverse strand, counting down.
AAAATAAATGCGTACCGGGCCAACGACACCGATGTCGACGACGAAATCGACGAGAGGGGCGAGCATTTTTTAAATTAGACGATCTACACGTTTGTTTGTTGTTCTGCAGTCGACGTCGGTGCTGGGCCACCGGCGGCGCGCCGGCGCGGCGTGCGCGCACGGGCCGCACGCCGGCGCGGCGGCGGACGCGGACGGCGCGCGCCTGCCGCTGTCGGAGGCGGAGCGCGCGCGGCTCGCGGCGCAGAGGGACGCTACCGCCGCCGCGCACCACTACCGGCTCAGGGACGACCTCAACGACCACTTCGACCAGGTAAACTATTGCATACCTTAAAGGTGATAAATACCAAATCGAATCAAATAAGTAAAAAAAACGGTCAAGTGCGAGTCGGACTCGTACATGAAGGGTTCCGTACCTTTGTACAATATTTTGAAATTCCGAAACACATTTCTTGTATTAGGACCCCCTTTAACTTTCAACTTTATCTTATTTTTCGTATTTTGATGTTATAGCGACTATAGTATTACATAATCGGTGAAAATTTCAAGTGTCTTTCTATTTACGGTTCAAGAGATAGAGCCCTGTGACAAACGGACGGACCGACGGACATACAGCAGAGTCTCAGTAATAGAATCCCGTTTGGCACCCTTTGGGTACGGAACCCTAAAAAGGAACCCAGCGGGTACAGAAAGTTGCGAGAGACCTTTTGCCGGCGGTACGACAGTCGCGGCATGTGGCGTTTATGTGTTTCGAATTATTATAACTTTTTCAGTATTTGACATGGACGGGGACGGTAATAGTGATCTAATATAAGCAGTTTGTGCAGCTCTTATAGGTAGATCCGTCAGAAAATGAAACTAGCTAGTCACAATCGCAATTTGGGGAGTTTCATATGCACGGGCGCAAGCTTATTTTAATATGAAGCCAATATTTGGTTCGCCTTGCCGAGTTGATGCTTTGATGTGTAAAAACCTGATTTTTTGCTGTGTATTTTGATCAAATATCCACTGCTAAAATCAAACACCCCCTCCTTTCTTTTCAGCGTGTTTCCGATTGCATCCTCAATTGTGTTCTTCGTGCGCTGTTTTCTTCTCCAAAAAACTCAATGATCACCCAAGGATGGTTGTGAAGAATGCCATGCAAAAGGGAAAAGATAATATTTTGGCTGTGATTTTACTAATTGACGCATTGGAAATTATTTCAACATTGAACATGTCTGCAAAAGCGTTATACTCGTAGTGTTCAGATAATACTTGAGATAGATTGATTTTTAATAGTGATTATTTTTTTTCTCCAGGAATCATGGCTCATGAGTGTGAGCGTGGGCTGGGAGGGCGGCGTCCACGTGCAGTCTTGCGGGCACCACCTCCACCTCCGCTGCTTACAACTTTACCTCCGAAGCCTCGCAGCCCCTCAGCGCCCTCACAACTTACACGTGGAGAGAGGGGAGTTCCTCTGCCCCGTGTGTAGACAGCTGGCCAACACAGTGTTGCCGTTGGCTCCCCCGCCGCCGAGAGTGGCGCCCTCGCTGGTGCCCGGCACTGCCACGTATAGGGAGCTGGCGGCGCAGGTGCAGAGGATGTTGGAGCAAGAGAGACCTTCGCCGGTGAGTTCCTAGTCTTAAGTCAGTAGGTGTAGATTAAGCAAAATAGGTCTGTAGCAAATAGGTAGCAGGTGGAGGTTCATAGTCTCCGCCTACACCTGTGCGAAATAGGCGTGAATTAGAATGTATGTATGTAAGTCAGTAGGTTTACTTTAAAGAGAAACGTAAGTGAATGGGAGGGGGAAGGGGGGGGGGGGGGAGGAAGAAATAACTAACTGGAATCTATCTCACACGTGGAGAGTTCCTCTGTCTCGTGTATAGACAACTGGCAAATTCAGTAATTCTACCTGTAGACGAGAACAGCCGGAAATCCGGACACGAAACAATTTTTGTCGAAGCTGAAACGGAGACGTATTAAAGGAATAGGAAAAAAGCGTGGCAGGGGGGGGGGGGGGGGTGAGCAACATGAGATGTAAATGAACAGATTTAAAAGGCGTGTTTTCTTTTCTCGAGAAAACACTCGAGAAATAGCCGCAAAAAATAAATCAGTGCCGAAAAACATGTATATGGTGTAGAAAATAAATATTAAAAATAGCAAGTAGATTATAACAACTAAAACACGCCATTTTAAAATATGACGTCAAAGTCTGAAATATCCGCTAGAGGCAGAAGCTGTCAACACATGTTTTTCTTTTTTGGGTACTTTCGATATTATCAGCCAGTGATGTTTGTTAAACCTCTATATAAAAGTACATACATTTCGAATGTCATCGATAGTCAAACTACATGGACGGACAGTCCTACCGAACGCACCCGAACTTGTCATTTCCCTTTTGTGAACTTTGTCGTCATTTCCCTTTTGTTTGTCAAAAGTTTCCGCGCATTATTTGCATATTTTCAATAATTTATTTCTAATCCAAATAAGAGTCAGTAAGAAAAATAATAAGCTAGGCGTGGTAACATATTAATAGAAATTGTAAAATAAAAATATGAGCCGGATTGGTATTACATGCATATTCCCTATTCAAGAGAAACGTATGTAGAAATTGGTATTTTTTTCAGGCTGCAAGCAAGCTTTCGGACGCGATGGGCAAAGCCATGAAAGACATGACAGCGACGGCAAGCAGCAAGTTACGACAGCGGTACGGGGTGTCCCCGGCCGCCATCTTCACCTTCGTGGCGTCTCTGGTGCGGACCAACCTGGAGTGCGAACTAGTGCAGAGGGGGGGAGCGTTACATTCTATATGCCCGCCGAGGTATAAGCCGAGGAACGAATGTATAGGTGAGTGTCTGCACTGCAGCCCTCTTACTCTTACTACATAATTAATATAAGTACTAACGTACAGAACGGACACTCGTAGCGTCCCTCGCTATATGGCACGTCACCGCATCTCTTCCAGTTCTAGGGTGCGTCTAAACTTGTTTTAAAAATAATAAAATTGTTTGTTATTTCGGAGGTGTATATGTATATGTCAAGGTGTTATTTCGGAGGTTGTACATATATATATATGTCAAGTTGCAACCAGAACTCTGATATCGAGATGTAGGATACTGTCAACGCCATCACTAAGGTTTCTTGTGAACTATATTGTAGTATATAGATGTCTCCGTCGCTTAGATGGAATTTACCGCGCCAAACATGACCAAGCACAGTGTGAGAACTTCCGAATGCAGTTTCGGTTTCGGTCGTAGTTTCGGCAGGTTTGTCGCTAAAATTGAAACTAAACCGTAACCGGTTTTTTAGCCGAAACTCAACCGAAACCGTACTTTCGGTCGGACAATTAAAGATTTAGACGTGATATGTCACGATTCCAGTTCCCCTGATGTCGGTGGCGGGCGCGCACGTGCTGGTGCTGCGCGACGCGGGCGCGGGGCTGGGCGCGGCGGCCGCGTGGCGGCTGCTCGTGCCCGACGACGACGAGGGCGCGGCCGACGACTGCAGCGGCAGCGCCGCCGTGGTGTTCGGCCAGCCCGGGGGCTGCCGGCCCGTGCCGCTGCTGCTGCGCGACCCCACGGCGCTGCTCATGCACTTCCTGCTGCTGGCGCCGCACCACCCGCCCCACATTGACTTACGTGAGTATTTCTAGACGTAGTGTGTTCGGTAGTGTGACGTGGATATAAACCTTCCATCTATTGATAAAAACCGTTGCGCAGTTTAAAAGTAAGCGTACATACAGACAGTGACAGACGACGGGAAACGACTGTTTTGTGTTTATAGTATGTGCGACGTATTGAATAAGAATAATATATTTAATACGGCCAAACCTATACGGGCGGCGGCTAGCACTCGCTTACGGTCTCTACACACTTATTCGGGCTGGCATTCATCGGCACAGCCGGGCGGTTAAATGGAATATATATAAATGAATTTTCGGGAAAAAGGCAATATAATCCGCTAGTTTCCAACAAGTCAAATCAGACACTTTTTTCTAAACGTCAAAACAAACATTTTCTATGATATTTGTATGGAATATCGGACTGTGACGTCATAGTTATTTTGAGTCAAATAGCGCTCTTAATATCCGTTTTGCAATAATAAATCTAACATCACGTTTAAAATGGATGTGATCAATGACAAGTAACATTATTTTGGGACGTTTTATTCTCTTAATACTAGAAACTACCCAATTGATTCGAGTCGGCTTGTTGTTCGACAGATACTGCCGAAGCAACGATGCCGGCCCGAATAAGTGTGTCGAAACCCTTACTTCATTGACATAGCCGCCATTAGAGTAAGTCGCAAACGCTACCGACAAATGATTGTGTTGTTTGATTTACCTTCCCAAAACAACACCCTATGATTTCGGGATATGCCGAAATTAAAATGATGATGACAACTGTTCTTAATACTTATTGGAAAGCTAATTTAAAATAATACGAAGAATAAAATGAGAACGCGCAGCGCTGTTGCGAACTAAGTGAAGTAATAAGTAAAATAATTAAAAGAGTAAAATTGGTGACGCTGAACGATGATAGCTCGTACATAGTGTATTGATATTGTTGTATCTTCCTTCCAGAACACTTCACGTGCATAGTGCGCGCGTTGTACACGCTGACGTACTACCAGATCGTGTGCCAGTTCATCGCCAGCACCACCGCGGAGGGGCGGGCCGCGCTGGCGCGCGCGGACGGCCGGCCCGGGGCCGCGGGCGCGGAGCTGCGGGCGGCGGCCCGGCTGATGCTCTCGGCCTTGGCGGATTCTGATCTGTTCACGGAAGACGGCCCTCCACAGCCGGCGAACCATCATCAGCCTGATCTGCAGCAAATGGAAGCACAGGTAAACCAGCCGAGTGTTATAAGCCCAAACCTTAATCACAGAATTAATGTAAGCTCTAATGACCAGAACAGAAACTTACCCCCGTCCCGTTAGATGACGTTCCTAGAGTGTCCCCCGCAAATCGGTTTAATATGGATAGATATGAAATGAGGTGTTTCGCTACGAATCTGAAATAGCTTGACAACCGATACACAAATAACTTTACAATAATGCTAATATCATAGACAGACAAAATAATACAGTTGGGTAAAATGAGTCAATATACGATAGCCCTTACTTACACACTGACGCGTGTCTACAAACATTGTATACAATATGGTTGTTTTTCAATTTTGCTCAATATTCATCAAGCTTCACAGCTGTGCCGTAAATAATATTCTTTCAGAAATTAGTAACATCTTTTTGTTCATCTTTTACGTACTGATGATGTTGCCGAGTGCTCCTCATTCGAGAGAAACCGAAGTATAATGAACACGTAATTTCAAACGAGAAGGAGAGAGAGGGAACTTATGCTTTGTTGTATTCTAGCTGCAAGAATTGCTGCTGCCGTTCGTGCGTATCGCGGCGCTCCTCCGGCACCACCTCTATGGCGGAGAGCTTCCAGAGATCCAGAGCTCGCGGCAGGAGTTCGTCCGGCTCGTGTACTACCTGGAGCTGGTCACGGATGGGATGGAGTGGAGCGAGTGGTCGGCGGGCCGCGCTCTGCCTGCCGCGGCGGACGTGGCTGCGCGGCGCTGGGCCAGGCAGCTGGGGGCCGCGGCCAGCAGACAGCAGCTCGTGGTGAGTGTATACCTGCAGCTGGTGCCGGCACCCGGAGTGCAGTGAGTGGTCGGTGGGTTGCACTCTGCCTGCCGCATGGCGCTGGGCCAGGCAGCTGGGGACCGCGGCCAGCAGACAGCAGCTCGTGGTGAGTGTATACCTGCAGCTGGTGCCGACACCCGGAGTGCAGCGAGTGGTCGGTGGGTTGCACTCTGCCTGCCGCATGGCGCTGGGCCAGGCAGCTGGGGACCGCGGCCAGCAGACAGCAGCTCGTGGTGAGTGTATACCTGCAGCTGGTGCCGACACCCGGAGTGCAGCGAGTGGTCGGTGGGTTGCACTCTGCCTGCCGCATGGCGCTGGGCCAGGCAGCTGGGGACCGCGGCCAGCAGACAGCAGCTCGTGGTGAGTATATACCTGCAGCTGGTGCCGGCACCCGGAGTGCAGCGAGTGGTCGGTGGGTTGCACTCTGCCTGCCGCATGGCGCTGGGCCAGGCAGCTGGGGACCGCGGCCAGCAGACAGCAGCTCGTGGTGAGTATATACCTGCAGCTGGTGCCGGCACCCGGAGTGCAGCGAGTGGTCGGTGGGTTGCACTCTGCCTGCCGCATGGCGCTGGGCCAGGCAGCTGGGGGCCGCGGCCAGCAGACAGCAGCTCGTGGTGAGTGTATACCTGCAGCTGGTGCCGACACCCGGAGTGCAGCGAGTGGTCGGTAGGCCGCGCTCTGCTTGCCGCGCGACGCTGGGCCCGACAGCATGGGGCCCCGAGACGAATTTTAAAAATCCTCATTTCGCATTCACTTGTCATGATGATGGTGTAGTGGCGTGTTTCCGAATGCTTCTTCGATTCAACACTTGTATAGCGTTGGGCTAAAGAAGCTTTCGGATAGACAAATTGTGCGGAGTGTTTCCGAATGCTTCTTCGAGTCAACACTTGTAATAAGTATAGCAGAGCCGTGCATTTTATACAGATACTGGGACATGCACCCTGTTATCAAACCAGTTAGTTAATTCTCTTCTTTGCCACAACGCGGTGCGTATATTGGAAGGATATACTACAGAAGGATAAACAGCCTGTTTGTACAATTTGTTTGCCCGAAATCTTCTTTAGCCCAACGCTATACAAGTGTTGACTCGAAGAATCATTCGGAAACACTCCGCACAATCTGTCTGTCCGAAAGCTTCCTTAGCCCAACGCTATAAAACTGTTGAGTCGAAGAAGCATTCGGAAACACGCGGTGTAGTGTAGTAGCGTAGATTTAGATCAGTAGATTCCGGCGGGGTCGCCATAAAGAGTTGAGGCGACTTGTGAAACAAATGTTGAATTGATACTCTTCTTTTATTCACCAAATATATATATATATTCTTACACACATACACTTATATGCTACTACACTACAATGGTCATAACGCTTCCTACCGTGCACAGACTGTGTAGCTGCAAATCTCAAATAGAATGTGTTATACATATCTACTTCATGTTATTGTTTGCAAATTGTATGTGTTGATGAGCTTTTATAAAACTTTTTACCTTTATTCGGATGCTTGCCACATCAAGGATTTCAAAGTTAGTGAATTTAATGTTGTTTGTCGTATTTATTTGGGCTTTATTTAACTTACTGTTTTTGTTGCCATTATGTAGAGAGATGAAGATATTCCGAGTAGATTTTGATTAATTTTATTTAACTTTATACACATTTTTGTGCCGTGTTTTTTTTTCAATCAAGTGTGTTGTGTTTTCAATGAAGGAAGAGATTGAGAACGGTACGTGTTTTTAGGTTTAAACCATTAATCTGCTTTGAAGTAGTCATTTCAGAAATCTTTGGGAGAGATTTAGGTCTTATAGTTTTACTACTGTTATATTGACGACGCCATGACGTTTTTTTGGCAGTCACCCAGTACTTGAATCTTTTGGCCACTATGCTTAAGGGTATTTGACTGTGTTTTTGAAAAATTATATGAAACAAAAAAAGGAAAGCTAATAATTTTAAACATAAAAAAGCGAATTCAATTTTGGTATTTTTGATCACTTTTTGAATGGAAATGAAATCGAGAGAACTTCTTAAATATTCTATGCACACATATAGTGATTTTGATGTCTTTATCAACAAAACAGTAAAGTTTATCAACAAAATAAAAGGCTAGTTTGCATAATATTTAATTTAATGTTCTGTCTAAAAGTCTTTTTTCGAATATTATAAATTACAAAATGAGAATCTGTAATTGGTAGTAAATTATAGTTCATAAGATAAAATAATAATATTGGAAAGTGTTGTTGATTCTGTGATAAACCAATAAAAAAATATAAAAAAAAACAAGCATCTGCTTTCAGAAAGTGTGTTTCAGTGATGTGGAACTATTGAAGATGACCCGAAATTGAAGTCGCTTTTTTTTATTGAAATTATTAATATGAATAATAAAGAAAGTGAATGACCGTATTATCCGTGTGTTGGCAGGTCCGCCGCCTGCTCCGCTCGCTGCACGTGGAGTGGTGCCAGCCCGCGCTGCTAGCCCTGCCGCTGGACTACGACCGGCTGTTCACGTACTACCACGAGCGCGTGTGCCTGCAGTGCGGCGCCGTGCCCAAGGAGGCGTCCGTGTGCCTGCTGTGCGGGACCGTGGTGTGCCTCAAGCAGGCCTGCTGCCGGCAGCAGGACGTGGCCGAGGCCGTGCAGGTCAGTTATACAGGGTAGACAGGACCTAGGGCGGTAAGGCCCAGGCCACTTTTAGCGTGACGATGGGCATGAAGGTGGAAAAAGGAAATCATAATAGTGATGGGTTGCTAACCGCATCGCCTATTCATAAGATTCAGATTCTTGCCTCTTCCCTCTATCGGCTTCTACGATCTGCGCGGGACGAGAAGCAGCTGGTACATTCTATGTTTTTCCTTTTCTCCCAGACCAGCATGGAAGAACTTGTTTCTTAACCCCCGTCAAAAAAGAGGGGTGTTATAAGTTTGACGTCAATGTCTGTCGGTCTGTCTGTCTGTCTGTGGCATCGTAGCGCGCGAACGGATGGATTGATTTTGATGCGATTTTTTTTACGTGATAGCCAGTTCTCATGCGGTGGTTCTTAGCCATGTTTGATAAAAATCGGTTCAACCATTTAAAAGGTATTGGGGGTTAACGCTTGAAAGTCAGGGCTTTCTCTTGCAAATAATAGATGGCGTTACGAATATCAAGTCGTCAAGATGACGTTCTTGACAGTCGGGGTTTTTTTAATTTGCCTAGCGATTAGCGAAGAGTACGTTTTCGCAAGTTAAGTGACACCGGGCGTGGTCCGCAATTGGAGGAGGTCGAGAAATTTGTATGCCATTTGTGGTCAACAAGTGGTATACAAATTTTTCGAGCTCTGTGATTGTTAAGACATGTTAAGTTGTTGTTTTTGGCTGTTATTATTGTATGGCGAGCTAAATCTAATTTTTAACACTTATCCATTGTAATTCCTTTTTTAGGGAATGTTTAGTAGTTTAGTAGTAGTTTCGGTAGTTTCTCTATTTGTCCTCCGTACCGTAGTGCTTGGGGTTGACAGAAACCCTTCCAGATCCCGCATCTTTGGCCTTCTGCCAATACTGTCTCCACTGCTGCCTAGTGAAGAATAGAATACAGTCACACTTATCCATAGATAAATAAATAGTCGAGGCCTTTTAAAAAAGTAAGTTTCCCCCCCAGCACAGAAATGAATGGGAGTATTTCATACAGAACGGAACCTCCAAGGGTCCCGCGCAATATGCGTCCCCGCACCTTTCCCCGTTCTCGCCTTGTCGAGGGTGTTGGCGGGTGAACACACACACATTGACGTGGCACGGTTGTATAGTTTCGTTCGTAGTAGAAGTAGGCATAAATAATACTCCGCTTCTATGAAGCGATGGCGCTTCATAGAAGCGGAGTATCAAGTATGGAGCTGCGGCCTCGGCCCTAACGATGAGTTCCCGCAGCACGCGATGGAGTGCGGCGGCGGCACGGGCATCTTCCTGGTGGTGACGTCGACGTACATCGTGGTGATCCGCGGGCGGCGCGCCTGCCTGTGGGGCTCGCTGTACCTGGACGACTACGACGAGGAGGACCGCGACCTCAAGTCAGTGCTCACTGCAATCCGACAACTTAAGTTTTAGCTAGTATCGGCAACTTTTTCGCCGACTGCGCCAGAAAGAGGATTATGTTTTTCGAGTGTATGTTTGTATGTAATCTTCTTTGGCACGCTCTGCAGCCCGAACGGCTTCATGGATTTTAGCTTGAGAGGTGTCGTTAGATTCGACTAAATTGTGAGTGACACTGAGAATGTCAAAACTTAAAAAAAAACCAATGTGGCGGATTTTTGGCGCTATAATAAACTTATAGCCGTGTAAAAGTGCCTACAAAGGCACTTTTAAACGACAATATCCCACTTTTAAAGGATACTGTGACCGCACCATCTCAAGTTGTCCAAATTTCTCGAAGCAGCGTAAAAGACGCCACATAAGTGTATACTACACGACACTAAAGGTAGTGTTTACGTCCCCCAGGCGCGGCAAGCCCCTCTACCTGAGCCAGGACCGCCTGGAGCTCCTGCAGGCCCAGTGGCTGGCGCACCGCTTCGACCACACCAAGCGCACCTGGGTGTGGCACCGCGACTCGCTCTGAGTGCGGACCACACCTGGATATACACCTACACAGAGCTGGACAGGTATCTCCAATGCGACTTGTTTTTTTTTACAAATGACAGCTGACTTTCGAGATGGACTCCCATTGAATTTAGTGTCTGATTCTGTATACATTTGTTGCGTTAAATAATGAAATTAGAAATAGTGAAGAAATTCCACTTGAGCGGGACTTGAACACACGACCTTGGTCTAAATACCACCGTGGTATTTTTTCACCATTTCTTATTTCATTATTTAATTTGAGTACTTTAGTTCTGCATCTTGAATGACAATGACAATGACAATGAAAAAACCCTATAAAAATATTTTTTAAATTTCTCTTTCTCCTTTACTTTAACTATTTCAGTAAACCTTAGGCCAGCAAGCACGCCACGCGACTCGTATATAGGTTTTCATGAAATAATTATATACTTAGTCCATTTATCAAGAACATATCTTAGTTTTTATCACTTTATCAGTGACTTTCGTTTGATCAGAACTCCTAATTACATTTAGAACTCGAACAAAACGCCCGATAAAGGGAACATTTGTCATGCTGGCTAGAGGGGTTGGTGATCTGAGTAAATGGTGGAAACATACCCGTTCTCCGTTACCTATATCTCCCTTAGACGACACCCGTGTGAAAGTGACAAAATAGGCATAGCGCCCAGTGTTTTGCAACGATCAGTGGTGCCATTTTTGACACGCTGTCACTTAACGAACTGTTTTTTGTATGGAAAATAAACTTTCAGTTAAGTAACTCGGCGTTTCAAAGATGGCCCTCCTGAGAGAATTTTATCATTACAAAAGCGATAATCAATTTATAAATCAGATTCTGAATAGAATCAGTGTGAGTCCAGTCTTAGCAGTCTACTTATTTGTAACACTCGAGTCTATACTTTATGGTAAATCCCTTGTTAAGAAAGAAAAAGTAATGGATATAGAAAATTTATGTATGATATGATAACTTGATGGACAGGATATTTTTTGTAATGGTTTTTAGTCTGTACACGGCGATCGAGCCTTTATTAACAAATTCGTTGGATAACTAAATCCAATACGCCTTTGTTAGTCTTTAACACTATAAACGACGATTGAGCCTACATATACTAGATGTTAAATCTTTTGTAAAAAAAACCAAATGGATGTAGAAAATATTATTTCAAAACGTAGCAAGTAACTTTTTGATTTTAAATCTGTCAACACCGCTAGATTTTCTATAGAAATGTTGCTGTATATACTTAGATGGGCAAATTACACAGTTGCACCACAGTCATGTATCGCAAGCTATCCTACATTTGATGCCAATCTTTGTTTTTTATTATGATTTAATTTTTTTACACCTTTATTACAATTATTAATCAATAACATAAATGCAATAAAATGTACTCACTCGTATTACATATATTCCAACAATAATTTAAATTTATAATAAAGTAACAAATCGTAAAATAGTTCTGTAACTTTCACTCCACAAGTACATCACTGTCTTGTCAAATAAGTACATCTTCGCAAGCAAATAATTATTTGAATGTATATAGTCATTGACCAAGTATCTGTAACTTAGCTTGGCATAAAAAACTTGCCGAATTTGTCCATTACACCAAAGTAACCGACGCTGCTCCGAGTCGACTTACAGTAAGAGCGGTTACACACAGCGCCGCAGAGGCGCGATTGGCGTCATTACAGTCACATTTGGATTTGTATGGAGCGTAAACGCTTTCAGACATGAGTGAATATGTGAGCTTCTATATCGTGATACTTTGCGCCGAACATGCATGTGATACTTAGAGAAGAAATAGCGGGATAATTCACACCGGGCTCCGAAGCAGCACAGCTGAGGATGCGACCTCAAATAGTTAGCGCCGATTCAAACTCGACTGGGCAGCGGCTGGCTGCACACACTTTCACCACCGTATTCAACTTTATTTATATCTTTCAAATGTCTAGTAGTAGTATAGTAGGTATAGTATAGTATAAGAAAGACTTGACCGCTTGTGGACGCGCGACACCGCTGGCTGACGAGCATATTTTCTTTTTCTCAAGCTATTTTATGCATTTCAAAGATATAAATAAAGGTGAAAATGGTATGACAGTGAAATTGCGCTTCGCGCTGCCGGCCGCTGCCATTCCAGTGTGAATCGGCGCTTACGGTGAAATTCCCAAAGTTAATTTGATACAAGTGTGATGTGTGGGCTACACAATGTCGACGTATTCTTATAATTAATCGTAAGTTAAACCGTAAGGAACACGATTTAAAGCTCAAATTTTATTGCTTGATTGTAAGTTAAGTCGGAGTGGCGTTAGAGCCGAGTTGGTGTAATAAGAAAAGGCCTTAAAAAGTTGTCAATTGAAGCTTCAAATGGAAAATCTGTATAGTACATAGCTAGATAGTGCAGTTGTTTTAATATGATATAATGTACAGGGTGACTTTTTCAGCACCAGCCAATTTTTTGGCGCAAGTTCAGTCCATGATACTCAATTATTATATTTATGAAAAGTGGTTCTACTGAACCACTTTTCATAAATATAATAATTGAAAATAATAATAAAAAACGATAGTTTTTTTCGTTTTATGGATAGTACCTAGTTCAGTATCATGGACTGAACTTGCTCCAAAAATTGGCTGTAGGTTAAAAAGTCTCCTGTATAACACGGCTTTTTCGTCCTCAATTTGGCCCATTCCTCAGGGCAGTCTTGTTCGTACAAATGTCAATATTTAATGCCACAGCGAGATAGATTCATGAGGTATGAAGACTTGTATACCTACAGGGTGTAACAAAATATACTGAAACTATTTTAAGGGCTGGATTCAGTCCATGATGCTGAACAACTATCCCCAAGGAACATATATCGAAATATGAGAATTAATTTTTGGCCTCCCATATAGGTTGACCGATCAGCCGATCTGAGTTTGTATAAAAAGCGAACAATATTTTTCATATTTCGATACATGTTCCTTGGGGAAAGTTGTTCAGTATCATGGACTGAATTCACCCTTAAAATAGTTTCAGCATATTTTATTAGACATTATGTACTGGATCTAACAAAATATACTGAAAATATTTTGAGGGTGAATTCAGTCAATGACACTGAACAACTTTTCCGAAGGAACATATACCGAAATGTGAAAGCTGATCCGAGTTTGTATGGAAAGAAAAATTTTGTTGTTTAATTTTTCGATATAATTATATTCCTTGGGGAAAGTAGTTCAGTAACATCGACTAAATATTTTTTAAAAATAGTTTGACTATATTTTGTTAGACTTTATATTTTTTTATTACATGTAGGATAAAAATTAAATCTTAAAATGTTGCGACATCTAAATCCGAAGTCCTCGGCGCAAAGGGATCATAATTATGTCGATGTGTATAGATATATTGTCATTTCTAGACGTTTCATTGATCTCGCCTCGCTCACCGGCTGTAGCCACGCTTCAATGAAGTTATTTATTATCTTTTTGCCAAGTTTTTTTTTTAATATTAATACAAGCGCATATTGACTAAGAACATTTTGGTAAATATGCTGTTCATACCATTATAGATGATGAACTTTGAAATAATTTTGAAAATTAATTGTAGTGTGATTTATAAAATTAACTACTAGAATATAGAGGGATTAGATTTGTTTTGTAATTTTGACTAGCACAAGTACACTTTGCGCTTTATAACTAATGAGCGAGACTGCGTATGTAATTTTCAATTTTATTTCGTCCCTAACTAAGTTTATAATCGTTTTGCAGTAAATATTGGCGTGTGTTGTTTGCTAAACTGTTGTGAATAATAAATACATCGCTCGCTTTGACCAATGCTCCTAGTAAATATGCATTAAAACGATGAAATAGATTTATCGATTTATATTAAATTAGTCGAGCAAATAAGCATAGGGTCTTGTTAAAATTATAATGTAGTTTATGTAACTATGCCCACGTTAGTTATTGAAATTTTACTTATAATCCTACCCCCTTGCGAATGTATTACTAACACTTCGTTAATGCCTTAGTCTACCCTCAAACCGGCAGAATATTACGCGACCGAAATCAGTTCAGATGATTGTAATGCTTTTTTCATTACAATACATTTTGGCCTTAAAACGGTGGTATCAACTTCCAGCAGCGGTGTTCCCGAACCGATACGACATTAAAACCTTCAAGAAACGAGTCTATATCTTCCTGAAAAGCCGGTAACGTTCTTTTTACACCCCTGGTGTGGCAGCTGTCCATGGGCAGCGGTGATCACTTACCATCAGGTGAGCCGCTTGTTCGTTTGCCGTCCTTGAACATAAAAAAAAAACATTTTGGCCGAGGCGAAATTTGGATGGTTAGATCGTAGACGAACCATACTAGAGGGCCCACAACCTTCCTACTTTGAAGCGTAATTCGATTTTTAGTTTAAATGTTGTTGCTAGATGGAGCTACTAGTTCGGAAGAAGGTAGTTTCGTAGTGGTGCCGCTTAATTTCGGAAAGATGGCGGTATAAGCGTCAATTTTCTACGAACAAACAAGCGCCGTCTCTGATTTTTCGTGGATACCGTCAGCGTAAGTACCCATCATCCTTTATACGACTAGCGGGCGAGATAGTAGTGACATCTAGAAATAATACAGGGCTTTCTAGCACTTTTTTGTATGGGGTTGTCGGTCCCCTTGTTTTTTATTAGGTAGTAGGTAGTTTATTATTTCGTTTTTTGTATAGAAAGAGATATGTGTCTTAGTGTGACATTATTGCTGTCTACGCTACCGATATATCTGCCGCTGAAAATTCAGCAGCGTAATATTCTGCGGGCAAATTTAGAGTTACATATTATGTCATATTCACAAGGGGGTAGCCCCTACATTAAGCCTGGCTGTGAACACGCCTTAGCGAAACAAATCAATAGTGAATTATAGGAATGAACGATTCAAATTGTTTTGACTGTTATGGAGTTTTGACAGGCTGTTGCACCTCGCCATGAGTTTGTTCGGAAGCTGGGACTCGTGAATTGTTTAAAAATGATTGTGGAATTTAGGAGCCCGAAGTCCACTTTCAATTTTTTGTGGCAAAAATATCTTTCTCGAGATTTCAAGAGACAGTTTATTTTTTAAATATTATTCTGAGATACACTTTTGCTCATCAACATCTAATAATTATTATATACATCTAACTACGGACTTCGTTTTCTTTGAGGAGTTTCTTCCATATCCAAAGTTCTTCATCATATCTTCACCAAATCAATATGGGACCTACTTGGTAGATTTGAAAAAGAAAGAAGCATCCAATCGGTTTCCAAATGGACAAAATATCGCGTAAAAAAAATAACATACGGGTCGAATTGATATCCTCCCTCCTGTTTTGAAGTCGGTTAAAAAGGAAGATTTCTTTGTTGCAGCAAAAAATCTATGTTCAATCTTTATTTTTTCCCCATGGTTGTTAGTGCACGCTCCTACCAATTGTATGAAATGAAAATTGTATGAATTATAAAAAATGTTTTATCCTTTTTATCTATCATTTAGAACCTTGGAGAAGGTCTTGAAATCTTGTTAATGTCATCACGCCTATAACTCATGGCAGAAGTGCGAGCACCTCGTGGATACGCGAAATAATGCCTTACAAGTACTGCAATATTAGTATTTATAGACCGGGTCAGGACCCTTACTCCAAAAGCAGCACGATATTCGTACGCAGCTACGTGTCCGCGTTTTAGTGTCAAGCAACATTGAGCGTAACGCAATGATGATAAAGTGCAATTTGGTTTGACGTAGAAAGAGGACGACAGTATCGGACGATAGTCGTGTTATTTTATGAAATAAGGGTTGGATCTCATCTATCAGCACGGAACAGCACTTTCCTATGCTGCTATCCTTTTCTGTTGTTTAGAACAGTAATTTTAATTAGAGAGAGCGATGGAACGCTGCAGCACGGTCGGTGCTGAAGCGTTCCGTCGCTCTCTCTCGTTCTAGCAAACGACGCTTCTGAGCGACAGAAAAGGATAGCAACATAGGAAAGTGCTGTTCCGTGCTGATAGATGAGATCCAACCCTGATGGTCCTGGTCCATAGTTGATCATCGTTGAATTTTGATTTTTTGGTCAGGCTTTCATATAATGTAGTTTAGTTTCGCTTGTTTCGTTCAAACCAGCGATGTTTAGTGGTTCGGACGTTAAACATAGTTTTGTTCTACTGGATATACATGATCGTGTTGTAAACATTAGTAAGTTTTCGTATTTTGATTTAGTACCTAAGGTACGAGAAAGAAAGAAAGGTAAAGAATAAGTTCTTTACAGCCTTTACTGGACCACTGCTGGACTAAACACGTCTCCCATCTGTCTTAGGGCGTCCGCTACGTCGCGATGTGTTCAGTCTGTCACAAACTCTACTAAATAAATAAATAAATTACTTTAATTGTACTGAACACCTATTTTGTAATGTATTCTGGCAAATATAGATTTCTGATTACGTGCCACAGAAATAGCACAATCCGTCGCGTGATGCCATGTTTCTGTCGCACGCGGACAGCGGACGCCCTTAGACTAACTAGACTGTTTTTTTTAATTTGAAGTTGTTATTTTTTTAGTTAAAATGTAAACACACAATTCGGCCGTGCAATCAACCTGACGCGCGTTATTTTGTCGAATGATAAATAGCGTTAAAAAATTATCCACAGGCAATGCAAAAACAACTTGATAATTTCACTCAGTATCAAAACTGTCAATGGTCGTACTATTTCTATTTTATCCCGGTCCGCCATCTTTGTCACCCTAAGCTAAGTGTGATAGGGATGACTATAGAAAATGGCCGTAAGGCATTGGCAGTGATGTTCATTTGTTAACTTTAAAGCCTTCTTGAACGCATGCGGTGGTGGTTTCAGGGCGTCCGCTACGTTAAGAGGGCGCACGCGATGCGCTCAGTCTATCTCTGTCACAAACTATACGTGCGAAAGAAATAGCCAAATCCATCGCGTGATGCCGTGTCTCCATCGCACATAGTTTGTGACAGAGGTAGCAGACGCCTTCAGTTAAAACAAAGCCGTGTTTCCAGTAGAACTCGGTGTTAGTTTGTCATATTGCCAAGTATCCTTAACCGTCGTTCTGTAAATATAGCGGTCAATTCTGGTGTCCAATGGGTGTTGCTAGGCTGTGAGTGTACATTTACTTCTATGTGGACGCATTGACGAGGACCTAGAGTTATTATTAAATTATTACTATTTTATAATTCATATTTTTATTTGACGGTAGTCGGAAAAAGGTGTATTAAAAGGGTCGATGATGCAATGAATATCGTTTACTATGAGAGCAACACTTTAATGAAATTAATTTCATGTTTGGATTTTATGTTGAGCGTATCACTTGTCATCATTGTGTTTCAGTCGGTGCATCTTGGCTTCATCAACTCGTAGCATCGAGCTGATCTTAATATTGTACTGTCACTGAAGTTGCAGGTTTATACAGTGACTAATGGTTGCTATAGTTTCACTATTGCAAGGTTGGACTCATAGTAAGAACAGGGATGTGGGTTAGTCCGTCAGTTTGATTATTTAAAAATATCGGACGGCGCCGTATTTTTTGGTTCATCAAAGTGGCAAAAATTTCGGAGTGCGGGCGATTTACTTCACCGTCTAGTAAAAATCGTACTAGATCGTGACGTCATGCGAAATTTAAATTCAAAAAGAAAAAATACGTGTACCATATGTTTGATAATCTACCTGCCAAAAAATATTTTAGCCACATCTGTATTGTTTTGAGTACGTGAACCCTCTTTGATACCCTTTCCGACTAACATTATATACTAAGGTTAGACTAACGCTGCGGTGATTAGTTTAGCCGCTTTCGGATTTCCCATACCAGATAACGATAGTTCTTCAGCGAGTATTTACAATAGTATAATGTAAGTTAGGCTGACTGGTATATCGCTTATTCCAAGCGCAAGTTCAGTCGATGACACTAGAAAAAATTATCTAAGAAAGGTATAGCCAAAGAAATTAAATACAATCTAGAATGACTACAAGTGATAATCTGAAAAAAAACAACGTTCAAAATTAAACTTAATCCCACGTACTAAAGTTTAAATTTCCGTAATGCTTACGTTTAAATAGTAACGTTCCCAAAAGTCGTACCTAAAATTGTAGGCGTTCCTTTCCCGCAAACTGCCAATGCAAAGGGACACCTAAAACTTTAGTTATATATTTTGGGAACGGCTTTGCCACTTCGTAAGCATTCTAGATTGTTTATAATTTCTTTGGGTATAGCAAAAAGCAGAAATTGGAAGTCTCTTTTTATGTATTTTGCAATAATCTTTGGGAAATGTTGTAAATATTAAATTTAACTTGTCTTACTGTCTATTAATTTACCAATCAGCCTGTTTATTTTAGTTTTGAGGTTTTTCTTAGCATTGACGATATTAACTATTTTGTACTTCGATCAACAAAACAACTAGATAACGCGTTGCCTACAAAATCAAAGCAATTTTCTGTCCGCTTGAATATCAAATAACATTTACTGTGAAGTCAACCTTATTATATTACTTAAAGTGTTTTTCTCCTTGACTTAACGAAACAAAATAAGAGCTCACCGCCGGGAGTGTGCTCGTATTTGACGAGCCGAATTATTTCACCCGACCCGATATCTAGGTTTATTGTTGATCGAAGATTTTATGGTTTAATAGTTAAGTCGCTTAAATTTTTAAAACAGACCGCCGGTGTCTCTAACTTAAACACTTGTTTATTTGCAGCCGAAAAATATAACTCCCTAAATGCAATAAATAATTATTATTTTTAATAGCATTACAATGCTCGGATATTAATAAAAATTTAAAATATGTGATGAAAAAATTTTTAAAAATTGGCGGATTTTTTCATCACATATTTTCAATTTTGATGCAATAAATAATGTTTAGTTTTGATAGAGTACGGTTTATTTTATACACGTAGTATGGTCGCAGGCGCCGACTAGTTTTAGCCTTAGTCATTGCGCTTAGGGAAGTAAAACTGTCGAGTTGCCAACACTAGATTGGCCAAAATTAGTTGGCGTTATCTACTAAACTTTACTACTTGAGTCACACCGTGTTTTGATTGAATAAGTGCTGATTTGGACTGGAATGGTATCGGCTGGCAGCGTACTTTCACTATCAAACAATATTCACCTTTATTTTTTTAGACAATATGCATAAAATAGCTTGAGAAAAATGTCTACAAGCGGCCAAATTTTTCTTAAGCATTTCGTCTATAGAATAGATACATACTTTACGTACATACGAGTACTATCACGTCTTTATCCCTAATGGGGCAGACTGCACACAGTTCCAAAATGCTCTATATCTCTATTGAAACAAAGGTGAATATGGTTTGACAGTGACAGTGCCTAAACGCCCGCTGCCATTTTAGTCTGAAGCTGCGCTTATGAAGATAATGAATGTATCTCACGTTAATTCTAACAATAATTTAACTTTGATATGAAATGTCATTATTATGGTATGGTGCGTCTAGTTCGAATCGGACATCTTGTTTCTCGTGTGCAATGTAGTTGAGAACTTATATTTTTGTATTTTTCACGAATAAGTACATTATATTTCTTATGATTTTTTTGTGTGTCAAAATTGTATTTAGTCGTAGTTGTCGTTTATTTTGTAACAACGAACTGATGAGTTTTCAGATTTAAATTTACCTAGATTATAGTTATTTTTATGAATTTAAGGGTTGCTACACACTTATGCGGCTGGTATTAATCGGCACAGCCGGGCGGTAAAATCGAATATATGTAGATGAATGTTCGGGGAGCCGATATAATGCTTCGGGTTGGGTTTGTTATTCGACAAATACTGCCGAACCGACAATGCGGTCTGAATAAGTGTGTAGCAACCCTAACGTACCGTTGCTCCACGTTGTATCGAACAATTCAAAGGAATTTAGGCTGTATTAATATGATGATAATTATTATTTTAGTTTGTATATTATCATTATCGAGTATGTTATTTTATACCTCACTACCACATTCGAGTGCTCGCACCATCCGAGTTATTTGTTAACACTTGTGTATGTATAATTGTTCTTGTATATATTCAATCATTAAAGTTGTTGATATTTCTATTGTTGTTTTATTTTAAATGTCCTGCCTCATTTCCATACAGATATTTGTGGAATTTAAAGGTCTACTACAAGACTGATAGATACCAAGCATTTTTAAAATACGAGTAATATCGAGACCGCACTTCCTCGCACGGTCTCGAGCATTCTTTCGATGAGGCACCGTCTTGAAGCGCATTTTTGCTCTCGGTGTGAATTGCGGCTAGAGGAAGCTCGAGCCCGTGCGAGCATTTTTCCCCTCTGTCTGAACTGACCCTAATCGGGGATAAAAAATATATTTCCGACGAATTGATTACCTTCTTTTTTGAAGTCGTTTAAGGGTTAGGATACATCTGTCAGCACTGAACAGCACTTTCCTATGCTGCTATCCTTTTCTGTCGCTTAGAAGCGTCATTTGCAAGAGCGAGAGAGAGCGACGGATCGCTTTGGCACCGGCCATGCTGAAGCATTCCATCGTTCTCTCTCGCTCTAGCAAATAACTGTTCTAAACGACAGAAAAGGATAGCAGCATATGGAAGTGCTGTATCGTGCTGACAGATGTGGCCCAACCCTAAAAAGGCACAAATTCGTATCAAGAATTTATTTCTACTACATATATTTTTCGAAAAATGCAACATTACAGGTTTCGATGTGACTCCATGAATATAAATAGTACTGTCAGATGTCGCCGCATGTGTCGAGGGGCGGCAGCATGTCAAGACTTCTTCGAGTCTTTTGTACAGAGGGGCTCAGCCTCACACACCCCGGGGACCTGCGAACTCGCACAGGAACATCGAGTAGCCTGGAATTAAATAAATCATCATCAGGTCTCTTAGTCTCCACTGCAGGAGCACGACCCTCTCTGTACTACAGAGCCATATATTAGCCAGAGCAGTCAGAGGATTTGGTCTACTCTCTCCACGCTGGCCAGACGGAGAGGTCTCATTGATGTTTATAAGCTTTGTTTAGCTTGTGTTTCCTAAGTCGCCTTCTACGACATCCACGGGAAGACTTGGAGTGGTCCTATTCTACTCTGCCGGGAACCACACGGGTTAAATTTAATAGATAAAGTAAAACTAAATAGCATATTGAGCTAGTCGCAAGGTAACACAGATGCTTGGACCACCTTGATCCACATCCATCTATAAAGATACACATAGTATTTGTATGTAAAGATAAACTGCTCAAGTGCGAGTTAAACTCGCGTGAAGAGGGTTCCGTACTTCTCATTTTTCTGAAATTTATGTGTAAAAACTATTTACTGGATTTTTTTCAAAATTTTAGGCCCTGTAGTTACGGAGAGATTAGGAGGGGTGGTCAAATTTCGCCTATTTTCTTAAATAACTTCAAAAATACCTATTAAAAAAATATATATATTTAAAATTATCATAAAAACTACGAATAATAAATTCTCTAGAAATGTAGCGCTCCTATATTCACCGCTTCGATTCTGATTCCATTTACGCAAAAAACTAACAGTAATAACAACGAAACCCTCAAACACACACATAGACAAGTATGCATGCGATTGGTCGCGACAAGGTCACGCTTCGTCGTTGGGTGGGGGCGGTCACCGCAACGAGCGGTGAGGTACAACGCGTGACTTAAATTAGGTACATTTTGCATAACACTTTCCACAGATGTCAAGTATGGATTTTTAAAATGTTTATGAAAGGTGAGTCCTGTGTTTTTTATGTCTTTATGGCTTCTACACTACTTCACGGCACATGACGGCATTTTTAATGAATCAATTATCGCAAAAACACAGCAATATTCTCAAAGGCAACTTTTTGCGACGCTCGACGACTCGAGTATCACAGCGAACTGTCGCGCCGCGTGGTTTATATTTTAAGCCCCGCCCGCCGCGGTACATATCGCGTGGAATGATTTTTCGGGATTAGTTACGCTTCTAGGGATTATTATTCGTAGCAAAAAAAGCTCTTTCATTTGATATGTAAAATATTTATTTAAAATTCTCATAAAAAAGCCATTGAGATATATGTACTTTGTCGATGTAAAAAGCTCTTTAATTTTATATGTCACCCGATATTGTTTACAAAACTTTTTTTTATAATGTGTAATTTTTGAAATTAATTAATTAACGTTATACGTCCATCTTTGGGTCACTGAAGTTACATATGTTAACCAATTTTTTTTTACTTTGACTTGCAACGATGCTGCAGACCACCTGCCTGTATGCTGCATCTTGTTTTCATACCTCATTTCTTCATCTCATCCTGACGGCTTTTCAAAACTTCATTTAATTCCAAAATTTATTCACTGATTCCATTTTTGAATCATTCACACATCCCTTTTCATTTGACCCATTCTACTTCCATCACTCATCGTAAAAAGATTCCGGAATACAAGCACAGAATAAATAATCTAACGTACAGAAGTCTCACTCAGCAAAGAAATTCAAAGAAATATCTACTCAATGTGGCTAGCGATATGGTTTAATTTAGCTCACGTCAGAACTCAGCACCTTTTCGCATAGATACCTAGACATCCATTGCAAGCCAATTTCATTCTGGACAAACGATTTGTTTAACTGAATTTATCACCCGGAGGGGCCGCCCGCGCGCATAGTAATAATGTAGGTACATTTTCGATAGGTACCTAAACGGGGAGTAACACAGGCCTGGTACAAGTTTAATTATAATTTTATACAAGTCTGTAATCACTATTGTAGATAACAAAGCTGACCTATCCACAATGCTACTCACAGTGACGTATGCTCTAAGTTTACCAATTACCTACTATCGTAGATAACAAAGCTGACCCATCTACAACGCTACTCACAGTGACGTATGCTCTAAGTTTACCAACTACCTACTATCGTAGATAACAAAGTCTAAGTTTACTAACTACCTAGTATTGTAGATAACAAAGCTGACCCATCTACAACGCTACTCACAGTGACGTATGCTCTAAGTTTACCAACTACCTACTGTCGTAGATAACAAAGTCTAAGTTTACTAACTACCTAGTATCGTAGATAACAAAGCTGACCCATTTACAACGCTACTCACAGTGACGTATGCTCTAAGTTTACCAACTACCTACTGTCGTAGATAACAAAGTCTAAGTTTACTAACTACCTAGTATCGTAGATAACAAAGCTGACCCATCTAAAACGCTACTCACAGTGACGTATGCTCTAACTTTACCAACTACCTACTATCGTAGATAACAAAGTCTAAGTTTACTAACTACCTAGTATCGTAGATAACAAAGCTGACCCATTTACAACGCTACTCACAGTGACGTATGCTCTAAGTTTACCAACTACCTACTGTCGTAGATAACAAAGTCTAAGTTTACTAACTACCTAGTATCGTAGATAACAAAGCCGACCCATCTACAACGCTACTCACAGTGACCTATGCTCTAAGTTTACCAACTACCTACTGTCGTAGATAACAAAGTCTAAGTTTTCTAACTACCTAGTATCGTAGATAGCAAAGCTGACCCATCTACAACGCTACTTACAGTGACGTATGCTCTAAGTTTACCAACTACATACTATCGTAGATAATAAAGTCTAAGTTTACTAACTACGTACTATTGTAGATAACAAAGCTGACCCATCTATAACGCTACTCACAGTGACGTATGCTCTAAGTGTACCAACTACCTACTATCGTAGATAACAAAGTCTAAGTTTACTAACTACGTACTATTGTAGATAACAAAGCTGACCCATCTACAACGCTACTCACAGTGACGTATGCTCTAAGTTTACCAACCACCTACTATCGTAGATAACAAAACTGACCCATCTACAACGCTACTCACAGTGACGTATGCTCTAAGTTTACCAACTACCTACTATCGTAGATAACAAAGTCTAAGTTTACTAACTACCTACTTTTGTAGATAACAAAGCGGACCCATCTACAACGCTACTCACAGTGACGTATGCTCTAAGTTTTTCAATAGCGTCAGCAGTTGTTTCGCTCGACTGACTGACGAGGCGGGCGCAAAGATTGCCCTCTTTTCCCCGTCCTTCCAGTACCACGTCGTGTCCGCACCCCACTTCTCCCCAGGAGACCCTGCTCGTGGCTCGGCTGACCTCCAGCGGCGTTCTCTTGGCAGACGGGCTCTCACTCTAGTTAACAAACTCAGCCTGAAGTTACTGTTAGGACCTAGCTAAATAACGAGACAATGGCTCTTGTGAGATTGTGGGGTAGTTCATCATCATCATCAGGTTTCAAAGACCTACTGCTGGGCATAAGCTTCCATTTGTCTGCGCCATCCTGTTCTGTCCCTGGCTGTGCGAGGGCCGCTGTGGGGTAGTTAGATCCTTATTTTTGTATGTGTCATTTGACATCTATTAGGTCCTTACATATGAAATTGCCGTTCAGTATCAAAAAAGTGAAACAAGTTTTTTTTAATGAAATTATTATTTAATCAATCAAAATATGCGCCGTTGTTATCGATACACTTCCGCCATTTTATAGGCAGATCATTGATACCTTTGGAAAAAAAATCCTGGGAGCGAGAGTCTATGAACTGTTTGAAGGCGGTTTTGACTGCCTCATCAGATTTGAAATTTTTTCCTTGTAAAAAGTTATCCAAATTTTGAAAAAGTGGTAATCGGTTGGGGCAAGATCTGGAGAGTATGGTGGGTGACGCAGAGGTTCCAGTCGCAGCTCCTCTAACTTGGCGATCGTTTGATGTGCAGTGTGTGGTCTAGCGTTATCCTGAAGGAGCAGTGGGCTAGAGCAATTCATCAGTCTCGGTTGTTTAATGGGGAGCTTTTCCATCATTGTTTGCAATTGTTGGCAATACAAGTCTGCAGTAATCGTCTGGCCTGATCTCAAGAAGCTGTAGTGGATAACACCAGCACTGGTCCACCAAACACTAACCAGAATCTTCTTTTTGGTCAGTTTTCGCTTAGGGCAAGGTTTTGCCGGTTCTCCAGGGTCAAGCCATTGTGATGATCGCTTCCAATTGTCGTACAGGATCCATTACTCACCTCAAATCACGATACGGTTCAAAATCCCCTCATTATTGTGGCGATTAAGCAAAGAAACGCAGCAAGCACCGCGTGTTTTTTGGTTTGCTTCAGTCAATTCGTGCGGTACCCACTTTTCGAGTTTTTTAATTTTTCCGATTTGGCGCAAGTGGATAAGTATCGTTTTGTCACTTACGCCGAAGGCTGCTGCTAATTCAGAAGTGGTTTGAGATGGATCCGCTTCCACTATCGCCTTCAATTCTTCGTTATTCACTTGAGTATCAGGTCGTCCACGAGGCTCATTGTGTAAATCGAAATTTCCAGAACGGAAACGTTGAAACCAAAAACGCACCGTTCGTTCGTTAGCGGTGCCTGGTCCATACACGTCGTCAATTCTTCGAGTCGTTTCTGCAGCACTGGTGCCACGGTGGAACTCGTATTCGTAAATACCGCGAATATTCAATTTGTCCATAGTTGTTGTTATATCAATGTTGAAACACAAACAAATGATGTTAAAACAAATGAAATACGAATTTTAAAATAATATTTTTCTGGCTTTATTTCGAAATAAATTTGAATTTGGAATTCCTAATGAAACGCAAGATATTTGATTTTAAAGTTGCCAGTATTGAAAATCGGCAATTTCATATGTAAGGACCTAATATATAAGAGTCATCCAGCAGGATATTATAGCATTAAGTCCGCCATTTGTTAAAAGTATATTTTTACTTTGGACAATAAAGTTTGATAAATAAATAAATATTTGTGCATAAACTTGGCAGCTTGCAGTTGAAGAGTACCTGCTTACAAATAAGGGTTGGATCTCATCTATTAGCACCGAACAGCACTTTCCTATGCTGCTATCCTTTTCTGTCGCTCAGAAGCGTTATTTGCTAGAGCGAGAGAGAGCAACAGAACGCTGCAGCACCAGCCGTGCTTCTGAGCGACAGAAAAGGATACCAGCATAGGAAAGCGCTGTTCCATGCTGATAGATGAGATCCAACCCTTACAGTGCATAATTTACCTATGACCTGACAGAACAACACGCGTTTTTGTGATTAAATGTGTTATCCAACGGACGCTGTTTCATATTATGTTTTCACAGGCTACTATCCAAAGTAAAGTTAGATTTATTCTGTAATTTTATTCTTTATCTAGGTTTGGTTTGGTTTGAGGTTCGCAGTCCCATGCGTTGATCCGACCAGATTTGCTCGACACTCGAGACCAACGTCAGCGACGCTGTCCGAGCTGCAGAGCACAGGACTGAATGGCGGGACATAGTACACAGGAAGGTGTTCCATAGAGATCACGACCCTCAACAATGAGGATTACGACTTAAGGAGAAAGAAGGTTTGAAAAATCACATGCAGGTTCTATATGTAGTAGGGAGAAATTAAATATATGCGTATCTATGTAGGACGTTACATCCTTCAATTTAAAAATGTAATTTAGCTCCTGCCAAAATAAAAAAAAACCTGCTAAACTGCTCCCGCTAAAACTGATTCAAAGAACAAGAAAAAAGAACATACGTGTGCGTCTCACTGGGACTCGGCGTCGATGCGGGCAGCGCGTAGCCTCGCAATCGTTGTTGCGCGGAGGCGACGAAGCTGTGCACCTTCCGCATAGTGCGGTGCACGCTGGCCGTCGCCCGCTCGTGCAACTCCATTTGCCTGTCCCCACCACCAGCAAACAAAATACAATACATACTACTTGACCACGAGAACAAGGCTAGAGATTAAGGCTTGGTTTATACGATGGCAGTGACTGGACCCAGTGACCCTGAATTTCGGACCCAGTAACGACTTACTGCCGACTTACGGTAGGTAGGGTGGACACTACAAACAAATTGGCAGCCACTGCCCGAACGCCTCCGTGATCCAGTGGTCAAGGCGTTTGCCTTGTGATCCGGAGGTCATGGGTTCAAATCTCACTGCGAAGCATACTTTGTGAAAAGTTGTTTCCAGTCGGGTTAGGATATTGCAGGCTTGAATCACCTGATTATCCAAAAAGAAAGATGATTCCATGCTTCGGAAGGCACGTAAAGCTGTGGGTCCCGAACGCCATTTAGCGTTTATTTAAACAATCCCAGGATTGGTTTTTATCTATCCTTTGGGTTGCGGAGGTCAGACGGCAGTCGCTCTGTGTAAAAACCAGTAACCTCGTCAAATAATCTACGTTAGGTCAGCGGACCCCGACTCTGAAGCGTTACCGCTGAGGATGCAACCGGGAATACGCTCGGATGATGATGACTCGCGTCCAGACAATACCAGTCGCACTGGAGTGACTTACTGGGCCCTAAAATAGAACGGGTGGCTAGTTAACTGGACTGACTTGTGAGCGGAAGTCAGCACTGGACTGGGTGTCTACACGAGACCAGTAGAAAGTCAGTGCTGGACTAGGTTACTGTACTGCCATATTACTTACCCTGTATAAACCAAGCTTTGCTTTGCAAGGCTTGAAACTTCGGAGACCCGCGACGGGTTTAATCCGTCTCTGTCACAAACTCTATGTGTGACGGAGACACGTGACCCGCGACGGTTTCAGCTTCTTTTTCTTGTCGACTCGAAATGGTTTCACTGTAGCTTCATTTCAATGTAGCTTCATTTCATGTATTGTATGACAGTCATATTTTTTCATTACAGTAAGGGAGAGCGAGACGTCCGTATTTCCGTATACCATCAGGTCTCGGCCGGTACAATAGACACACGGGCTACGTGCCAGTGTACGTTTTATGCTAGTAATGATTTAGCCTCATTTTCTTACAATATATACATTTTATTAAAAATTCTTTAGTATATGTGTCTTGATAAATAAAATCCTACAAAAAGTGTTCCCATCATCGAAATATAATTCTCATTGTTCGTAGGTTCCCATAAATGTTATTACATAAACGTTAAAATTAGAGGTATATTCATGATATTTTTCTATCGAATCAAATTACTACCACTATTTCAGTAGCATATATATATCTTGAAGAATATCGTATATTTTTTATTGTTTATATGTACTTAGTGGATCTTAAAGTTTTACGCAAAATAAAACACTCGTTAAGGTCCTCTAAGTCTATGCTGGCCAGACGGGTTAGTGAGGTCTCATTTGTCTAGGTTATGTTTCCAACCCTCCTGCCCGGGTTCTCATCGTGTCGCGATGGGGGGGGCTCAGTACCTGCGGACTGCCGCATCCGCTAAGAGGGAAACTAAGAGGAACCCATTGCCCGGGTTGAGGCTTAGGCCTCCGCCGGCCGGCCTGGCTGTGAGGGAAGGGGGTGACGACGACCTCCCTACCATCACAGCCGTGGTAGGGGTCGCGGGGGAGGAGGACTGTTGGTTGTCGAGTTGCCGATCTCCCTATCCTCCGCGACCAAACGCGGCCGTGGCGCTTGGCACGGCATTGGTGGGGCCGCAGGAGAAGAGGAGTGTCCGTGTTGCGTTGCCGCTCTCCCTTTCCCCTGCGGTCGGTTGGGTGGGCCTCGGTCGCCGTGATTTGGACTGGGGCAAGGCCTGCTCTTGCAGGCCCCAAATTATGAGGGCTGGTTGGACGGTGGAAACGGGATTCCATCGTCCAACGGAGTGGAAGGCAGGCGCGTGTGCGTGTCAGCGCCCCTGTCCTTGTCGGGCCGAGAGGCCAAGCCGATGGTTGCTCCGGCCCCTCTGATTCAGCAGAGGGTGCCGTGAGGCCGTTGGCGAGCCGGGGCCGTTGAGGTAGCGGCCGGCCGCGCCGGGGCTGTGGAGCATGAGAAGCACACGGTCCCGGCCGATACCTGCTGAGAGGTGACACCGCGGAGTTTTTAGTGGTAACACCACATAACCTTACCGGTGTCCCGTAGCCGGTAAGGTATCCGAAGGGATTTACTCCGCGTCAAAAAAAAAAAGTTACGTTTCCTAAGTCGCCTTCTACAACATCCACCACCATCATCCATCTATCTTTAACTGAAACAGCATTACCAACCACTGCTCCAAATACGGCATGTTGAACCTCGTGCAGTAGTGCTTCCGAACGTAGTCCGCGTAGCACAGAGAGAGGAACCAGCACACGGTGATGTGGATCTGTGGCTGCTGCTGCTTCAGGAACTTGGTGAGTGGGCCCAGCGGCATCACGTCCTGCCCGCCGAGCAGGCCCGCCGTCGTCATCTCCAGCAGGATGTTGGGGCTCTGGAAATGTTATACTTAATTATCAATAAATAAATAGATAGGGACAAATCACACTGATTGAGCTACCCTCAAAGTAAGTTTAAACTTGTGATATGGGTACTAGCCTTGTGGTTCCCGGCAGAGTAGAATAGGACCACTCCAAGTCATCGGCAAGATGGAAAATACACGTGGATTAAATAAATGATGGATTTTATTTTGATGCCACGTGTGATAAATAAATGAAGAACACCTACGTACTGGACAATATAAGTGGAGTAAATAAATAAATGGAGAACCTATATATAAACACCCCAGACACAGGATAATTTAAAAAAAGGCCATTTTCTAACCTGCCCTGGCTTGGGATCGAACCCAGAACCTCCGAGTGACGGACTACCGTCTCAACCAATACACCACGGAGGTGGACAAACAATTATTCTACTGATATCATGAGATTATTGTGGAAAAATACACAGCACTTGTTTTCTTTCTAAATATAATATAGCATTTTTAAAATATTGGCTTTTTATATAATATTCTTACTCACGTAGAAAGTCAGCTACACTATCACGTCTTTATCCCTAACGGGGTAGGCAGAGCCAAGGGCGGTAAAGCCCAGGCCACTTTTAGCGTAATGGTGGGCATGAAGGTGGAAAAGGGAAATCATAATAGTGATGGGTTGCTAACCGCATCGCCTATTCATATGATTCAGAGTCTCGCCCATTCCCTCGATCGGCTTTTACGATCTGCACGGGAAGAGAAGCAGCTGGTACATTCTATGTTTTTTCTTGTCTCCCAGACCAGTAAAGAAGAAATGTATACATATGTATACATGTGTATGTACCTATTTAAACCATTTCTTATACAGGTTCTAACAAAATATACTGAAACTATTTTAAGGGAGGATTCAGTCCATTATACTGAACAACTTTCCCCAAGAAACATAATCGAAATATGAAAAATAATTTTAGGCGTTCCATACAAGTTGACCGATCAGCTGATCCGAAATTTGTATGGAAAGCAAAAAATATTTAGATATATGTTCCTCGGGGAAAGTTATTCAGTATCATGGACCTTATTCACCCTTAAAATAGTTTCAATGTTAGACTTTAAATAATTTACACTCTCTCTTCTCACTTGAAACTTCCCAAGTTCACAATAAAATAGACTTACGTCTCTAATCAATGTGTCCAGGTAGTACTGGAAGAACCGCATTGAGCACACCCACAGGTGGATCATCAGTGCCAGCATCCCTAGCACCATCGTCGACTGAAAGACAACACTTCAAGTTAGAGGTAGTTATAGTAATTTCTCGCAGAAACTGTGAGGGACATTCTACTTCCAGTTTTATAAAGCATGTTTGAGGAGCCCTTGTCTCCCACGGCTGATGTAAGAGGTGACGAATAGGACAACAGTACCGGACGACTATAGTGTTATTGACATGACTCCTTATTTTAAAAAACATACTAGAAGGAAAGATAAAAGGTAGAAGAGGTCCAGGACGACCAAGAAAGAGCTATGTAGACCAACTGAAATAAAAAGCAGGGGTTATGTCGTATCAAGCACTAAAAAGTAAGGCACGGAACCGAAAAGTTTGACGCATACTCCACCGACAAGAGTCACTAAGCTCTTAAATAAGAAGAAGGAGATAGTGTTATTGTATGGAGCAAGGGTCCAGGTTTTCACATGATTCTGCATCTTCCAAACCTCATTTCTTTATCTCATCCTGTCCACTTTTCATTCTTCATTTTATTTCAAATTTAGATTAATTCCATTTTCCAATCATTTACACACCTTTCTTCATTTTTGACTCATTCCACCATCCTCTTTTACATACTATCACGCCTGTTTCCCGCAGGGGTAGGCAGAGATTATGGACGTCCACTTGCTACGATCCTACCAGACCTCTTTCGCTTCATCTACACTCATCAACCTCTTCATACATGCCCTTCGGTTACGGGTACTTCTTATCTCTCCCTTTTTCAGAACTCTCTCTTACCCTGGAATATCCTCTTACCCAGGATTACTTGTAAGTATATCTGCTATATACATATAACTTTAAAACATAATTTTGATATTAGTGTGTTATAAAGTATCAGTACAATAAATTCAATATATCTATGTTGAGTCTCTCTATTTTCCACTCCACCTATCTTGTATGTGGGAACTCGCCTAGAGCGCCGGGACAGGTCGAGGTTCCACAAAAGGTAAGAGATTGCAAGATGAGGCTAGTTTCTCTTACCACTAGTGTCTTCTCCATGGTAGACACATGCGCATGATCTCCAGTAATAAAGATGGTGGACTCTAGTTCGTTGTAGAGGAACAAGGCGGCGGCGCTCGCAAACACGGCCGTGGGGCCCACCCCCCAGATCTCCCCGTTGCAGCTCAGCCATTTTGCCAGCGACTCCAAATGGGAGTCGCATAGGTTCTGAAATGAAAGTGATCATATAGAGAAAAAAAAAACAGTGGCACCCCGGGAGTGCCGACAGAAGTAAAAACATATAAACAAGGTAACAGTGTCGCGAGTTCAGCGGTTTTTTCCCTTCTCAAAAAATTCCCAACGCGCCTTATGAATTTTCACTTTATAAAATACAGAAGCACTCCGCGAGTGCCAACAGGAGTGAAAACTTGACCAACATGGTGTCGGTTACACGGTAATCGAGTCGCGAGTTCAGCCAGTTTTATCCTATTTCGAAAAATGTCCAACGCGCCAAAGAAGTTTTTACTTTAAAAAAGAACTTTCATAATATTCTTCTTCCCGAGTCGAAAGGCTATTTATTAATTTCATTAAATCAAACTTGACTAGTATTTGGCGGCGGCGGCGATTCCCCGGTCATTTGCCTCATTTAGGTCTTGTATTGTGCATGATGTGGGGCACTTCCGGCATGACAATAAGTGGTTCATTGATTGGACAACACTACACTCGCATTTGTCGTTTTTGGAGTAACGCCACCTAACACGATTTTCTAGACATCTCCCAACACCAGTTCGGAGTCTATTCAAAGACTTCCAGACTGCCATTAATATTGAATTTACTTTTTGCGACTTCATCAATTTACACAACAATCTCAATTTACTCAATCTTACTTTACCACGTGCCCCTACTGCGTTTGTGGGCTCTCACGAGACGAGCGAGGCGTGCCAGCGATGGTCCCCGATCAGGGCTTAGCAAGTTGTCGCTGTTACTGTCGCCCGTCTATCCCTGAGCCTTTACCGCCCTCTAGTGGTCAGGCTTTGCAGCTTTTCTCTCCTATTGGGCAGAAGTCATGATTCCTTTTTTTGATTTTGCTGCTTCTCATGTAAGACTCCAGACTCCTATAGTAGATAGTTTACTTACCCATGAATGCAGTGATTCTGTCATTAAGTTAACAAACTCTTATTAACTATGTTACTCTCGTAGATTATACTTCATATATCTTGTATATCTCTGCGGTTCAAAGATTCCACTACCAAGAAAGCAGTCACCATAACAATCACTGAGCATAAAGCCAAAGCCAATTTAGTCAAGCCTGAAAAGCTGTCCTTCTGCAAATAATCTATGAAATGCAGCATGTCTGCGGCATGTCAGCTAAAATTGTTTGTGATAAGAAAGCAATAAATGGAAATACGAAAATTTTGAGTGACACACTGCTTAGCGCGACCTACTAGAGTGAGATTTTATAGCCGCTTTCGCACGCGCGGTTGTTCAGTGCGGAGAGCCACGGGCTTTGAGCGTCTTGGATCATTAAAATATAGTAACATCTCTCTCTACCCAAAGGTTGACTGGAAGAGATTGCTACTTAAGTGATAAGTCCGCCTTTGTATCATTTTTGTTTTTTTTTTCTCTGTATTGTTGTATGTCCTTTCTTAATGGTGCAATAAAGAGTAATTGTATTGTATTGTATTGTAAACCGCAGAATTTTTCAAAGTGGAAACTTCTTTAGGCGCGTTAGGCACTTTTTGAGATGGGAAGAAACCATTGAACTCGCGGCACCGTTACCGACACCTCACGTAATTGTTCAAGTTTTCACTTCTGTTGGCACTCCCAGAGTGCCACTATTTTTTTTGTATGGCTTTTAGGCTGCACTTACTATTCGTGCGGACGGTAAGCGTCACTGTAAAACCAAGCTTACGAGGCCAGGTCAGGAATTTAGAAGGTCTGAAAATATTTTTAAGAAAGTACAAAGCTTTTGTGCCCAGCAACAGAATGCTCCAAAAAGCCGCATTTTTCCTGTCCCTAACCTGTTCCTGGTTCAATACTCAATCATTTATTGCTTCTTTAATGTATTACATATTACATTCTGATCTGCCGCGAAAATACTAGACCCACTTGCCGAACTTCATAAGAAATAATGTTCCCTAACCTGTTCCTGGTTCTGATCTCCCGCGAAAATACTAGTCCCAGTTGCCGAACTTCACAAGGAAGATGTGCCGAACTATAATGTGCAGGTGGGAAATTGCAATAGATCCCAATTGCCGCTGCGAATAGACGATCTAACCTTACTGGCTCTAGTCCCATCTTGTCTATTGAGGGTGACATTCGGAAAATACACGAAGCCGATAGCGACGTTACTAAATAGATTGACCACCTTCTATTCATCTTCTAACTTTGCTGCATATTTTAGAAAACCATTCGCAAATAATAGATTGGGAGAGGTAAGTTTATTTATTACGAGTACACAAGTATTCGGGTCGGCATAAATCGTAAAATCGAATATATGTACATGAATGTTCGGGGGAAAAGCCGATATAATTATATAAAAACCGTCGGATTCGCTGTTCGACAAATACTGCCGAACTGACAGTGCCGGCCATAATACCTAATTGTGTGGCAACCCTAAAGGTCCTGCTTAGGCTAAATCACAGCGGCGACACTCCCTGTACGTGAAAGTTCGAACGCCGGTGACCTTGAGCTCGGAGTTCGTAACGCTAGGGTTGATACCGAACCGAAATGGAGTATCGTGCGGTGTGTGAGAGAGACGCGAACAGGTATCAGCCCTCAGCCAAAGCAGTCAGCGATAGCTCGTTTCACGCCCCGCACGCCTCTCAAGGCCCCCTCGCATATCCAGCCACCCACACATAGCCGCAAGCGATTTTACGTGCACACATGCTTAAGTGTCGTTTCTTTTCGCGTAGTGTATATATTCTTTGGCTAAATGGCAATCCGTGGGCAGTGAAAAGCTGTTCGTGATTGTGATGATGTTGGATACTTACACAATTTGCGTTGAAGCTCACGGATTTCCCCTCCATATAACCAGTGGTTAACGGAAAAAACCCTGTGCTTCTTATTCATTTTTTATCATTTATTCGTACAGTGCTTTTATTCATACTTTGAATTTAGAAAAATATGCGCTTAGACGTATTTTTTGGTTTACAATTTTCTGAACAATACTTGTCAGTGATGTCTGTGCCATGTTTCAAGCTGTCAATCTTCTAAAGTCAGTTTGTAGGTGTATGGTAAAGAGATTTATTTTAAATGTTGGATGTCTTTGGTTTTCGAACTAGAAGTCATACTGTGACCTACAATCACAGAATACATAAGAGTCAAACTACAGTTGAACCAGTGTCCGAGCGAGCGCAGCATCTCAACTTCGAGATTGGCCATGGCTGTCTGTTCTCGCCTACAAGTCCCCATTTTTCTATTGATTTTAACGAAATAGTGACACACAAGTTCCGTAAGAGCTATGCTCTTGTCGATGGAGTGTGAATTCTCTTCCATTTGTCTCTCTCATCCGCCAGCTGTTTTATTTTGTTTTAAGAATTACAAATGAGGAGGTCCTAAAAAGAGCAGGAGAGACAAGGTGCAGTTGAGGTATAATAGAAAAAAATAGACGAGGAAAGATGTTAGGTCATCTGCTACGACACGACGATTTCATAAAGACTATCATTAAAGGAAAGATATGAGGGAAAAGGGTACCAGGAAGACCGAGGCGTAGCTACATGGAACAGATAAAGGAGAAGGTGAATGTCGTGTCGTACAGCGAAGTAAAACATCTGTGAAAACAGCATATTTTTAAAATTTCAAACTTTTCCATACTGGTCTGGGAGAAAAGAAAAATCTTAGAATGTACCAGCTGCTTCTCATCCCTTGCAGATCGTAAAAGCCGATCGAGGGACTGGGCGAAACTACGAATCATGTTAATAGGCGATGCGGCTTGCAACTTATAACTATTTTGATTCCTTTTTCCACCTACTCGTCCACCACCACGCTAAAAGTGGCCTTTGAGTCTTGTGGCCCTGGGCTCTGCCTGCTGCTTCGAGCCGCAAGACCCAAAATGCTCTGTCTGCCCCATTAGGGATAAAGACGTGACAGTATGTAATGTATGTATGTATTAACGACGAGATATGAACGGCACGGTATATATATAAAGACGACCTCCGTGGTGTAGTAGTTATCACGCCAGTCCGCCACACCGGAAGTCCCGGGTTGGATCCCCGGTCAGGTCAAGATGGAAATGATCTTTTTCAGATTGACCTGGGTTTTGGATGTTTATTTATATATGTATTTGTTATAAAATATAGAATCGTTAAGTTAGTATCCCATAACACAAGTATTATTAACACTTACTTTGGGGCTAGCTCAATCTGTGTGATTTGCAAATATATATTTATTTTATTTATATATTTTATTAACTTAGTTTTTCAACGATCACAAAGACAAATAAAACCCAAAATATTGTAAACAAATGACTAGACCGGCCTGCAATGGCTGATACAGTCCGGATCTACGCATTTGTCGTTTATTATAATCTATACACAAACACAGACGTCGATTACATTTCTCACAAACACCAATACGTACATCAAAACTACGGTTGAGTTAAAAAAGACATACTTAATTTTGTACTCACAAAGAAAAGCTTCGAAAAATAAATACAAAATATATTATTTGAAAATTACTATATATATTTATAATATAAACTCTGTGGGTATATAAACTAGGATTTTCTTTTTTATATAAAAACACTTATTTTACGATAAACATAGTTTTCTACATGCTATGAATAATCCTTTTGAACACGCTACTAGATTAATATGGATGTATATTCTACGATAACTTTCTACGGAAACCACAACTCTATATTTTTAAGAATACAATTTTACTAACTTTAAATTTTGATATTATTTGAAATAAAGAATCTTTCTATATTTCATAATAACAAAGGTTTGAAATTGAATAATGTCAGTTGTTTAAAGTTAAATAATAAAATAAATGACGAAGAGCTATACATACTATGTTTTTGTTACGATGCATGTATAGTTATACATATATATGGGTATAACCAATTATATTTAAATGTATATTAGCTAGATTTTCTATTCTACCTATATTATAACAACAACATCCATATTAACGCTATCCATAACTATTTAAGTACATTTGATACTAAGTTATCGCCTATAAAATTTTAATATAAATTCAGGCCCAAGCTACAGGTATCAAAATTGTATTCGTATATTATTTCAATAAATAAAGGTAAAAAAAAATCTTGGTACTTTTTATTTGGAAAACTGATTGATATCAAACAATAACTGAATATATATGCTACTTATTTCTACCATGCGAGTATATTAATATTATAGTATTTTATAATGCACACGACTAGATGTTGGTTGCTGACACGATGTCAAATTACGAGTACCTAAGTATGTGATCCCTTGTAATATAATATCATTATATACAAATATTTTTGATTAAAAATGAAATATTTCTGTACTCATTGCCCTAGAGTACAGAAATATTTACATAGTTAATTTGTAATATATTTATAAATATATATAGGTATATATACATGGCGTTTGCTTAGAGCAGTTATGTATATTGACCGCAAATAAATGTCTCAAATAAATAATTTATAGTCCGTCCAGCAATGTCATTAATATTTACATGAAAATATATGTTATATTCTAGTTATATGCCTTATGTTATATATATTTTTCGTATATTTTAATGCATTCGTTGTATTATATTATATTATGTAATAACATATAATATTATGTTTGTCCTACGAAAAACTTCAGTTATAAAGTGTGACCGAAGTGTATTATTATGGATATTTTATATAAATATGAGTAATCTTAATTAAATATTTTTACAAGAAAATGTTGAAAGTGTTAAATCTTAAGGTACTAATAATATCATGCACATTTTCCTGCTTAGTATATCATATAAATAGTGAAACAATTATATGACTCAGTTGTGAATTTTCACAACGATTTAATTATATTGCTGATTACACTTACAAAATAAGAATTATAATATATAAATATATGTAGTTAGGTAGATATTTTTAAATTGTTAAAATATATTATTACAGACTCGAAAAATTCTAATGATTAAATAGTTTCATCACATTAAGTACATTATATTTAGAAAAAAACATTCAGAGTAGGTGGCTTAATGTCTAAGCTATATAAAGTAATAGATTATGTATACGATATGGGTAAACTTTGGATTTTTTGGGTTGGGTTACACTACACTAACATATCTTTTGGGTTTAAATATATGACCCACATATACTCTAATGTGCGAATCAGATCAATATAACAATTATTCCTACGGAAATGCTGGGATGTCGAAAAAAATTTCCACGTATATAAAATATTTCGACTGAACTGTACTTGTAGTTAGTAGGATGTCGATTTTTTTCGAGTGGTTAATGTTGACGGGTGAGCTGCTTAATCAAGGATGTACAGTACATCCGTACATTTATACCCTGTAGGTATAGACATATTGGTTAGCATCCGGAAAAATGGACCCACATCACAATAAGCTTTCCATCGAATAGCTACCGAAAACGAGGAGGACTTGGACGAGATGGGCCTATGAGTGAAAAGCCGCAATTCCGCCGTAGAGAGACTTCTGGAAGTTCAAAATAGGGGAGGCCTTTACCCAGCTGAGCAGGGACATGGCTCATAATTTTGTTTATACTAACTCGATATATTTGAGAAACATTATTTTCTATACCGATGGTGATACATACTTATACAATATATTTTTGGAGTAAATATAAAAGTTATAGTCGATATATTTGAGATTTTTTTCTTTAAATATGATACATACATATAAGTACTTAGAATTCTAAATTAATGCATATGAGAATTAACGCGAAACATACCTTTTTTAATTTATTTGCGCTATCGTTTCGTTTAGGTTGCACCGCACGTGGTCTTAGCCTGACTGAAGTAGAGATGTACGGCCTCCTCCTGCCCGGTGTGATCTTCTTCCACCGTCAAGTTATTTTATATTCAACTACCGTCACACTCACAGTGATGCGCATTTAATTCCCGTATGCAACAATTTAGTAATGATGCAATTCGATAGTTTAAAAACGTTACTTACAATATATTTTTGGAACTAATATAATATATACTAGACCAGCCATTCGATGGCAGGCGGCTTGGTGTCCAGCGCTGGGCGGGTGGTGTCTGGTCACAGTCACAGGGTGCATATGGTGGCGTCCGCCGGCGGTATTGAAACCATTTCCGGCCGGGTGATCAATTTTATACGCTGTAATAAATTACTTAGTTATTATACGGCTAGTTAATTTTGTCCCATAATATATATGAGGCATACTATTACGCCTGTTTCCCACAGGGTAGGCAGAGACTTGGACCTATAATTGCTACGATCCTAACAGTAGACCTCTCTCGCTTCACATCATAACTTTTCGTTCATTTTGATGTTTTTATAGCACTGGTTTCTTTAGCGGCCCAGCAATGGTCATATACAGTTTTAGAGCATTTACAATATACCAACCAGACAAGTATTTGACCTCGTCTGCTGCTTAAGTACCTTTCACAGCCATTTAAAAGAAGACTGTAACTAATGGGAATAAGGTTTATTATGCAATGGCTGAAATGGCGTAAACTGGTCTCTAGAGACCGCTTGGTGGCTGATAAGTCTACGTAAAGAAGATTGGCGTAACTTTTTATGATTGCCATCCAGCAATAGACAACCAACAAGCTTCATTAAACGAAAAATGCCCATTGAACTGTCATGACAGCTGGGACCAACGGCTTAACGTGCCTTTCGTGAAGCACAGAGAAAAGTCGAGATATTCATAATACTAGTGCCCACCAATCCAAATGCCCATCACGCTCGGGGTTGTTTTATATGCGTACGAGAATTCTCTTCAATGAAAATTGTGCCCGATACTCACAGTAGTAAAACTGCCAGGAGTGATGAGGAATTTGTAGATGATGTAAAGGGGGATGCAGGACACGGTGGTGGCCGTCATCGCCCAGCCCACGGAGATAGACCACGCGGGGTACTGGTACTCGCCGCCCAGCATTTCCTCGTGGGCCAGTACAGAGAACACAAACAGCACCAGCAGGAATACAGGGCTGCGAAAGAAATAATATACTTCAAAGTTTTAAACTTCGAAAGTAAAACAAATATTTCTAATCCAAATTTATTTTAAGCTTAATCTGTCTCTCACATCTTAGCGTAATTCTAGTTGCACCTTTAGTTGTATTGCTGAGAAACCAGGGGGTCCGTTTCCTTTCGCCAACCACATCTGCCGCGCCCATCAGGTGGAGGAGGCATGACTTTACATTTGTTTCCTGTAACTTTCCGGTTTCCGCAAGATATGACCGTAGCAGCGTGGGCGGCTCTCACAGTTTGTCTGCTATGTCTTGGACATGAAGGCTGCCGCAAATACGGGTGGCCCCTTACGCGGTCTCTTCCCGGGACTCTGCCATCGGCCATCGGTTGTCGCGCTATGTGTCCCGCCCACTGGCATTTCAACGACGTAGGCAACGCTAGGCTATATCAGTGACTTCCAACAATCTCTCTCTTATCTCAACGTATTCCCATTTGCATCCTCAGCTGTAATACCGTAAAGCCTGGGGTCCGCTTTCCAGCTTTTTCTTCTCCATTTCACACGGTATAGAGCATCCTTGGTTGTAAGAGTAGAATAGGACCACTCCAAATCTACACGTGGATGTCGAAGAAGGCGACTAAGGAAACACAAGCTAAACAAAGCTTATAAACATCAGTGAGACCTCTCCAACCCGTCTGGCCAGCGTGGAGAGTGAAAGCCAAATCCTCTGACTTGTCTGGCTAATATATGTCTCTGGCAGTACAGAGAGGGTCGTGCTCCTGCAGTGGATACTAAAAAAAAAAGACTTGATGATGACAAAATTACCTGATGTAAGACCAGCACGCCCTCCAGAACCAGCCGGGCGAGTGTCCGAGCATGCTGCGCACGTCCTCCGAGAACTTGTCCACTCCGTACACCCAGCAGACGCCGGCCGCTTCAGCAAACACCACGAAGAGGATGGCCAGTCCTGGACCGTACACATTCAGGAGGTCTACCAGGTACACACCGCCCTGAAAGGAATGAGTAATGTAAACATTTGCATGCTGATTTCATTAGTTATACGAAGGTTATAATTTACAATTTACAATACATGAAAAAACAAATTTCGGCTTCCTATACAAATCGGCGCTCCACCAAATGGATTTTGTATGGGAGAACGAAATATTTTTATCGGTTTTGGATGATCGTTTTTATGGAGTTGTTCAGTATCACGGACTGAACTTGCTTTAAAAGTTCCGGTGTTTCAAAAGTAACCCTGTATACAAGGGGCAGACTAAACATTATGGGTCTTGCGGCTCCAAGTAGACAGAGCTCAGGGCCTCAAGACCCAAAGGCCACTTTTAGCGTGATGGTAGGTGAAAAGTACAATTTACAAATTAAACCAAACTAAGCCGTAGTCGCCTTAGTTACCCGAGTTTATGATAACTTTGTAATCAAATTTGACATCATTGTGTTTATTGCAAATACAAAAGTACTTAACTACTTAAAAATTCGTGAAAAAATATAAGACTAGATTTTTATATTTATATAATAAACGGACTTAAGACCCAGGGCCTTTTCTACCCGTCAACCTACAGGTGGTGCTGATAAAAGCAAATTTTGAACGCTATGGCATATTCTAACTTACTATAAAATAATCGATTATTAGAAATGTTCCTAAAACGTTTATTTAAAGATACTTTCGTTTTTATACATACATTCATAGATCTACATACTACTATATATTTCTTGTTATTTTAATTTCATTATTCAATTGTGATTTGATAGCCTGTGGTCTGTGGTTCGATTTATTACGTATACCTAGATATAAATAAATCAATACAATTCAAAGCAGTCTTTAATTCCCTACATATTCGGAAGTAATTTGGAAATGGCCAGGACCTTTCCATTTATATGTTGATTTGCGATAATAGAGGCGTCCCCTCAGGTAGCCCAGTTGACCCTTGAATGTACTCGTGCCTAAATATTTTGTTTACTCATACTATCAAATACGTGAAGATATAAGTCTCTCATCTGTGTATCATTGATTTTGGCATTGGATAATTTTTACCGGAAGCTTTTTCTTTTGATAAAGTTGGGATAAAGTTGTGGTATTTGAAATTTTCAGGGTTAAAAAATAAGCAACTTAAAGTGTATATATTTTTTTTAATGTTATATATTTTGTATAAGTATTTTAATATCTATTAGTTATTATTTATTGCTGCTACGCCACCTAGGCTGTTATCTTAGTCCATGTACTTCGCACTCGATCTCTTTATGGTTTCCTGTAAGAGATTGTTTCGGCGATAAGGCCGCCTTTTGTCCTCTTGTACCTTATTTATTTATAAGTTCTGTAAATTTTGTAATTTTTAATGTTACTTATTTGGTGCAATAAAGATTTTTGTATTGCATTGTATTGTACTGGGATAACAAAAGTTCATAAAAACTATATCAATTCCACGTATTGATTGCCGATTATGCAAAATCAATTGTTCTAAAATTCGGAACTTGACACATTTTTTTTATTATTTTTATCAAAAAGTAGCATAATCTGAAACCGAATTTATTTATGAGCAGATATTTTTTTTTTTATTCAGCTCATAAATAAGTAAGCCTTTAAAATCTGGTAGAACTGAAACTGTGACGTCACTGCCATTCGTTTTCGTGCGTACGAAACAGATAGCAAGATGCCCCCACCACGCTCCCACTTTTTTATATTCATATTTAAAATGCTAATTACTGCTTCATTTAATAACCAATTTTCTTGTTGTTTTCAGAAAAAGATTTCTTTTTAGTCTTTATTTTCAGTTTCAGCAATTCATTTTTATTTTAGTGTTCATTTTGTATGCCTCATGGCGCAACACAGTGATCCTGAAATATGTATACCAACACCCATTTCACCTGTGATTGACAAATAAATGATTTTGATTATGTTTTTAAAAAATATTGTGCAAAATTAAACATAGTCAAATACCCAGTTGAATTTACATGTCACATGATGTTTCGGCCTAATTCATTTCGCTTTTCGTGTGTGTAGTGTAGGTGGCCAACACTAGTGGCAGGTTTTTCAAGCTGCTTAAAAGGCATAGCTTGACGACCGTCATACAATGATTTCAGCCAGGTGCCTTCCGAAAGCACGGAGGAGCCCTATTGTGTATGAGAAATTTTTACTTGGCACTTGCGGCTATCTATTCACGTAGGGACCACATCCAGTGTCACATAACCGAGCTCCTCCACTTAAGTGTGACATCAAAATAGCATTGTTTTTATTATTATGAAACTTAAAAACCTTACCATGCTTCTTTGAAAAGGGTTACGTAAGAAAATTGGAAACGAAGACAATGTTTTCAAAAACCTAAAGAAGTGATTAATGAACACCCGAGCTTGTCTACCAGCACTAAACAAAATAATAAAAAAACGAATTCAATTCAAT
This sequence comes from Acrobasis repandana, assembly GCA_963576875.1. Lineage (NCBI taxonomy): Eukaryota > Metazoa > Arthropoda > Insecta > Lepidoptera > Pyralidae > Acrobasis > Acrobasis repandana. The sequence continues at coordinate 19,814,678 of OY756227.1, read as the reverse complement.
TCGTTTATTGTTTCCATGTGTGGTGAAGGTTTACAAAATCACTATAAATGTGTACAGCATGGAACCCTGCAAGGGCACGAATCTCGTAAATCTGCTGGTTTCATGTTAAATTGAAAATGTTGTATAACATTTCCAGCTATAGGGATTTCAATATTTAATAATCTAAAAAGTCTGGCTTTGCTACGAAATATAGCTACAAGCTTTGCTAAAGCTACAAGGTACGCTACGACACGACTACGAACTGTAGCGAAGTTCGTAGTCGTGTCGTAGCGTACCTTGTAGCTGTGCACGTAGTTATTTCGTAGAAACGCTACGGTTCGCAGTAGATGAGTAGCTTGTAGGTGATTATCCCCTGGCAACGATTTAACCAGACTAGAAACAACTTTTCACAAATTATGCTTCCTAGAATTTGGACCCACGACCTTCGGATCACAGGCAAACGCCTTGACCACTGGATCACGGAGGCAGTCATACTACCTCTTACATACTCGTACTTATTTACTTATTTCACTATCGCATAACCCTCATTATTTCCACTAAAATCAAACAAAGGTGCCGACCCACTAAATTCATTTAGCCCGCACCTATCTCGTCAGTCATCCTCCACCGACCAATGAATAATGCATCGTATACATTCAGATACGCTGTAATTTATAGGCGCGGTGCTTGACTCCTTTTATTGTATTGGTGGGGAGGTGTGGACAGCTAGACGAATGTTCTTTAGATGGCTGACCATTTTGTTAATACGAAGAAAAAATATATTCTATTGATTTACTAAACAGTATGAGGAAACATGTAGATACGACTACAAGAAAGTAAGTTACGAAGTGTAAAAAAGCGCTTTATGTTTAAACTTATAATCAAAGCGAAAAAAAATTGTTACGGTACTTACTGCTATTGATATTAATAAACCTGCCAAGTGCGAGTTAAACTCGCGTGGAGATGGTTCCGTACAATTGATTGAATTCTTATAGGTTTTCCTGTAATCTACAAGCAATGAAGTATATTTTGTATTTTTTTCAAATTTTTTTTCAATATATATATATATATATATATAATATATATACTATAATGTTAAATTTTGAAAACATTTTCATTTATCTTTTACGAAATACCTCACGATGCTCATACGAACCCATATTAAACAAACTCTCATTTTCAATTGAAGAACAACAGTCGACAAAACACATGATGTTTCGACGAAAAACAAACTCTCATTTTCAATTGAAGAACAACAGTCGACAAAACACATGATGTGTCGACGAAAAACATCGATGACAGGGTCTATCCGATGAGATGCTCCGGGGCGCGTGCTCCCTTCGCGAGGACATTAGCTAAGTCAGCAGGATCGGTTGTCTTTGCTTTTCAGTCAGTTTCTTATACGCAAATAATGAGGCCAAATCGTCGAAGCGAGAAAATAAGTTTGGTTTTCGGGAAAAATGTTGATATGTTGACTGCCTCCGTGGTCCAGTGGTCAAAGCGTTTGCCTTGTGAACCGGAGATCGTGGGTTCAAATCCCACTGGGAAGCGTACTTTGTGAAAATTTGTTTCCAGTTCGGTTAGGATATTGCAGGCTTGTAAACGTCTTGTCGTACAGCGAAGTAAAACAGCTGGCAGATGAGAGAGATAAATAGAAAAGAATTCATACTCCACAGACAAGAGCGTAGCTCTTAAATATAGGAAGGGGAGGAACAATATCTTACGCGCACTATCAATCAAATCAATACTTACTATAAATTCTATCAATAAATCATTTAAAACACTATCACTTCTTTTCTATCAATTAAAGGTGGTTTAGAAATAGACCATACATTTGATCATTTGAGCCAAATTATGATGGTATGGGATGAAACAGCAATGAATGGAATCGACCTGTGGAAGAAAATGGGACTTTTGTAAAAAAAATGTACTAAGATTGTGTAGACTCGTTCGACGTGCGAATATGCGGATTTTGATATATTGTATCAAAATACGAAAACTAAATTTTACTTGGTCAACTTGTATCGGGAATCAAAATTTCTTTTCGTATTCCGAAATTCCTATTGGTGTAAGTAACCTTTTCACTGCCACGGATTGAATATTAAAACATTTTTTCGCCTTTCTGAAATCTTAAGCTAATGTAGTTGGCGCTATTTACTAATTTCACATTTCAACATTTTATTAATTTTTTTTTTTTTTTAAATTAGACTGCTTTCTAGTTTTTTGGAAGTTGATAGTACTCACGTAAGTGGTGGTGGGAAGAGCACAGATGTATATGAAGAGACAGAGCACTGCCACAAAGATCTCCCGGTGCCGGCCCAGCAGACGGGGGTACTCATCGCACAACGCGGTCGTTACTGCCTCCAGACCTATGACAAAATAACCGACTTTAAAACATAGTTCAGAGAATCACAAAAATATAATATATATTTGATCTCCACTCGACCCATGACCGTACATGGGTCACATTTGTAGTAAACGGTAATTTTCAACGATCACTAATAAACATGGGGTTCGATCCCCGGTCAGGTCAAGATGGAAAATGATCTTGTGAGGAAACCATGCAGTACACTCGTTCACAAGTGTGTAAAAAACTAGATGTCAGTCATTGAGCTAGTTATCAATCTGGTCGGATGCCTTTAGGTAGCTTGAAGAATCTGGCACCAGTTTTAGCTAGAAACACACTCGATAAGGAACAAGAAAGAACAGTTTAGGCACGCCACTACATGAAAATCAACGTAAAATACACTTTACCTCCAAACGTGCTATCCAAGCCCAAAGTGATAAGCATGAGAAAGAATATGATAGCCCAGAAAACGGAGCCGGTCATAGTGGCGATGGCTTCGGGGTACACGATGAAGACAAGGCCTGGGCCCTCCAGCCCGACCTCTTCTATGCTTTTGTTTTGCACGTGGGCCATGTACCTGGGAGAAAGTAGAAAATATGAGAACTGACGGGTCAAGAGTATCTTTTTACGCATGTTCTTCCATAGAGAATATAAACAGAAGTATGATTTAATGGATGAATCGTACATTTTTGCACGCCTCATAAGCGGAGCGTTGAGGTAGTGCTCTACTCTCGACATGTCAAAAAACCCAGTCTTTCGAAATTTAAATGACGTTTTTTTTTTAATATAACACTTACAGGATAATATGAGTGCACTAATATGAAGTTAAATAATCTGTCTAGCACATATGGTACATTTTATAAACAATTAATTTGTTTAATATAATAAATAATAACATTAAAAAACTAATCATTCTTGGACGTCCGTGAGTCTGTGTTTATATGGTATAGTGACCATGTATGTGGCAGAGAAATTGGTCGAAAAATTCATCTTACCGGAATACTTTTGTTTTTAATATATAAAGTATTACACTGTGCTGATTCCTAGTTAATATTAGCGTTCTAAGTACTGTCGTTTAATTATAATTTATAAGAAATCAATTTAATTGTGAAAAATTAGATTATGAGGCGTGCACTTTTGGATTTTCCAAACTATTTTGCAATATTGTGGCCAAGTCTAACAGCTTTTCTAAACTTTTTCATTAAATTATGATAAAGTTAACCACAGCTGAAATATTCAATACTTATACGACGTTACTCTCAGGGAGAAAAAAATAGGCTGTGTTGGACTATTGCTGGTAAGTATTATAAGATATCTTACCCCAAAACCGAAAATATGACGAAGCCAGCAAGGAAACTTGTGAGGCAGTTAATGGAAGACGTGATGAGAGCGTCCCGGTAACAGTTGTTATTGAACTTATTGTAGCTGGAGAGTGCAAGAAGAGTGCCGAAACCGGGGCCCAGGGAGAAGAAGATCTGCGAGGCTGCGTCGATCCACACCTGAGAGAGGCAAAAGAAACGCATTGGTTAACAAAACATTATAGTTTTTATCATTTTAGAGACGGAACTGGTGCTGGAATACTTTATCGATTTCTCAATCAATGAAACCTACTTCAGACAATTGTAAATAAATATTTAATCAAAAAGTATACATGTTTGGATCAAAATGGATTGTAAAGTGTACACATATGGGACTAATTGATGCAATATCTTTCCTTGCATAAATACAATAGTTCCTACAAAATTTTAGGTTTTATTAGGATTATTCTTACCTTGGAGTTTAATAGTTTGTGCCACTCAGGAGTCAAGTAGTATCTGATGCCCTCCGTAGCTCCTGGCAGGGTCACCCCCCTCGCAAGTAAAATCAGTAGCACCACATACGGCGCCAGAGCTGTCACCCACACCACCTAACACAGTAAGTACTATTGTATTAAATATCATCAAGTATGCTCGGAATGAGATCGTAATGAATATTATGTCACGGCCAAAGTTTCCGGTAAAACTATCAATAATGTGCTTATCTCGATGATTTATTAATTTACATAGTAACCCAAGCTGTAACTACGGAATCTAAATAAAACAATAATTTTAAAGCTGAGCTAGGTATCCCCTTATACACTTGCCAGTATAACGTCAGGAGTGTTTGTTTTTAATTGTGCACGTGAACAGGTTTCCTGCAGCTACTTAATAATTCAGCTTGCTTGTTATTCTTCACTTCCTTCAAAGAGAATTCTTTTGATCGAATCAAATAATTGTTACTTACCTACCCTTACACATCATTGTCATAGGTATCATTATTTGTGCAAACATTAAAGTTTTATATTATTTGTATGGGATATGGAAGTCAATTGTAATGATTATAATAATCTTTCTTTTCAGATCATGTAGCTCCTTGAGGCATTGTACCTCATTATATTGTAGTTAAAGTCGAGGAGGAGCTTGACGGCCCAACAGGAGTTAGAAAGTAATTACAATGTTAGGCAAATTCCCGGTGTATTTTGCGTTTAATTAGCTTAAAACATCTCGTGTTACCCATTTCGACACACGAAAACAAACAGTAAACGATCATAAAGAGAAGCAATATAATGCAAAGTGTCATCCATATACGAAAATAATTGCATAATTGGCTTTGGACGAAAAAAGAACTCAGAAGGAAAGAATAAAAGTTGCAGTAATGTGTACGTACCTTCCCAGTACTTCTCACACCCTTCCACAAAGAAAAATAGACCAGTACGAAGACACCAACGACGCATAAGGCCAGCGATGGTTTGATGGGGCCCATGTCGTCAAGCCCATTAGATCTTTGCTGTTCTAAGACGTTACGCCTGTGCAAAAATACGCAAAGATTATATTTCTGTTTACACTAACAGTAGTCAGTTCTCAGTAAGGTAATAGAAATTTATAACGTTAAGTAATTACGAGTAGTTAAATAAAATAGCAGGTGGTCCAGGGTAAAAGAGGATGATATTAATTGGTCTTACTAAAATAACTCTCTGGCAGGCGTGGAGGCTATCAGATAATGCGAGATAACCAGCACGCAGACTTAGGTGTTCCTAGGTTGAGTAGATATACAAGCGTTTGATGTATTTATTAACAAAAGGACTGATTTTTAAGCTCCTATCTATCTATAATTAAAATTTAAGAACTACGTTCTTGTCGGTGGAGTAGTTTCCATATCTCCCTCTCTTGAGCCATCCATTCAAAAGATGCCTAAAACCATCTAAAATAGCAGCTAATTCAGGGCAGCATTGAGTTGATAGACTTACTCAAAAAACTCCTTGGCAGGCGTGGACGCATTGGGATTGATCTGGGGCGAGGTAACCGGCATGCAGAGGGGGGTGTTCCATTCGTTGTTGCAGCTGGTCCAGGGGAGCGTCGAGTTGATGGAAGCTATGGACGCGATGAGGTAGTACACCGCCCAGCCGATGATGGTGTTGTAGTACATGCCCATGTAGATGTCGATCATGCAGATCGCGTACCCCACACCTTAACAAAATATGAGAATTAAATTAATCTTCTCTTTCTCTTAAACAATTAAATATTTGCTTGGTTATCTTTGCTAGTACTTAGTAGTTTTGTTAGATTAAATGCACGGACAATCAATGGAGCCAGAGAATAGCCAACTGGAGAAACAAGAAGCAATCGAAACTCAGGAAGACCTAAAACTCGTTGGGAGGACGATAGTACAAAAGTGGCTGGCAAATTGTGGAGAAAGAATGCAAAGGGCAAATGAGATGCAGAGAAATGGGAGGCTTTTCTCCAAAATTGGACTAGAAGTGGCTGATTATGCTGATGAGTTATTATGAACTTATGGGTATTAACCCATCAGTCGCGCGTTCATTTATAGCATACTACAGAACTTAACACAGCATTTATGGCACAAAAACAATGCATACGTTCAATTTTTGGGGTCTCAACTGTAACAAGCTGTAGACCCTTATTCAAAACACTGAAGATATTAAGTCTCCCGAGTATGTATATATACGAAATGTGCGTATTTGTAAGATCACACCCAGAATTATTTAAAACCAGTAATGATTTGCCAAGTAGGTACAGTAAAAGAAATCCCAACAGATTAGTACATACCACAATGAAAACATGGTTATATAGTTCAAACAGTTTTCCTATGGCTGTACGAATCTACAATGATCTGCCTAATAATATTAGATCAATACATAGTCTTAAATCATTTAAACAAAAACTGTATGACTGGCTGGTTAAGAAGTGTTTTTATAGTGTTAAAGACTTTTTATCCGCATCTATAATTATATGAATTCTATAATGATAATAATAATAATATATAATAATAATTTGACTAATATAGGATTTTTAATTGACAATAAATAAAATAATACCTAAAAATTTTTTTCCAATTGCATTGATGTACCAATATCTGTTGCATGTCAGTGATGACTAAATGTGTGAGACTCTACATGACTTTTGTACCACCTAAATTGTACCACATTTTAAGCAATAAACTACATTTCATTTCATTTCATACAATCGGTCCTATTCTAGGCCGAAAACCACACAGCCAAGATTTCATCAGAGTAGGTTCTTTAATTTCTTTTACCGTTTAAGCAACATACAATACCATTCTGGAGACGATACACGGAGTCCAGTGCTGCCCCCATTTGAAATAAATTATTTGTTTTACAAACTAAAGCTTAACATTGTCACTTTAAACTGTAAACAGTGGTTCATAAAATAGTTTGAAGGGTTATCTAGGTTCTACTAGCTCAAAATATTAAATGATATCTCCGATTCCTTACACATAATTTATTTCAAATGGGGGCAGCACTGGACTCCGTTTATCGTCTTAATTGATGTCGCCTGATAATTTCAATTAGTTCACTTTAGGCAAGGAAGAATTCACCTGATGAAAGTTTGTATGGATAACCTCATCGAGTCAATTACACGCTGTGTCGAGAACGTGAATATCACTGGAATATTTATAGAAAATTAAAATATTGATATCGGTTTTACTTCCGCATTGTTCTGGATAGTGCCCGTTTGAAAGCGGTAAAACAATTCACTCCAATACCAGTTAAAATTTTAAAATAAATGTGCGTAATAATTATGCGATACGATAATGAATAAATCAAGAAATAAATCAATGAATTATGCCATAAAGGGATGTGGATTGGGTAAAAAATAAATTATTTTGTAGTAATAAGAAAATAAGAAGTCACAAAATAATATCACTGGTCATCCATCCATCCATTTTGAACGTGATTACAGATTTAAAAATGCATATAAACAGTGACGTCATAGTTTCTTGGAGCATAATTGAGCTCTTACTATTTGACTCCAAGAAACTATTACGTCACAGTATATTTCATATAAATCCCATAAAAATGTTCGGTTTGACGTGAAGAAAAAAGTATCTAGTTTGACTTCATCATCATATCAGCCACAGGAAGTCCACTGCTGGACATAAGCCTCCCCCAAGGATTTCCAAAACGACCGATCGGAAGCGGCCTGCATCCAGCGTTTACCTGCAACCTTGCTCAGGTCGTCTGACCACCTAGCAGGTGGGTAGTTTGACTTAGATTTTAATAAAGTGCCATAACAACTATCTTGTTTCCAGAGGACAATGGTTTTAACCAATACAGGAATGTATTCATCCCAGATAATATATGGTCAGAAATTTTCTAAAAAGCTTGAAAAAGAATTAGAACTTTGAACGTCATTCACCATAAAAAATAAATTATTTTGTACTGACAAGAAAATAAAAAGTCACAAAATAATGTCAATTGTCATTAATCACATCCATTTCAAACGTGATTTTAGATTTATGAATGCAGAGAAACTGATATTAAGAGATTGAGTCCAAGAAACTATGACGTCACAGGCCGGTATTTCATACAAATTCCATAGAAAAGTTTGTCAAAAAGTATCTGGCTTGACTTGTTGGAAACTAGCGGATTGTTTAGAATTTACGTCTTCTGTTCGTATCAAATCGTCAATCTGTCTTCTATTGCCTTCAGATCCCTCTCATGAACTCTCAAAATTCGATTAATAAACGCCCCGCGTCAATTTTCGCCGCGCGAAACTTGGCGCCAACTGTGACGTTTGTCGCCATCGCCGCCATGTTGAAATCGAATCAGCGCCATCTGCCGACGGTAATCAAATGATATCGCATCGCGTAATTAGTTTATTCGATGTGAGATGCGATCTTCAATGATAACAATCTGCAACTTGTGATTGCCAGATTCAAGGATCATAAAATACTCGTAAACTTGTTTTATAATTTATAAATCAGAGGGTTCTTCACAGGCGTCTTCAAAAGCGAAGGAAAGACGAATCAAACGTTTATTAAAATCTTTACTGATTATGTTGATAATTTTTAAGGACAATAATTTACAATTTACGTAAAAACTTGTATCGAGTGTTAGTTATTATATTTATAGCAATTTAAACAAATGCTACGAACTACCGCCAGCAGCAGCGTTTAAGATTTACTAACGTTGAGGAGAAACTCCGATTAATCCTGTGAAATTACGAACCTACTGATACGAAATTTTAGATCCAAATCATACTTGATTATCCGATATCGAGAAAAATCATCTTGCCGTTTAGGCTGCCAAACGTGCCAAAAAACATACACCCAAAAAATTTGCCCTCCTTCTGGCGCAGTCATGTAAAAACCTTTATCTTCTTATATTTAAGGTGAAATGGTAGCATAAGTGGCGCCATCATTTGAAATAAATTGTTAAAAACTAAATATGGCGATATTTAAAAATAGATACAAATCAAATCATTGATACAAATCAAATTTTTAAATATCACCATATTTTTTCAAATGAGGGCGCCACTTATGCTACCACTTCACCTTAAGAGCTGGGCTCTTGTCGGTGGAGGGCTTTCTATGACTCTCTTTCTTCCGCCAAGTTTTTAACCTCCTTATATGTTTTCACGTTTAATTTTTCCTTTATTTGATCGAATTTTTTTCTATTTTTCCTTTCATTATTGTTTTAAATAACTCATCGTGCCGCAGGGGATGGCCGAACATTGTCCTTCTTCTATTTTCTATAATTTGCCTTTTATGGTCGTACGTACCTCAATTTTCCGGGGTCCAGTGCTGCCCCCATTTAAAATATTCATTTCAAAGAAAACGTTAAGCAAGAACGTTAAGCTTTACTACGCAAATTTGCGAAAAACGGCCACTTATGGCAAATGTGCGTAGTAAAACTTAACGGTCTCATTATAAATTGTAAACAGTAGTTCAGAAAATAGTCTGAAGGGTTATCTAGGACTCGGTAGTAGCAAAATTTTAAATGATGTCTCCGTTTTCTTAAAAATTATTTATTTTAAATGGGGGCAGCACTGGACCCTTGAAAATTCAGGTACGGCCTTAACAAAAACCTTATAATGACCAAAAATGGTGCATGCCTATAGCAATATGTCACCTCGTATGCCTCTAAGTGAATGTGAATCCTAAATAAATTCAAACCAAACCCATTGATCGCCCTTCATAGGCCATAAAGCATGCGTTACCGCTCACAACGAACCCCAGCATCATTTACAAGTCTTATCGACTCTTATGACGACTTCGATGGGAGTAAATCACACAAATAAAATCGGCAGTTTTTTAACCATGGATGCAAAAAAGGGGTGTTACATAGGGGGGATACATAAGTTTCACGTGGTTATCAGTATCTGTGTTATGTGTCCCTTAGTGGTAACGTTAAACGTAGCTCCCAAAACGAATTACCGATTTTGTAAAAACTTAACGAATTCAATTGATCAGGTGTCGATTCTCAGACCCTTAATGTGGAACTTGTAGGAAAAAATATAAAATTACATTAACATTACATTATTACTTCGCAATCCCTGACGGGGCAGACAGAGCCCAGGGCTGCAAGACCCAAAGGCCACGTTTAGCGAGATGGTGGGCAAAAAGGGCATCAAAATACTAATTATGGGTTGCTAGCCGCATCGCTACCATGATTCAGATTCTCGCCCAATCCCTCGATCGTCGTTTACGATCTGCGTGGGAAGAGAAGCAGCTGGTACTTTTTAAGTTTTTCTTTTCTTACAGACCAGCATGGAAAAAAGATAAAAAAGCAAAAAGCTTTTGAGCCATGTAAGAACTTTTTTTTCTATCCCATTAGTTACCAAAATAATAAATTTAATTCAAGCACCTACTCGTATACTGATACGTAGAATTCTAGAAATTCTAGAATACTAGTATATATCCATTACGCAGCTAGAAAAGTACTACAATATATCGAATAGCAAATTCCAGAAAATGTTGTCAAGAATAAACTTTTACAGACGATCTTCCGGAAGATCAATTGGTCAAATTACGTCACAATAGTCACGAAGAGTCCTCGGTTCAGCGATGTAGCCAATAGATCACGAACAAAAAAGTTCGAGGTACTCTTTTATAATTCAAAAATTTTTTTTTTTATAATTTAGTTTTTACACTGCGTTGCAAGTATTATTATTTTTGAAATCCTATTTTGATACCCCACTCGATAGGATTTAAATAAAAAAAAATTAAGACTAATTTGGAACCAAAAATCCGCCATTTTGTTTTTTTTTTTTGATCATGAACAAAAAATGTACCTACTTAGGTACTTTTATTTTATAATACAAACTAGCTTTTGCCCGCGGCTTCGCTCGCGTATCCCAATGGGAACATTACATTTTTCCGGGATGAAAGGTACCCTATGTCTTTTTCAGTACTCCTCACTATGTGTATGCGAATTTTCAAGGAGATTGGTTCAGTAGATAGAGCGTGAAGAGGTAACAGACAAACAAATACACAAACTCACTAGGATATTAGTTGAGATTAGGATCAGGAAATTAGGATTAGGATTAGAATAGGATTAGGGTAGTTAGGATATATATTTGTTTGACAATTTACTTTTTATACCTACTGCAATATTTTACATACTCGTAGAATATTTTTTTATTTATGAATGAAAAGCTGTAACTCGAGCCGTTGCGCAAAATAGACAGTTCGTTATGTATCCAAATATTAACTACCTACTTCAGGCATTCATTCCAATCCTTTCAGCAGTTTTTGCGTAATAGCGTAACAAAAATCCAAAGTTACAAACTTTCGCATTTATAATATTTAGGACAATTAGCAACGAATCGTCGACGATACACGGAGTCCAGTGCTGCCCTCATTTGAAATAAATAATTTGTAAGGTTGGAGATTTAAATTTTTAAGCTACTGAAACCTTTGATAACCCTTCAAACTTTGCCAAAAGTGGCCGTTTTTCGCAAAAATGCAAACTAAAGCTTAAAGTTCTCACTTTAAACTGTAAACAGTGGTTCATAAAATAGTTTTAGTAGCTTAAAATTTATATGATATCTCCGTTTCCTTACAAATAATTTATTTCAAATGGGGGCAGCACTGGACTCCGTGTATCGTCTTAATATTACTATTATTTTCTATTCAATGGAATGTGTGGAAGGCAAGTGGTTCTATCGGTATGACACGACACGTTCTTTAAAACAATAATTGAAGGAAAGAAAGAAAGTAAAGGAAGAGGAGTAGAAAAACCCAGAAAAATATTTTTTGGTCAAAGAAAAATTAAACGTGAAAGCATTTAAGGAGGTTGAAAACTTAGCGGACGTAAGAGAGACATGGAAAGCACTCCACCGACAAGAGCCCAGCTCTTTAATACAAGAAAATGAAGTGGTTATACATAAATGATTGCCACGTAGCTAAATCATAGTTGATTTATTAGGCCCTATTCTTGCCTTTAAAAGTACAGAGGAGCACAGCTTATTCATCAATCTCAGAGAGTTTCAACTTTACTAATTCTACTCATTTTAGTCTAAAATATTTATCGTTGTAGTTAGTTTCTAATATTATAAAGAGGAAAGATTTGTACCTATTTTTGTATGTTTGTATGTTTGTAATGAATAGGCTCAAAAAGTACTGGGTCGATTTAAAAAATTCTTTCACTGTTGGAAAGCTACACTATTCCCGAGTGACATAGGCTATGTGTGTAGCACGGGCGAAGCCGGGGTGGACTGCTAGTATTTTATACAATGCTTAACAAGTTTATTTTCCAGACAAGAAACCCCCGACTTTCAAGCGTTCACCCCCAATAACTTATAAACGGCTGAACCGATTTTCATTAAAATAGCTAAGGCTAAGAACCGTTTTGACAGACAAGGCTTTCGATTAAAAAATCGCATCGAAATCGGTCTATTTGTTTAGGAGCTACAATGCCACAGAGAGACACACAGACACGTCAAATTTATAACACCCCTCTTTTTTGCCGGGGGTTAAAAAACCCATATTAGGATACTACGGTAACAATGACCATCATGTGGGCCGTACGCCTCTCCATCTACTTACATGAGAAAACCCGTGAGATCGCATCGGTGCGTTCTTTTGCACGTTTTTTGTAATATTCATACGATCCGGCAGTCACAGATCTCACTGCAAATATTGGCTCGCCGCTTCATTCCGTGCTGTTCATATCGAGCTTTCCGATCTAATGTTGAAGGTTGTAGTAAATTCTAGTTTCATAGACATTTTTGTTGTTATAATATCGGTTCAAGTTCACTTGAAAATTTACAAACAGTACTTACATTAAAAAGAGTTAACATAGTACAGGTTAAAAATATTTTTTCATTACATATTTTTCAATTTGGATAAATTTCCGAGCTTTGTCATGCTATTAAAAATAATAAGAGTACAGGTGTTACTTATTTCTAAAGAAATTTCTTCTGAGAAGAAAGAGGTAATGGGCGTGTACAGTACAAAACTAAAGTAAACGATCTACAGTTTTGAATTGTTGTTACAGTAAATTTTAGTATAGGTATAGGTATAAATAAACACAAGAGGATATATTAAGACACGTATTGGTCATGCACGACCAAGGCAAATGGGGTAACTAGTTTAGTTACCCCATTGGCAAGACCATGTAAATTAATCAAGTATATATACTATAATTTCATATTTATTATCATTTGTTGCATAATTGAAATAATTTTAATTTATTTTGTTGCTCTTCTGGAGATATCATTGTGCTGAGCTGTAGCCCTTTTGCGCTGCTGTGGCACACGTGAGGTCTTTCAGATCTACGATCTAGTTGTTACTAACTACGTTCTGCTACCAAAAATATGTGGGGTCTCTTCATAGATCCCGAGTCAGTGATGCGGAGAATTGGGTCCCTACAATAACCTAACCCCATGAGCTCATGTACTTGCCCCAAGATGAATACGTCGTATTTATTACACCACTGTTATATCACAATAATTTTCTTGTTCATCTTTCGACACTTCACGATTATTCACATACAGTATCACAAACTAACAATTTTCAAAGCCGCATGGCACGCGTTTCATATTTGACACACAAATCAATGTTCTTTACGTAATACAAACAATTTCGGCTCCCCGCCGTTCCAAATGAATTGGCCACCAAACAATTACCGACAATTCTCCACGGAACTTTCGATTTTATATATAAAAATTACAAACTTAATGCTGCCAAAGCACGAGAGGATGCCACACCCGAATCTTTTCACAGAGGCAAGTCAATTATAATGGCCTCGCCCGCAACTTGACATAAAGACAATGAATATTTTTCTGGTCGGGCAAAGACAATCCGCGCACGGGAAATCGATGAATCGATAATCTTGCCCGTGTTTGTGGAGATCACACGCAGATGGCGCTAGTCTCCTAACAAAGCACTTTTATTCAAAACACTAGTGGTATTACACTTCATTCGCCCAAATGCTTTGCAAAATGTTGGCTTTTTCTTTAAAGGAATCGCCGCCGCTTTATTGTCATTGTATGTCCGTTTTCCGATTATTTGTCCAGCGAGTCATCCAAAGATATACAGATCTGTTGCGCGAAAAATGATTATGATGAATAGGGAATCATCCCCAGTCATCAGACTGGGTATGAAAATAAATAATCTAAGTATTTAGTCCGTCAGTTAGATTATTCAAAAATAATGGACCCATATTTTTCAGTTTATCTAATAAGTAAACATTTACAAAGATACATAGTATCCAAGTTCCGGAGTGGGGGCTTGTTTGTGACATTACGGCAACAATTTTAAAAGCAAATTTGTTTTTTCATTTTTCTTTTGAGAATTAACTTTAGTTTTTAGTGGCCAGTCACTCTTAGCTAACGCAGCATTCTGCACATGTGTGTAGATTACTACAAAAAGTTGCATCTTTGTATGTCATTGTCTTATCATAGAAAACTTGAATAAATAAATCCTTACAAAACCCCTAAACTTGTCTCTTTCAATACCCATATTGAATTCAAAGATGGCGGGCACTAAGTACTTACTACTTTTCATCAACTGACCGTATCACGGTCCAAGAGCCGTATATACGAGAGGCATTAGGCTAGGTGCCTTTATAAATATACAGCAGGCAATGCTTTTAACGCGAAGACAAATGGTGGAGGCCCTTGTTAAAATGTATGAAAGCGGAATCAATGGGCTGGCGGTCTTTGCATTGGGAGAGTGGATAGGGGAGTGACGGGTTTGTTATTACCCCGGTTTGCTTGTTTTCTGAAGTGTCCAACACTGGTGTCTGACTTTTCAAGCTATCGGACAAGCAATCTGTCGACCAACAGTTTATCGTAACTACGATATTTCGAGCCACAATTCTTCGCACTTTTGTATTTCGAAGTTCAATTAAGCACTAGTCTAAAGGTATATAATCTATACTAATATTATAAAGCGGAAGAGTTTGTTTGTTTGTTTGCTTAAACGCGCTAATCTCAGGAACTAATGGTCCGATTTGAAAAATTCTTTTTTTGTTGTGTAGTCCATTTATAGAGGAAGGCTTTAGGCTATATAACATTACGTTCCGACAACCACGCGAACGAAGTCGCGGGCACAGCTAGTATTATATAAATATCATAATGACTGGGAATGTCATACACACGCATTCACACACACATATACACTATCACGTTTTTATCTCTACGGGACAGACAGACAGAGCATTTTGGGTCTTGCAGCTCTAAGCGGACAGAGTCCAGAGCCGCAAGACGCAAAGGACACATTCAGCGTGATGGTGGGCGAGAAGGTGGAAAAGGAATCAAATAAAATACGCCCCCTTTTGGTACTTACGTAGTACTTGGAAAGCCCCAAAAGAAAGCAATAAATGTGCTATAAGTATGAAGTAGGTACCGACTGCTTTTACTTCCCCATCAAATTCCTTACATAATTGCCGTAAACAACTTGAGGATGAAATGTCTAGAAACATCAATCGCATCGAATGATTTCCCAATCGTCGGTTTATCCCAAATAAAGGTTTTAACAGACAATGCAGGAGGGTGAGCTGGAAGGGTCCCGTGGGAGCGATTAACAATCACTTAGTACGCAAATAATACAGCGTATCGAGTATTGCCTGCCTGATTTCTCATATTTGGTATTCTTTTTAGGGTTCCGTACCCAAAGGGTGCAAACGGGACCCAATTACTGAGACTCCGCTGTCTGTTCGTCTGTCTGTCCGTCTGTCACAGGGCTCTATCTCTTGAACCGTAATAGCTAGACATTTGAAATTTTCACCGATTATGTATTATTGTAGCCGCTATAACAACAAATACTAAAAATAAAAAAAGTCAAAAATTAAAGGGTTCGTTATACAAAAAACAAGTTTTTTCAGCTTTTTTAACTAGATCTTTATAATGGAATTAACTAGAAACTTGAAATTTTCACAGATTATGTATTATTATGGCCGTTATAACAAAAAATACTAAAAATAAAATAAAGTTAAAAATTAAAGGGGGTCGTCATACAAAAAAAGTGTTTCTTCAGCGTTTTAAAACATTGTACGGAGGTACGGAACCCTCCATGTACGAGTTCGACTCGCACCTGCCCGTTTATTTTTATACAATAAGAAAATTTTGTACTTATCGACTTTGTCTGAATTGTTATAGATGTCAGTTTTATATTTTATTCTCCCATGCAGTTTAGGAGAAAACCAAAGGCTGGAATATAAGGTACAGGGGGGTAATATGGTTACCACAAGCTTTAAGGCTGTATATCCTAAAAAATATTTAGCATTATTTGAGTCTGCGTGATACACCTTAGACCTCATCTTAGCTACCCTAGATAGAGGTCAAACTCTCACTGAAGGCACTCAAATCTCAAAAAAAAAATTATAGGGAAAACAATGAAATTTATTGTAATATATGATGGATTTATAATATTTATGGCAAAAATGAATTACCTATTAGAAGATTAAAAAAAAAATCTACCTAAAAAAGAAAAAATGTTCAGTGTCCAGGCAGTGTCTTTATTAACGTCATGGATTTTATTAACCTCAAGGTTCAATTTTTGGATACAGATACTGTTTTTGTAAGCACTACACTTATTTGTGGATATAGGAACCAAGGAAAGTACTACTAAACTACGCGAATCTATCTTTTTGCAAAGAAAGCACTTCCTGGGATGTCAAGGTATTGGCAACCTTATTTTTAGTTAGTAGTTGATTTAGTTCTTGCCATTGGAGATTTCTTTTTAAAAACATTGATATATTCAATTCTTGTGCCTGTTATTGCTTTGCGCCGTGGCATCGTATCCGTATAAGCTTTTTTAGGAGCTTTAGCATGCCTATAATTACCAGATGACAGTCGCCGGCTTATTTTAAAAATATTACGCACTTTCCTTCAGATAAATGTTACTAATATAAAAAACAATTTCGGCATTTCCATAAAAAAGTGTGCAGCCGCGCAGGCGATTTGTATGGAAATGTCGATTTTTTTTTGGTTTCTTGACTGGTATTTTAATTTTATTATACTAAAGTGATCTAGTATAGCCCGTGGTTCAATTTATTACGGGCATGTCCCTTCCACATTGTATATAACTGACTTATCATATTTATATACAACAGCACCCATTGCAGTAGTTTTAATTATTTTTTTGTTGGAGCATACTTTTTTGGCTGTCAAAAAGGCGTTTGTAAAACAGTACACTCCTTGTGTTGATTTACTTATCCATATGCCATCTACTGATGGCACCACCTTATCTATATTCTTCGATCTTTTTGAGATATAAGAAAGTAACCATATTTACCGGCTGATCATATTACCCTCAACTCTACCAGCTGTCCCCTTTGAACTTATGTATCAAACTCTTTATATTCTTTTTGTTTTTTATCGTAGGCTATATTTTTGTAAGTAATTGATTTTACCACAATTGTTGATATCAAATGTTTATATCGTTTATTCTAGATCCAATTCTTACTTCAGGGAAGTGACAATAAATTTCACTGCAGCATTTTTTCCACGTGGATTGAGAATCCTATTAATATAGAGGTATATGAGAAAGTTTGTATGGATGTCTTTATATCTAGATGTTTGGAGGAAGTATTTTTGTTTCTCTTTCACGTCAAAACGGCTGAACGTATTGGAATGAAACTTGGCATGTAGATATCTTATTACGAAGATGTGAGGATCCCGTGGGGTTGTCAAAAATTTACCACGCGGGCAACGCCGCGGGTATTAGCAATTATAAGTATGTCCTCTGACTGCTCTGGCTAATATCACAGAATAAGTACTAGTTGCTAATATGCTAATATATGGCTCTGGTAGTACAGACAGGGTCGTGCTCCTGCAGTGTAGACTAAAAAAGACCTGGTGATGATGGTGTCTGTATGTATTTTATAACCTTACCTTTCAACGCTGGGCAGATCCTCTTCCAGAGCGTGAGGCAGCCGCAGCGGTGGTACTGCCCCAGCGCCAGTTCCATGAAGAAGAGGGGAAGACCTCCAAACAGCAGCATCACACAGTAGGGGATCAGGAACGCACCTGGTACAAAAATAAGTTTAGAAAATTGAGTTGCAATACATTTGAGGAATGGCTGAATTAATACAACCTCTGACAGAATTCCTGTTTCCCCAGAGCCTTGCTGGCTGAAAATTTCTAATTGGCCAATCAGATTGATTATTAAAAAATATTGTACACTTTTTTTTTATTCGAGCACCTAGAAAGATGTCTATGGCAATATTGAAAAGCATAACAGAAACAACGTCCAGCTTACGTAGGGTTACCATCCGTCTTGATTAGGCCGGACATGTCCGTGCTTTGACTGGTTTTTTTGTTTTATAATGGATGGTTTTCGTTGGCCAGCCTCTGCCATAACCATACCACTAGGACTAAGTAGATAATGTTTGTATTTTGTGCTTAAAATCCGGACTTTTTATCGAAATGTCAGGCTTTTTGTCAGCTTTTCAAATCCTGAAATGGTAACCCTAAGCCCACGTAGCATAGTACCGTTGATAAACCAAGATAAAGCTTTTATCGCGCGACGGACTAGTGCTATCTTACTCTTTATTATTACGTAGAGCGAGATAGTGATATAAGATAGCACTCGATAGACGCTGTCGCCGCTGCCATCGTACGGGGGCATAAAATAAGCTATTAATTAGAGAAAATTAGCTATTAAAAAGTTACCGCCTCCATTCTGGTAACAGATGTACGGGAACCGCCAGACGTTGCCAAGATCCACGGCAAACCCCACCACGGCCAGCAGGAACTCTGCTTTCTTGGCCCAGGTCTCCCGCTCGCGTTCTGGAGTCAGGGACACCACCACCGCCCGGGTTTTCTGGGTTTGCTGATAAGAAATTATATTTGGAAATAAAAAGGCCAATGGCAATAAAAAGGTCGTTAAAAATCTAGTATGACTTTGCAAAATGGGGATGCAGAAAGCTGTAAATCAGATTCTGGGGCCAGGCATATAGCACAGTTTAATCTCTAGTATTATACAACGTGGAAGGGACATACCCGTAATAAATCAAACCACGGTCTATACTCGACCATTACAGTATAATAAAATTAAAACAACTGCCAAAAAACAAAATAACTTTTGGCATTTTCATACAAAAGTGTGCGGCCGCCCGGCCGATTTCAATGGGAATGTCAATTTTTTTTTGTTTTTTGACTGTTATTTTGATTTCATTATACTATAGTCATCTAGTATAGACCGTGGTTCGATTTATTACGGGTATGTCCCTTCCACTTTGCATACTGAGACTAAGATGAAAGAGAGTACAAAGTTATTTTTAAGTCAACCTTGTAACCGAGATAACGCATGTAAAATGTCGCAGTGAAAACTGAATCTAGAGTATACAGACATACGTAGGTTAGGTTATGGAGGAAGGTATAGGTACGATTACTAGCACCTCATTGCACGTAATCCGACCACGTCAAAGGGCACGTGTGGCTCTGTGCTAATTAATTTCCATTTCTGTTGAAACATATTGGGCTTCTCATACAGATTGCTTTATCCTTAAACAAAAAACCGGTCAAGTACGAGTCGGACTCTTCGTACGGTACATCGTTTTAAAACGCTGAAAAATAACACGTTTCTTGGACCCCTTTAATTTTTAATCTAATTTTTAGGGTTCCGTACCCGAAGGGTGCAAACGGGACCCTATTACTGAGACTACGCTGTCTGTTTGTTTATTTGTATTTGTGGTTACAGCGGCCACAGTATTACATATTTGGTAAAAATTTCAAGTGTAGCTATTACGGTTCCTGAGCCTGTGACAGACGGACGGACAGATAGCGAAGTCTCAGTAATAGGGTACCATTTGCACCTTTTGGGTATGGAACCATAAAAAGGGAGGTCGTATTCGTAGCTTTTGGCCGTGTGGCTCCTGGCCTAGAACAGTGTGGTTCCGGGTTAGAATAGGACCACTCCATCTCTTCCTGTGGATGTTGTAAGGGGCGACTAAAGGACTATGCACAAACATTTCGTGTTACAACCGTATTCCCAAAAAGGTGCGGCCGGTTGTAAAAAATGTTCGTACAAATGTGTTCCCAAAGAGGGTTGACGTCAGGCAGGCGGCTAGTCGTAAACTATAGCCAAATCATTTCAACTGTTCCGGCTATTTCATCTCCATTCCACAAGGTTTGCGGCATCCTTGAGTGACCAAAACAAAACATAGAATTTACCAGCTGCTTCTCTTCCCGTGCAGATCGTAAAAGCCGATCGAGGGAATCTGAATCATATGAATAGGCGATGCGGTTAGCAACCCATCACTTTTATGATTTCCCTTTTCCACCTTCATGCCCACCATTACGCTAAAAGTGGCCTGGGCTTAACCGCCCTAGGCTCTGTCTACCCCGTTAGGGATGAAGACGTGATAGTGTATCTGTATCTTGAGTGACCATTGCACATTCATATTATATTTGGAGAAGAAAAAGCGGGAAAACAGCCCAGGCCCCGCAGCAAAAAGCTGTGGATACAACCAGGAACGTGGGTAAACACTACAGCAAATACCTGCTGGAGTCATCAGCAGAGCGTATTCCCGGTTGCATGCTTAGCGGTAACGCTTCAGAGCCCAGGGTCTACTTACTAAACCTAGGTATCTGACTAGGTTACTGGTTTTTACCCACGCAACCTATTCGTAAAGGGTAGACCAGAAGTAATCCTAGGATAGAATTAAACAAACGCTAGATGGCGTTCGAGACCCACAGCTTTTCTTGCGGAATCATCTTTCTTCTCGGATAATCAGGTGATTCAAGCCTGCAATATCCAAACTGGGTACATGTAATACTGCACCGACATTGTCATCTTATATTATGCAACATGTTAGCCATTAAGGCCATACCTGAATTTTCCGGGGTCCAGTGCTGCCCCCATTTAAAATAAATAATTTCAAACAAAATGGAGACATAATTTAAAATTTAGTAGCAAAATTTTAAGTCAAGTCCTAGATAACCCTTTGAGAACGTTAAGCTTTACTACGCACATTTTGGCTAATGTGCGTAGTAAAGCTTAACGTTCTCATTATAAACTGTAAACAGTAGTTCATAAAATACTTTGAAGGGTTATCTAGGACTTGGTAGTACCAAAATTTTAAATGATGTCTCCGTTTTCTTTGAAATGATTTATCTAAAATGGGGGCAGCACTGGACCCCGGAAAATTTAGGTACGGCCTTAATAAATGATTATGATTTTGATCCTAATCACACTGGAAACTATTTTTCACAAAATATGCTTCCCAGTGGGATTTGAACCCACGCCCTCCGGATCATAAGGCAAACGCCTTGACCACTTGACCACGAAGGCAGTCCCTGCAGGTACCTGCTGGAGCGTTCCGGGAAAACTGAAGTGAGTGAAGGGAGGAGTGGGGTCGCATTTTTTGAAATCATAGTAGAGTCGAGTTGATGTGGAAGCTGTGGAAGGATTCAAGCTGTTTTTCAGGGGTGGTGGGGACTTACTGCTGGCTGTGGTGGCGGGGCATCGGCGGGTGGTGCGACGGGCGCTGGCGGAGTGTCCGGCGTCGGCATCTCCGGAGGGTCGCACTCGCCGTTCCGCCGCTCCGGCCCCGGGCTCTCCCCCTAATAACCATAAAAAAATGTTAATCATGTTACAAGTCAAATTACTTTACTTATACTATCAAGTCTTCTTCTTTTTATATCTATATAATCAGTCCACTGCTGGGCTAAAGGCCTCCCAATAAAGGAAGGACTTAATCCCCACCTGTAACTCTCTTAGTCGCCTCTTACGACAACCGTGGGAGAGCGAAGGTGGTGACAAATCGTATTCTACTCTGCTGTCACCACACGTCCAACTATTACAACTCTATCCCTAATGGGGCCGACAGAGTATTTTGGGTCTTGCGGCTTTAAGCAGACAGAGCCTAGGGCCTTAAGAACCTGAGGCCAGTTTTAGTTTGATGGTGGGCGAACAGGTAGAAAAAGAAATCAAATTAGTGATGGGATGCTAGCCGCATTACCTATTAAGACGATACGCGGTGTCCAGTGCTGCCCCCATTTGAAATAAATTATGTGTAAGGAAATGGAGATATCATTTAAAATTTTGAGCTAGTAAAACCTACTCGTAGATAACCCTTCGAACTATTTTATGAACCACTGTTTATCAGTTTAAAGTGAGAACGTTAAGCTTTAGTTTGCATTTTTGCGAAAACGGCCACTTTTAACAAAAATGTCAACTAAAGCTTAACGTTCTCACTTTAAACTGTAAACAGTGGTTCATAAAATAGTTTAAAGGGTTATCTAGGTTTCATTAGCTCCAAATTTTAAATGATATCTCAGTTTCCTTACAAATAATGTATTTCAAATGGGGGCAGCACTGGACTCCGTGTATCATCTTAATATGATTCGCATATCGCTCATTTCTCCAAAATGGGGTTTTATGAAACTAATTTTAATACGCAGTGGCACAGATATAAGTATTAACATACAGAACGGAAACTCGCAGCGTCTCTCTCCCCCGTTCTCTGCCGCGATTGTTAGCTTTGAACACTGAAACTCACACAGTGACGTGCGCATGGGTGTGCACGGATGCACGGATGTATAGTTTCGTTTGTAGTAGTCTATCTATATTTAAGAGCTATGCTCTTGTCGGTGGAGTATGAATTCTCTTTCATTTGTCTCTCTCATCTACCAGCCGTTTTACTTCGTTGTACGACACGACATTCACCTTCTCCTTTATCTTCTTCATGTAGCTATGCCTCGGTCTTCCTGGTCCTCTTTTCCCTTCTAGCTTGCCTTCAATGATAGTCTAAATGAAGTCGTCGTGTCGTAGCAGATGACCCAACATCTTTCCTTGTCTATTCTCTATTATATCCAGAATGAACTTTTTCTCTCCTACTCTTTTCAGGACCTCCTCATTTGTAATTTTTTCAACCCAGCTTATCTGTTTCATCCTACGCCAGCACCACATTTCAAATGCTTCTAGTAGTAAGTATTAGCTTTGTAGTAGTAGTAGGCAATAAATGCTACTCGCTTGTATGATGCGCCATATCTATGGCAGTGGTTTGTTATCATCAATATCAAGAGATCTCCAAGTCAAAACGTGAACAACAAATTGTGTAAGCATTAAACAAGCCAATGAAAGCGACTCGTTTTATCACCAGTAACGTCTGAATGACCCATAAACCGAGCACAAAGACGACTCCGCTTACGTCGCGCTAAGCCCTTAATTTTGTTATAAGATGCATTTATCTCGAATAAATTCCGCATTTACACAGTAATAACATCATGGGTGTTGTGGAGGGGCCAATGATGAGAAGGTAGGGTTATATTTTGTTAGTTTCGTACGAGAAGTCATAAAATATAGGAGGGTTCTGGAAGAGATCCCTTATAGGGATAAGTCCGCCTTTGTGTTTTTTTTTTGTACTTTTCTGTGTATCGTTTTATGTACAATAAAGAATTTACATACATACATATATATCTGAAATATATCAATAAATCTTTCTATCAATATCCCTTTATCCACTTCTAAGAACCCAAAGGTTGGCTGTCAGATAATGCTTTTAGCATTAAGTCTGCTTTTTGTTCTATACAAATTGTATTTTGTATAATAATGTTAAAATATATAAATAAATAAAGAGATAAATGATAATTCGGATGAAACTGGTTTCATATGAAGAATAATAACGTTAAGATTTTCTACGCACATTAGCCAAAAGTGGCCGTTTTTCGCAAATGTGCGTAGTAAAGCTTAACTTTCTCACTTTAAACTGTAAACAGTAGTTCATAAAATACTTTGAAGGGTTATCTAGGACTTGGTAGTAGCGAAATTTTAAATAATGTCTCCGTTTTCTTTGAAATGATTTATTTTAAACGGGGGCAGCACTGGACCCCGGAAAATTTAGGTACGGCCTTAAGATACCTGTGTGTGCCACCTCACGTAGTGCGCGACGCGCGGTGGCACAGGTATAAACGTGTTTATCTGTTACTCTCCCCTTAGAAGCAAACTAACAGGTGTCTATTTTCATTACCGATCGCCGAGAATTAAGTGCGAATAGAGCAATTAAGACCAAATTACTGCTAATCCATACATTAAAGGTGCTCAAAGGGAGCGGCGCGCGTGGTACTAATCTTAAATTGTTTTACGATATATGGAGTCTATATGAAGGATCTATACAAACCACTCCATTATCTCTGCTGAAAATCGTCAGATGTAAGTCCATTTTCATACAATAACACCTAAGAGCTTGGCGCTTAAATGTAGAAGATACGAAGGGTCTTACATAAACTATTATAATTGAAAAATATCCCGCTAAATTCTTTACGTGCGAAAGAGTGCCCAGAAGGCTGGCAGACACAGACATTATGAATATGCGAAAAACTGGTAACTCACGTAAAAAATCAGCTACTGGCCGACATATTTCGACCTCATCCGGAGGCCTTCCTCAGGGCGAATGTGATTTGCGACGCCTACATTTAGACGTCCCGAGCCACACTGACTTTTAACGTGAATTACCCGTATATTGCATATTATGTAATATAACAGAATCAGAATCTTGACAATCGTGGCTTTACTATTTTTAGTTTGGTTATGTTTTTCCGATCCATGACGTCTGATTCCCCGATAGTCTGATGCCTCATTTCAAATTTTCCAAATTTCAATTTTCAAAATAATTTTATTATCATAGGATATTAAAAATATCTCTTAATAATAGTCACTTTGTTTTGCACAAATGTTGACGTCAAATCGTTACTTACAGCTAAGTTTATGCCGCTTCCTAGGCGCAAGTGCAGAAGCGCCAACAAACTGCACTGCACGTTTTTTCCAATGACGTCAACTAACAAACTTAAAACTTAAAATTAGTTATATGGATGGACTGAGATTACATTGTTTGTTATGTCATAATTAAATTTAATTCAATTTAATTATGACATAACAAACAATGTAATCTCATTCAGTCATTGTTTGTTATGTCATAATTAAATTTCATTCAATTTAATTATGACATAACAAACAATGTAATCTCAGTCCATCCATATAACTAATTTTAAGTTTTAAGTTTGTTAGTTACTATAAGAATTACGAAATTTAAAATAATGTAAATTTGTTAATTTAGTATGTACCTAAATTATGACGTATACAAACCTTTATGAGGGACCCGCGCCAAGCACAAGCCAGACTTTTTTGTCTTCAAGATAGTCATCGGTCCTTTTATAAGCCTTCTCACAAAGTACTTTCTTTACATAAGCTTTGAAGCCTCGAACAGTTGGATTTGGATTTGGCTACCGTCTAAAAGATAGTGATGTATTTGGATCTTTTTAAGAAATATAGATTTGTAACTGTTAGCGAGTCTTAAAATATATTTATTGCACCAAAACATGCTGATACACAAAATAATATGGGGCTCTACTGTTCAAAAATCTTTGCAAACATTAGTAAACATTTTCAAAATTCAAATAAAATAGCTTATTATTTATAATATTTTTACTATAGGTATTATTATTAATATTTATTTTACTTTTTATTTTATTTATTCAGGTACGTAAAACAGGATACAATCATTAGAGTGCAACACAATAAATACATAGGTACCATAGGTTTTATAATAATAATCATTTAAAACAGTTTCAAAACAAATTATTTAAAATTTAATTTTTATGTTTTTTATGCATTATCATATACAATTTATTTATTGATTTATACATGCTCGGAACAATATCTAAATTAAAAATATGTTTGTATCACTTTTTTTTTAAATCCTTAGAAAAAGTTTTGAAACATTTTTAACAGCAGTGTTAGCACCAGTATAATACAAAAAACAGATGTTAAAAGCGGCCTTATCGCCACTGCAATCACGCGGCAAGAGGCACTTGGAGTTGTTTGGCGAAAACAGAGTAATCAAAATCAACTTCTCAAAGGAATAAAGTAGTCGCCTCTCGCTAAGCCTATTCAAACCTAAATCCCAGTGTTTGCCCAAACCAGTTACCCATAGCCATAACGACATCCCTCCAAAAACCGTAAGGTCACTCTTCATTATTTTTATTTGCGAAGCAATCTGCCGCGGCGGCTTGTCGTCTTGGCAAACAAGACAAATTGTCAGTGTGTTTACGACCTTACAACCGATGTTATTGGGTTTTTGAATTTGGACGGTTTGAGTTTGAGGCTTGGCTAAAGGACGGGATCGCTTGCAGGAAGCAGGATAAAGTATATTAAAAAAAAATATGACTTCATTGAAATGCTGTTGGACGTTGAAAAGTTTCTTCCATATCTCCAAAGTTCTTCCTATTTTCACCTTTATATGGGACCAACTAAATAGTAAAAGCTTTTAAATACAAGTTTATTTGTATTTAAAAGCTTTTATATATAACAACCCCCGACTGTACCGATACGACTTGATATCCGTAGCGCAAACTATTATTAGATAAAGAAAACCCTGACTTTCAAGCGTTTTTTTTTTTACGTTAAACCGGCTGAACCGATTTTTATCAAACATAGCTAAGAACTTGCTAGGAACTTGCTTTCATCGAGCCATGGCTGGAAGTGGAAGGTGCTGGAAAGCCATACAAGCTTTTAGCGAGACTGTAATGGCAGCCAAGGAGGTAGCAGAACGCGAAAGAGAGGCAGTGGCTCAAGTAGAGATGCGACGTCGAAGACCGGGCAGAAGGAGGCGCATTTATGCTCAACTCCAACCACCCTGAGAATAGCCAAAGGACGCCAGATACGGGGTTAAGTCTGTCGTCCACCTGGCTGGGAGTACGGACATGTGTCCCTGTTCGTCTCTCACTGTTGTGTTCAAGGGCCAATTAGCCTGGGGTAGAGTGACCTAAAAGGTCATTGCCGTGGCTGGGAGGAGTGGATGATTGGTGGCAACTCCACCGCTCCCACCTTCCCGGTATTGGCTTGAAGGGGCATCGAGGTGTTTTTAGTGGGTCCAAGTCCCACATAACCTGTTCCACTGTCCCCGCAGCGGAACGGTATGCGATGGCATTTTCACCTCGTAAAAAAAAGGGAACTTGCTTTCACATAAAAAAGGAAATCACATCGAAATCGGTTCATTCGTTCGAGCGCTACGATGACAGACAGACAGACAAAAGCGTCAAACTAATAACACTCCTCATTTTGTCGGGGGTTAAAAAATAACTCATCAAATCGGTTCACAATTGGAGAATATATCGTGTAACATTAAATAAAACACAATAGAATTGATAACATCCTCCTTTTTTAAAGTCAGTTACAAAATTGCTATTTTGTGTAACGAAAATGTGGTGACAATCCGACAAGAGGTGATATGATGTTTTTCACGATTTCAGGGTTGGTCCAATAGATAAAACCTTAGACCTCACCTTAGCTTCCCATCAGGCTAGATAGAGGTCAAACGCACTCAAATCTCTAATAATAAGTGTCCTTACTGTCATGCCCTACTACGTGCTCCATTACAAACAATAGCAAATCTCTCACAAGGCCTCTACATGTTGGACCTGTGTGGAGACACAGGTGCAAGCCTCAAAGGTCCGGGATAAGTCCCGTGAAGGATAAACCTTGAGAGAACATAATAATAATGTTGTTCACATTGATAAGAACTTTCACCCCCTTTTGGGTTATCACCCCCTTTTTGTTACACCTTTTATACACAAAGGTAGAATGTCGACCAGAGTAAAGAAGAGTATAAAATATGGTATTAATTGAATTGCTTATTGAATAATCATGACTACTAACTTTATTGAATTCTTTGAAACCATTTTAATTTTGGCCCAAATTTTAAGTGATGAAACAAGGAAGTTTTATTTGTCTTTTTAGGATGAATAAGATCAATACCCAATTGTTGAATTTTTTATCTTTAAATGAAACACAATTAATCACTTATCGGGGACGGGAAACTAAGGGGTTGGCACTTTTTATGGGTTGAAAATAGGCATTGTCACGATGAATAGCACTGCTTATTCTAAGGCCTTTGTAGTGCCTATTCAATTAGGGAATAAGACGCGGTAGTTGGGTTTATCTATAGTGAAATACAAAACACATAAATTCGTGATTTGTCATCATTACCATCATCATCATCTGAGCGTATTCCCGGTTGCATCCTCAGCGGTAACGCTTCAAAGCCCGGGGTCCGCTACCTAACTAGGTGATTTGACGAGGTTACTGATTTTTAAGGTGGAGGTATAGGCAAATGGCCTTAAAGTGGCGCCCTCATCTGAAATAAATGGTTTACTCGTAAATATGGAGATAATTCCCATATTACTCTTCGTCATGCACTAGATAGTCCTTTAAATTATTTTATGAACCACCGTTGAAAGTATTTACATTAGTCCATCTAGCTTTAAAACTTGCCTCCGCCAAAAGTGACCACGGCAAGTTTTAAATCTAGATGGATCACCAATAATACTTTCAACGGCAGTTCATAAAATAATTTAAAGAGTTATCTAGTGCATGACGAAGAGCAATATGGAAATTATCACCATACGAGTATTTACGAGTTAACAATTTATTTCACACTTCAAGGCCATTTGCCTACATCTTCACCTTAAACAGAGCGATTGCCGTCTGACCTCCGCAACCCAAGGGTAGACCAGAACCAATCCTAGGTTTAAATAAACGCTAGATGGAGTTCGGGACCACAGCTTTACGTGCCTTCCGAAGCACGGAATCATCTTTCTTTTCGAATAATCAGGTGATTTAAGCCTGCAATATCTAAACCAGATTAGAAACAACTTTTCTCAAAAATTAATAAATAAAATAAATAAATATATAGGGTCAAATCACACTGATTAAGCTAGCCCCAAAGTAAGTTTTAAACTTGTGTTATGGGATACTAACTTAACGATACTATATTTTATGATAAATACATATCTATATAGATAAACACCCAAGACCCAGGACAATTTGAAAAAGGCCATTTTCCAACTTGCCCTGGCTGGGGATCGAACCCAGAACCTCCGGATTAGCGGTCTAGCGTGTTAACCATTGCGCCACGGAGGTCGTCAAAATTGCTTCTCAGTGGCGTTTGATTGAACCCACGACCTCTGGATCACAAGGCAAACGCCTTGACCTCTGGACCACGGAGGCGGTCCAGGCACGTAAGGTCGTGTTTTGTAACCTTGATCATTTATCCTGGATTATTTTCTGAAACTCTCACTTACTACACAAAAACTACAAACTAATTCGATAACACTTGTTGCCTTTGCCTCTTGTCCCGCTTCGCAAAGTTATATAGGGTTGATAATATTTATATGAGTACTTACATACAACTAGATTTAGCTCCCCTAGCTATATTATATAGATTTAAATAAACAATAATATTACTACACAAAAACTACAAACTAATTCGATAACACTTGTTGCCTTTGCCTCTTGTCCCGCTTCGCAAAGTTATATAGGGTTGATAATATTTATATGAGTACTTACATACAACTAGATTTAGCTCCCCTAGCTATATTATATAGATTTAAATAAACAATAATATTACTACACAAAAACTACAAACTAATGGGATATTATTAATTGCACATCTAATAAATAATCACCCATCAATTTAATCTCATCATTTATATACTTTTTTACATCAAATAAATCAACAATCTTATCATAAGTACTGATTGCACAGCAAATAAATACTGACTGCACATCAAATTTATTAGGTTAGGGCAAACCTATAGGTTAGGTTATGTTAGAACTGCGACCAACACACGCACGAGCCGAGCGAGCGAAGCGAGCGTGCCGCGGCAGCGGCCGGCGAGTGCTAGGAAAGTTCTATCCATTTTACTGCGCCACAAATATAAATTGCAGTTTGTTTAGTAATATTTTCAGTTGAGTATTTTGCTGTGCAATCAGTAATTTTGATTTGCGTTTAAATACTACCCCAAACTAATTCGATAACACTTGTTGCCTTTGCCTCTTGTCCCGCTTCGCAAAGTTATATAGGGTTGATAATATTTATATGAGTACTTACATACAACTAGATTTAGCTCCCCTAGCTATATTATATAGATTTAAATAAACAATAATATTACTACACAAAAACTACAAACTAATTCAATAACACTTGTTGCCTTTGCCTCTTGTCCCGCTTCGCAAAGTTATATAGGGTTGATAATATTTATATGAGTACGTACATACAACTAAATTTCGCCCCCTAGCTATATTATATAGATTTAAATAAACAATAATATTATTTTTTTGACTTAGCTTAGGTTTTTATAAAATATTTATAAAAAGTAAAATATAAAACATGCTACAAAAATATATATACATTATAAAAACCTAACCTAGCTACCCGTTGGCAACGGGGCAAGGCCCAAGCTACCGGCGGTTAGGGCCGCAGAGAGAGAAACATCCTGACAATACGTGCCGTGTCCAGGAGTACTGCCTTCTGAATCTGACCCTTGATTTATTTATTATTATTATATTGAAATGGGATATTATTAATTGCACATCAAATAAATAATCACCAATTCAATTTAATCTCATCATTTATATATATTTTTTACATCAAATAATAAATCATATTAACAATCTCATTATAAATACTGACTGCACATCAAATTTACTAGGTTGCAAACCTATTAGGTTAGGTTATGTTAGAACTGCGACCAACATAGGAAAGCTCTATCCATTTTACTACGCCACAAATATAAATTGCAGTTTGTTTAGTAATATTTTTAGTTGAGTATTTTGCTGTGCAATCAGTAATTTTGATTTGCGTTTAAATACTTATTTTATTCGTTCAGTAAAACAGTACTGCAAATACTATTAAACAGTAGGTATACTAAATTATTTTTATTAAGTGTGAATAATTAGTGTGCATTTCAGTATTTTTAAAATATTTTGTTCTAAAAAAGGGAATAACATAAAAAAGTAAGATATCGATTTAAATGCATGTCTATTGAAATCAGAATCAAAACAGTAACAAGTAATTTATTAAAAAAACAAAAAACCCGACTGCCTGATACAACATACTCGTACATGAGCGGGATTGAGTAGGTATATGTTGTTTTTTAGCATTTCTTATTCCAAATTACATTGAAACATATCAGTGTTATATATATTTGCAATCCTTATGTAAAATCCTTTCTTTTGATACCAAATTCAATACGTTTTAAATAAAAAAATAAGGACATCATTTGGCGCCAAAAATCCGCAATGTTTTATTTTTTTTATTTTTGATATACCCAGTGTCACTCTCATAATTAAGACGAATCTAACGACACCTCTCAAGCTAAAATCCATCAAGCCGTTTAGGCTGTAGAGCGTGCCAAAGAAATTTACATACAAACATACATACACTCGAAAAACATAACCCTCCTTCTGGCGCAGTCGGGTAAAAAGATATATCTTTTATAAATTTTTCTTCATAGAGAGATTCTACAATAAAAGCGAGTTAGGTTAGTAACACTACATTTTTTCAGTTAAGTATGTAAAGTTTAGAAAAGGGTATAAACAAGTTTCCACCGCACAGCTCTACATACTCGTATCCCGAATCCGTCGCAATCATCGGGTCCCGCAAACGCCGTTTTTGTTCAGTTTTGGAAGCGGGGGCCAAAACTAAGGGTTTTAAACTGTTTAGTTTCCAAATAAAAGTGATTCGGAAAACTGTAATTAAGTTTCATCGATTTCAAAATACCCAACTCTAATTCGTTTTGTGTGTTACATTTGGCAGCGTTCAGAAAAATACATCAGTGTCACAAAACAGAAGTCTCAGTTGTTCTTTTAGTACCTTTGAAGGAATTACAGAGACAAATAAGCCGGCCAAGTGCGAGTTAAACTCGCGTGGAGAGGGTTCCGTACAATTGGTTGAATTCTTAAAGGTTTTCCTGTAATCTACAAGTAATGAACTATATTTCGTATTTTTTTCAAAATTTTAGGCTTATTGGTTTCGGAGATCAGGAGGGGGGAATGGTCAATTTTCGTGTTCTATCATGAATAAAATCAGAACTATTTATTTTATAATTATAACAAAAATATATTTGAGATCCTCATAACAAGCCCTTTCATTTGATATATGACACAGTAAGGTTTGCAAAACTTTTTTGTTCAATTAACTAATTTATCTCCCGAAAATGACCCTTATTTAAAAACAATATTTATTTACTTTGCACATATGTGTTTGGGTCATAGGATTACACCACCCTACCGAATTTCACCTGATTCGGTCCAGTAGATTCGGAGGAAATTGTCTGTGACAGACGGACAGACAGACAGACGCACGAGTGATCCTATAAGGGTTCCGTTTTTTTATTTTTTGTATGGAACCCTAAAAAAGCTCAGTAGTTCCTCCGAAGGAACCACTAAACTACTGAGAACCAACGAAAGTATACAGGGTTACTTTTCAAACACCGGCATCATTTTTAGAGTAAGTTCAGTCCATGATACTGAAGTATTTTCTATATAAACAATTAAAGAAAAACGAAAAAAAAATTTCGGCTTCCCATACAACTTGTCGCTCAGCCAAATGGATTTTGTAAGGGAGGACGAATTTTTTTTATCTATGGGCTGGACACATAACGCGACGAACCGATGGCCGATGGGGCAAAAAGGTTCTCGAATGGCGACCACGCACTGGCAAGTGAAGTGTAGGAGACAAGGTGGTCAGACGACCTGACCAAGGTCGCTGGAAAGCGCTGGATGCAGGCCGCTCTAGATAGGTTATTTTGAAATTCCTTGGGAGAGTTCTATGTCCAGCAGTGGACGTTATGCGGCTGAAATTAACTCATTCGTTTGAGTAAGATGCAAAAACTGGTGCAAAATTTTTCAAGCTGCACCGGTGAGCACGATATACAGGCTGACTTTTTATCTACCTGCAAAATTTTTGGAGCAAGTTCAGTCCATGATACTGAACTACTTTCTATAAAAAAAAATATTAAAAATAGATAAAAAATGTTCGTCCTCCCATACAAAATCCGTTTGGCTGAGCGCTGATTTGTATGGGAAGAGGAAAATTTTTTATTGATTTTTAATATCGATATCGATTTTTTTTTATAGAAAGTAGTTCAGTATCATGGACTGAACTTGCTCCAAAAATTTTGCAGATGGATAAAAAGTCAGCCTGTATGTTATCCCACTTCTGGTTACCAACAGAAGTGCGAAACACGCCCGGTGTTGGTTAATACGTACTTTTATATTATACTATACACTATCACATGTTTCTCCCCAATGGGGCAGACAGAGCATTCTGAGTCTTGCGGCTCTAAGCAGAGAGCCCAGCGCCGCAAGACCCAAATGTCACTTTAGCGAAATGGTGGCCGACACGACGTTAAGGCCGTACCTGAATTTTCCGAGGTCCAGTGCTGCCCCCATTTAAAATAAATCATTTCAAAGAAAACAGATGATGAGAAATTTAAGCTTTACTACGCACATTTGCCAAAAGTGGCCGTTTTTCGCAAATGTGCGTAGTAAAGCTTAACTTTCTCACTTTAAACTGTAAACAGTAGTTCATAAAATACTTTGAAGCGTTATCTAGGACTTGATAGTTGCAAAATTTTAAATGATGTCTCCGTTTTCTTTGAAATGATTTATTTTAAATGGGGGCAGCACTGGACCCCGAAAAATTTAGGTACGGCCTTAAAAGCAATTAAAATAGTGATGACAGCCGAAACGCCTATTAAAACTTCGC
This sequence comes from Acrobasis repandana, assembly GCA_963576875.1. Classification (NCBI taxonomy): domain Eukaryota; kingdom Metazoa; phylum Arthropoda; class Insecta; order Lepidoptera; family Pyralidae; genus Acrobasis; species Acrobasis repandana. The sequence continues at coordinate 19,781,067 of OY756227.1, read as the reverse complement.
ACTTTTGCCCATCATTCCCTCGATCGACTTTTACGATTTGAAGGGAAGAGAAGCAGCTAGTACATTCAAAGTTTTTTCTTTTCTTCTAGAGCAGCAGAAAACATAAAAAGTCTATAAAAGTTTTCACAGCCCTATTTTCCAGAATCCGCCGCAATCACTCGGGCTGCAGACATTCCGTTTTTATTTGCCCTCGGGAGTGAAAGTGTTTGAAACTATTTAGTTTCCAAATAAACACTAGGTAAGCTAGTGACTAGTATTTCCGAATACGCAACTATTTTGAGCAGTATCTTATTTTATTTATTTACTCAGCATGTATTGCAATATGTTAGGGCTCTTAGCCCTATAATATGACACAAAGGAGCGACAGTATACCTGCGACACCTGTCAGCGACCATAGCGCTACACAGGTCGGCGATGGTCGCCGACAGCAGGTATCGACATAGGGTTTTCCCATTTGGAATGGGGAGTCTCCACAAGGTACTTTTTGTAAACATGCCACAGGAAGAGTCAAAAAGGTCCTAAACTAGACCAAAAACGGTTCGAAAAATACTTAATACTTAGTATAATATCAAGACTAAATAAATTTGGACGGACGAAGCTTCCATCATGTACTGTCGTTATCAAAGCCCGCAATCTGCGGCGGTATGCATGCAGGCATACCGACCCCATACCATACCCCACATTGTATATACGCAGAATACTGAATACACGCTTACAGGGCAACAGTTAATACGTAATTTGAGCGATGGAAAATTATCCTGTATGTCTGTAAGTTTAGTAGAACTTAAAACTTCGAGTGCAAATGAAACCAATGGCTACTTACACAGACGAAAAACAATTTTTAAAAATCGACTCAGAATCCTGTGGAAAGCCGCACTGAAAAGCAGCAATTATGTTTACTAGCATATTTTTTTCAGTTGTTTTGGTTTAAATAAATAAAAACTACTTTTTAAATTATAAGCCTTTAAAATATTTTCTCATATTGCTTTAGAAATGACGGAGTATATTTTCTGATATCAAAGGCAAGTATATTTTTAAAAATTTTAAATTCTGTTTTTAAATGCCTATTTAAGAACAAAACACACTAATTGAGCTAGCCCCAAGTAAGTAACTCCATCTAGGAAACGACAAATCTCAAGGCCAAGGATTCATATTCAATTCAATTCAATTCAAAATATCTTTATTATCATAGGATATTTATAATATCTCTTAATAATAGTCACTTTGTTTTGTTTTGCACAAATGTTGACGTCAAATCGTTACTTACAGCTAAGTTTACGCCGCTTCCTAGGCGCAAGTGCAGAAGAAGCGGCAACAAACTGCACTGCACGTTTTCTACAAAGACGTCAACTAACAAACTAAAAACTTAAAATTAGTCATATGGATGGACTGAGATTACATTGTTTGTTATGTCATAATTAAATTGAATTATAAGAATTACGAAATATAAATTAATGTCAATTTGTAAATTTAGTATGTACCAATGTACCTAAATTATGACATGTCTAAGTATACAAACCTTTAAGAGGGACCCGCGCCAAGCTCAAGCCAGACCTTTTTGTCTTTAAATAGTCATCGGTCCTATAATAAGCCTTCTCACAAAGTACTTTCTTTACATAAGCTTTGAATTTTCTGTCTGGCATATCAAGGACCGATTCTAGCAATTTATTATAAAAAAGTATACACTTCCCCATAAAAGACTTACTGACTGTATTCAGCCTGTAATACGGGCTAACTAAGTCATTCTTATTACGTAAATTTCTATCTGTAAAATCACTTACTTTATTGAATATGGAAATATTTTTCCTTACATACATTATATTTTCAAATATGAATTGTGATGCAAAAGTAAGTATACCTATTTCCTTGAATAATTCTCTCAGTGAGTCTCTCGATCCTAAACCGTAAATGGCACGAATTGCTCTTTTTTGTAAAAGAAAAATAGTCTGAATGTCGGCTGCACTCCCCCATAGAAGTATTCCGTAAGACATTAGACTGTGAAAGTAACTAAAGTACACTTGTCTCAAGCAATTAAATTTTGGTACAATCCTCCACAGGAAGGGCGTACTCGTTTCCCGCCAAAATCGCCGGAAGTGTGGTCCAGTGACAGTCACCCGATTGTTTGGGGACGGGCTTTCCATTGTATTTTTAACTCTCGACAAAAGATCTAAGTATAAGTGATTGCTATATACAGTTTAAGATTAAACGAGAGCAAACATTTTTTTTAAGGAAAACTTTTGCTGGTGCAATCAAAATTCCAAGTGCATGTTGGCTTTGTGAGAAACAAACTTTAGCGTAGAAAGACGCTGCGTTCAAATACTTTTATAGTAAGCAGTGTTTTTTGCATGACTAACACTACATGAGAACTCATAGATAGATGAAGACAAATAAAATTTGTTCGTATCGTTTATCCTTGGAATGATATATCTTTAATTAAACTAGCACTTTATAATTATGTAAATGCATATACCTCATAGAAGTTGTCAACGGATAGAAATATGTAGATGGAACAAGCAGTATAAAAAAAAATAAGTGTTTAAAAAAAAAAAATTGTGAGCCTTATGAACAAATCAAGACAAATGTAATAAGCCTAAACTCGATGGGGTTGCGTCGTTTTGTTACAGGGGTTCCTATAGTCACCTTCTGGCTGCATCAGATCAACTTCTTGTCATAATGATATTGCATTGCCATCGGATTTACATCAGCATACACAATTTCATCTCGATCGGAACCTGAAAGATTTGACCCAAAAAACAGCAACAAACAGGGCTGAATAAAAGCTTGTAATAATAAAAATGTGTGGGCTCAGTACGTATGAGCCATCTTAATTCTTCCAAGGTAAGTATCTAACCTAGCCGAGATTGAAGGTCGATCGGCTCCGAAAGTGCAAAAGTTACCGACCACACGATATCGAAGTGCATCCAACTTGTTGCAAGTATACTGGATCACAATCTACCTTTGAGCCCCTGGGCAGTGGGTGCCAACTGCCAACGTCATAAAACTTTTGGAGGGCACGAAACTTGGTAACAAATTATTAATACCAACTGCTCACAGAGCAATTTAAAGGAGCGGAAGCATATATACTGAGACAAGTTAAAAAAAAAATTTGTCAAGAAATATTTAACGTCTTGCTGGTTATCATTGAGACAGGAGTACTATTTTTCATTTAGGGACTCAGCGAAACACAAAGCGTGTAGTTTTCCAACTCACCACTCGCCTTCCGACGCATTGCATCGTATTTTTGAAACCGTCGTATGAGCGATAAGTAATATTGTGTTACGCAGAAAATATCATTTTGTCAATGGTTTTCTAAACATTTCAACAAAAATAAAAAAGCAGCGTGAAACGGAACTGATACTCCATGGAACGTTTCTTTGACATTTGTACGCTACAAATATCAAAATTACGAGTGGTTCAGACCACTCGTTGCAAATCCTTCGCATACGATCAATTCAAAAATGCGCCTGTTTGGAAAAACTCGCGCAAATCATTCGTAATATGAGTCCCTGAATGAAAAGATTCAAGGACTCAATTTAATATTTTCTGCGTAACACAATATTACTTATCGCTCACACGATGGTTTCTAAAATACGATGCAATGCGTCGGAACGCGAGTGGTGAGTTAGAAAACTACACGTACTGTTTTTCGTTGAGTCCCGAAATGAAAAATAGCATTCCAGGTCTTTGTCCATATCAAGCAGTATGATGCAAAAGGCTATCTGAGTTGATGACGCTGACATATGGACAAAAAAGCTAAGAGCAAATAACCCAAGACGGGGTCCGATATCCAAGTCCGATTTACATAAGTATATTCGAATAGATAAATACACACTATAAAAACTACAAAAAACGAGTCCCACATTTTCCGAAGGTCATCGCATCGGCACACAATTCGATTACGTTATTACAAATCACATTTGGCCTTACAGGTGGAAAACAGGAATGGGAAACAGTGGACAGTTCAGAAATCCTGAAGAAAAATCATACGTATGTTTATTTTGCTGATTCATGATTTCATTTCATGTATACTTATCACAAATCAGTAATCTCTACGTCTCTACGTTTTACGTTATAGATATTATGGAAGGGGTTCGCTGATATTCCCCAATAAAGAAAAGTGATAGTGTAAAAAAATGTTCAATCAATTATCAAAATAATAAATTAATAGAGATGACAATATTTTTCAATGTAAAAAAAAGAAATAACAACAGACGGTTTTAAACAAAGAACAATAACCATAGAGCATTTCAAATCCGTTCTTTTTCCTCTGACTTTCGGCGACCAATTTCTCCTGGCCAGTATGTCTTTCTTTGCAAATAGGTTGACCTAAATTTTTTTACAGTGCAAAGTCATCGCCACATACGACATTTAATAAGAAACTATGTGACTGAAACGTATAACTTTATACCTACTGGTTCCTCCAATGGTTTTAACAAGTTTGCAGTGTTTGTTAGTTTCAAGTAATACATTGTTTATACAAACAACTTATTTACTTGAAAATCTTTGTTTCCCACTTGCCATTGTTTGATTAAACTGATTTTTTTGACATAACAAAGCAATATAATTATGATGTCATAATGCTAGTTGGTGTGGTGATGGTCAAAGCGAGTTTAGGCTTGTTTGATAAGATAAATAACATTATTTGATAATTAGGAGCTTATGATGTAGCTGGAATGTAATTAAAAGCTTCAATTAAATGCACTTATTTTATTGGAAAGGGATCATGTAGATGTGAAGTTTTAACTTTTTAAATGCTGTCGGCGCGTTTTAAAGGCGTCATCGGCTTTTACAAAAACGCGGCCTTCGTGGCGCGACGACGGCATGTAGAACAATTTAGCAAATGACCTAACAAAAGTGAATTTTATTTATTATTTTTAACAATTATTCAAACAAGGCCAACTTGTTTCCAACATTTAACCTTAGTTGCCTATTTTAACCAGACAAGCACGGAAGAATAAAATAAAAGCAAGTTATTCATAACTTGTCGCTGGAAGAGAAAAAGCCAACGCTGAAAAGTTAGCATTCCTTAAATTCCAGGCAAATCCACTTTGATGGTCAGCCGCAGAATTTACTTTTGAGTTTTAGACTTTTCTTTTAATAGGGATGTTGACAAGGTCAAATTAATATTATTTAATTTGGCCCGTCTGTTAGATTATCCAAAAACAATGGATTTTAAATTAGTAAAATTTCACAAAGTCCGGAGTGGGGGCTTGTGACGTCACCGTCAAGTACAAATCGTACTAGACCACGACATCATGCGAAATTCAAATCCGTATCTTCGTCAATATTTGTTATTCAGATGAAATAAAAATTACGGGTACAATATTTTTTATGGGGCTGTTATAAGTTTGACTGTCTGTGCCATTGTGTCTCCTAAACGAATCAGTCTACTGATTGCGATTTTTTTAATCGAAAGCCTTGTCTGTCGAGATAGTTCTTAGGTATGCTTGATGAAAATCGGTTTAGCCGTTTAAAAGAAATTAGGGGTAAACGCTTAAAAGTCGGGTGTTTTTTAATTTGCTCGGTAAATAAACTTGTTACGTACAGTAAACTAGGCAATGTTTTTTTTTTAATTTATGGCTTGACGCTACTGCGTATTTAGTCAGGAACAAGTTAATAAAACGTGGGAAATTCTTTTTTCCTACCAAGTTACAATCAAAGGTTGGTGTAGGCCTTTGATTGCTTTAAGGGAGCTTCTGGCGACAAATCTATACGAGTCCACTGGTTTTCATAGCCGATTGAGTGGCGGACGACGCCCGAAGACGTCCACACAGTCCGCGAAACAAATATCACTACAGCCGTACTATGACTGTCCACTTTAACTATTTCACATATTGTTCATGAGCATGAGCATTTATAACACCAAACAACACCAATTTCATATTATAAGGTCCACTAAAATCAATTTGCAAAATAATTTAAATACTACTAAAACCCCAACCAAACACCTTGACTTCCCGCCAAAAACTTCTAGGTAATGTTATAAGTGTTATAACTTATTCATCATCATCATCATCCTCGCGTATATATTTAAACAAAGAACAATAACCATAGAGCATTTCAAATCAGTTCTTTTTCCTCTGAATTTCGGTGACCAATTTCTCCTGGCCAGTGTCCTTGTTTGCAAATAGGTTGACCTAGAATCAGCCGCCGCGTCTCAGCGGTAGCGCTTCAGAGCCCGGGGTCCGCTACCTAACCTAGGTGATTTGACGAGGTTACTGGTTTTCACACAGAGCGACTGCCGCCTGACCTCCGCAACCCAAAGGGTAGACCAGAACCAAGCCTAGGATAGGTTTAAACAAACGCTAGATGGCATTCGGGACCTACAGCTTTGCGTGCCTTCCGAAGCACGGAATCATCTTTATTTTCGGATAAACAGGTGATTTAAGCCGTGTGGTTTTGGGTTAGAATAGGACCACTCTATCTCTTCCTGTGGATGTCGTAAGAGGCCACTAAAGGACTAAGCACAAACATCTATTGCTACAGTTGCATTTCCAAGGAGGGTTAACGTCGAGCGGCGGCCGGTTGTACAAATTTTCGCAAAAATACATTCCCAAAGAGGGTTGACGTCAGGCAGGCGGCCGGTTGTAAAACTATAGCCAAATCATTTAAACTCTTCCGGCAATTTCTTCTCCATTTTGCAAGGTCTTTGGCGTCCTTGGGTGACCATTGACATGCATGTTATATTTGGAGAAGAAAAAGCGGGAAAGCGCACCCCGGGCCGCGAAGCAGCACAGCTAAGAATGCAACCGGGAACGCGCTTAGACGAAAAATAAAAAGAATCAGGTGGTTCAAGCAATGCAATGTACCAGACTGGAAACAACTTTAAACAAAGTATGCTTTCCAATGGGATTTGACCCCACGATCTCCGGATCACAAGGCAAACGCCTTGACGACTGGACCACGGAGACAGTCATAACAAAATGTTATAGCTAATCCTCATCCTAACTTCCTAACTAATATTATAAATGCGAAAGTAAGTTTGTTACCTCTTTACGCTTTATCTACTAAACCAATTTTCTTAAAATTTTGCATACACATATTTAGGAGTTCTGAAAAGGACATAGGGTACCTGTCATCCCGGAAAAACGTACTGTTCCCGTAGGATTTGGGATACGCGAGCGAAGCCGCGCGTAAAAGCTAGTATAAACTAATGTAAGCAGTACCGGTTGACCTCGCAAGCGAGTGTTCCTAGTTTTTAAGCCCCGCTAAGCACCCCCGAGGGACGTCCCGCACTGTTTGCTGCAAATCTTAAAAACGACTTAGTCTCGAGTGTGAGGGCAAAAAAGTTAACTTTTTTTACATTTAACTGTTCATTTTACTTGATTTTTAAAACTGGATGCAGAAATAAGGACTTTATCCGTTATATTATAATACACAGACTAACTTCAAGATTTGGTTTTTACCATAGGCTAATATATTATGTAGCATATTATTTTTAAACCATTGTTCGCCTAAATGAAGTTGAAAGTGACAAAAGAGAAGGTGACATTGCGAGAGGTCTTCCTGTTTTGGGTGGATTATAGTTTAAACTAGGTGTTAAACTTAATCCGTGTTTTATAATAAGACGGATAAGTTTAACTTATGTATCTGCCTCCGTGGCGCAGGTAATTGTTAACACGCTAGTCCGCTACTGGTTCTTGGCTCGATCCCCAGCCAGGGCAAGTTAACAATTTATTACTTTACGAGTATTTTATAGTTTGGTTAAATTTTGGATCGCAGTTCGTTTTTGCAGGTCGGTGGTCCGAAAAGTTGAAGATCACCATCTCGCTGTCAAAGGGGTACGGCCTGCAGAAACAGTTAGAAGTAAGCAAATTGACGATAGTTAATTATTTTTAACTTTTTTCAAACTTTAAGATGGCCGCCATACAAGGACCATTTTCGAGTGTGTACCGCGTAGCCGACTGCCGAGCTACGTGGCGAGGGCGAAGCCCAGGCCCTCCCAATTCCCCACCTTCCCGCAGGCCGAGCTGTCAGGTGAGGCCGTAGGCCGAGCCTATCCAGGGGGATTTTTGGGTCACATAAACTAAATCTCAACTTTTTTTGAAATCCAAGATGGTGTCTAGAAATTAATTATTAAATTCTGTCTACAAATCATAAATGAATAAAATTTTAAGTTAAGTGTTAATAAAGCTTTAGATTTTGAAGTAAGGAACTTCGTCTTAACATTTTTGTCGGCATTATTAATAATCTGAAATAAATGATTTGATTGATTGATTGATTGTTTATAACGCTAATTGGAATTGTAATGTAAACTGGCTACAAGTACCACAGTTAAAAGTGTAGACAAATGTGTAAAAAAGTTAAAAAAAAACATTATTTCGCTCCTACCGGGTGTACCGTCATGGTACACCCGGTAGGAGCGAAATAATGTTTTTTACCCATACTCTGTTTTATTTCTTGTATGTTACAAATAAATGGACGCATGGACCGTGACTTCATGTTGGCAAATGATGCACTTTAAATAAGAGGACAAACTTACAGATACTCGTCACATCTTTATCTCTTACGGGGTAGTCAGAGCCTAGGCTACAAGACTGACCTGGTCTCGAAGACCAGATGGCAAACATGCAATTTTAACCGACTTCAAAAAGAAAGAGGTTATCAATTCCAATGTATGTTTTTTTGATAAGTGCTACGCGTTATCTTAGCCAGTTGTGAACCGATTTTGATCAATATTATTTAATATTGTAGGTCCCATATGATGATGAGGGTTGTATTTGTAACCGAATTCAAAAAAAGGCGGAGGTTCTCAATTCGTCGGAATCTTTGAAGTTTTTTTTACGTAAGTATGTTCCCCAGATTACTCGAAGACGCCAGAACCAATTTAGAAAAATCTTTTTTTGTTTGAAAGGGTATACTTGTCAAGTGGTCCTATAGGAATTATATCAAAATCGATTGTGTAATTTGGTGTAGAAGACAATATTTAGTTTTGAAAAATTATTTTACAAAAAAAATAATATATAAAAAAAAATATTTTACCTTTCGTTTGAGTAGTCGTCAGCGTTCTGGGGACAGGAAGCTCATGTCGAACCTCAGCAGATGCGTCATGATGTCTGGCGTGGGCGACGTCGCGGGTCACACTGCCGCACGTCGGCCACGCTGGGCCACGGCGTTCACAAGTGGGCGGGCCGACACGCCTACTAGCAACAAGTGATGCTGTGATTTTCGCAATTTTTCTTGAGTTTAGGCAAGGTGCAGGAAGGATCCTCGACTTTGTTTTATCGTGATTGTCGATTATTTGAACTATTTAGTTAAATCTTTTATAGTCAAAGTTAGTTGCTTCTCCGTAAAGCCAATCAAAAGTTGTTGACTACAATTTTGTCTTAACCATACATACTGATTTTCAGGCATACCGTCAGTCGGATGTTGGTATACAAATTTTAAGAGGGTCAACCTTGTCATTTCGGTCTCATTTTACATTTTATGTTATTGAAATTCATTATTCTTTCAATTACTTGCTATACGACAATGCCATAAAGCTACGGTAGTGAGGCTACGGCGTAGCAAAGTTAATGTAGACACTTGCTACACTGATATTGACTACTAAGTTAGGCGGTGATCCCACTGCACCGCGCACAGTCGCGGAGCGTGGGGCGGCAGATTTTAACATTGTATGCAAGTATCTCAGTTTGTATAGAAAACACGCCTAGTCCAACCCACTATATAAAAACGCGGCAGATTCCGTAAAGACACGGCAGATTCCTCGCACCGCGGTGGGGCGCGGAATCTGCCGTGTTTTTTTTTATTTATTGTTTAGGCAATTACATTAAATGTATGAAGCCTAAGCAGAGATGTACATGATCTCTCTTTTCGAATGTTTCAACTAGCACTGGAGTCAGATTCTTCGAGCCGCCCAAAGGAGTCGACGACTGTTATCTAGTGATAACAATCAAAGTCAAAGTCAATTTTTTTTATTCGATGTAGGATAAATATATCACTTATTGAAGGACATTATTTTTTGTGCAAAAGCTGCCGATACTAGCGATTCGCAACGACCACTGCTGAGAATAAACGCCGAAAGAAACTCATTTACACATCATTATTACACACTAGTGAACTGTGTGAAATATTCCTCACTATGGTTTTCTTCACCGGAAGCACGTGGTGGTAGTTGAAAGTGACAGTACATGAGTACAAACGCAGAGGAACAAGTCGCATCTAGTGAGGATCGAACTCGTGCTTCAAAGACGCACAGCTAGTGGCTGAAACCGTTTGGCCACCAGCCACCACCACTTCAACAGCGGTGTAGTAAATTGCCAAGAAAATAGGGAGATAATAAGTAAAGTTCCAATTTTTTCTGGAACATGGCGAGGACAAGAAAAATTCCGGGAAATGTAGGAATAAAATCGTTTACACATTACGCCGAAGCGGCAGCGGTATCCGCCGCTGCGACGTCTCGCGCTTGGATTTTGTTAGTACTTGTATGGACAAACAAATAAAAAGGACTGACAACATCATACAAAAAAAGGCCTTTGTTAGAAAACCAAAATCCTGTATTATACAGGATAATTTTGATCTTCTGAGCTATATTCAAGGAAGGTACTTTATGCGCTAAATACAATATACATGTTCTCTTACAATTACCTTGTTTCATAATAAAAACCAAAGATGAAAGCCCTCAAAGTTGTACGACAAATTCCCAATCGCAGTGATACCGACCGCCGGCGCCATATGATCGCTCGCCCCGCGCGCCGCCGGCGGGAAGGCGGTCTACGGGGGAATAGAGCGACAGCGAGGTCATTGACACTAATAATAATACGTTAGCCATGTATTGCAAATGTGGGGATTTTTCCTAATGAAAAATAGTAAAAAGTATTCTTTTTCTTGCTATTTTGTGTGTTATTATTGATTCTAATTCCAAGATTTCAAGGTCAGTGTTTTAAAATCAACCTGTATATAGATGTCACTAGTATCTCGCGCGCTAGTCATACAATGGATGCTGGGTACTTAGCCTGACGGTACTCACGTAAAATCAGAGATGGCGCTTGTTTGTTTGTAGTAAATGAACGCTTATACCGCCATCTTTCCAAAATTAAGCGGCACCACTACGAAACTACCTTCTTCAGAACTAGTGGCTCCATCTAGCTACAACATTTACACTGAAATCGAATTACGTTTCAAAGTATGTAGGTTGTCAGTCACTCCTCTGGTATTGTTTGCTCATGGTTCGAAATTATTAAAAAAAAGACAACTTTTATATTTTTTTGGAAATTTCGACCAATTTTCAAAATTCAAGGGCGATACGATAGGTCTTCGCGCCCTGCACACCTGCACACCCTTTTGACACCTCTTTTACAAAATATCTCTAATTTTGACCGATTTACGTCTTGTGTTGCACTTTTGGTTGAACATCGGGCACATACCGCACATACACTGATGAACACATACATTTTCTATGTTAAAAATACAAGCTGCAGTGGCTAAAACCGCCGCGGCGGTGTATAATGTGTAACCACTCTTAGTGTGAAGTTCCTAAGACTTTTTCGCGATAAATAAACTCCATTTCTAGACACGCCCCCCCAGTCTTGTGATCTTCGCAGATTTGACCAATCATCCCGGTGCGAGCCATCGATCCAGGAATGGGGCTAATGAGGCGATCCGGTGCAATCCTAATGGATTAGGCGCCAAGGACGTACCTATATATCTTAATAGCATTAACTTTATATATATTATTTTAAAAATCGAACCACGGACTCAACTAGATCACTATAGTACGAGTATAAAGTAATTAAAATAACAGTAAAAAAAACAAAAAAATCGGCATTTCCATACAAAAATGTGCAGCCGCTCGGGCAATTTGTATGGGAATGCCGATTTTTTTTGTTTTTGACATACAGCCTGAGCAAGTTGGAAAATGACCTTTTTCAAATTGTCTTGGGTTTTGGATATTTATCTATCCATATATGTCTCTTATGAAATATGGTACCGTTGAGTTAGTATCCCATAACACAAGTTTATAAAATTATTTCGGGGCTAGTTCAATCTTTTTAGTTTGCCCTTATTTATTTATGAAAAATAAGGAAACCTGCACACCAGTGACTAATAAGTTTATTATTGGGTGAAATGGAGAAAACAACGCCAAACCACTCCATTATCTCTGCCCAAAAATACTTAATCATCGTGTCTTTCCAATCCATACAATGTTACCCACGAGAGCTTGGCTGAACGTAGATGAAAAAAACATCAGATACCCTATCACTTTATACCTAACAGGGTAGTCAGGTCGTAGGGACGATAGACCCAAAGCCCAAAGGCCACTTATAGCGTGACGGTGGGTTTGGAGATGGAAAACGATAGTCAAAATATTATTCCCTCGATTGGCTTTTACGTTCTGCATAGGAAGAAAAGCAGCAGGTACATTTTTTTTTTCTTTTCTCTCAGGACAGCATAGAAAAATATTATACCTACTTATATGCCCTTTTATAGTCATAGCTGATAGGTATGCAGTGTGATATGCACACAGCTATTATAATGAGTGAAATAAGATAAGGATGGGCCCGCATGGCTGTCAGCGGCCATCTTATCTCGTGTGCGACGGCGACGGGTCATTCAGTGAGAAAAAATCTAAAAATATATTCTTGCGATAGCTTTTTTAAAATTAATAAATAATAAATAAATACGAGTAGCTTAAGCTAAAACCGTCAGAAAATGTTAGTTTTAGTTCATAAAATAACAATATTTTAGGCGGTGAACCCACTGCTCTGCGCACCGTCGCGGAGCGCGGTTCAATTTAACACACTGACGCTCCCACGCGTTGACGCGTTTTCAGTGTGTTGGACTAGGCGTGTTTTCTATACAAATTGAGATACTTGCATACAATGTTAAAATCTGCGGCCCGTGCTTCGCGACGGTGCGCGGGGCAGTGGGATAATCGCCTTAAAATTAAATTAAAAAATTTTCAGTTTTTATAATCTGTTTTTAAACACCAAATAATAGCCGCCGTGCTATTACGTCATACGCCCGTGTAAACTAAAAAGTTTCAACTGTCAAAATACATACATCAGCGCATTTGTTTACATGCATAACTTTTTTTCTTTTGGTCAAAATACGCGGTAAATTGGAAAATGTAAAATTTGAAATTTCATCATGAGATCAGGCCATTATTGGTACCATAAATTGCATTGGCACTCAACTTGTGGGGCCGCGACCTGTCCCGGCGCTCTATGCGAGTTCCCACATAGAAGATAAAGATAGAGGTGGAAGATAGGTGGAGTAGAGAATAATAGGGACTCAACACAAATATATTTAAATGTATTGCACGGAAACAACTTCGGTCTAATAAGATTTTAAATAATAATTATTTCTATACAGCAGATAACAAGTAACTAGTCCTGGATATGTTTCCAGAGTAAGAAATGATGGTGGAATGAGTAAACAATGAAGAAAGGTGTGAAATGATTTGAAAATGGAATAAAATGAAATTTGAAATGAAATGAAGAATGAAAAGTGGACAGGATTACTGGTATGACTCTCATATGAGAGTCATACCAGTTTTCCTACTACTACTACAAACGAAACCATTTATCTGTACACACGTCGATGTGTGAGTTTTATACTTAGGGTCGCACCGCAGAATTAATTTAATACTTACCTACTAACGAGTTCGACATATTTACGATTATATTTTTCCATACCGGAAGATTTGCGAACACTATGACGTAAAAAATATTCTGTTTTATATGTATTAAATGTTACAGAAAAGTCGGAAACAGCTAGATAATATCACTTCACAAATTTTTTCATTATGTCCATTGTCCATTTTACCATTAGTTCACTTTACTAATTATTATTGAGTCATTTATAATGTAACGCACTAAATTCACTAATTCACTATTGTAATATAGTAATTTGCATATTCGGCGCAGAACTATACGGTAATTATATGAATAAATTCAATAAAAATAAACAAATGTTAATCACGCTTCCACGCACAGCATGTCAAGTTGTCATTGTCAACAATGGCATTTAGCACTATAACCCGCGGAAATCTAGTTGGCATCTGCGTGTATGTGATTACCTGTGAGCGAGGAGCCTATGTAACATTACCGGATTGCTGCCGATTGATAATACCCCTCTCGCTCTTGTGTACCTCCCGCCAATGCGAGAGAGCGAGAAGGGTATATATATATATATGTATATCAAGATGGTTGCTGGGTAATAACGTGAAATTATATTGTTGCTTTGCCTACCTGTTTTCATCATTTGGAAATCTATGAAATATACGTTCTTTAGAGTATTGGGTGGATAAACAATAATTATACGCGCACCTTCTCACCATGATGGTTACTATTGGTTGACAGTTCTTAAGACAACACACGTCGCGTATTGCGTGCGGCTAGTAATTAGACCCTGGTTTGGAGCTGTCAAAGGCTCACAAAGTGCGGGGGAGAGGTGCGGGGACGCCAATTTGCGGGAGACGCTGTGAGATTCCATTCTGTTTGACTCTTATGTATTCTGTGACAGGATGACATGAAGAAATGAGGTTAAAAAGATGCAGTATGCAAGTGGCATACAACATCGTTACGATACCGGGGGGCCCCGGGGTAAAAATATTACATAAGTATGTGAAGTTTCAACTATCAAATAATGGGACGTGATTGTAATTTAGCTGGACAGAATACGGACACCTGTCCCATTAGGTGAGAAAAAAGCTTATAAAAAAAATAACTAGTGCGAGTCGGACTCGTACATGAACGGTTCCGGAGGTACGGAACCGTTCATGTACAATGTTTTAAAACGCTAAAAAAACACGTTTTTTGTATGACGACCCACTTTAATTTTAACTTTATCTTATTTTTAGTATTTGTTATTATAGCGGCCATAGTAATACATAATCGGTAAAAAATTCAGGTGTCTAGCTATTACGGTTCAAGAAATAGAGCCCTGTGACAGACGGACAGACGGACAGACAGCGGAGTCTCAGTAATAGCGTCCCGTTTGCACCCTTCGGGTACGGGACCCTAAACAAGAGTTTAGTTCAAGTTGAATGATTTAAATAAATTCTAGCCTATGTTTTCTTACGTACATTATTCAACCGAAAATAATTTAATAGCTCAATTTTAATTATTACCTGTGAGTGAACTAAAACACTTGATGACAGGCCCGAGGGTGACGTTTATGATAATGACGTAATTATGTTTGTCCGTGTGTTCATACAACCTAACCCACAATTATCGAGTGAAGACAATGATAGTAAACATTTGGTACTCTTCTAAATACGACTCTACGTATTACTATACTAATTCTAAATACAAGGCTTTAAATAAATAGATAATGGCAGTGAGCTAGCTCCAATGTACATTGTTATATGTTATACTTACTAGCCGTGAGGTTCCTGGCAGAGTAGAATAGAACAACTCCAAGTCCATCCAACATAAGAACATCCAACGTGGATGTCGTAGAAGGCGACTTAGGAAACAAAAGCTAAACAAAGCTTAGACATCAGTGAGACCTCTCCAACCCGTCTGGCCAGCGTGGAAAGTAGGCCAAATCCTCTGGCTACTCTGGCTAAGTATGGCTCTGGTAGTACAAAGAGGGTCGTGCTCCTGCAGAAAGACCTGATGATGATTTGTGATATAGCTAATAATTGTTTTTAAACAAAATGTGATGGTGTACCTAGTGTACCTAGGGCCCACAGAAATACGCGATATTTTCTTCCAGTGCCAATAAATATCATGGACTAAACTTGCTTTAAAAACTTGTAGATATCTAAAAAGTATTCCTACGTTTACGTAAAAGTAGCCTTTAGGACAGAATACAGTAAGAGTATTCAGAACGGAATCTCCTAAGGTACGCGCAATATCCGTCCCCGTTCCCCGTCCCCGCACCTCTCCCCCAATCTTGTGCGCCCGCGTGCGCCATGCAGTGTGTGTTCGCCTGCTCTCGCCCCTCGACAAGGCGAAAACGGGAGAGAGGTGTGAGGACGGAGAACGGGGACGCATATTGCGCGGCACCTTAGGAGATTCCGTTCTGTATACTCTTACTTTCTTCTGTGCCTTTAGGCTACTTTTCCATACAAATGTAAACTAGCTTTAATTTTAAAACGACATGTGATTTTGCAAAATTTTGTTATTTAATCTAAATTAAAAATATGTGATGAAGAAACTTCTTACGAAATTTTTCATCACATATAATTTAGAAATAGTGTGTCATTAATTTTATCGTGTTGATAGTCTAAAATTAATGACACACTATAAGCTTCTACACATTATTTATTTATTTATTTATAAAACTTTATTGTTCCAAAGTAAAAATATACTTTTAACAAATGGCGGACTTAATGCTAAGAGCATTTTCTCCCAGTCAACAATAGGGATAAACAGAAAAATTATGCGGCGCAAACAAAGTAATACAATATACATAATAAAATATTACTATTTAATATACAATACATATGTACTACATAATATCAAAATGAATATCTACTTACACACTACATACATACTATTATAAATATAAATATACATACATATAACTAGCTTATGAAGAGTAGAACTGAATGATGACGACTTTATGAAGAAAGGGAGTTCAAAAGGTGGGCATGAACTTCCCTTTTAAAAGAGAGTTTGGTCGAAATTCCTCTGATGTCAACAGGTAAAGCATTCCAGAGCCGTGACGCTTGAAGGGAAAATGAATTAAACATAAAATTTGTCCGGAAAAGTGGGATAAAGAGCTGACGTGTTTCATTAGAACGAAGTTGTCGATCATGGGCATATAGATCTCGTTGATCATGGGTGTCTGAAAGATAATTCAATTTACATTTTAAATATTCAGGGTAGTAGGGATTAGAAAAGAGAGTACACAGTAACCGAAGTAACTATATATTCTTTTAAGTTCATATTTTGACAGTGGGAGCCCAGTAAAAACCTTAGATAGGTATGCAATGTCTTTGAAATTACAAAATTTCGTCTAAATCTGACATGTCGTTGTAAATTAAAAGCTAGAATAAGGTTTGTATGGAAAAGAACTGAAATTAGTAGTAGTAATAAAATTATTAGTAAGTAATTACAAAATATTTTATAATAAGTAAATATCCACTTATCTCTGAATAGAGATGAATGGAAGAAAAAAGGGGAGGCCTTTGCCCAGCAGTGGGACACCAATATAGGTTAAAAAAGGTATATATGTCTGAGCAGTTTCATAGTAAGTATACCCTAGATTTTTTCGCAATTATAAAGTTATAGTCTATAATTCAATATTTGTCGACTTTGATTCATTCGAAAAAGAAGTGAAATAATCATAAATGTAGTTTTTTATACCCCGAAGATTGGTCTGGCCTGCTTTCTAAAGAATTAGTGAGTAATCACGGATTTCTATTATCAACTCAAAGCTACAAACTAACCGTTGTAGAAGTCACTCACTGTCACTCCGTAGAAACTCAGTAGACAATACTTGAGTCTTCTTTCAACTCGATTGGCTAAACGTAATATTTTTGCTACTAATTAACATTAGTAGCAAAAATATTATATATGATTTGAAAGTTTTATGTTTCGATGTTTGTTCCTGGAAAAAAGAAACTAAAAATATTTTTAAAACAGAAAAAATTATACATATAATACAAAAAAAATAATAAATAAAATACAGTGAAATATTCGTCGCGAGCTAAGGAAGAGTCGGAGCCGTGCTCGACGATATTTCGCGGTTTTTTTAATTTTTTTTAATTGTATTTATAATTTTTTCTGTAGCCAAAACGGATAGATATTTAGATAATACATTTTTTTTGTATAATTTTCGCATAAAAAGGTGATTGTATAAAATAGTAGTACGTATTATAAAGGCAAATTTAGAGGTATGTTTGTGATTTTTTTCTATCAAGCCAAAAAATGCTCAATCGTGTTTTGGCTATTTTGGGTGTCTGTAGAAAATCCTTAAGATTTTTATGTAAATTTTTTGAGGAATAAACTGTAGTAGTTTAATGACAGTATTTTTTTAAAAACACGCACTGTTTTGCAAAGTGTGAACCCACGTCACCTTAAGAATCAGTTTTATGAGACAATTCTGAACAACTTTCCCAAATGTAAACCAAAATAATGTACATCAAAATAAAAAAATGTCATCAATCGGTTTTTTTCGTAATTTTAAATTTTTGTAGAGATCAACATTAAGGCCGTACCTGAATTTTCCGGGGTCCAGTGCTGCCCCCATTTAAAATAAATCATTTCAAAGAAAACGGAGACATTATTTAAAATTTTGCTACTACCAAGTGCTAGATAACCCTTCAAAGTATTTTATGAACTACTGTTTACAGTTTAAAGTGACAACGTTAAGCTTTACTACGCATATTTGCTAAAAACGGCCAATTTTGGCAAATGTGCGTAGTAATCATTATAAACTGTAAACAGTAGTTCATAAAATACTTAGAAGGGTTATCTAGGACTTGGTAGTAATTTTAAATGGGGGCAGCACTGGACTCCGTAAAATTCAGGTACGGCCTTAACTTCTCTAACTCGATCGGTCGTGTTCATCAATAGGGATTGCATTAACCTTAAAACTTTAAGTAAATTAATACCTTCCCTCATCTCAGCGTATTTCCAGTTGCATTCTTCGCTGCAATTCTGTAAAGTCTGGGGTGCATTTCCGGCTTTTACTTCTCCATATCGCTCGGTCTTTTGACGACGTCAAACCAGCATTTATTGGGTCTACCACGTCTGCCAGGGCCCGACCCCCACGGAGTGGCATGGTCATACATTTGTTTCCCTCGTAACTTGCCGGTTTCTGCAAGATATGACCCTACCAGCAGTCCAGCAGTCCTAGCAGACAAACTGTGAGAGATTCGCCTAGACTCTCTCACAGTTTCTCTGCTATGACACGGATATGAAGGCCGCGAAAGCAGTTGTTTCTCACGCGGTCTCTCTGCGGGACTCTGCACATCCTTGCATCTCCGTGACACGCAGTTCCCGCTTATGCTGCTCAAGCAAAGGCTATGCTTCACTGCCATATAAAAGGACAGGTCTATGATGGATTTGTAGATATTTTTGCAAAGTTATTAAATTAATAAGTACTTTAAGTATTTACAATATTCTGGTGACTACGTATACAAATCAAATAAATTATGCAGGTACAACTATGAAGATCTTCGTGGACAACCCGAACACGTCTCTTGCCTTGGCGCTTACTGCCCTAAGGCTGGTTGGCTTCTGGGCTCCTGAGGGTCTCAAAGGGACCAAGAAGAAGATCTACAATACCTACGCTGCTTTCTCTTTTATGCTGCTACTTGGTGAAGTATATCACTCATCATTTTCATCGACATTTCAGCCGTATAACGTCTACTGCTGGACATAAGCCTCCCCAAGGATTTCCTAGAGCAGCCTGCTTCCAGCGCTTTCCAGCGACTTTGGTCAGGTCGTCTGATCACCATTTGGGTGGGTGTCCTACGCTTCGCTTGCTGGTACATGGTCGCCATTCGAGAACCTTTTTGCTCCATCGGCCATCGGTTCGTCGCGCTATGTGTCCAATAGTGTAATACACTATCACGTATTTATCCTTAATGTGGCAGACAGACCATTTTGGGTTTTGCGGCTCTATGCAGAGTCCATGGCCGCAACACTCAAAGGCCACCTTTAGCATGAGGGTGGGCGAGAATACAAGTTAAAACTTACTTTCGGACCAATTCAATCAGTGTGATTTGTCTTTATATATTTATTTGTAACACGTATTTGTTGTACTTGTAGGGACCTACCTGATCGCCCAATCAGTGGACCTGTTCGTAATTTGGGGGGATATCCCCCTAATGACGGCCACGGCGTTCTTGCTGTTCACAAACCTGGCACAGGCGGCGAAGTTCATAAACATCGCTTTCCGGAAGGACCAGATCAGACTGATCGTGGACAATACTGCCGTGGTGCTGCGGAGCGCTGGGGGTAGAGATGCGAAAGCAATTGTGCAAAAGTGAGTTTAAAATTTCCGCAGGGTTGTGTAGCTTGAACTCTAATTAAACTGGATACCTAATACCTGGATAACTGGAAGTTTTAATGTAAATCCATATGTAAGATTACTAGATTCGTCTTTTCTTGCCGAATTTCGGTTGACTGGTTATTACAGTATTGTGACGGTAGAGTACATTAGAATACAACAGTGCTCGCACCGAGCTCCTCAAAATAGCTCCGCTGGCGCGCGCTGCGTAACCTTAATCAGATTCCCAAAAGAATAGACCTGTTTGCCTGTTCTCTGAGAGCAGTTTTGTATGAAATGTGTTACAATAATTGATAGCTTCTCTATCGCATTGGTTCACACTGTAATGATAGATTACAAGTACTAGATATATTCACGTACCGCTCATTACATTCTATTGTATTGCAGTTGTGACAGACAGACACGCATTCAGCTGGTGACCTTCTTCACTCTTACTTTGGTCACCATCACGGGGTTTGCCACCAGTGCTGAGCGTGGCCACCTTCCCCTTAGAGCTTGGTAAATATATCTCATCATTTTAGTCGCATGACGTCCACTGCTGGACATAGGTCAGGGACTTCCAAAATGACCAGGTGCATTCAGCATTTTCATCTTGCCCAGACCTCAAGGTGGTCAGGTGGTGTGGGCAAGATAGTGGTTCGCGTGTAGGGATTGTACTACGATGCACTTGTATTTACAAAGTCAAAGTCAATTTTAGAATCTTTCTGGCTGTCGTTTCGTTTTCTGTTTTACGTGTTTGTAAGTGTATACTAGTGTCAGATTTTTAAAGCTGCCTAAAGGTATTTGCCATAGCTTGACGGACGGACATGTTTGATATAAGATACATCCGAATTCTAATAAGTCTGCTGGGTTGTTCGCCCTCCAAATTCCAGAGCGTTTCGGTCGGTCTGACAGCAGAACCCTACAGGTTCGGTTCGGCTGAAACGTTCTGGGGTATGGAGTTGAATTCAATACAATTCAATTTAAAATATCTTTGTTATCATAGGATATTTATAATATCTCTGAATAATAGTCACTTTATTTTGTTTTGCACAAATTTTGACGTCAAATCGTTACTTACAGCTAAGTATATGCCGCTTTCTAGGCGCAAGTGCAGACTTGAGTTTCAAGCCTGTGTGCTTCCTGGCCGAAATCAATAGGCTCATGGAATGTCTCTAGTGTCCCTTCCGGAAGGCGTCAGAAATGTTTTGAGAAAATATGCAGCCGGGCTTAGAAATGTTATAATTTTCCCGCAGGTACCCGTACGACACCTCAAAATCTCCAGCCTACGAGCTGACCTACGCCCACCAGGTGTACGCGCTGTTCGTGGCTGCCTTCCTCAACGTAGCTAAAGACACTTTGGTCACCAGCCTCCTTGCGCAGTGCCACTGCCGGCTGCAGCTGCTGGGGCTGTCTCTGAGGACGCTGGGGCGGGATCTAACGGTCAAGGACATGGTAAGTACGCTTAACTGGTTACGTTACATTGGTAGCGTAGGCGGCCGAAGCGACGCTATCAGGTCTTTATCCTAACGGGGCAGAAACAGCCCAGGGCCGCAAGACCTAAATACCTCGTTTAGCGTGATAATGAGTATGAAGAGGGAAAGAGCATCATAATAGAGATGGGTTCTAGCTGAAATTTTAACATGATTAAAATTCTCGTCCATTCTCTCGATCTGCGCGGGAAGGGATGCAGCTAGTACATTCTAACTATTTTCTTTACTCCCAGTAGGGTCCACCTGATCATAGCCAGTTCCCAGTGACTACCTTAGTTCAGTTCAATTCAATTTAAAATTAGTTTAAATATTAGATAACTAATTATTTTTGTAACTTTTTGAAACAAAATGTAATCGTTTTCAAAATCAAAAGAATGATGAATTTAAAATAACTTTATTATTATATATGATCAAAGATTATCATAGGATACTCATTGTTTCTATTAATAATAGTTACTGTTCGCGCGGAACAAGGATACTTTAATTAAATAAAAAAGTAGGAAATTTTACAAGTATATTGAAAAACAAGTTATGTACAATGTAGTGGCCGTGCAGATGGAAAGAGGACGATTGCGGGGCGTCGCGGAGTTATATATTCTCTGTGGGACGCGCAGGGGGGGGGGGATGCACGTGATATGCTTCTTAAGGTGAAGATATAGGCAAATGACCTTGAAGTGGCGCCCTCATTTGAAATAAATTGTTAACTCGTAAATATGGAGATAATTTCCATATTGCTCTTCGTCATGCACTAGATAGCCCTTTAAATTATTTTATAAACCACCGTTGAAAGTATTTACATTAGTCCGTCTAGCTTTAAAACTTGCCTCCGCCAAAAGTGGCCACGGCAAGTTTTAAAGCTAGACGGATCACCAATAATAGTAGTTTTAACGGCAGTTCATAAAATAATTGAAAGGGCTAACTAGTGCATGGCGTAGAGCAATATGGAAATTATCACCATATTTACGAGTTAACAATTTATTTCACACTTCAAGGCCATTTGCCTATATCTTCGCCTTAAATGGTTGGATGGCGCGCGGCGCCAACAGTTACCTTGTTTTGTTGACGTCAAATCGTTACTTACAGCTAAGTAAGTTACGTGCCGCTTACTAGTGCAGAAGAAGTGGCAACAAAACGCTTAGCTGTGGTATTTCGGAGTTGTGCGCTTTCTTTCTTTTATTTTCAAATTTAAGGCGGGACCAACATTTGCCAAATTGGCAAGATACTAAGTACTTACCTATTGACCGTTTAGGAGAGACAGCACCCAGGCTGGAAACGGTAAATGCTCATAATCATGAACGCTTTTAGCGTTAAGTCCGCCAATTGTGTAAAATTGTTAATTGTGTAACAATAAAGTTTTATTTAATAAACAAACAATATGTGAATTCGTTAAAGTGGACAGTCATAGTACGGCTACTCAATCGGCTATGAAACCAGTGGACTCCTAGGTATAGATTTGTTGCCAGAAGCTCCCTTGAAGCAATCAAATGACCTACCCCTTTTAATAGAAACTTGTTAGGTGAACGATTGAGAATAAAGAAACAAAAAACTAAAGATAGGCTCTAAAGGACCCGTATCTAGGGATTTCGTGCCTTATACGACTATCGAGCACTTTGGAAATGAATCTACGGAATTCGAAAATATGTCGTTCTGACTTTTTGCAAAAAGGTTAGGCTACAGGCCTTATACCCGATCGTCTTTATTTTAGGCTCAAATTGTAGCTGACTAAATTGTCTAGAGGAATGTTTCATTCTTCGTTTCTAAAATATGGAGCGCCAAAATCAAAAATTCGGAAATAGTTTGGAAAATCCAAAAGTGCACGCCTCATAATCTCATTTTTCACAATTAAATTGAAATTACGATTAAACTACATTGAATTAGACCGTGATCTTCGAAAGGACTTAGTTTTGGATAATACGGAAGCGTATAAAAAAAAATGGACTTGATCAGATAAGTTTTTCGGGAGTTATCGTGACCATGCTAGTTTCCATACATACAGACACACGGACGTCCACAAAAGATTTTATTAAACATTGTTTTTATTTATTTAAAAGGCAAAATGTCTTTTAAAATTGTCATAAGTGTTGAAACTAGTGTTTTTCCTTGACATTTATGTATAAATATTATTGTACAAGTGCGATAGAAAATAAATAGAGACACATTTAGTTAAAAAAATCACTTGATTTTTGTAAGGCGAGAGTAGAGCACTACCTCATGCGCTTCGCTTATTAGGCGTGCAAATATGATTTTTTTCTTTTTTTCTTTTAAGGCAATAACTTTTATTGGTTTTGACTTTCTCGAATAATTCTGTTTGCACCTTACAGCTCTCTTGAGTACGCGTCTTTTGAGCCTTTTTTTGAATATCATACAATGTCGAAACGGTATGGTACCGCAAATTTTTGCTCTCTGGTAATACAACATCTAACTTCTAACTAAATATATATAACTCAAAGGTGACTGACTGACTGACTGACATAGAGATCTATCAACGCACAGCCCAAATCACTGGACGGATCGGGCTGAAATTTGGCATGCAGGTAGATGTTATGACGTAGGCATCCGTGAAGAAAGGACGCGAGCGAAGCCGCGGGCAAAAGCTAGTTTTAAATAAAAGCTTACTGAGAGATGTAGATGAGGAATTTTAATATTCCTTTAGTCCCTAAAGGAATATTAAAAACCTTTGAGCTTACTCTTCATTGCAGCGCCCTCTTTGAACGGGCACCAAAACTGTTTGCTACGCTAGCTACGACGCGTTATAGCTGACTGTAGAAATAACACACGAGTACTCGTGAATGATAGAGATGGCGGGCTTTTGCATCTACAAATAAGAATTTATTTTGATCATCTAAATACCTATGTACAACTAGCTTTTGCCCGCGGCTTCGCCCGCGTAGACTACACAAATTAGATTTTTAAAAAAAAACTGGTGTTGCAATTTATTAAAATCCAATTAATTGTTATTTTTTACTAACTACTAATCCAAACATGTCGTGTCTTGCTTCAAAAATGACGAAGGTTCACACAAACTTGCAACCCCTATTTCACCCCTATAGGGATGTAATGTTCAAAATCTAATAAATGCATTATTATTTTGTACTAACTACTAAAATACATTAAAAATTTCACTTTAAAAATTATGACGTTTCATACAAACTGCCAACTCCTATTTCACCCTCTTAGGAATGGAATTTCCAAAAATACTTTCTTAGCGGACGTCTCCTAGTTACAATCTACCTTCCTGCCAAATTTTATCTTCATTGGCTAAGTAGTTTTTGAGATTTCATGATGAGTGAGTGATTTTCGCTTTTATATATATAGATTAGCATCATACCTTTAAATATTTAGGGAGTAAAATAACGTGACTCGAAATGTACATAAGATATAATTACGAGAATAGCAATACCAAAAACAGCATTTAATAAAAAGACAAGTTTACTTACATCACATATTTCAAAATCAATCCGAAAAAGAATAATTAAGGTGTAAATTGCTCTATACGGCTGTGAGACGTGGACACTAACGAAGGAGGAAATTAAAAGGTTGGAAGCATTCGAGATGTGGTGCTGGAGAAGGCTAGAAAAAATTTAATTTGAAGGACAAATTTACAAACGTAGAGGTCTTAAATAGAGTAGGTAAAAGAGACATACTCGATGTCATCGGAAATAGGCGAGGCAATATCACACAATATGTTGTGAGACACTTGATACGGCATGACAATTTTATATAATAAAAGGCAAAATAAAAGAAAAAAGGGAAAGAGGAAAGCCCAAGGCACAGCTTTATGAAAAAAAGCGGCCAAGTGCGAGTCGGACTCGCCCATGAAGGGTTCCGTAGCAGCAAGTAACATAATATAAAAGTTCTAAAGGTAAATTGCGGTTTACGATTTATGACGTATTGAAAAAAAACTACTTATCCAAATTGAAAATATGTGATGAAAAAATCCGCCACGAGTGGTGGACATTTTCATCACATATTTTCAATTTGGATAAATTTCCGAGCATTGTAATGCTATTAAAAATAATAATTAAAAAATCTACTTACTGGATCTCGTTCAAACCAATTTTCGGTGGAAGTTTGCATGCTAATCGTACATCATGTAATTTTATTAATTTAATCATTCTCTTATTTTCGAAGTAGAACAGGGGGGGGGGGGGACACACACATTTTCCCACTTTGGAAGTGTCTCTCGCGCAAACTAGGTATTCAGTTTTAAAAAAATTATATTAGAAACCTCAATATCATTTTTGAAGATCTATCCATAGATACCCCACACGTAAGGGTTTGATGAAAAAAAAATTGAGTTTCAGTTCTATATATGGGGAACCCCCAAAATTTTTTGTTTTTTTTTCTATTTTTGTGTGAAAATCTTAATGCGGTTTACAGAATACATCTACTTACCAAGTTTCAACAGTATAGTGCTTATAGTTTCGGGAAAAAGTGGCTGTGACGTACGGACGGACAGACAGACAGACATGACGAATCCATAAGGGTTCCGTTCTTGCCATTTGGCTACGAAACCCTAAAAAGTCAAGGAAAAGGTAAATAAGCTAGAGGAGGACATAAGTCGGTAGTGCGCTTCAATGATCTCATCTATCGTTTAGGTCGTTCTTATTCTTCATATAAGCGCGTTCTTGGTTGCATCCTCAGCTGTGCTGCTTCGGAGCCCGGGATACGCTTTCCCGATTTTCCTTATCTAAATATAACATGCACGTTAATGGTCACCCAAGGATGCCAAAGACCTTGCGAAATTGCCGGAACAGTTAAAGTTAAATGATTTGGTTGTAATTTTACGACCGGCCGCCTGCCTGACGTCAACCCTCTTTGGGAATGTATTTGTGCGAAAAGCTTTACAACCAGCCACCGTCCGACGTTCACCCTTCTTGGGAATGCAATTGTATCACGAGATGTTTGTGCTTAAGTCCTTGAGTCGCCTCTTACGACATTCACAAGACGAGTCTATTCTACACTGTTAAAAATTATGTAATTTTACATAAACCTATAAAATTCCCGAAAATCTGGAAATTTTACGGAAAAATATGAAATTTTACATAACTTTTGTCATTTTTACATATTTTTCCTTAAATTTTTCGGGAATTTTACAGGTTTATATTTTTTTGTAAAATTACATAAATTTTAACAGTGTAACCCGGAACCACACAGGGAATGTAGTGAATCCAAATATCGTTTTGGTCATTATACTTACAGAAACTTTTGTCACCCGAATAAGAGTTGGTCCTTCGCTCCCGCATCCGCAGCTGCGTGCTGCTCCACCAGAGCGCGCTGGAGACAGCTTCTCAAATGCAGCAGTCCTTCTCCGAGCCCACCTTCGCACAATTCAACGTCTCTCTGCTCATCATCTGCGTCACGGCCTTCCAACTGGTGTCTGTGAGTTTCATATGCTCATCATCATCAGGTCTTTTTAGTCTCCACAGCAGGAGCACGACCCTCTCTGTACTACTAGAGCCATACTTGGCCAATGTAGTCAGAGGATTTGGCCTACACTCTCCACGCTGGCCAGACGGGTTTTATTGATGACTAGCTGTGCCCGCGACTTCGTTCGCGTGGTTGTCGAAATGTTATATAGCCTAAAGCCTTCCTCTATAAATGGACTACCCAACAAAAAAAGATTTTTTCAAATCGGACCATTAGTTCCTGAGATTAGCGCGTTTAAATAAACAAACAAACAAACAAACAAACAAACGAACAAACTCTTCCGCTTTACATAGGGCGCACTGTAAGTTTCCGGAACTGGCCACTTACATAAACAATATTTAAAAATTTATTGCAACATTTGAAAATAGAACTCTTTGGCTGTTGAATGCAGTTTGTTTCATCTGACTGTCTTTTGTTTTTACCTTGTGGCGCCATTTAAAAAATTGTGTGTCTGCATCAACATGGATTTAACTCGGGAAAATTTTCGTAGTATGATTTTCTACGATTTTAAGTGTAATTTGACAGCTCAACAGAGCATCACTCGGCTTGAAACAGCACCATGCAAGACAACTGTTTATAGCTGGTTTGCAGAATTCAAGCGTGGTCGTATCAATCTCAGTGACGAATCTCGCGATGGTCGGCCGTCCGCCGCTGTGACCAACAAAAACATCAATGCTGTGCGCCGTATGATTGAAACAGACAGGCATGTGACCTACCATGAAATTCGCGCATCCTTAGAAATAGGCATGAGTCAAATACAATTAATCCTACACAAACATTTGGGTGTGAGAAAGCTGTGCTCGCGGTGGATCCCACACAACTTGACCGAGGCTCAAAAAACGGACCGCGTCACTTGGTGCAGTGCCATGCTTACCAGATTCAACGAAGGTGCGTCAAATTTGGTGTGGGACATAGTAACAGGTGACGAAACATGGATTCCAATCCCAAAACAAAGCAGCAATCGAGCGTATGGGTCTTTCAAGATGAGCCGAAACCAACCAAAGTGGCGCGCGTGAAAAGTGCATTTAAACGGATGATTGCTTCTTTTTTTAATAAAACTGGACACGTGGCTACTGTTGCTTTAGAGAATCGTCGTACAGTGAATAGTGACTGGTACACGACCATTTGTTTGCCGGAAGTTATTGACGAACTCCGTAAAAATAACCGTAAACGCCGTATCATCCTGCACCACGACAATGCTAGTTCTCACACGGCCAGACAGACAAACGACTTTTTGAAGGCGAAAAATGTAGAACTCATGAGTCATCCTGCATACAGTCCCGACCTGGCACCTTGTGACTTTTTTCTGTTCCCAAAAATTAAGAACCAATTACGCGGTCAACGATTTTCATCACCAGAAGAGGCTGTCGAGGTGTATGAAAAACACGTTTCAGAGGTCACCACAGAGGAGTGGCACAAAAGTTTTCAAAACTGGTTTCATCGAATGAAAAAGTGCATAGACGCCAAGGGAGATTATTTTGAAAAACAATAAATTAATTTTGTACCTTTAATAGTATTTTTTCATATTCATTCCGGAAACTTATAGTGCGCCCCACGTATAATATTAGTATAAATTATAAGCTTTGTTTAGTTTGTGTTTCCTAAGTCGCCTTCTACGACATCTACGGGAAGATTGGAGTGGTCCTATTCTACTCTGCCGGGAACCACACGGCGACTTTTGGTTTATTGGTCAGAACCTACAGGGTGACTTTTTAACCACCAGCCAAAGTTTTGGAGTAAGTTCAGTTCAGTCCATGATACTGAACTACTTTCCATAAAAACAATTAACGAAAAACGATTAAAAAATTTCGCCTTCCCATACATATTGGCGCTCAAGCCAACTGATTTTGTATGGGAGGTCAAACATTTTTATCTATTTTTAATACATTTTTTTATAGAAAGTAGTGCCATTCAGTCGATGGATCACCTTCTGTCATGTCCGAGCTGCCCTACGTCATGTACCATAGAGGACCTTAATGAGGCTAACGACAGAGGGATCGCCGTGGCCACATACTGGTCAAAGATGATTTGAAATTGGAGCTATAGTGAAACCATTCCGACTCGACAAGAAGAATAGAAAGTAGTTCAGTATGATGGACTGAACTTGCTCCAAAAATTTGGCTGGTGGATAAAAAGTCACCCTGTTTATTACGAACGGTCGATATACAGGTTAATAAAAAAAAGAAACCCTTACACAAACAAAAAAAAAGGTTTTTATTTTAATATTCCAGCAAACAAGTAATTATGTGCGGCTTGCCTCCATGTGTACCTACCTGGTGAACATGATGTTCCAAGTGTTCCTCTACTGCTACCAGGGAAACCAGCTGGCCGAGGAGGTGAGAACCCAAAAAGTTTTTAAATATCACTGTTTTTAAAAAAGTTTTTTTGGTGAGACTACTATTGTTCTTTATTAACGGACAGATTGGATATAGCCTTATCTTTATATATATATATGTTTTTGGCGTGTCGATGATTCATTTTGGCTCTATGACTCCAGTGACATCAAGGTAAGGTACCAGTAAGGGGGTGCAAATTTCATTATACATGTTGCAATCCCTTGAATAAAGAATTCGTTGGCGAAACCATAGCGTAGACTTTGTATAAAAAAATATGAAAAAAATTAAAAAGGCGTGTTAAGACTAGTATGTCATTTCAACCGAATACGGAACGTAACATTGGCCAAAGAAAAATTAAAAACAAAAAAGGTATACACAGATAAGTAATATACAGATCTATTTTTTAAAAACAGAATTTATAAACATTAAAAATTTGCATACCTACGCAAGAAGGTAAAATGTAAAAGGGAGATGTACCTACATTTTATGCAAATAAACGTATTGATTGATTGATTGTGATTTGACTTGAACAAACGTGTATTTTTTTCTATTCAAACGAGGTTACCTGGAAGAAATTGCTTAGCGATAAGGTCGCCTTTTGCGCATTTCCTAGTTTTTAAGATAATTATGTCCTGTTTTTTACTTTTGTGCAATAAAGGGTATTGCATTGTATTTTTTATTGCAATATTTTATAAAATATTGCATTTGTTTTAGAGTTCTGAAATCGCCGGCGCAGCGTACCTCTCTCCCTGGTACATCATGTCTCCAGCTCGTCGCCGGGATATCCTCTTCATCATGACCAGGTCCAGAAGAATATCACGCATCACTGCTGGGGGGTTTACTACGTTGTCTCTAGCTTCTTTTATGGCGGTAAGATACACCTACTCTCTTCACACTTTTGATGAATTTGAGGCAGAGGTGCCAACTTAGGGTGTTTTACCTTAGATTTAGAGTAAAATTTATCCAGCCGGGTAAATATTAGGGTATGAATATTCCTAGGTTATTTCTTAGAGTAATTCATTTACTTAGGGCATTTTTTAGAGTATCATCTTTGGAGATTTTTTTTTAAATCTCCTTATCAGAAATTCTATAAACGCGATCACTATTCGTAAACGTCCCTTTCTTTTCTCTTTAAAACGCTGAAAAACAACACGTTTCTTGTATGACGCAGTGGCGTGGCGTGGGCTTTCGCCGCCCGGGGCCGACCAGCCGCTACTGGGCTCATTTTTGGCGCTCGGGTAAAGTCAAAACTTGACCTGGCAACACTGATTTGAGGTGATTGGAATATATGGGTATCTCCCATAGACCTTAAATTTTTTGAAGAAAGGATAGTAGGGGCAGTTTGGCCGTATGCCTTTCGGCCTTAAATAGGACTACTCGTCGTAAGAGGCGACTAAAGGACTAAGCACAAACATCTTGTGCTACAACTGCATTCCCAAGGAGGGTTGACGTCGGACGGCAGCCGGTTGTAAAAGTTTTCACACAAAAAAACGACCTCCGTGGCGTAATGGTTAATACGCTAGACCGCTAATCCGGAGGTCCTGGGTTCGATCCCCAGCCAAGGCAAGTTGGAAAATGGCCTTTTTCAAATTGTCCTAGGTCTTGGGTGTTTATCTATATATGTATTTATCATAAAATATAGTATCGTTGAGTTAGTATCCCATAACACAAGTTTAAAACTTACTTTGGGGCTAGCTTAATCAGTGTGATTTGTCCAAAAAAAAAAATATCCGAAGGAAGGTTGACGTCGCCGCTCTTATAAATATCTTCCATTTATTTTTCAGATTATCAAGGCTTCATATTCGCTGTTCACTTTGCTGAAACAAGTGGATGAAACAAACTGAACACTACAGTAGATTAGATCATGAAGATTGTAGATTATTCAAACGTAGTTCGTCCAAATAAATGTACTTACAGTCAAGTATCAAGATACCTAACCATGCTAATAACAAATAAATAAGAAATGCAATTTCCACGGAAATATTTTGCATACAAAATAAAAATACTGACCAGTTTTTATATGTTTTTTTGTTCGAAAGATTCACTCGATCGGCTTTTACGACCTGCGTGGGGGGAGAAGCAGCTGGTACATTCTATGATTTGTCTATTCTTCTAGACCTACCTAGATAGTATTGCATTGTCACGCAATATACAGGCTGAGTTTTTAACCACTGGCAAAATTTTTGGAGCAAGTTCAGTCAGTTCAGCGCTTAGCCAAACGGATTTTGTATGGGAGGAGGAATTTTTTTTAATGATTTTTAATAACTTTTTTATAGAAAGTAGTTCAGTATCATGGACTGAACTTGCATAAAAACTCAGCCTGTACATATGCGTGCAAAATTTCAGTTCAATCGGTTGAACGAGATATACTCGTAACTGCTTCAAAATTGAGTTGCAAGATTTTTTTTTTTTTTTTAAACTTTATTGATTAACAAACAAATTGTCTTACAATTGGCGGACTTAACGCTAAAAGCGTTCTCTCCCAGTCAACCATAGGGATAAGATTCCACCCCAACAAACATAATAACACACATACATACATAACAAGTTAAATAAAAGCTTGTAAAAAGAGCCTCGCTTTTTCGCTAAGGACTCAGGCCCACGTCTATATTACACGTGAGGGAGAGTCGTAGAGAGACGACCTCAGATATGAAGCTTCTAGTTCCCAACGTGACGTGACGTTGGGAACTAGAAGCTTCATATCTGCGTAGCTTTTTCTTGTTGTGAAAAAATAAAGCTGCCATTTTTTATTTGTTTTGGTGAGGCAGTGGTTGAAAACATTTTCTGTCTTATTAAAGAATCAGACTAGCCAGAAGTTGCTTTAAACTATTATTCACCCAAGTGAAGTTGAAAGTGATGAAAGAGAAGGTAGTGGTCTTGTTTTGGGCAGTTGGTCTGGCCAGAACAAGACGACGTACTAATTCAATTCAAAGATTTCAGATTTTATAATCTGTTTTGAAACACCAAATAGCAGTCGCCATGGTGTTATTACATCATACCTACTGTGTAAACTAAAAAGTGTTAACTGTTAAAGTACATAATATAACATCAGCGCAGTATGTTTACAATGCCCCCAATCTGTTGATGTTTATCGGATAAAAAAATGTTAAAACAAAAAACCCCTCTACCATTTAGGAAAATTTCGAAAAATTTGAATCGACAAAAATTGTAATCTTGCTCACTAAATTTCACGAGAATCGGTTGATAAATGCGACCAGCAGGGCAATCGCGCTAATGTTAATCTCTACGGTTCGTTTACGTTACGTTTGCGATCCAGTTTCCAGGTGTGATCACGTTGCAATCCAGCTGAGCCGATTTCAGTATCACGCTAACATGTCAATCGTAGTTGAACTTAGCCAAAGTTGAATGATTACCGCAACGAACAGACAAGGGCAAAAGCATGTTTTTGCCAATCTCAGAACTGATACCTACGCTTTGCTCGACCGGTCATGTCAAGCATGATAAATAAAAGGTTTTGAACCTATGCCCAACAATTTGTGTGTTATATAAACCACACAGGTTCTAACAATTAAGTCATTAAAGTAATTGAAGTAATTGTCACCTACTGGTCCGAGAGCTGGCACGAATTTTTGGGTAGGTATTTGAGGCAAGTTGAAAACTTGTCCCATACCTCTCCTATTATACCCCAACACAGACCTGCAGACCTGGCTGGTGAGTAGCGGGGCTAAAGAAACCTATAATTTTTTTTTTTTTTTTTTTTTCAAAACAGGTGTTTGAGGCAATATGCATTTTTTATATGTTGTAGTTTAATGTTTAAAGAATAAAAAAATCAATAAGCCAGACGATTTAGTCATATTTAGATATTGCGTATATATAGTTGCCTACATATAGATATTAAAAAAATATAAAAAAGGTATTTGAGGCAACTTGAAATTTTAATAGGATATTACTTAACTAACTTACATAACTAAAAAATAAGATTCGCAAAAGGACAGGTCATTTTGATGGGACTTTTTACCTGCCAGGTCAATCTAAATAAATCAAAATGGTTACCCCGCTACTCACCAGCCAGATCTGCAGTTCCGTGTTGGGGTATAATAGGAGAGGTATGTGACAAGTTTTTAGCTTGCCTCAAATACCTACCCAAAAATTGGTGCCAGCTCTCGATCTATACCGCAAGAAAACTACATTTCACTAACACTTGGAGGGGAATTAGGAAATAAAACGTCTACTTTGACACTAAGCGTAGGAAAAATATACACATACACGGAATATAGTGAATATTTAATGACAGCAATCAAGCTTGGGTGCAATTTCGATGCACGTAAGTATAAGCTGAATTAATAAATTTATACTAAAAATATATCAGGTCTATTTAAGTCTCCACTGCAGGAACACGACCACAGATCTGTATATCTCAACACGACTCTCTCTGTACTACCAGAGCCATACGTAGCCCGAGCAGTCAAAGGATTTGGCCTACACTCTCCACGTTGGTCTCACTCTTCCGGGACATGACTGTTCACATGACTGATCGTTGATGTTTTGAAGCTTTGTTTAGCTTGTGTTTCCTAAGTCGCCTTCTACGACATCCACGGGAAGACTTGGAGTGGTCCTATTCTACTCTGCCGGGAACCACACGGCATACTAAAAAGATATAGGTAATAATTAAAAAAGATTTTCAAAAAATATATTATTTTTCGGACAAGCTTTTATTTTGAGGTCTAAGTACTAATCAAGACAAATGTAATTAATAAGCCACCTTCCGGCTCCATCATAAGATCAGCTTCTTATTTATATATTTATTTATTAAAATCTTTACTGATCGCAATGGTTTGACTCTTATGTATTCTGTGGCAATGGTATAAAAGGTGAACTTTTAACGCTAATGCTACTTCGATTTAAAATAGCATAAACAGCATTATAATAGTTATTAAAAAAAACCGGCCAAGTGCGAGTTAAACTCGCGTGTGTGCGGTAAAATCGACACCTTTTTAACTACCAGCCAAATTTTTGGAGCAAATAAACCGGCCAAGTGCGAGTTAAACTCGCGTGGAGAGGGTTCCGTACAATTGGTTGAATTATTATAGTATATATATATTTCCTGGTATCTACAAGCAATGAACTATATTTTGTATTTTTTTCAAAATTTTAGACTGTAGTTTCGGAGATCAGGGGATCACAATGAACGTGTGTAGACGAACCCTAACCAAATCTTCAGCTTTTTTGCCAACAAGCGTCGTTTCCTGCAGAATACAAGTGTGTCATTGCGTTTTGTATAGTAAAGTTATATGCGTGTTATAAAAGGATTTTTATTATTTTCTCTATCGAACCCAGCGCAATAAAATCGATTGGTAATAATATTATTAGCTGTTTTACCCTCCTGTGCTTGCATTAACTGGATAAACGTACTTTTCAGGTAGAATCTTCACGTATTCGGGTTTTAGTTTTTACCCGACTATGGCAAAGCCAAGAGGAAGGCTAATGATTAAAACTATACAGTAAAAAGGATATTATTTTTTATTTTATTAGAGATTTGACTGCGTTTGACCTCTATCTAGCCTGATGGGAAGCTAAGATGAGGTCTAAGTTGTAACACGCAGACTCAAAAAATGCCTATTCACTCTTGCCTTGAAAATCCCTAAATCATATGTATGGGGAAACATCGACGCAGGGAGGGAATTCCACACCTTAGCGGTTCGCACAATGAAGGAGGAGGCGAATCGAGAGGTACGATGAGGAGGAATATCAACCACAAATGGGTGGAATCCCTGTCCACGTCGTGTTGTTAGATAGTGGAATTGTGCAGGGGGAATTAAATTATGTAATTCCTGCGCACACTCCCCGAAGTGCAGCCTGTAGAAGACACACAGACTTGCTAGTAGTGTAGGATGCAAAACAATTCAGTTCTGGACGTGTGGTGTGCTGGTCACGTTTCTTTGAGTTGCACTTGAGTCATCAGAACATTAAACAACACAAGATGATAAAACTTAAGGTTACTGAGTGCCATTGAGTGCCGTACAGTTTTTAATATACTCGTACTATTTAGTCAATACTGAATCTGTGTGTAATTTAAATAAATAAATATTTCTTTTTTAAACTACTGCTTTTAATACGTGATAATTAAAAGTGACATTATTTAACGGTACTTTATTTCTTGTTATCCAGCGGGGGAATGCTGCCAGCATTTTGGGCACATTGCGTCAATGTGACGCTTTAGATTACATTTTCTATTTGTTTTAAGCCTAGTTTTAAATTTTAAATATAATTTAGTTTATGTTAGTTCACTATTTTGTTTTTTTTTTTAATTTACTCAGATACCTACGTTTGTGTTTTTTTTAATTTGATTTCTTAAAATATTTAATTTTGATTTAATAACTTCCTCATTCCAGTGCGGAAATAATTTTGAATCCGAGTGATTTTTTTCAAAAAAGCGCAATTTGTTTATTTAAAATTTGATTCAAGATAAATTGACTAACACTTGTGTTGACCACTTACATACACCAGAAAAAAAACTCTTGAACAAAGGGTGTGTACAAAAAAAAAGTGAACTGCAAAACTTCGTCTTGGTGTATGACAAGTATTAACTCGGCAAAAACTTATTCTCTCCTTTAGTAATTTGACATTAAGTTAAGAAGGTACTGCACGAAATTGTGAAATTTGACGTATTTCCAAATCACTAGTACTATGCGCTGAATTAATAAAATACATCAAAAATATTTGTATAGTTTAGGTCGATCCTTGCACAAGATCACCGCCTTGTTGGAATTTGAAA
Source organism: Acrobasis repandana (assembly GCA_963576875.1). Lineage (NCBI taxonomy): Eukaryota > Metazoa > Arthropoda > Insecta > Lepidoptera > Pyralidae > Acrobasis > Acrobasis repandana. The sequence continues at coordinate 19,745,179 of OY756227.1, read as the reverse complement.
CAGATACATATGAAATTTAAAAACGATACATATATCTAATGATAATATATATAACAATAATTGTCACATGAAAATATTTATATTTACATATTGCAGGTTTTCTTTCTTAATTTTTATATAAAAATAAAAATATGAAAATATTAAGACTTCAATTTATAACACAAACGCCTGATGGTATCGTACATTGCGCAGATTAAAAATATTGCTTTAATTAAATTGCTAAGTCTAAAACTTCAAAGCAGAATGTATTTATTTTTGTATAATAATAGGATCGATTTTGCTTTGAAGTTTATTTAGACTTATGTCAGTATTGTACTTTATGTGATTGTGCGATTTGTCGTTTGATATCGTGTTAGGACAGCTGTGTATAATGATATATTATAAATTACGTATAATCATAATAGAAATCGTATCGCAGCGCCGCACACCGGCGCTGCCGCTTGGCGCGTTAATACGAGTACCTAAACTCGATGTTCTTCGTTTGCGCGGCACCCTCAGATATTAAATTGTAAAAATTAGTGTAAATGAAATGTCATAAAATGAACACACCCTTACTTATATTTCATGCGGATAACTAAGTGAGATATTTCATTTTCATTTCATTTATTTATTACAACAATATATAAATACTCAGGCTCCATACGTTGTTCAGAAGTCCGGCCCCAAGATGATCTCAACTGTAGCTTTCGTTCTCTCCATAAGTATAGTTCATAGTGATGGGTCGTGCTATTGGAATACCGAGTGCCCCTTCCAATTGTATTCTACAAAAACCCCATACGACACTGTGAGAGGAGACATCAGAGATTATGCTGATCCTGCAAGTAAGAACTTTAATATATTATTTATTTATTTTATTTATTCAAGTACACTTGGAAATTTACAAACATACACATAAAAAATAAGGAAAACATAGTACTTAGGTGCTACTTATTTGTAAAGAAATTTCTTCCAGTAGACCCGCGAGAGGAAATGGGAAAAAAGAGGTAATTGGCGTGTACCTACAATACAAAACTAAATAAATAAATAGGCAAGATACCTACATACCTTCATAAACATACACAAATATACTTACATAAATAAATATATATTATAAAGCATATATATAATAAATACATAAGTTCATATTTCTAAATATATTAGGATGATAAATACAGATAGTGATCTTTCACTCGTTTCTTGAACGTCGTTATGTTATATTATTACCGACTACGGCGTGCCAAAAAGAGGGTTATGTATTTCGTTGCATGTTCCGTATCTTAAAGATAGATAGATATTCATGGTACCTTGAAAATGAGGTAGCGTTGGAAGCGTCTTGGCCGCCGCTGGTTATAGGCAGTATATACTATATGACGTTACAGTTGATTCAATATGGCGCCAAACAAATAAAATAAATCAATCATACCGTGTAAGATCCGGCACGTAGGCGACCAATATTGTGTAAATGAGTTTCTTTCGGCGTTTCTTCTAAAAATAATTTAAAAAAAAGTGTGGCACTCGGGGACTGCCACGGTAAAGCTATTGCATACGACGTTAGCAATGCACGGCTTTCAACGCCGCGCTACTGTGCCGGTCGGTAGGCGGAGTGGGGGGTGTTAGGTTTTATTTTCGTTACGGAATTTCTTGATTCGGTCGCCGCACTCAAAGCCCGCGATAAAAGCTATGCAATAGCTTTATAATGACCTTCAATAAGTGATATATTTATCCTATATTGAATTAAACATTTTTGACTTTGACTTGACTGATCAAATGAAATAAATAAATATATGAGACAAGTTACACTGATTGAGCTAGCCCCAAAGTAAGCCGCCGTCCGACGTCACGACGAGGGTTATCGTCGTCCTTGGGACTGTAGATGTAGCACGAGATGTTTGTGCTTAGTTCTTCATCGCCTCTTACGACATCCACAGGAAGAGATGGAATGGTCCTATTCTGGACTAGAAGCCAGAAGGCAAAACAGAGCAAGACGTATTTGTGAAAACGTATATAGAAAAAAATATATTCATGTCTTCACCCTTCCGTCAACGTGAAGATCTTTACCAAGTTTTTATATTTCCAGACTGCCAAGCTGTCAGTATTTGGACCCTAAACCGGCACGGGAACCGGAACCCTGGAAACAGCGTCACGGAGAGTATTAGGATTATAGCTGGTCTTAAAGATGAGATTATTCAGAGCTACGAGGCTGGACGGGGAGAGCTGTGTGCTCAGGTTATCTTTCTTACTTTTTTCCTCGAAGTGGTATGTCTTCACCACCCATAATTAACACTATACTTCTTGTTTAACCTATTCTGTCCCACTTCTGGGCAAAAGTCTCCGCCATATCCTTCCAAACTTTTCTATCCAATGCGATGGAGATCGCATTAGATAGAATCGTTTCCACCTTCTGGTTTGCCACTTTTGCATCGATCATCGTGGATCCAGCGATCCGGGTGTATTTTACACAAAGAAAAATTAAAAAGTTGATAGCCGTAGGAATTTTAATATATTTGCTTTCGTCCATTTCCTATCAGTTTTTACTTCCGTAGAAAATGAAGCATCTGGCACATTTTACTTTTTTTTAGAAGAACTCTTACTTTCATTCACCACAAAAAACATGGACTGATACTTGGTATTTAAGTTTTCACCACGTATTTATTGCTCGCTGTCAACCGGACCAAATCCAAGCAATCTTACAATTTAAACTGGTTATTTTAGGATATAGAAGATTTTCGAAGATGGTCTTGGAACGAGACGTTAGAAACCTCAGCAGCCTTCCTCACCGGTACCGGATACGACGAAATCTTTGACATCGCCAAGCGGCTCCGGGAGAGATACCCTCGTCTGCTCCAAGGATCTGCGGACTCCTTCTACTTAAGGACGACCAACGAGCAGAGAACTGTAACAAGTTCTATGGCCTTTGTTCATGGGTTATCTGAGAATACTAATTTGACATTGTCTGTTGATGGACCTTATGAACGAGATAATTTAATTAGGGTAAGTTGAAAATATTAAATTGACTACTCTCTTTTCGGCATAGCATAGGGCCATCCTGTCTCTTTCTGTGGATGTTGTAAGAGGCTTCATTTTATCGAATGTGAGCCAACACTGGTGTCAGATTTTTCGAGCTGCCTAAAGACATCTGACGTAGCTCTATGATTGCTATCTAGTGACAACAGTCATTATTAATTACACATTAGTGTAACCGGAAGCAAGTGGTCGATCAAAATGCGAGTCAGATTATTCTGCAAAGTCAGAAGTACAAGTTATCTGCACCGCTACCGCTTCAGAAGAGGCTACTAAAGAGAGCCCATACACATTTCACGCTATAACTGCATTCCCAAGGACGTTTCTGGTCGCAAAAGTATAGCCTTAGGTTTAATAGCAGCATATTTAAAAGCGATTTCACCACATGGCGTACCAGCTGGACTTGATGAAGATCATTTTTAGCATGAAGAAATGCATGACTGTTTCTTATTTAGCTGTGATTTTACAACTGACTTAATATAAATCCTGCTTGGGAATACTGTTGTTACATTATGCGTTCACTCCTTTGGTTTCCTACTACGAACATCTACGGGAATGAGATCTAGTGGACAGTTTCTTAGCAGGGAACAACACGGTCAAACCGTGAATCCAAAAACGTATGTCAAATCTATTAAAAACTTTTAATAGGGTTATTGATTACTTACTTATTTACTCCGCTGGTACAGTGACCCGAAGTGACAAACGAGACGAGAGTGCACCATAATTTTCTATTCAGAGGGATATCTTTCCAGCTGATAGCTTCCATCTCCTGCAGATTAGCCTGCATCGTATCGCTTTAGCAATATCTGCGGTGACTCACTGGTCTTCGGCTTGATACCTTTCCCCTATATTCTTTTTCAATGCCATGATCCTCATACATTATTTCCAGGTGCCTTAGCAATTACACGCGGAGTTATTAATTCGTTTGATGAATGATAGTCACTTTTATATGTGTTATTAGTATTTAATTTCTTTCTTGCAGCCATACGAAAATTGTGATAAGTACCAGGAAGAAGTAAAGGGCGGACAGGAGCTGGAGAATCAATTAAATGCTTACACGAGTACCAGCGAGTATTTAGCTGTAAGTCTTAATAAAATAAATATATAAGACCAAAAAATACTGATTGAGCTAGCCCCAAAGTAAGTTTAAACTTGCATTATGGGATACTAACGCAACGATACGATATTTTATAATAAATACATATTTAAATAACACCCAAGACCCAGGTCAGTTTGAAAAATACCATTTTCAATCGTGCCCTGGCTGGGGATCGAATCTAGAACCTCCGAAATGGCTGTGCAAAGTATTGAAACACGTAAATACTTTAAAAGATGTGGAGTCAAGGATTTTAGAACTTCTACTGATACTACCAAAGAGCAAAGTAGACAATATGCATGTGATTCAGAAACGAACAAAAAAAATTATTTATTGCTAAAGAAAAATACCCATATATATATATATATGGGTATTTTTCTTTAGCAATAAATAATTTTTTTATTTAAATTATATATATATATGGGTATTTTTCTTTAGCAATAAATAATTTTTTTTGTTCGTTTCTGAATCACATGCATATTGTCTACTTTGCTCTTTGGTAGTATCAGTAGAAAATTATTTATTGCTAAAGAAAAATACCCATATATATATATATATGGGTATTTTTCTTTAGCAATAAATAATTCTTTTTGTTCGTTTCTGAAAAATCACTTACTTTATTGAACATGGAAATATTTTTCCTTACATACATTATATTTTCAAATATGAATTGTGATGCAAAAGTAAGTATACCTATTTCCTTGAATAATTCCCTCAGTGAGTCTCTCGATCCTAAACCGTACAGTAGAGGTACCATAGAGGTAGTACAGTAGTACTACCTCTATGGTTATTTTAATTTATACTATAGTGATCAAGTATAGCGGTCAATTACACGTTGTATTGATTTGAACATGTTCAGTTCTTTATTTTGAGTGTACTTATCTATATTATCGTTTTTCAAATAAATGATAAAAAAATAAATTTTCTTGTACAAGGTTCAAAGCAGAGTCCAAGCACGTTTAGGCATCGCCACACAACTGTCTCCGGATGACATTTACGCTCTCTACGAAATTTGTCGGTTCTACCGCTCTTGGACTGAGACTTTAAAGTCCCCCTGGTGCGCCGCCTTCAATAACGAGGACCTCATTGTCCTGGAGTACAGGGATGACGTCAGAAATTATTATCGGAAGGGATATGGTTCTTGGGTAAGTTCAAATGTTTGTGATCTGTCGAATTTCCGGTTCTACCGTTCCCATTCGAAGCTTACCGAAATTATAGGTATTTACAGGCTGACTAATAAATCATATGACATTAGAGATGTGCCGTCTCTGGAAACTTTGGGAATATTCCCGAAAACATTCCTGGCAAGATTCCTAAAAATGGAAATTTAGGGCAATGTTTACGTATGTATTGGGAGTTTTTGCTGAAGTATTGGGAATATTCCCGTAAATTTACAATGGAAAAAATCCCGTAAATTTGGAATATTACAGCGACACATCTGCCGTGTGGTTCCCGGCAGAGTAAAATAGGACCACTCCATCTCTTCCTGTGGATGTCGTAAGAAGCGACTAAAGGACTTAGCACAAACATCTCGTGCTGCAATTGCATTCCCAAGGAGGGTTGACGTCAGGCAGGCGGCCGGTTGTAAAACTATAGCCAAATCATTTAAAATGTTCCGGCTATTTCTTCTCCACTATGCAAGGTCTTTGGCATCGTTGAGTGACCATTGACATGCATGTTATATTTGGAGAAGAAAAAGCAGGAAAGCGCACCCCGGGCTCCGAAGCAGCACAGCTGAGGATGCAACCGGGAAGTCGGGAACGCGCTTAGACGAAGAAGATTACAGCTACACATCATTATATGATATGACACACATACTCTGTATTGATGGACAAATGAACGCACCTATAAAGTACTGGGTGGCGCAAAAGTACTGGCACTAAAGAAAATACTTTTATTTTTTTTATATGACATTTTCTGTCATTCTGTTGTTGAAAATTGTGTAGTGAACAAATGTAAAATACACTGAAAATAAACATGGACCGTTTTACTCCCCAAGAACGTGGAATAATTGTGTCAATGTTCTTACGGAATAATTCATCAGTGATAAGAACACAACGTGAATTTCGTCGACGATTTCACCACCGTCCGGCACCGATTGGTCGCACAATTCGACGCTTTGCCACACGCCTTGAAGCAACTGGCTCAACATTGGATAGACCTAAGTCTGGGAGACCAAGAACAGGCCGTTCAGCTGAAAATATCGATGCTGTGCGCGAAGATGTGGAAGAGTGTCCAGAAACATCAACGAGGCGACATGCCACGCAATTGGGCATTTCCAGACGGACCCTGCAGCGTATTTTGGTGAAAGACTTAAAGATGTTCCCGTATAAAACTCAAATGACTCATCAGCTGCTGCCTGCTGACCACCGAGCTCGTCTAGATTACTGCCAGCGCGTCATAAACCTCAACCTTGAAGAGGATGATTTTCCTTCAAAATTGGTTATGAGTGACGAAGCGCATTTCCATCTCTCAGGGCATGTCAATAAGCAGAATACTCGGTTCTGGGGCACTGATAATCCGCGCATTATTCAAGAAACACCTCTACACCCACTAAAAGTTACTGTATGGTGTGGCATCTGTGTTGACAGAGTGATCGGACCCTATTTTTTCGAAGACGCTGGAGGCAATGCGATAACTGTCACTGGAGAACGCTACAGAACCATGTTACGAGAGTTTTTGATACCCAGTTTGGACGAATTGGGGCTGGAGCACATCTGGTTTCAACAAGACGGCGCTACGGCACACACAGCGCGCGACACTATGGACTTAGTGAGGGACGCTTTTCCAGGCCGAGTTATCTCTCGTTTTGGCGATTTGCCTTGGCCTGCAAGATCACCCGATCTGACCAGTCCAGACTTCTTTCTTTGGGGTTTTTTGAAATCTCGGGTGTATGTGAACAAGCCACAGACTCTCGCAGCTCTAAAAGAAAACATTCGTCAAGAAATAACGAACATATCGCAGGAAGTGTTACGGCAAGTTATGCAAAATGTCATAAATAGGGCTCAAATGTGTATCAACTCTGGAGGTCACCATTTAAAAGACATCATCTTTAAATCCTAATGGTACGAAATTTAATGGCACAAATATACATTTAAAAAAACCTAAATCTAGTTTTCTAATTTAGAAAAAATGTTATAGCTGAACCAAATAGGGTCTTTACTTTTGCGCCACCCAGTATATCAAATGTTTTACGATGTAGTGCTTTCTGTTAGGTATAAGACTAGTATTTTACGTCATACATTTTTAGAACCAATTAAGTACATAATATTTTTATAAGACTATTGTACAATACTTGCAATTCTTACTTACGAGTAATTGAACAATATAAAAAGCAATAAATAAATTGAAATTGAAATTCTGCTGGATTAGCGACCCGGAGTCCCAGATTAGCCTTCGAGACGAGAGTGCGCCATAGTTTTCTATTCTGAGCGATATCTTGCCAGCTGATAAATAAATAATAAATAAATATATACTGACAAATCACACGGATTGAGCTAGCCCCAAAGTAAGTTCGAGACTTGTGTTATGGGATACTAACTCAACGATACTATATTTTATAACAAATACATATAGATAAACATCCAAGACCCAGGCCAATCTGAAAAAGATCATTTTTAGGGTTCCGTACCTGAAGGGTGCAAACGGGACCCTATTACTGAGACTCCGCTGTCTGTCCGTCTGTCCGTCTGTCACAGGGCTCTATCTCTTGAACCGTAATAGCTAGATACTTGAAATTTTCACCGATTATGTATTACTATGACCACTATAACACAAATACTAAAAATAAGATAAAGTTAATAATTAAAGGGGGCCGTCATACAAGAAACGTGTTTGTTTCTTCGGCGTTTTATTTATTTTATTTTAATTTTATTGAGCCAAAAGCTACAATAGGTAGACTTAATGCTAAAGCATTCTCTCCCTGTCAACCTTTAGGAGAAGAGAAACAGATAGAATAGTTGGTGTCTAAAATAGATAGAAACAATCCAGAAATAATAAGTACTTTTAAATGATCATACATAAATATCGTATAAAATAAATACTATATTTATACATACAAAATATTATATACATACATATATACATATATATATTTGAAGATCAGAAAAAAACGATGAATTCTCCTAATTGTTGAAAGATTCAAAAAGTAAATCATGCACTTTTTTCTTGTATAAATGTCTACTAGATATTTGTCTGATGTCCTCGGGCAATGCATTCCAAAGCCGTATGGCTTGAGAAGTAAAGGAGTTGGACATGAAGCTAGATCGATAAAAGGGAATATTGAAGCTTGAGCGTGTTACTGGAGCGAAGTTGCCGATCATGCATGTCCGCAAGATATTGAAACTTACATTTCAAGTATTGCGGAGAAAAGGGATTTTTAAGAATAGAGGAAAGAGAACATAGAAGTCTCTGTTACCTGCGCAGTCGGATGGGAAGCCAATGGAGTTTGGAACGGAAAGCAGAAATGTGATCATACTTACGCAAGCAGAAAATAAAAAGGATACAGTTGTTAAGAAGGCGGTCCAGCTTATTGAGAAGATCCACATTAAGATCTGGATAACACACATCAGCATAGTCAATAATGGGAAAAATCAACTTTTGGATCAATGTGATCATCTTAGTTTTAATAGGGAGAAAATTTCTGAAGCGGTTAAGATATTGAAGTGAATAAGTAACGGTCAGACTAATTTCAGTTATTTGAGCAGTCCATTTCAACGAGGAGTCAATTAAAAGACCAAGATTTTTGACCACTGCACTGGTTTAAATTCAATAACGGCACCATTGTATACTACTGGTAAAACAGAAGTTAAGTTAATTTTTGCCAACTGCTGAGGACTGCCTAATATCATTGCTTGACATTTGGATGCGTTCACCTGTATACCGTAATCCTGCGACCAGGAGAGAAGATCTGCTAATGTGGCGTTCAGTTGAGCAACTCCACTGTCAACGTTCTCAGCTGGGATTTGCACATAAATTTGGAAGTCATCCGCGTAGAAATGGTGAGTACAGCCAATGGATGAAGAGAGAAGGTTAATGAACAAGGAAAACAGTAAAGGGGAAAGTATTCCACCCTGAGGAACACCAGAAGTAAGATCATTCCATTGTGACAACTCACGGTCCATTCGAACTGCTTGTTGCCGGCCATGGAGATAAGAGGAGAACCATTCCAATGCAGAGGAAGAGAAATTAAGATGATCAAGTATAGCAAGGAGAATGTCATGGTCTACCATATTAAAAGCGTTGGAAAAATCAATCAGACCTAAGATGGTAACCAATTGATTTTCCATGCCAAGGCGTACGTCCTCAGTGACATTGATAAGGGCAGTAGTAGTACTGTGTCCGGGGCGAAAACCAGATTGAAAGGGACTAAGTGAGTTATTATGAAATACAAAAGATGAAATTTGGTTATGCGCAACCGCTTCAAGGATTTTGAAAGAAATGGTAGTATAGATATAGGACGGAAATTACTAAGTGAAAGATAAAAGCTTTTCGCCAGAGAGCAGGAAATTCACTGGAAGAAAGAGAGAAATTAATGATGTGAGTGAGTACTCGAAGAAAGGTCCCAAGCGAATTTATTATCATTTGGCGACTGACATTATCACACCCCAAAGCTTTTGATTTTATTGAAAGGACTGTTTTCAAAACTTCATCATCTGAAACCGGAGAAAAAGAAAAAGACTCAATGAGAGGTTTAGGCATGGAAGAAATTTTTGAAATAGTACTAAAACTAACTAACTAAGTTTTAAAACATTGTACGGTGGTACGGAACCCTTCATATACGAGTCCGACTGGCACTTTCCCGTTTATTCCATGCCTGGCATGATGACCACTAGGCCACAGAGGTCGTCGTGATACCTTCATACTTTTAACATCGTGTAATACAAGAATCTTCTTTTATCAGGTAAACAGCAACCTCGGAGGTATCGTTGTCAAAGATCTCTACGAAAACTTCGAAGCAGTGGTCAACGGCACAGGCAGGACCTGGGTCTCATACTTCACCCACGATACCATGCTCGAGATGGCGTTTTGTGCTATGGGGCTCTTTAAAGATTCATTCGTCATTGAAGGAGCCTATAGAAACCCAGATAGACTGTGGAGGACGAGTAATATGGCTTGCTTCTCTGTTAATATAGTTGCTGTGTTGAACAGGTGAGAGATTTTTTATAAATATTTTATAACTAACATATACGTGGGCGCACTATAAGTTTCCGGAATGAATATGAAAAAATACTATTAAAGGTACAAAATTAATTTATTGTTTTTCAAAATAATCTCCCTTGGCGTCTATGCACTTTTTCATTCGATGAAACCAGTTTTGAAAACTTTTGTGCCACTCCTCTGTGGTGACCTCTGAAACGTGTTTTTCATACTCCTCGACAGCCTCTTCTGGTAATGAAAATCGTTGACCGCGTAATTGGTTCTTAATTTTTGGGAACAGAAAAAAGTCACAAGGTGCCAGGTCGGGACTGTATGCAGGATGACTCATGAGTTCTACATTTTTTGCCTTCAAAAAGTCGTTTGTCTGTCTGGCCGTGTGAGAACTAGCATTGTCGTGGTGCAGGATGATACGGCGTTTACGGTTATTTTTACGTAGTTCGTCAATAACTTCCGGCAAACAAATGGTCGTGTACCAGTCACTATTCACTGTACGACGATTCTCTAAAGCAACAGTAGCCACGTGTCCAGTTTTATAAAAAAAAAGAAGCAATCATCCGCTTAGATGCACTTTTCACGCGCGCCACTTTGGTTGGTTTCGGCTCATCTTGAAAGACCCATACGCTCGATTGCTGCTTTGTTTTGGGATTGGAATCCATGTTTCGTCACCTGTTACTATGTCCCACACCAAATTTGACGCACCTGCGTTGAATCTGGTAAGCATGGCACTGCACCAAGTAACGCGGTCCGTTTTTTGAGCCTCGGTCAAGTTGTGTGGGATCCACCGCGAGCACAGCTTTCTCACACCCAAATGTTTGTGTAGGATTAATTGTATTTGACTCATGCCTATTTCTAAGGATGCGCGAATTTCATGGTAGGTCACATGCCTGTCTGTTTCAATCATACGGCGCACAGCATTGATGTTTTTGATGGTCACAGCGGTGGACGGCCGACCATCGCGAGATTCGTCACTGAGATTGATACGACCACGCTTGTATTCTGCAAACCAGCTATAAACAGTTGTCTTGCATGGTGCTTCATTGCCAAAAGCTGTTTCAAGCCGAGTGATGCTCTGTTGAGCTGTCAAATTACACTTAAAATCGTAGAAAATCATACTACGAAAATTTTCCCGAGTTAAATCCATGTTGATGCAGACACACAATTTTTTAAATGGCGCCACAAGGTAAAAACAAAAGACAGTCAGATGAAACAAACTGCATTCGACAGCCAAAGAGTTCTATTTTCAAATGTTGCAATAAATTTTTAAATATTGTTTATGTAAGTGGCCAGTTCCGGAAACTTACAGTGCGCCCTATGTACATACATACTCTCACGTCTGTTTCCCACAGGGGTAGGCAGACTATGGACCTCCACTTGCTACGATCCTGACATACCTCTTTCGCTTCACCTACACTAATCAAGCTCTTCATACATGCCCTTCGGTTAGGGGTACTTCTTACCTCTCCCTTTTTCAGAACGTCTGCAATCTGATCGCAGAACGTTCGCCGAGGTCGACCCTGTCCCACTCTTCCTTTCACATGCATCCCGTTTCCCACAGGAGCGATCAAAACATTTTTCACACCTATCACAAATTACATCGATATCGATATCTCGACAAGCACGCGTGGTATTGATGCTTCCGATATGATAAGTGACTGTCAGTTTTTGCGTGAGCGTGAGGAAATTGTTCGTGTAAATGCATCTAATAGGTATTGTATTAATAATTCAGACGTGTTTACCTTTGTGGTGGGATCGATGACTATTTTCAAGACAAAAAGTTTGGCTTGAGCTTGGCAAGGGTCCTTCTTAAAGTTTTGTATATTTAGGAATGTCATTATTTAATTATATTTACGATTTAAAAAATTAAACATTATTTTAAATTATGACATATCAAACAATGCATGCTCTCTCAGTCTCAGTCGACATATTTACAAGAACAGACAGACGGACAAAAGCATTTTGGGCTTATCTCAAAACTGAGACGTAGTGTGCAGATTTAAAAACCAAATGTCTTTTTCAGCTGTCAAGAATCGGGCTCGCAGACATACCGCGTCCAGTTGTTCGTGAATGAGAAGGTCACTGACCTCTGTCCCTTCGAAGACTGCTCGTGGCAGCAGTTCCAGGACCTGTTCTCGTCCTTCAGAGACGCCAACCTTGATTTCTGTAGTCTGGACTACAGGAACCCAGACCCTGAACCTCTACCCGACAGTGCAAGGATACCAGCTGCGCCAGTAGTGGTATTAGGTGTTTTAATGATTTGTAGGTTTGTTTAGATGATAGTTATATATTTTAGTTACCTTTGTTAATATTTACAAGTGTTTGATTTATGCCGGCTGTACACACTCGCCGAGAGTGTCGGCAGAGAAGGCTCTTGACGAGAGCCTCGCCTCGGTCCATCTCGGTCGCTTGTCGGTTTTGCGGCAAAACTTTTGCGCGAGACCTTTTAGCTCGCGCGGCAAAAGTTTTTCCGCAAACCCGACCAGCGACCGAGACCGACTGAGGCAAGGCAAGAGAGACCGAGACGAGACGAGAGCAACATGCACACACACGCTCTCGCCCTGTCTCGGGCTGTCTCGGCGAGTGTGTACAGTACAGACGGGGCTCTTGTTAAAAAATTATGTTTCAAGTCAAACATTGAGGTTTGCGGATTATCGTACGAGTATTTTAGTACTGTAACAAAAGTTGCAAATATGACATTTAGTATTATTAAAATAATGTGTAATACGATTGTGTGAGTTTTATTTGTTTATTTATTATAATATAGACTATCAGTCTATTCCCTAATGGTGGTTAAACCTGTATATATCTGTTACTGTATTCTTGGTCCTATAAGTACTTCAATACATGGTATAAAACAAAGTCGCTTTCAATCGTTTGTTTTTGGTAAGTCTATTAAATTACACAACGGAATTTAATACGGTTTTCATTAATAAATTAAAAAATCTAAGAGAAAGGGTTACACGTAATATAATACAGGCCGCTAGTATGTATAAAATAGAAATAAAACTACAAAGCTCTTATTTAATAATGTATCTACTTGAGTTACTATAAAGATGCTACAAGTATTTCCTAGACCCTATTTAGGTACATCAGTTATTTTCCTTCAAAACTAATCTTGAACAGATTGTAAGACCGTGAAGAATGAATACGATGCTTTTATAATCTGAAAAATAATAAAACAAGCGTACGCAATAATATATCAGTGATAACATTTATATAATAGCGCATAATTTATTCAAGTTTATTACAAATATAATAAGCTCATACCCATAGGCTTTACCTACCACCCATCTAATACCCAAAGGTGATGCCGAGAAAAGAAGACTTTAAACGGAGGTGCCTATTAGGCATGACGACTGAAAGAATATTATTAGCCCATCGGTTAGATTATTAAAAATAATGTACACGTACTTTTTTCTTTGCTCTGAGAAACAAACATTGACGAATACACAGCGCATTTAAATTTCGCATGACGTCACGGCTAAGTACGATTCGTACATAGCGGTGATGTTACTCTCTGGAACTATGAAGTTCTGTAGATATCTTTGTAAATTTTTACTTTTTTGATAAACTTCATCTGGGTCCATTATTTTTGGATAATCTACAAGATGGACTACTAAGAATAAAATTTTTTAACCCTGTCGTTACCCCTAACGAAAACCAAGGAAATGAGCGTCGGGTCGTTCGTGCGCCAGCATTTTCTTCGTCAACAATACGTAAGTGCAAAAGGGTTTTCCGCCATGGCTTAAGGGTAGCTATTTACGTAAACACTCACTCTCATAAAGGAATCAATTGATAAAGTGGTGATTCCTCCAGCGGTGATGGTGACGGCCCGAGACGAGCGGATCATCAGGATAAGTAACGCTCGTCGGAGCCGAGTTGAGCAAGAGTACCATTGACACTCGTATGCTGCTGACGCTACCTTGATGCTCTGGAATATAGACACAAAGATGGAATAAGAATGATGATCGTTTTCACATTTCAGATGATAATGACATATTTTTTAAACTCTATTAGTACCCATTTAACTTTCGTGGGAAGCAATGTGAGCAAAGTTTAAAGTATACATACCTGAATAGACAGTTCGTTTCCGTGATAGCAATACATGAAGACCTGCATCAGCATAACCGTTAAATATGTCACCAGAGACCAGAGGAGCGGGGCATTCTTTTCTTCCTGAAAAGTTAATTGCCTAGTTTTCTTTTGATGTCCTGGTTTCACACAGGCAAAATATCCGGTAAAATCGTTTACATATTAGTGAAAAACGCATAGAAATCGGCCCAGTAGTTTCAGACCTCATTTATCGAATACGGAAAGACAAACTGTCTTTCCGTATTCGATAAATGAGGTCATCAATAAGATCAAAAACTTCTGCTCCGAGGACCTTCAATATAAAATTACGGATGACGTCTGAAGATGGACATCGGCGTCTCACAAATATTTCTAAAATAATCGATCAAAAGTGGCCTGCTCCAGCAACTGGTGGGGACATTTGATCACCTTATCTTACGCTGCACTAGCCAGCAGGTGGTCACTATCAAGCTGATCTTATTGGATTCCCATCGGTTTTGCGAGCTTTAACAAAGAACTGGTAGGCACTTTTGAGGAGGTATCTGAGGGAAGCTGAAAACCTGTCATATATACAGGCTGACTTTTTAACCACCAGCCAAATTTTTGGAGCAAGTCCAGTCCATGGTACTGAACTACTTTCCATAAATACAATTAACGAAAAACTAAAATAAAAATTCGCCTTCCCATACAAATCAGCGCTCAGCCAAACGGATTTTGTATGGAAGGACGAAATTTTTTTTGTTGATTTTTAATAACTTTTTTTTACAGAAAATAGTTCAACTTGTTCCAAAAATTTGGCTGTTGTTTAAAAAGTCACCCTGTATAATATAGCTAAAGTGCGAAATTGGAAGGTTGGAAGAACATTGGCGTAAAAGTACAAAGGTGAAAAGAAAACATCGGTGACGGACCTTTACTCTTCTAAGGATTTCCTCACGAGTATACTCACAAAAGCCAGCTGATACGCTGTAACACAGATTATGAAGCTAGATACAGTCAGCTGAGCGAATACGGGCATTGTGAAGTTATTCTGTATCTGCTTGGCCTTCTCCAAAATAGCTTGGTGCTCATTTATGTAGCCACTAAGGCGGGCGAGGGCGATTTTCTCGTCTTCTTCTGATATCATCATCTAGAAGAATAAAATATCAACTTAGATAACTGAATCATTATTAGTTGCTTTACTTAGAATTAAACCAACTGCACAATTCCTCTCACGGGCAAAATTTTGGAGTTTTCAAAATCTTAGTCTTCTACAACCACTGCAAAGACAAGGCAACCTTTTCCGTAAAACTAGAAATTACTAATCCATATCACATTTTTAAAACGTAAACTTAGGGCTCACAGGTATTATTTGAAGATGAAAGTAAATGTCTAAGATACATTTAAGTTAAAAATATGTATAAGTAATTATTTTTATCGTCATGGCTTATATCTCCTAATGCTGCAGTTAGTTCTAGTCTGTGTATGGCTATTAGTTTTATTTGAGCAACCTTGCCTTTGGCTAAGAGCAAACGAATCAATATAATAACAAATATACTTAGGTACTAAAACTTGCAGTAGGGTGTTATGCTGAATTAAAAACTCTTTAGAACTTTACTTTTTCAACTGTCCTAGAGAAAAAGGTACCTTTTTAGTGGGATGAAGGTCTTGACACAACTTCGTTAGTGAAAGCGCTAACAGTTGAAATCGACAACACAATTGTGCTATCAATATTGACACAAGTGAGTCCAGGCTGATGTTTACTAAAGCTGCTATGTTAAGTGCTCCTATCTGTAATATTATTACACGCTTTTATTTTACTTTTTGTTAGAGTTAAGTAAGTACTTATATAGGTACTTATCAATAGTTAAAAGTAGAAATTAATTCTTTCTTAGAACTTAGAACCCAATCTTTACCTGGTGTCCACAAGTCAGTTCATATGCTGGAGACTTTGTAGTGTCATACGGATATCTGCAAAATGAATTAAAGTAATTTTAATGAAACCTGCTTTTTAAATCATTTTGTATAAAAAAATCAAAAGGTTCTTGCCAGTTATTATGTATTCATAAGTAAGTACCTATATATATTCAGATTTCACACTGTGCAAAGTAAGATACGAACCCTCTCAACCCCTTTTGCTTGCTTTACATGCTCTTTTAATAATTACAAGTTAGTCCATACTGACGTTTCTACATAAAGAACAATTACCAACCGAGCTGGCAGAGGTAAGTTAGGTTTCCGTGTGCTAGCTGCCAGCCCGTACACCACGTTGAAGGAAAGGAACGTGTATGCGTAGAGGTACCAAGATGTAAACTTATCCGAACTTGAAAAGAAAAAAAATGCATTAAAACCACCTTATTATAAAACGTTTTGCAAACAGCAGCACAAGATAGGCAGTGATGGCCATTATCCGGTAAAGAAAAAGAAGAAAGAAGGGGGGGGGGGGGGGGGGGGAGACGGCATCGTCTTCTGATGACAAAACTAAATTTCTTGGGTAAGTGTCTCGCTCTTCATTAACCAAGAAATTAATTTATATTTTTGTTTATTTATTTATTACATTTTAGGAAGACTTACAGCTATATAAATACAAATTACATACAAATCATAGGAGAAAGCCAAAGTAGAAACGAGAAGATCAAGGAAATAGTACGAAGCAAAAACACAGTTGCCAGTGATTTAGAAAATCATCATCAACTTGTATTACGACTGACATCCGATACGAGACAAAATTCTCATTTTCATTGGTTGTTAATTCAGTCAATTTACAGCATACATGGAGTCCCCGTTTGTGGGCTGACCAATGCAAGCCTTAAGTCGGTGCAGAGGTCGTTTACGTTTATATAAACAATGTATATCAAATGAGGGTACCACTTCTGAAGAGGTTTTGACCGAGACAGATATGTCAGTAACCTTTGTTCTTTAACGAATGTCCTCATTGCTGATTCGATTATGAGAAACATCAAGTGCAGTGCATAAATATATTTAATCACCTCCTTAAGATGGTAATTTTATCCTCCCCCTCCACACGCCTCAACCTTTCATCATTCTCATCAACGATCTCATGTATCTTGTCTCTTCTCCAGACGACGTTGATCATCTTTAGGCTCAGTGACATGTTAGTGAACAGGAAAATCATGGCGCCAGTCATGAGAGAGACATCTCCGAAGACGTAGATCAGCTGGGCTGCTTGGACGATAACACTGATGCCTGTGTAACATTTATGTTACTTATTGATTTATTTAATAAAAGTATTTAATTTTTTTACTCTATGGTAACAGAAGATACATATTTTAACGGTCGCCAAGCAGTTTACAGTTTAGGCACTGGCTGTTCGTTTGCGAGAGCCGAGGCACGAGTTCGGTCCTCTCTTATTCTTCGTCTAAGCGCGTTCCCGGCTGCATGCTCAGCTGAGCTGCTTCGGAGCCCGGGGTGCGCTTTCCTGCTTTTTATTCTTCAAATATAACATGCATGTCACCCAAGGATGCCAAAGACCTTGCAAAATGGAGAAAAAATTGCCGGAACAGTTTAAATGATTTGGCTATAGTTTTACGACTGGCCGCCTGCCTGACGTCAACCTACTTTGGGAATGTATTTATGCGAAAAGTTTTACAACCGGCCGCCAACCGACGTTAACCCTCCTTGGGAATGCAAGTTTATGCTAAGTCCTTTAGTCGCCTCTAACGACATCCACAGGAAGAGATGGAGTGGTCCTATTCTACTGTGTCGGGAACCACACGGCGAGTTCGGTCCTCTCCATCACTACTATAATTTTTAAATACCACCAGACCACCACGTCAATTGGAGAAAGCATTATTTCTACCAAAAATCGACAATGTGTGAATTTCTTTCCATAAAATGACACCGACATAAGCTTGACTAAACAAAATTCAAAAAACTACTATTCCTGTAAGAAGCACTGATAGATAATTCTTTTATTTGTGCTTCTTTTCATCTCAGCGCGTTCATAGTTGCTTCTAGCTGTCCCGCTACGGAGCCCTAGGTGAGTTTTGCTACACCTGGTGGTTGTTACACTAGAGTCGGTGCTTATTTCTTTAGCATAGCTTACGATATCTATAGGAAGAGTCGGATGATCCTATTTTAGGCTGGGTACCAGACAGTAGTTCCAGTTTGACCGTTACTTACTTTGAATTCTCCTCATTCTAGATTTCAAAAACGATTTATCAAGACTTACCAGTTAAAACAGTAAAGGAAAGTATGTAAAAGACTCTCCATACAACTTCCTGACTACCATTTACATTTCTAGGCCACCAAATGCTCGTTCCCCTCAATAAGGTGAGACAGAGCCTCAACGACCACGTCACGTTGGATACTAAAAGCTTCATTGCACCTTTTACATTGATTGAAATTGCGCAGTGCTTTTATTTGCTTTTAGGGTGGCAGAGGTTGGGAACATTTTAAAGCCTATTTTTATTCAAATGCTGAAGCAGGATAATGTGCCGTATGGCTTCAGGCCTAGAATAGGACCACAACTATAAGACTAAGCACATACATCCCGAGCTACATTTGCATTGTTGGTGGCAGCCGGATATAAAACTTTTCGTACGACTGGTCGGGGGTGAAGAAAGCAGGTCCGGCCGCAGGCTGGTGGGCCGTCCCAGGTATTTCTGGAGTGACGTGAGATACAAGTTGACGAACACTGGCGAGAGTTAGCAAAGGACCGATTAGAGCTCTGGTGTAATCTTGTGCTGGAGACTAAGACTACTTTAGGTTGTCATATCTAGATGGTATAATTAGGCTAAGCGCCAAATCATCACCCTTGTGTGCCATCTTCATACTCATGTTTGGAGTTCAGTCCAATGCTCAGGCCAAATACCTTCAGGTACCTATTACCAAACCAATCATAAAAGAAAGCAATAAAAAAAATTGAAAAGAAGAGTCTAAAAAGGTTTTCAACCCATGTCTGTTACAAACACTTGACAGTACCAATTAAGTTATTAAAAAAACTGTGTTGTAACACTTAGTCTGTGAATAAAGAAAAACATGGCTCATTTTCAAGAACATCTGCAATTATTCACCCAATACTAATGCCAGTCATTTTTTTAGTTAAAACTTGCCAAAGACCTTAGAGGAAAGGCCCCTAAAAATGTACTTCAGTGTGTGACGTGCTTGGTTACATTCATAATATTGTGTCATTGATATTAGTACCTACCCTGTGTATCCCGTAAGCTTATTTGCTTAGCTTTTCAGCTTTTCTTATTGGCTATAATAATTGTATTTGACGTGACAACGTCTAATAACTCGATACTACGGGCAGAGATATGGGATATATTTTATTGTTCTGAGACTACGCTACGGGCTGCATGCACGAAAAAGATGACGTCATTGTCGCGTCCCGCAAGCGAGAGCGCGGCACGAACGAGAGAGAGGCATGATCGGCTCGAGCGATCGGCTCAGTTCGGAATGTTTGACGTTGTCACGTCAAACTACGGTCCGTAAACCGACTTTACAGACAACCAATTTTTTTTTTCGTACAACCTTTTATTGTGAGCCCTATAACTTATCAAGACAATTGTAATACGCCCAAACTAGATGGGGTTCCGTCGTTTTATTACAGGGTTCCTATAGCCACCTTCCGGCTCCATCATTAGATTAGCTTCTTGTCATAATAATATTGCATTGGTTAGCATACAAAATTTCAGAAACTGGAAAGTGGCTCAAATTTAACCAAGATTTGACTCAAAAAAAAACAAATAAACAACAACAAACAGGGCAAGCTACATAAAAGCTTGTAAAAATAGGGATGGTGACTGGGTCAAAAACACTATCTAAAAATAGGGATGATGACTGGGTCAAAAACACTATCTAAAAATAGGGATGATGACTGGGTCAAAAACACTATCTAAAAATAGGGATGATGACTGGGTCAAAAACACTATCTAAAAATAGGGATGATGACTGGGTCAAAAACACTATCTAAAAATAATGCACTCATATTTTTTGTTTTATCTAATTACGAGTAGTATCAGATCCAAGTTTCAGAGTGGGGGCTTGTGACATCACGGCTCTGTAAAAATAGTAGCTGTGACATGTAATCTATATATATATAAAAGCGAAAATCACGAAATCTCGATAACTACTTAGCCAAATTAAATTTGGCAGGAAGGTAGAATGTAACTAGGAGACTGTAACGTGTTTAATAAAAGACCAGTTTCGAATCAAGACTGATTTATTTATCCTTGGGGGTATCCACACACTAAACCCATTTATGACTACCTTCACATCTCCCCCCTTAACAATGTAATACATAATATTTATCCTCATTCAAAAATAAAAGAGTAAATTAAATTAACGAACTATAACTCAATTATACCTAGTATTTTTTTTAATAACAAAATTCTATTCTTCTATTTTAAATACATAACATAGATTGTATAATTGTCAATATTAAGAAATTTATTTTTAAATATAAATCTGATTTTAATTAATTAATATTTAATAGATAAATATATTTATGACATAATTATAATTATACAACACAATTACAATTCCAAATTCAAAAGAACTTATTCTTACGACTTATGTATTGTTTTTATATCGAATGCTCTGAACAATCAATTATATATCATTTCATCATTCATTACATAATATCTTACACTAAATATTTTTCACTTAATACATCTCATCATTTTATATACAAAAAAAAAAAACAATTTTATTATACCTGGAAAAAAAATCTAAAATAAAAAAATTACATTAATATTTTTTTTTTATGTAAATATTTTAACCAATTAATTTTGATAGCAATTAATATTTTTAAAATTAATAACTAAATAACCAAAGCAGCTCATTCAGTCCGTATTGGTTCACCCGACCTAATCGGCGGTCTCACTGTCCTGCCAAAACGAGTTACATAGTTATTATCACAGTCAATATTACTATTATTATTAGTTGGTAGATTAGTCTCAGGTGACTTGGTAACACCAGCGTCGTCTAAATCTAAATCATAGTGTACCGTGTCATGTCTATTCGGTGCATCCTAAATAATATGCCTACGATTTCTAATAATTTTTTTACCATTCAACAATTGAACTTCGTAAGATCTATTTTGTAAAATCTGTGTCACTGTTCCAGATAACCATCGTTTTTTGTTTTTCATGTCCATAATTTTTACTTTCTGACCTAATAACAATTCTTTAAGACTTCCAGCTGATCTATCGTAATAGAATTTCTGTTTAAGTTGAATATTCTCTCATTTATTTTTTATATTTGTCTGTACCTTAGGTTTTAATAATTTATGTGAAGAATAATACTGCGAAGTTTCCTGCTTTGTAACAAATCCGTTGGAGATGGCAAAGTGTTACAAAGCGGCGTGTTTCTGTATTCTAACAAAGCAAGGCGATAATCTGACCCATTTTCGGCCGTTTTAGTGATTATATTCTTAACAGTTTGTACCGTACGTTCAACTTGGTCATTTGATTGCGAGTAATGTAGAGAAGATTTTTTATGACTAAAATTCCACTCATTAGCAAATTCCTTAAACGCATACGACGTGAACTGTGGTCCACAGTCAGACATAACAACTTCGGATATTCCTTGTCTACTGAATATGTCTTTTAGACAAGATATTATATAATTAGAATAAGTGTACTATAATTCTACAATTTCAATAAATTTGCTGTAATTATCTACTAACAAAAGATAATTAAGGTCTTTAATTTGAAATAAATCCATGCCTACTTTCGCCCAAGGTCGGTCAGGAATTTCGTGCGGCTGCATTTCCTCTTTACGGTTGCATTTCCTGTGCGACAAGCATACATCACAATTAGAAATCATATTTTGCAAGTCATTGTTTATACCGGGCCAGAAAATAACCTCTCTTGCCCTCAACCTACATTTTTCCAATCCCAAATGACCAATATGAATTTTACATAAAAAATCATTTCCGAAAATTTTAGGAATGACTATTCTGTTTCCTTTCCAAATTAGGCCATAGAATTCTGACAAATCTTATTTATAACCCCAATACGGTCTTATTAATTCATCTACTTGACTTTTCTCTGCTGGCCACCTTTTATTTATATATTTTTTCAAAATCGTTAATTCCTCATCACTTTCTGTATGCTTTTGCAACCTTATGAATTGTTTATCACTTACATACGGCGAGTCACAGCGTTTTCTCTCGCAATCGCACACACCTCATCATGCATCGTGGCCGGCCCGCTCACTCTCGCAGTCGCTACTTACCGGTACGTTTGCCCGCGATAGTGCATCGGCTACGTAAAGATTAAGAAGAAGCTTATACACAAGTTTGAACGTATAGCGCTGCAATCGTAATAACATTCTCTGTACACGAGCGGGCGCGTCCGCGATAGGTTTTTTAATTATGGTAATTAACGGTTTATGATCTGTTTCAATCGTTACATCGGACCTTCCATAAATATATGCATAAAATCTCTCACATGCGAACACGCAGGCATATAATTCCTTCTCGATCTGAGCATACCTTTGCTCGGCTTTATTTAATGACTTTGACGCATAACACACGGTAAGTTCATTTTGCATCAGACATGCTCCCAGGCCGCTTTTACTTGCGTCTACTGAAATTGTAATAGGTTTTTCTAAACTGTAGTACTGTAAAACCGGTTTATTAGATAAACACTTTTTTAACTCTGTGATACATCTATCGTGTCGCTCATTCCAGTGCCACTAAATCTCTTTCTTAAGTAGTTCTCTTAATGGCAATGTTTTGTCCGACAAGTTTGGAATAAAATTACCTGCGTATGTCACTAATCCTAACAATCTCTCCACATCCTTCTTATTTTTAGGTATTGGCATGTCGGTTATGGCAGAGATATGCGAATCATCAGGAAATAACCCATTTTTAGTAATGCGATGTCCTAAATATTTTATTTCACTTAACCCAAAGTGGCATTTACTCTTATTTAATTTTAAATTTATTTTCCTACATCTTTCTAACACTTTCTTCAATCTTTCATCATGTTCTGTTTTTGTACGCCCGTAAACCAGTAAATCATCTATATACATGCATATTCCTTCCAAATCATCAAAATTTTCATATATTGTTTTGTGAAAAACTTCAGATGCTGAGCAAATACCATAGGGAAGTCTTAAAAATTTGTAGCTTCCTGAAATTGAATTAAAACTACAGTAAGAACTAGACTCATCTAAAGCGATTTGCCAAAAACCTGAACTAATACTAAACTAATGTACTAAAATAGGTAGCCCCTGACAGTTTCGACACAATTTCATCAAGAGAGGGAATTCTAAAATGTTCTCTTTTAATAGCCTCATTCAACTCCTTTGGATCCAAACAAATCGGTAAGTCCCCATTGGCTTTCTTAACAACGGTGATGCTACTCACCCAATCCGACGGGCCTTCCACCTTCGCTATAATCCCTTGCTGTTCCATCTCATATATTTTTTTCTTCACATCATCAACAATAGCAAATGGCACT
Organism: Acrobasis repandana; assembly: GCA_963576875.1. Lineage (NCBI taxonomy): Eukaryota > Metazoa > Arthropoda > Insecta > Lepidoptera > Pyralidae > Acrobasis > Acrobasis repandana. The sequence continues at coordinate 19,721,443 of OY756227.1, read as the reverse complement.
TTCCTAGGAGCATGAATACAGGTACAGAATTTTCTTTTAGTCTAATCATATGTTTACCTGGCAGGCAACCTAGTCCACAAAACACATCGTCATATTGCTCCAAAAATCTGGGATTTGATGATTATTAAGAAGCTGCAAAGACATGACACGCCTCACTAAGTCTAATTCGGTACATGCATATCGACTCAAAATAGGAACCGATTGAACGTCTGCGATTTTAAATTCTAATAAATACATTTTATTTTTGTAATACACTTTTAAACATATTTTTCCTACAACGTTAATTGGTGTGCCAGCTTGTTAGATAATTCATTATTTATTTAATTTTTATTATCATCTATCCTTTTTTTAAAGTTACTTATCTACTGGCAATATTGGCTTGGATAATCATAACTTCCTGTTTTGTTTAATTTGAGCAATTATTTTTATTGTATAGTTTAGTTAAATGGTAAATGCATTGAAACAAATACTTATTTTATTAATCGTTACTGTTTGAATAGGTTGTGATACAAGTAAAGATGTATTTTAATAATAAAATCAATATTTGTTTCTTGCTATGGGAGAAATGGCCGAAGGGGGTAGGAAATGGAAGGAGGGATGAATCTGTAGTGACTATCTATATAAGGGAGGATATTACCTGCGCGCGGCACTTTTGCTGCTGAGACGCGACCTATCGAGGTGTTGGCCACTTCTTCTACAAGCTGTGTGTGAGTAGAGATAAGTAATAACTTGTTATCTTTGTTAAAATTGGTTTACTTATAATTTCTTTTACGAGATATTATTTTCTTATCGTAAAAAGGTTATCTTGTTCGAATAATAAATCTATTTATTTAACAATGTTGGATTTCCTTGTGATTAACCTATTCCTTATTAGGGTATTACATCATTTTAATCTATCTTTTATTTATTTCTTACATGTTTGCCATACTTCTTATTAGGGTAGTATTATTCAAATCCAACTTTTTTTTAGTTTCCTATTATTTTTGCAGTCCAATTAAGTAATTCTATATTAAAAAATTGGTTGCCTGTAAAGTCGGTATACGGGCGAAAGTTTTACGTGACAACGACTTCACTCCACTTCACTCCAAACTTGACTTCCACTCGGGCATGGTTAGCCCGCCTAAGAGCGAGAGAGACAGACATAAAAAGTGAAAGGCACGCGTGCCTCTCACTCGCTCTCATTGTGAGCGCATAACGTGAGCGGAGCGTAACGCAGTTTCTTGAAGTGTCACCCGGCTAACCAATTTATAAGACGTTGTCACGTCAAAACATAACTTATCTGAAATTAACTTTAACTTAATCCTAAATTCCTAACACGCTCAACTTTGTATTTGTCTTTAGCAATTCTTTTAGGCAAATATTTAATTTTGACAAATACCGCAATGGCGTCACATTTACATCTGCGCCTGTATCCAATTTAAAACTTATGTCTACATTATTAATTCTCAAGGTTGCATTCCACTCTGTATTAATTGAATTTATTACCTGGTCGGATTTCTCAACTTGAAAGACATTACACATCCGAGCGAAGTGATTCTGTTTATTACACTTCAGACACATTTTCCCAAATGCCGGACACTGATACCGAGCGTGTTGTCCTCCACACTGGCCACATCGTCTGGTACCCGTCCACCGTGAGCCCGACGCCTGCGTCGCCACGCGCTGTGGAGCCACGGCCCGCTCGCCCGCATGTCAGCGGCCGCCGCCAGCACCGCGCATTCCTCCCTGACCGCCGCAGATCCTCCACGATGATGTCGATGACGGGATTAATTTCTTTTTTCCGATCGCCCAAACCTCTTGATTTTCTGCGTAATTATTTTCTTGATTTACAATGTAAACTGGTTTTTTATCACTTGCTATATTTTGAGAGTAGGTTTTTGAAGCAACTACGGCTCTGCAAATCTCCAGCACCTTTTTAAGAGTTAAGTCTTCTTAACGTAATAGTCGCTCCCGAATCGCCGACATCCGCACCCCGCAAACCAGTCTATCCTTTATCAATTCCTCTTTTAAATCCTTGAAATCACAAGCTTGCGACAGGCGTCTCAACTCAAAAACGTATTGTTCAATTGTTTCATCTTCTTTTTGATTTCTTGTAAAAAAAATCTGTCTTTCAACCGTTACATTCTTCTTTATTTCAAAATAGTCGTCTAATTTTTTTAAATCACTGTCCACTGTGACATATTTTTCTGATGCTTGATTTAATACCTCTCGACAGCCTTCTCCGACGATGTGTAGCAATATGTTTAACTGCACCTCACCAGTTTTCTTACTTAGCTCGCACGCCTTGCTGTACACTTCGTAGCTACTTCGGCATTTTTTCCGGGCTTCATTTAGCGTCCCAGACGCCGCATCTAGTGAGTTCTTATCAAATCGAAACGGTGAAGGCGGTGACAATACACTTTTCATGATTTTAACTCGTAAACGAACAATCTAGGTATCTTTATTTTATCTGATTCCGGCTGCGCCATGTAACGTGTTTAATAAAAGACCAGTTTCGGATCAAGACTTATTTATTTATCCTTGGGGGTATCCACACACTAAACCTATTTATGACAACCTTCACAGAGACGTCCGCTACGAAAGGATTTTGGGAAATTCCATCCCTAAGGGGGTGAAATAGGGGTTGGCAGTTTGTATTAAACTTCGTAATTTTTAAAGTAAGACACATGAAATTTTTAATATATTTTAAAAATTACATCCCTATAGGGGTGAAATATTTTTGAAGCGAGACACATGACATTTTGAATTAGTGGTTAGTAAAAAATAATAATCCATAAATTAGAGTTTAATAAATTGCAACCCCAGTTTAAAAAACAACAATCTAATTTGTGTAGTCTACGCGAGCGAAGCCGCGGGCAAAAGCAAGTGTGTAATATAAATGCACTGCATCTTAATTTTTTAGCAATTACAGAAAAAATAAATATGTGAACAATATTTTTTGATTATCGTTTGATTATAGGTCGAAAATATTTTCATCATGCCTATTTAAGAACATCCGTGTACTACACAGTACAAGTACAAATAACATAAAATGAGCCGTTAATATTATATCCAAGTCTTTATTTTACAAAAACTGAGACTGCTGTTCACGAAAGGCTTGAATTTGCCCTCAAACGCACTCCAAGAACAGGCGTCCTCGCAAACTCGAAGAGTCTTCTCATTCGCGAAGAACTGTACCCTGTAGGGGCTCGAGTCCATGGGTTCTTTACATCTGGAAGGAAATGGAACTTGTACTACTCAGTGTTACTTATCTGTAAATTGGATTTGGCACTCGTTCGCAAGCTCTACATGTTATATTGTGATAACAACATGTATTGTTGACTTCCTCCGTGGTCCAGTGGTCAAGGCGACTGCCTTGTGATCCGGAGGTCATGGGTTCAAATCCCACTGGGAAGCATACTTTGTGAAAAGTTGTTTCCAGTCTAGTTAGGATATTGCAGGCTTGAATCACCTGATTATCCGAAAAGAAAGATGATTCCGTGCTTCGAAAGGCACGTAAAGCTGTTGGTCCCGAACGCCATCTAGCGTTTGTACCTATCCTAGGGTTGGTTCTGGTCTACCCTTTGGGTTGCGGAGGTCAGACGGCAGTCGCTCTGTGTAAAAACCAGTAACCTCGTCGAATCACCTAGGTAAGGTAGCGGACCCCGGACTCTGAAGCGTAACTGCTGACGATGCAACCGGGAATACGCTGGGATGATGATGATCCTTTTAAACTGACAAAGCCCTTCTGGCGCGAAGGCGACCAATACTGTGTTAATGAGTTCCTTTCGGCGTTTCTTCTCAGCAGTGTTCGTTGCGAAACGCTAGTATCAGTAGTTTTAAAAAATAATAATAAAATTTAAATATTAACTAAAATTATTGACGGGTAAAAGTACCTGGGAAGGCCTTATTACTGAATAAATATTTGATTCTTGAATCTTCTCTCTGCCCGATCGGCCATAAAGTCTCCTTCGTATTGAGGAAAGTCAGTGTTGGCATAACTTGGTACTATGGGTTTTAAGATAAGATACAAGCTACTCACTTGTACAGAACTCCTAAAAAATTAGCACCGAACGGAGTAGACAAGCTTGCTCTCCACTTTCTCTTAGGGTCTCTCTTCTCAGCAGAAAGTCCTTGCTCGTCACGGAACAGCCCTAGAGCACTATACACCATGTCTATGAGACTGTCATGGGAGAAAAACGCAGTGAAAGAAGGCTGGGAGCGGTACACTGCAGCTTGGAACTTTGCCAGTAAGTCGGCTAAGACTAGTTTGCCTAGTTTCAAGTTTATTGAGGACCCATAGCTGCTTCTAAAAGAAAAAAAAAACAAATTACATCACATCTGTCTATTTTCTCATATATTTTAGCATGTGGTATATACCTCAAAGTATGTTCTTTCAATTAAAACTATAGCGGTCTCTGTATCATAGATAGTTATTTTTTAATACGTAAAATGTTACTTGCTGTTACGGAACCCTTTACGGGCGAGTCCGATTCGCACTTGACCGCTTTTTATTTTTTGATAATCTGACGGACTAATTAAAATACAATTTTCAGTCCCCAGTACACATCCTTATTGTTCACACTGTCTTATTAATTTTTGTTTGGATAACATTCAATCAAGAGATGTGGTGCTGGAGGAGAATGGAAAAGATCAGTTGGATGGAAAGGAAAACCAATGAGGAAGTATTAGAAATAGTAGGAGAGAGAGGAAGACTGATGGGCGAAACAGAAAATAGGAGAGGGAAAATGATTGGTCACTTAATACGACATGACTCCTTATTTAAAAAAATACTAGAAGGAAAGATAAAAGGTAGAAGAGGTCCAGACCAACTGAAAGAAAAAGCAGGGGTCATGTCGTATCAAGCACTAAAAAGTAAGGCAGAGAACCGAGAAGTTTGGCGCATACTCCACCGACAAGAGCCACTAAGCTCTTAAATAAGAAGAAGAAGAACATTCAATCGGCTTAATAGACTGCAAACCCAGGTGCCTGCATATGATATCAAGAATCAAATGTATCTAAGTAGCTTGAAATCGGGCACCAGTGTTAGCCACTTCAACATCACCATTTCAACCGCATCTCTCCTTCAGAAGGTTAAAATAAATAGTGAGGAAAACCTGCACACTAGTGACTTAAGTTTACTAGTGTGTGAAATGAAGAAGGCAATAGGCATGATGACTGAAAAATAATTTTTGGTCCATCGGGTAGATTGTGAAAAAATATTATAAACATACTTTTTCGTTTCCCTGAGAAATAATATACGTATGACGAAGATACAGCGCATTAAAATTTTGCATGACGTCACGCTTTCGTACGATTTTTACACATCGGTGCCGTCACAAGCCCCCACTATGGAACTTAGATACTCTGTATCTTTGTGAATTTTTACTTTTTTATAAACTGAAAAATATGGGTACATTATTTTTGGATAATCTAACGGACTTATCAGAATATTACTTTTCTGACCAAGTCATCATCCCTATTGCAACCCTTTTAATTATCTCTGTCAAAAAAGGAACACCACAAGAGCTTGCCTCCGTGGTCGAGTCAAGGCGTTTGCCTTGTGATTCGGAGGTCGTGGGTTCATATCCTACTGGGAAGCATACTTTGTGAAAAGTTGTTTCCAGTCAGGTTAGGATATTGCAGGCTTGATCCGAAAAAAAAAGATGATTCCTTGCTTCGGAAGGCACGCAAAGCTGTGGGTCTCGAACGCTATCTAGACGTTGTTTACACCTATCCTAAGATTGGTTTTGGTCTACCCTTTGGGTTGCGGAGGTCAGATGGCAATCGCTCTGTGTAAAAAACAATAACCTCGTCAAATCACCTAGGTTAGGTAGCTGACTTCGGGCTCTGAAACGTTACCGCTGACGCTCGAATGATCATGAGCTACAAGAGCTGGCACTTAAATATAATATATATAGTATATTATATATTATATAAGTTGGCTACTTACACAAACGTTAAACAAATAAGCCGAACGTTTACCTGATATAGTGTCGTAAGTCTTCTATATACTCCATGATTTGAAGATCTTGCTCCGTGAAAACAGCACACCAAGGCGAGTAAGTGGTTTCGGAGAAAGACCGATAGAACCGACATAGATCGTACAGTGCCGATACATTTGAAGGTGTTAGCGGTTTCAATATACCAGTTCGTCTTTGGAGATTCTCTAAAAGCTAAACAAAGACAGACATGAAAATGTATATTCAAGAAGGTTACCTGTAGGTAGTACACCTACTAAGATCGAGTAGAAATCTATCATCATCAGGTCTTTTTAGGGTTCCGTACAAAAAATTAAAAAACGGAACCCTTATAGGATCACTCGTGCGTCTGTCTGTCCGTCCATCTGTCACAGCTAATTTGCTCCGAATCTACAGGACCGAATCAGGTGAAATCCTATAGGATGGTGTAATCCTATAACCCAAATACATATGTGCAAAGAAAATAAATATTTTTTTAAAATAAGGGTCATTTTCGGGGGACAAATTAGGAAATAAAAAAAAGTTTTGCAAACCTTACTGTGTTATATATCAAATGAAAGAGCTCGTTATTTGGATTTCAAATATATTTTTGTAATTATTGTAAAATGAATAAGAAGACGAAAATTGACCATTCCCCTGATCTCCGAAACTACTGAGCCTAAAATTTTGAAAAAAATACAAAATATATTATAGTCCATTGCTTGTAGATTACGGGAAAACCTATAAGAATTCAATTAATTGTACGGAACCCTCACAACGCGAGTTTAACTCGCACTTGGCCGGTTTATTTAGTCTCCACTGCAGGAGCACGACCCTCTCTGACTACTAAAGCCATATATTAGCCGAAACAGTCAGAGGATTTAGCCTACACTCACCACGCTGGCCATGCAGACGGGTTGAAATCTATCATACAAACTAAATGCGATCTCGCAACTTTTTACGGCGGTAAATACTGCGTTGCATTTCACATTTCCTAGGGAAATGTGTGCAATTGTATACGTAATCCGTCATTGATACAATTCCGTCCATATTTAGAAACATTTTTAACAAAAAAAAATACAACTGCCTTCACATATCTCCAAGGATTTTCTTACTAAATTAACATTGGACCAATTTGATAGCAAAGACTTTCAAATAAAAAAAAAAACTCTAAGATGTCGCGTAAAATACATACAAAAAAAAATAACATACAGTCAAAACGATAACCTCCTCCCTTATCTGAAGTCGCTTAAAAAAGCGTACAAACCTACTCGTTCCGCCTATGAGCTTTCCTTGACTACTTTAACATTTTTATTGCCAAAAAATCTCTTTTTTTTAATACGTTAAATTTTAATAAGTTAAGCAGGCAACGAGTAAACCACCTAGGATTACCTAGGTGGTTTTACTCGTTGCTCTTCCCCTGGCCAGGAATAAGGCATGATTAGTGGACCTGCAACTGTGTCGCACACAACACAGGGTGTTGTAAATTTACCTTTTTATACTCCTCCATATCATAGCATTTTTGTAATCCATTTTTTAGTGTGGCGCCATTCCAAACTTCTTTTTGATAAATTTCGCAGTTTTTGTAAGGCTGAAATATTATAAACATAGTTATAAATATAGAATACTCTTCCATTGTGCTCTGGTCGCAAAGAAAAAAAAACACAGAATGTTGAAGCTTCCCGTGCAGGCCGTAGAAGCCGATCAAGGGAATGGGTGAAAATGCGAATCACGTTTATAAACAATGCAGCCCATAACTACATTGTTAAAAATTATGTAATTTTACTAAAAATGATGTAATTTTACATGGAAAAAATTACATAAACCTGTAAAATTCCCGAAATATCTGGGAAATTTACGGAAAAATATGTAAAAATTACAAATATTATGTAAAATTTCATATTTTTATGTATGATTTCATATTTTTCCGTTAATTTCCCAGATTTTTCGGGAATTATACAGGTTAAGGTAATTTTTTTGCATGTAAAATTACATAATTTTTAACAGTGTATTTACATTCCTTTTTTCTTTTTTAAACGCCCACAATCACGCTAAAAGTGGCCTTTAAGTCTTATAGCCCTGGGCTCTGTCTGCCCCGTTAGGGAAAAAGATGTGATAATTTATGTATGTATCGCAACATCACGCTAAAAGCGGCTTTTGAGTCTTGCAGCCTCTATCTGCTAAGAGCCGCAAGACCCAAAACGCTCTGTCTGCAACATTAGGACCTGTGTCCACAAGCACGGTTTCTATATGGTCTGAGAGGTGGCACAAATTTTTGGGTAGGTATTTGAGGTAAGTTGAAAACTTGTCACATACCTCTCCTATTATACCCCAACACGGAACTGCAGACCTTGCTGGTGAGTAGCGGGGCTAAAGCAACCTATAAAATTAGTTTTATTAAGTTATTATTATTAAGTTTTTTTTTTTCAAGAAAGGTATTTGAGGCATTATGCATTTTTTATATGTTGCAGTTTAATATTTAAAGAATAAAAAAATCAATAAGCCAGGCGATTTAATCGGGGCTTTGATATTGCCAGGCGCGTGCAAAAGTATATTTAAAAAAAATTTAAAAAAGGTATTTGAGGCCACTTGAAATTTTAATCCTGGTATTACTTATAACTTATAACTAAAAAATAAGATTCTCTAAAAGAAAGGTCATTTTGATGGGACTTTCTACCTGCCAGGTCAATCTAAATAAATCAAAATGGGTTAGCCCCGCTACTCACCAGCCAGGTCTGCACTTCCATGTTGGGGTATAATAGGAGAGGTATGTGACAAGTTTTCAACTTGCCTCAAATACCTACCCAAAAATTCGTGCCAGCTCTAGATCTAATACGTTGCCGGTCGATGCCAGCTATACATGGAGCTCCATATAGATCTGTACATGAAGCCGGCGCGAGTCGAGCCGGCGCTAGCGAGGGCTTCATGTAGACAGTGCTAGTGGAAATAGGCCCTTAGTGGTAAAGACGTGATCACAGACGTGATAACGTAGCATGGTATAATAAAACAAGGTATTCTGTTCCCGTAACAGCTGGTCACGTGAATAGACCAAGAATACGTCATCAGTTGGCAGTGTTGCCTCTGTGTGTAAATGAATTACCCGATCAAAGTTTATTTTGTTACTTAATAAACCAATCATGAACTTATAATTCATATATAAATTTATTAAAATTTAAACAGATAAATCACACGATATACAAAATTTTTAAGTAAGTTAGTAGTATTTTATTTTATATTCATTAATTAAGGCCGTACCTAAATTTTCCGGGGTACAGTGCTGCCCCGATTTAAAATAAATCATTTTAAAGAAAACGGAGAAATCATTTAAAATTTTGCTACTACCAAACTCTACATAACTTTTCAAAGTATTTTATGAACTACTAGTGAGAACGTTAAGCTTTACTACGCACATTTGCGAAAAATGTGCCACTTTTGGCAAATGTGCGTAGTAAAGCTTAACGTTCTCATTATTGGTTTATTAACTGTAAACAGTAGTTCACAATATAGTTTGAAGGGTTATCTTGTGAAGGATGTCTGGCCTTAAGGCCGTACCTAAATTTTCCGGGGTCCAGTGCTGCCCCCATTTAAAATAAATCATTTTAAAGAAAACGGAAACATTATTTAAAATTTTGCTACTACCAAGTCCTATATAACCTTTCAAAGTATTTTATGAATTACTGTTTACAGTTTATAATGAGAACGTTAAGCTTTACTACGCATATTAGCCAAAAGTGGCCGTTTTTCGCAAATGTGCGTAGTAAGGCTTAACGTTCTGATTATAAACTGTATACAGTAGTTCATAAAATACTTTGAAGGGTTATCTAAGAATTAGTAGTAGCAAAATTTTAATGTCTCCGTTTTCTTTGAAATTATTTATTTTAAATGGAGGCAGCACTGGACCCCGGAAAATTCAGATACGGCCTTAATTGAGAAAGTCCTTAAATTTACTGAAAAGAACAATCAGTGGTAACAATTTTCGAGTCATTCGTGACGTTGTCTTGGGCTATTGCGGAAAGAGCTTTTTGTTGTACCAATAAGATCTTACCAATAGAAGAAAATCTTTATTCTTCTCCAATGGATCTTGTATTTTATACTTCAGTTTCGTGTCCAAGCCACTGAGGAAACTCTTGGAGCTCTCAATGGTTCTTTGTTCATTGGTAGCCCTGATGTGGTGAACGTGTAAGTCTTTTAGAAGGGTGTAGAAGGTCCTGTTTATTCTATTGCCAAGTTCTGCCAGCTCCCTGTAACCTCTTGAGGTTAGGAAGTATGGGGTCGAGTCAATTGTTTCGTTCCACTTCCAGGATTGCAGACTGGTGATGGCCTGGAATAAATAATCAAAAACAAAATATGTATACGTCTCCCGCGTTGCTTTTTCCTGACTTCTCCGTTTTCGCCTTGATGACACAAGTTGGCCCACAAGAACCAGGGGAGAGGTGCGGGTGCGGGGAACGGGGACGCATATTGCGCGTACCTTAGGAGATTCCGTTCTGTTTACTCTTATTGTATTTTGTGACTTCAGAATGACACGCAAAAAAAATGAAAATAAATAAAATTCAACTTTGTTTTAAGTATTTATAATCAATGTATGCTGCAACGCCGATTCTTTGATCTCATTCATTTTTGCATCATCTTCCGTATTTTTAATTGAATTTTCGATCGAATTTTGGAAAATAGATAAGTTTATTACACTATTTTATAATAAAATAGTGTAAGTAATAAACACACATGGGATATCGAATAAGTCTTTTAACCTTTTTAGGGTTCCGTACCCAAAGGGTGCAAACGGAAACCTATTACTGAGCCTCCGCTGTCTGTCGGCTGTCCGTCTGTCCGTCTGTCTGCCCGTCTGTCACAGGGCTCTATCTCTTAAACCGTAATAGCTAGACACTTGAAATTTTCACCGAGTATGTATTAGGTACTTAATGTGGCTGTTATAACAACAAATACTAAAAAAAAAAGTTAAATATTAAAGGGGGTCGTCATACAAAAGACGTGTTTTTTTCAGCGATTTTAACTAGCTCTTTATAATGGCATTACGAGTAACTAGATATTAAATTTTTTTTACCGATTATGTATTACTATGGCCGCTATAACAACAAAAACTAAAAAATAAGATAATTTTAGAAATTAAAGGGGTCTTCATACAAGAAACGTTTTTTTCAACGTTTTTAACTCGATCTTTATAATTGCATTAACTAGATACTGGAAATTTTCACCGATTATGACATACAAAAAACATGTTTTTTCAGCGTTTTTAACTAGATATTTATAGTGGCACCAACTAGATATTAGAATTTTTTACAGATTATGTATTACTATGACCACCATAACAACAAATACTAAAAATAAGATAAAGTTAAAAATTAAAGGGGTCGTCATACAAGAAACGTGTTTCTTCAGCGTTTTAAAACATTGTACGGAGGTACGGAACCCTTCATGTACGAGTCCGACTCGCACTTGCCCGTTTATTTTTATTCCAAACGGTACACTTAGCAAACGGTCCATCCTATATTCTTTTTAACCACCGACAAAAAACCTATAAGTTTGACGCTAATGTCTGTCTCTGTCTGTCTATCTGTGGCATCGTAGCGCTCGAATGGATGGACCAATTTCAATGTGGTTTTTTTTACGTGAAAGCAAGTTCCCTTGCGGTGGTTCTTAGCTATGTTAAATGAAAATCAGTTTAGCCATTTGAAAGTTATTGGGGATTAACGCTTGAAAGTCAGGGCTTTCTCTAGAAAATTATTATTTATATATTGATGGCGTTACGGATATCAAGATGAATCGATAGTTCCGCTACTCATCACTAGATGACGTTCTTGACAGTCGGGGGTTTATTTAATATCTAGCAAATAAACTTGTATACTGTGGTCACAAGATGACAGCCATTTAGCTTCGTCTGATGCCTTTAGGTAGCTCAAAAAATCTGACACCAGTATTGCTATGTGGGACCTTGACCTGTCCCGGCGCTCTAGCACAGGCTGGAATCTCCTAAGGTACGCGCAATATGCGTCCCCGGCCCCCGTCCCCGCACCTCTCCCCCGTTTTCGCCTCGATGACTCACGTTGGCCGTCAAGAACCGGGGGAGAGGTGCGGGTGCGGGGAACGGGGACGCATATTGCGCGTACCTTAGGAGATTCCCTTCTGTTTACTTTACTGTATTCTGTGGCTCTAGGCAAGTTCACACATAGAAGATAGTAGGAGAAGTGGAGAATAGAGACTCGATAAACGATGGATTATATGAAATTTATTATCTGATACTGACTGTTGCATACGAGTATAAAATAATATTATATTAAATTTATTAAGGTACAACAGATAGAGAGAATCAAGTGATCAGCTTAAGAGATGATGGTGGAATGAGTGAAACAGGATCCGTCAATTATTTGAAAGTGGAATGAAAGGAAATTTGAAATGAAATGAAGAATGAAAAACGGACAGGATGAGATGAAGAAAGGAGGTTTGAACATGATGCATGCAGGATCGTTACAGCTATTAAAATACATTCGATAAGAAGTAGTGTTACCTGATCGCACATTTCTCCTTTACCCTCGGCATGACTTTTCAGTATATCGTCCTTGAACCTCATCACCTTCTTCATGTCGTCAATGTTAGACTCGCTTGGGTTGCGGGACCCATGGCGAGACAGAAGCCAGATGCTGATCGGTTCACAACCTGTACGAGTAATTATTTTATTTCCATTTCTTTCATGCTGGTCTATGAGGGACTGTTCAAGTAAGCAGAATTTTACCCCTTTTTAGGATTCCGTACCCAAAGGGTGCAATCGGGACCCTATTACTGAGACTCCGCTGTCTGTCCGTCTGTCACACAGGGCTCTATCTCTTGAACCGTAATAGCTAGACACTTGCAATTTTCACCGATTATGTATTACTGTGGCTGCTATAACAACAAATACTAAAAATAAAATAAAGTTAAAAATTAAAGGGGGTCATCATACAAGAAACGTGTTTTTTCAGCGCTTTTAACTCGGATCTTTATAATGGCATTTACTAGATACTTGAAATGTTCACCGATTATGTATGTCGCCTGGACGGCATTAGTATTGTTTTTAAAAAGTGTGACGTCAGCAGAGCTTACGTGCCATATACCTATGCTTACGTAAGCATTGATTATTTTTTACAAAATCTGCTTAATATTTTTTATTCTAAGTATATTATCCGTAGATATTATTTTACTGTTTGTATAATTTCAAAACAAAATTACTAAAACTGCCAAAAAAATTAAAAAAAAATCTTAAAATGATTGCTGACGTAATGAAAATCCTAACCCCCTCCCTATGTCATCAAAAATAAGCAAATCGTAGACTCCCACCCCTCTTTGATGCTTACGTAATACTCGAACAGCCCCTGAGAAAAGAAAAAACTTAGAATGTACTAGCTGCTTATTTTCCAGCTCAGATCGTAAAAACCGATTGAAGGAATGGGCGAAAACGCGAATCATGTCAATATGCGATGCGGCTAGCAACAAATTACTATTTTGATTCCTTTTTCCACCTTCTCTTCATCATTACGTCATCATATTTTTTTTTGTTTGAAAGGGTATTTTTTTTTATACAGGCTGACTTTCAAAACTCTGTTCAAATTTTTGGAGCAAGTACAGTCCATGATACTGAACTAGTTTCTATAAAAAAAGTTATTAAAAATCGATAAAAATGTTTCGTCCTCCCATACAAATCAGCGCTCAGACAGACGGATTTTGTATGGGAGGATGAAAAATTTTTATCGACCCAAATACCACTTTCAGGTGTAGGTGGAAAGGGAATAGAGTGACAGTTTGCTTGCTACATCGCCTATTGAAACGATTCCTCGAGATTTTTACCTTTTCTCTCGATCGGCTTTTACGATCAGCTGATTTATTTTAAATTCCCAAATACCATCTTAAATACCTATTCTGCATAATAAACAAACATACACATGCCAAATTACAGCTTTCTAGTACTGTATAATAGTCTCTGAGTAAAACCGCGGACACACAGACAGACATAGCGAAACTATATAAGGGTTCCTTGTTTACTACGGAACTCTAAAAAGGTTAAGTTAGGCTAAAATAACATTAGATAAAGAGCCTGATAACATACCAATATTTAAAATACGGGATTTCCCGATTAAGGTCATACTCTGACACCAGTGGCGCACATTGAATATATATTACACTAGCTTTTGCCTGAGGCTTCGCTCGCGTATCCCACGGGAACATTACATTTTTCTGGGATGAAAGGTACCCTATGTCCTTCTCAGTACTCATAACTATGTGTATGCGAATTTTTAAGATGATTAGTTCAGTAGATAAAGCGTGAACACTTTCGCATTTATAATATTAGTTAGGATATGCTCTATGAATATGTAGGTATTTATTTATGTAAATATATTTACGTATGTTTATGTAGATAATGCCGTGGGGTTCATGGCAGAGTAGAATAGAACCACTCCAAGTCTTCCCGTGGATGTCGTAGAAGGCGACTTAGGAAACACGAGCTGAATAAAGCATATTAACATCATGAGACCACTCCAACCCGCTGGCCAGCGTGGAGAGTGTAGGCCAAATGCTTAGACTGCTTTGGCCAAGTATGGCTCTGGCAGTACAGAGAGGGTCGTGCTCCTGCAGTGGATACTAAAAAAGACCCGATGATGAATGATGTAGGTAAGTTTATTATATTATTTAGGTATCTTATTTTATTTATTTATTTAGTTTTGTATTGTTGGTACACGCCCAATTACCTCTTTCTTCCCATTTCCTCTCACGGGTCTACTGGAAGAAATTTCTTTAGAAATAAGTAGCACCTAAGTACTATGTTTTCCTTTTTCTTACATATATTGTTTTTAAATTTTCAAGTGTACTTGACTTAATAAAATTAAATTGAAATATTTACTAATAGCAATAGTAAATATTTCAATTTAGCTACTCGTATTTTTACAATTTTCTTACTATGAGGCAACTTCGCAATTTTTTTCTATAGAGAAAATTTTAAGCAATCGTGTTTTCGAAACATATTATGTTTAGAGTTAGTCCTGAACTTTGCTGTGTTTTTCTTCCAAAGTGAGTATTTCGTTAATATTGATAATATTTAAGATCGCTCTAAGTACTATCAGGGTCGTACTTATGGTGTTCTCTTACCGCGAATGTCACGATAAGTGTTACCACAGATTGTTCTTTTCCGTAAATTTAAGGACATTCTCAATTAGTTAATGAATATGAAATAAAATACTAACAAACTTAGGTAACTATTTAGTATCTCTACCCGTGTGATTCATCTATTTAATTTTAAATATATTTATATATTGAATTATTAGTTCATAAACGATTTGTTACGTTAACAAGTAATTTAAAAAAACAAATAAACCGACTGCGTGGTTGATACAATTCATTTAAACATATATTTTTGTAATCTTTGTATAAAATCCTTTAATTTGATAATCAACTCGATATTTTTTGAATTTTTTTTAAAGATATACATTTGGCGCCAAAACACGCCATTTTTATTTTTTAAATTTTTGATACAGCCAGTGCCACTTTCAGAGTTATAACAAATCTAATAACACCTCTCAAGCTAAATCCATCAAGCCTTTGAGGCTGCAGAGCGTGCTAAAGAAATTTGCATACAAACATACATACACTTGAAAAACATAACCCTCCTTCTGGTGCAGTCAGGTAAAAAATGCATCTTACTCGGGTAATTCAATCACTCACAGTAGCAATACTCCCGACTGATGACGTATTCATAGGCCACGCTTGGCAAACATTTTTCGTCACATATTTTAAATGTATTATAATTACCATTCAATTTCGTCACATTTCGTATGTCGCCTCTCACGTCGTCGTATAAGGTCTTGCCACCAAAATATTTAAAGGAGCTAGAATCCCAATGGCACTTTTCACAAGTTACTACAATCATTAACGCAATAACTAACAGTATATAATTAGTTATCATGATATTAACTTTTTAGTTACAAAACCGTTATTACTCATTAAATTAATTTCACTTTTTCACTGAATAAAATCTGAACTAAAAATATTTTCGTTTATTTAATTTATTCTTTGCTAAACAGATTCCTTAAATCACTAGAAATAAACAACACAATTTTAACATATTAGTTAAGTACCTACTGACTAAAAAATCAATATCACGTTTTCACTAAAAAAATATATTGTTTCATTTCACACATAGTTAAGTAATTTTAATATTAAAAAAAACTAATTTAAATGCAAACGGACGTGATTATCTTGGTTGACGTCGTAAATACTGAATAGTTTATAAATAGTGTAAAGTGTTTAAGTTAATAACCCGCTCACTAGTTAGGTGGGGTTCACATTCACACAGATATAGGTATATGCAAGGTGATTAGGTATATTATATAAAGTATATCATTCCATGAGTTGTAACTATTTTTCCCAATAAATGTAGGTATATACGGTTGCATTCTCTCTCTTACTAATTGCCGTTCAGTATCAAAAAAGTGAAACAAGTTTTTTTAATGAAATTATTATTTAATCAATCGAAGTATGCGCCGTTGTTATCGATACACTTCCGCCATTTTATAGGCAGATCATTGATACCTTTGGAAAAAAAAATCCTGGGTGCGAGAGTCGATGAACTGTTTGAAGGCGGTTTTGACTGCCTCATCAGATTTGAAATTTTTTCCTTGTAAAAAGTTATCCAAATTTTGAAAAAAGTGGTAATCTGTTGGGGCAAGATCTGGAGAGTATGATAGGTGACGCAGAGGTTCCAGTCGCAGCTCCTCTAACTTGGCGATCGTTTGATGTGCAGTGTGTGGTCTAGCGTTATCCTGAAGGAGCAGTGGGCTAGAGCAATTCATCAGTCTCGGTTGTTTAATGGCGAGCTTTTCCATCATTGTTTGCAATTGTTGGCAATACAAGTCTGCAGTAATCGTCTGGCCTGATCTCAAGAAGCTGTAGTGGATAACACCAGCACTGGTCCACCAAACACTAACCAGAATCTTCTTTTTGGTCACTTTTCGCTTAGGGAAAGGTTTTGCCGGTTCTCCAGGGTCAAGCCATTGTGATGATCGCTTCCGATTCTCGTACAGGATCCATTTCTCATCACAAGTCACGATACGGTTCAAAATCCCCTCATTATTGTGGCGATTAAGCAAAGAAACGCAGCAAGCAACGCGTGTTTGTTGGTTTGCTTCAGTCAATTCGTGCAGTACCCACTTTTCGAGTTTTTTAATTTTTCCGATTTGGCGCAAGTGGATAAGTATCGTTTTGTCACTTACGCCGAAGGCTGCTGCTAATTCAGAAGTGGTTTGAGATGGATCCGCTTCCACTATCGCCTTCAATTCTTCGTTATTCACTTGAGTATCAGGTCGTCCACGAGGCTCATTGTGTAAATCGAAATTTCCAGAACGGAAACGTTGAAATCAAAAACGCACCGTTCGTTCGTTAGCGGTGCCTGGTCCATACACGTCGTTAATTCTTCGAGTCGTTTCTGCAGCACTGGTGCCACGGTGGAACTCGTATTCGTAAATACCGCGAATTTTCAATTTGTCCATAGTTGTTGTTATAGCAATGTTGAAACTCAAACAAATGATGTTAAAACAAATGAAATACGAATTTTAAAACAATATTTTTCTGGCTTTATTTCGAAATAAATTTGAATTTGGAATTCCTAATGAAACGCAAGATATTTGATTTTAAAGTTGCCAGTATTGAAAATCGGCAATTTCATATGTAAGGACCTAATAATTACGATATATTCTAGAGTTGCAACGAATATCCGGTCACTATCTGGTCGGATGCCGAATATTAGCGTACTATCCGGCCGGATATCGGATAGTAAATTTTCATGCTATTTCAAATGGAAAATAAGATGTTGAAATACTTTCATGCCAGAGTTCATGTACACAGTACTATACGTACACACCTAAGCACACAAAAAACTATTTGCTTACAGCAAAACAACATGAAATAATACTCTTTTGTCCACGTTAGTGTAGATCTACATTATGTGAAATCGTTCCATACCGACGTAAATGCCATCTGCGGGAACCTACATAATTTTAAACTTACGTTGAAATTGAAACATAAACAGCGCGTTGGGCGAAAATGCGACATTCTATATTTCCGGTCGAATGTTCGGTGGCCAAATATTCGGCTGATTGTCCAATGACCAGGCTGAACGTTCGGTATCCGGTATCCTGCCAAATCACTATCCGTTGCATCTCTAATTTTTGTGTACAATATTACTTATCGCTGACACGACGTTTTTAGGTCTACATTATGTGAAATCGTTCCATACCAACAAAAATGCCATCTGCGCGGACCTACAAAATTTTATACGTTGAAACATAAACAGCGCGTTGCGCGGACATGCAACAGTCGGTATTGCCGGCCGAATGTTCGGCGGCCGGATATTTGGTTAATCATTCTATGGTCCAGGCCGAACATTCGATATCCGTTATCCCGCCAAATCATTATCTGTTGCATCTCTAATTTCTGCGTAAACTTATTGCTGACACGTTTTCAAAAATACGATTAAATGGTATTTTACGCGAATGGTTTTTTTGTTTTGTTGAGTCTCTCGTTGAAAGATAGCATTCCTGAGTCCTACCAGTACTTACTTAGTTCTTGCAGGAAACCTATGATTATGATCTAAGTGTATACTTGCTTTAAACTAATGAAATGAAAGTAGGTAAAGTGTACAGCCGATCTTCTCATGATTGTTTTCCGATGAGCACTTGTGTAGTTAAGGCAGTTCACGTTCCGTGCAATGAACGCTTGGTAGGTATTTCTGACTGTGCTGACGTCACTCTGCCACAATATTCGAATGTTTCTACCTTTTAAAAACTCTTACTTGATTTGCAACATTTTACGGACAGTCTACATAATTCCTAATTTTCCTATAGTAGGCTTCGTGACGTATATTACATACTTACGTTAGGAGGCGTCTTTATTACCCGACTGCGCCCGAAGAAGGGTTATGTTTTTCGAGTGAATGTATGTATGTTTGTATGCAAATTTCTTTGGCACACTCTACAGCCTAAACGGCTCGATGGATTTTAGCTTAAGAGGTGTCGTTAGATTTGTCCTCACTCTGAGAGTGACACTAAGTATATCAAAATTTTGCTAATCCGAAATGGTGGATTTACGTGCCAAATTATGTGTCTTCGAATATTTTTTCTTTTTAATATAGGTATACAAATTATTTATTAATGTTGGCAGTCGGGTTTTTTAATAATTGGCAAATGTGCGAAGAAAAGCTTCACTGTAAACAGCAGTAGTAAATAAAAAATAGTTTGAAGGGTTGTCTAGGGCTAACTAGAACAACATTTTAAATTATATCTCCGTTTTCTTTCAAATCATTTATTTCAAATGGGGGCAGCACTGGTCCACTGGGGCACTGTAGAGATAGATAAACACCCAAGACCCAGGACAATTTAGAAAACGATACAACCTCGTCGTTAAACAAATGTGATAAACAATTTGACCTCTTCAAAATGATGGAATGAAATGACATAAGTATGCATTTATTTCTGTCTAGTCTAGCCTAGTAGTGCGGTGACCGCATTCCTAGGTACACAGTAAAACCGGACGGCAAATTGAAGATGACGTGTCAAACTGGTTGATATTTTTTACAAAATACTGTGAGGTCGTTAACCTTCTGTTTGTTTGTTTTTCGTATGTTAGGTGTGTAAGGCGATTATCACACTGCCACACATCACGCTGCATGTTGCGTTTTCTAGATGCATTTTCTGTGTGTTAGACTGTGCGTGTTTTATATACAAACGGAGATAAGTAACTAAGTACGTACGTACGATACGTAGTGCGGGGCAATGTGAGAATCGCCTAAATGGCTAACAAAGCCGTGTGGTTGCCGGCAGAATAGAGGATTGTGTCATTTTCGTAACTGGTCATCAAAAACTTTTCTATCACATTTCTGACGGCTAAAAGGCTCAAAACGCCTAATTTAGCGTGTGTCAATGCACCTTACAAACAGGACGTGGCCTACGTGGTCCAGTGGTTAAGTAGTTTGCCTTGTGATCCAGAGGTCGTGGGTTTAAGGTTAGTAGAACCACTCCAATTCTTTCCGTGGATGTCGTAGAAACATAGGAAACACAAGCTCAACAAAGCTTATAAAACATCACCTTAGTAGTGTTGCGTTTTCTGGATGCATTTTCTGTGTGTTGGACTGTGCGTGTTTTCTATACAATGGCATACAAACGGAGATACTTACAAGCAACGTTAGAACACGCATTCACGGGCTACGCTGCGTAGTGCGGGGCAATGTGAGAATCGCCTAAAGTATATTTGGCAAAGGAATAAAACTTCAATTTTAGTATTTTATGACAACGATATCGCTTTATTAGATGGCAAAAGAGGTGAGAGAGAGGTGCGCGTGCGGCGTCACCGGTGCGGGGGTTGGGGGGCGTGTCTCTATCGAGCTAGCGGCGTCGAAGCCTGCGCATCTCTCCCCCCCTCACCTGGTACATACCACGGTAATAAATAATAAATATAAATAAATATCAACAAATTACAAAATAGCCTTTCGTAAAAAGATTAGATCACTAGAGTGTATATTTTTTTGTGGTTTAAAAAAGTTTACAGTTTCTCGTTTCACGCTTTCGTAACATTCAACTGCTTATAAAAAAAATATGTTACATTTCAACGAAAAATCTGTACAGTCCGTTTTTGTTTGTGGAACGTTTAGAAATCTTCGGGCGCCAGGTCGAACCTTGGTGGGAAGGTGCCGAAGCTGTCTGCGAACGTGGGGCGCGAGCGCTGGGGCTGCAAAAAGAGAAATGACATTACACCCTTGTGTGTCACAACTGTGCCACAAAATCTGATTTATGAGAGACCAATTAGGGATTATTAACAACGTTTTCACTTGACTCACAAGTCTATATTTTTGAGGAAGACGAAACTGAGGGATCACGGAATTCAAAGGCTCTATTAATAGGTTCTTTTTAGGGTTGGGTTACGTCTGTCAGAATGGAACATCATTTTCCTATGCTGCTATCCGTAGGAACGCTGTGGAATCGAAAGTGCTGCCGCATTCCGTCGCTCTCCCTCGCTCAAAATGAAGGTTCTGAGCGACAGAAAAGTATAGCAGCATAGAAGCTGGTACATGCTAAAAGACGTGGCCCAACCCTTACAGGGAACAGATATTTAACCCTGTGAAAGATTGAGGAGATTCCCCAACAATACTCCCAACACGCTTTTTTTTAAAAATACAATAAATTTTATGGCACTATAAAATTGTGACATGCAGGAGACATGCCTGGGATACATGATAATCTAGGGCCATGTACACAGGGTGTGGTTCTACAAAATTCTACATTGGCTTACAAAAAGGATCAGCACGGTCCCGGGTGCTCTGGGGGAAGCAACGAGGCGTTGCCAACTTACATAGTACTCCAGTGCTGTCTTAGGGACGCCCTTTAATAGACGCCTGAACGAAAGAAATTCAAGTTTAGTTCTATGAAGAAGAATTAATTATACTATCTAGGGAAGTCCCGCACTAAGTAGGTGGTCAAGACAGCCAACTGTGTTTTAGTTTTGCTTGATTTAAGATAGCCTTGAGGTTAATATTTGCCTAGTGCGAAAAATCCGGATTCATTAAAAGTGGAAACTTACCGCCGGACTGACTCCTCTCGCTGCGGATCCCGCGCGTCCCTTGCCACGGAATTTGCTGATAGCCTGTTCGGCCAGGTCTGCCCTCTCTTCTGCCTCCTCCAACTCCTGCTGTGCCTTGCGGAACTTAGCCAAGTTGAGGGCGGCGATCTCTTCTGCCTCCTCGATCTGCCTCTTGTAGGTCTTGATCTTCTGTTGTAGTTTGTCGACCAGGTCCTGCATGCGCTCGTGGTTCTTGCGGTCCTCCTCAGCCTGGAAGGTCAGCTCCTTGATACGCCTCTCAGCCTTACGCAGGTTCTTCTGTGCGTCAGCGTGCCTCCTCTGTTCGCCGTCGAGCTCGTTCTCGAGCTCTCTTACCCTCTGTTCGAGTTTCTGGATAGCCTTCTTGCCTCCCTTAAGGGCGTTGGCTTCAGCTTCGTCCAGTCTGACTTGCAGTTCCTTGATCTGTTGTTCAAGGGCCTTGCGGAGTTTCTCCTGTGTCTGGGCGTGTTCCTGTTCGGCGCGGAGCTCATCAGCAAGACGAGCGGCGTCAACCATGGCCTTCTTCGCCTTCTCCTCAGAGTTCTTAGCCTCGTTGAGGAGCTCGTCCAGGTCGGAGTGCAAGGTCTGCAGTTCGGATTCGAGTTTCCTCTTGGCGGCAGACAGGGAAGCGCTCTGTGCGGAAAGCTCGTTGAGCTGTTCGTGAGCATCGCCAAGTTCCTGTTCGGCTTGGCGGCGGGCACGGTCGGCCTGTTCCAGAAGAGTACGGGACTCCTCGAGCTCGTTCTGGAGAGCGTTGGCACGACGTTCGGAGATGCCGAGCTGTTCGCGGGCATCGTCGCGGGCGCGCTGTTCTTCCTCCAAAGCGGTCTGGAGGTCCTTGATCTGAGCCTGGTAGCGCTTGATGTTCTTCTGGGCCTCGGCGTTGGCCTTGTTGGCGTGGTCAAGAGCGATTTCGAGTTCGTTGATGTCGGCCTCGAGCTTCTTCTTCATGCGCAGGGCCTCAGCTTTGCCCTTAGCCTCGGCTTCAAGGGAAGCCTGCATGGAGTCGAGAGCGCGCTGGTGGTTCTTGCGTGTGTTCTCGAATTCCTCCTCCTTCTCCTGGATGCGCCTGTCGATCTCCTGTCTGACCTGGGACAGCTCGAGCTGAGCGCGCAGGACCTTGTTCTCCTCCTGTTCGAGGGCGGCCTCGGCTTCCTCGAGGGCAGCCTGGAGCTCATCCTTCTCAGCTTCAAGGCGCTTCCTGGCCTTCTCGATCTCGTGGATGTTGCGGCCACCTTCACCGATCTGGTCAAGCAAGTCCTTGACTTCGTCGGCGAGGTTCTTGTTCTCGCGGCGAACAGCCTCGAGTTGTTCCTGGCCTTCCTCGTAGGCACCCTTGAGGCGGAACAGTTCGGTGGAGTAGTTGCGGCATTCCTTCTGGCTGGCGTCGAGCTCAGCGGCGAGGTCATCAACCTTGAGCTTCCATTCGCCAATGATCTTGTCAAATGCCTTCTGCTTCTTCTCGGCAGCGTTGGCAATAGCGGTGGCACGGTCAACCTCGAGCTGCAGGTCCTCGACTTCGGTAGCGAGGCGCTGCTTGGTCTTCTCGAGGGCGACAACCTTCTGGTTGAGGGACTCGATGGTCTCCTCGGCCTCGGCAAGACGGGCCTGGAGCTTGCGCTTGGCTTCCTCGAGTTCCTCGGAGCGGGCGACGCCCTCGGACTCGTACTTGGAGCGCCACAGCTGGGCTTCGGCGTTTGCCTTGGACAGTTGGCGTTGAAGGTCAGCCTTGCCCTCGGCTTCCTCCTCGACCTGTTCGCGGATATTGTCCAGGTCGTGCTCCAGGTTGCGGAACTTGCCAAGAAGGGTGGCGCGTTCCTATAGACAAAATTTAAAATTAATATTCGCTACATTATAATCGAATGTCCTGAAAGGAAGTGATATGATCTAATAATGAAAAACGTTGATGCGCGTGAATGACTAGAGCTAGGCATAAACAACAATTTTCAAATGCTATATCAAATATATTTTTTTAACATGATATTTGATCTATATTACTTTGTGTTTAGTTGAAACACGAGTCACGAGTACGACAGCCGATGATTGATGGCGGAAGCACACAAAGTATTCTAGATCAAATAGCATGTAACTTTGACTTCTGCAAAGTAACACCTGAATATTTTTTTTCACTTACCCTGGCCTCTTCGTCGCACAGCCTCTTGGTGTCCTCCAGCTGGGTGGTGAGCGACACCTTGATCTTGGACAGCTGAGACACCTGGGACTCGGCCTCCTCCAGTTGACGGAGCAGGTCGGAGTTCTCGATGGACAGCTTCTTCTTGGCGGCATCCAGGTCGTTGAGAGTGCGGTTGGCTTCGTCGGACTTGCTCTGGACCTCGTTGAGCTGGTGCTGCAGCTGCTTGACGATCTTCTCTTGGGCAGCCTAAAGTTATATTGAGCTTTAGTACAATGAAGTATGGAGGTAAGAAAATCTGGATGGTATAATGATTATTTTTACAGGTACTTAAATGATTTTGTATTTTGTACTTTTTGATGGAATCGTCAAATTAGGGATAAAAAATTATGTAAGGTATGGAATAAATATGTATAAATGGAATGTTGATCATTATGTAAAACTAAAGAAACACATCGTAAGTTATTTTGTTTCCACTGTTATTTTTAATATTGGGTATAGCCTGGGTTATTTTCTTTTTCTTGCTTATTTTGTCACACATTAATTTGTTACGAAATATAAAATATTCAGTTTCATGCGCTCTTATAAGTATATAAATTAAAATGTTAGGTAAGTTTTCAATAATAACAAAAGTAACACACTGCTTTAGCTTCTATGCTAATCTGTCATAAAATATTGTTATTTGTTTAAAGAGGCGTCAAGTGATAAGTGTAGATGTTCTGTGTTTCTCCATCTAATCTGCGAAAGCGAAGCGATATCCTGCAATGATGGCAACACTGTTTTTCCATCTGTACCTTTTCGTTAGACAAGTGGTCGACACCGGCACGAAGGTCATTGACTTCGCTAAAGTATTGTGAGCGCTCTTTCTCAGCCCTGATGAACCACAAAAACAAATTAGGAAACTGCCGAAACCTTCAATTGGAGGGTCATTTTACTAGTGATTATCAGGGTTAAAGGAACCCTAGCACGATAATTTGAGGATCAGGGATTGGAACAATTTAGATTCAGACAAAGCTATATTTAAAAATCATCTTTAAAAGTTGCCTTCTTGGAAATTTAGTGTGAATTTCGATTTGATCTCCACTTTGAAATTCATTGCCATATTCACATTTTGTAAAATGTCATCTGGCTTACAAAACCCGCAATGGATAACAAAGTAAATATCAATTAAATATGTTGTTAAAAATCCTAAATTTCCAAAGTTAGCGCAGCTGGCTTCCAATAATCTCCGGACTACTGATCCCAAAACGACCATGTTTCCCAAGGAGTCACAATTTACTACGTGTGCTGTGTTGTACTGTCCAGGTAGTAAGAGGGTCATGCAAGGGTCACCCCAGTCGGTAGACATGCCTCTAAGGCAGTTACCTTCTCCCTTGCCACTTGGTCAACAGCTGCACGCGTGTTGTTAAGTTCGTTGTAGCAAGACGCACGGTCATGCTCAGCCCTGCAGTTGCATCATTGTTTAATATCACGTTCTATTTCTACATCTATTTTTAGAAAGTCTTTAACAAGATTACTAGCTATTCGCCATTTCTTCTTGATAAACCTTGCTTACTTCGTTTTTGCGCTTTTTTGAACATTTATTGTAAAAGTGATTTCAAATTTTTAAATTTTAGGTCAAATTTTTTTTTCTAGTAAAATCAAAAATCTTCAGTTGCACTAAAACTTAAAATCATCATACATAATATATGGTATGACAAATGTATTAAAGGTACTTACTTAGCCTTGAGCTTGTTGAGCTGGTCGAGCTGCTCGCCCATCTCGGCAACAGCATCGTTGTGCTTCTTGCGGAGGTTGGCGAGGGTGGACTCATGCTGGATGTTGGCCTCTTCCAGGTCACGGCGGAGTTTGCTGAGCTCAGCCTCACGCTTCTTGTTGAGCTCGATCTGAGCTGAGGTGGCGCCACCGGCTTCCTCCAGGCGCTCACCCAACTCTTCGAGCTCACGGGCGAGGTCGGCACGTTGCTTCTCGGCCTTAGCGCGAGCCTGGCGTTCGGATTCGACCTCTTCCTCGAGCTCTTCGATGCGGGCCTGCAGTTCCTTGATCTGCTTCTGCAGCTTGCTGACAAGGGACTGCTCGTCCTCCAGCTTGGCGGTGAGGGACGAGATTTCCTTGTCCTTGCGCTGGATGGTCTGCTCGAGCTCCTTCTTGTTGCGCTCTAAGTCAGCGACGGCCTCCTGGGTAAGCTTGAGGTCTCCCTCAACCTTCCTCCTCTGCTTCTCAACGTCACCACGGAGTTTCTTCTCACGCTCAAGGGAGTCCTCGAGCTCGTCAAGGGTCTGCTCCAACTTCTGCTTGACCTTGTTGAGGTGGTTGACCTTGTCCTCAGCGGCCTGGAGCTCTTCGGAGGTCTTCTGGTTGGACTCGCCCTGCATCTTCTTTTCCTTGTTGAGCTTGTTGATGAGCTCGTCCTGGTGGGCGATCTCATCGTTCAAGTTGCGGATCTGGTGGTCCTTGGTCGCCTTGTCCTGCTCGGACTTCTGGACGCTCAGTTCGAGGTCCTCGATATCCTTCTTCAGGCCAGAGACTTCCTGTTCCAACTTTTTCTTGGCTTGGAATAGTTGGTTGCGGGCATCCTCTTCCTGGGTTAGGCGGTCTTGGGTGTCCTACAAAAAGTTAATTTAAAATTAGTAAACCAGTTCAAATTGTTTCTGGAATCTGTGTTGAGTCTATCAGCAAGTAATATAGCCAATTAATGTTCGCAATAAAATCGTACAGGCTGCAGACGAAGTATTTTTAACTCCTCAAACTATTCCCAATACCCAAACAAACCTGTGTTTATTTAAAGAAACACATCGACCAAACCCCGCGGTGAAGTAATTTGCAACACTGTATCCACAATTTATTTAAGTAAAACTAGCGTTTGGTATTTTTAACATCAATCCAAACCTATGAATTTAAATTAATTAATTGGCAGCTATTTACTAGTTGATTAATTGCATGTCAGTTAGATACCTATGCCATCTTAAATAGGCATCGATCAAAATACGAGTATACTAAGAAGCAAATTAAAAATCACAGAGGACTAATAGCTTTTCCCAATAAAGGGAGGATTTGCCCATAATCACCACGCTTGGTAGGCGGGTTTAATTGTTATTACGAGTATATTACTATTCAAAATTATAAAAATATATTTTTAAATAATATTCACTAAAATTTGTGACAAATTACTATATTAATATCGAAAGTAGTAAATAAAGGTTGAATAAATATGAGTACATACCCTGAGTTGCGACTCGAGGTCGCCCTTCTGCGCCTGGAGCTTGGCGGCGCGGTCCTGGAACTCCGAAAGAGAGCCCTTCTCTCCCTCGAGGTTGGCCAGAAGAGAGGTCTTCTCCTCAAGCAGTTTGGCGTTGAGGGCCTCGAGCTCCTTGCGGAGTTTCTCCTCCTTCTCGAAGGCCTCCTGGGCTTTCTGTGCCTTCTTCTCCAATTCCTGTAATACGTCGCCACTTTTAGTCATAACCCCATCCCATTCAGACACGTGAACTGTCGCAGCCATCGTTAATTATTTACACCATCAATCAAACAAAATCACTGAGGAATGGAATTCGTTTCGTTCGTGAGTGCAGGAAGGGTGCGCGCGCGCCGACCGCTCCGCTACTGACCGCCTGGAGATTTCCAGCGGGCGCAAGATTATCGCCCCCGCATTAATATTGTGTAAGGAAAAAGCGCGCGGTATGCTGGAGGGGGGAGGTTCCAGAAATGGACGCGGCAGGTGCGGTGTCACGTAACCGCCAGGTGGGCGCGGTCAGTTCTATTTGCGTACCCCTGAATCATGCGTGCTACATCCGTATATTGGGTCAGAGTACTTAATCATTTTAATCAGGTAAGTGCCGATGAGTGATGCTTACCGCGATCTGGTCCTCGACGCGGGTGACGTTGAGCAGAGGCTTGACCTTCTGCCACAACTTCCACCAGGGCCAGGTGCGGAGCTGCAGGTATTTGCGCAAGTTGCGCTGGACAACTTGGAGAGCCAATCTGGATAAGTTGAATAATTGTTGAAAATTATCATACATGTGATACTTAGAGACAAAAATTAAAAGAGTTGAACTAAGTCCAAACTTTTGGTTCAGGTATTTGAAGTACTAATAAACCCTTTTTTTTTTTAATTTTTAATTAGGTAACCTTATAATTTTTTTTTATATTAAGCCATCTTGAAACATTTTATGTAAGAATAGAGCCATTATTTATTTCTAGGGCTGACATCGAAGTAAGTTACTTTATTGGATGCAAATTGAAAAATAAAAATTTTAGAATTTCCCAGTAAATTAACCTAGACGTTAACTAAATAGTTCTAAAAACCATTTTTTTGATAATTTTGACTTGAGTCTGGTAGCATGCCTAAACATGGAGAAGTCAATGATGCTTACCTCTGTTCCTGCAGCTTCTTGTACTCCTTACGGGACAGGTAACCACGGATGTAGGCCTGGAGCCAGGAGACGATCTTGGACAACCTGTCGTCACGCAACTCTTCCATCTGACCCAGGACACCGGCACGGAAGAACACCTGCTTACACATATTAAGTATAAGGAAACGAACTCGGCGAAGTTGGGCCAAGTTTTTTCCAGTATGATCACAAAATATATCTTTTTAAATCCAAGAAACTATATATTTTGGAGCTAACAAAAAGTGAACATAACAACTACATTACACATTTATATACAAATTACTTTTAATAATATATAATATCATCCACATAAAAAAATTAAGTTGTATTAACTGAACATATACTCGTACTTACATATACATGACAACATATTTGTAGTAAAACATATAGTCAACAAAAAATATATATCGTTAGTGACAATAAAAATTCAATTAAAAAGGAGAAGAAGTGCAGATTCATTTCGAAGCTGAAAATTGTTACTCACATGCTTAGAATAATAGAAATTAGTTTGAATGTGGTGTGTGTGGGCATGCTGTTGCTACCTTAGTCTTTCCTAGTCTGAAAGACTCCGAATCCAAGCCCGTGTTTTCGAGAATTTTCTCGGTGGCTTTCTGTGGTGATATTGGTTCTTTGATCTGGTTCGGGCACAGAATTTTGTATCTGCGTTTGGAAGCACATGAATTATTGATAACAATGTGTTGATGTATAATGTAGGACAAGGAGAATAGAGAAACGCAAACGAGAGCCGATGTAGCTTGGACTCAAGTTTAAGCTGCTGAAAGGTTCGCTGATCAAATTATTCCACCAGTCTTATTATGGTGATTTAATAAATTGACAAAGCATTGAAGCTCCGCTGCCCGCTTGTGGGCCACGTTCAAACTGCTAACTACTGAAATGGATTCAGGACATGCCTTGGTGTGACCCAGACGGTACGACTCGACATCCAAACCAGTTGCATCCAGGATGACTTGAGCGATTTTCTTAGGGTCACTTTCCTTGTCCACAGCTTGAGGGGCCAGGATCTTGTAGCTACATTATCAAAATATATGGGCACACAATGAGGGAATGGTCAAATAAAATTATTACTAACTACTAAGAAGAGGGTTTACACAATTTCTAACACATGAACAACTTTTTAAATGTCGATTTACATGGGTTAGAAATTCTTTTGGGTAAAACAAAACAAACATTTCATATGTATCCATTGGGGTCTATGGCTCCGTGGGGGAAAATAGATTATTGATAAGTGATAACACAAAATACTCATACATAAATCCTAAATCATTACATATAGTGGATTTAATGTGGGAAGAATAAAACAACTCTATTCTTTAGAGTTTCCAAGGTTGGTAGCTATCTACTCATGCTAAAATCATTGGTGGGTGATATCGTTTTCTATTCCTTGCCTTAGTATGACCAATACGATAGCTTTCAGGGTCAAGTTGGACAGATTCCAAACACTTTCTAGCTGCCTCTTTTGGATCTTTTTCTGCAGTCATGATGGCGGGAGCAAGAATCATGTAACTGTTTATTGAAATAAATAAGAACCGTTTATTACAAATTCCTAAAGTCATGTTGTAAAAAGAAACAAAATCATAATCGTATTCACGAAAAGCACCACTCCAAAGCTGAGTAGGAGTGATAACGGCCACATCAAAATAATTTTAGAAAGTGTTACTCATAGTAATGCACGACTGGAAGGCTATTTGACGTCAAACGAGTCAGCTGCAGCACCTAAAATAAAACCGCTCCCATTTCCCAGAAGTAAAGAATTTTGTTTAGACTTAGCTACAGAAATAAAGTTGTAAAATATATTTAATCTTGCACATGACAGCAAAATAAATTATTGGATTTGATAACCAGCGGTTCTCTGAAATATTTTGTCAAATTGCTATGATGATATTATTAAATGTAAACTAATCTGTTGGCATGTGTTTATACATAACAGTAGACATATTACATAGGATAATAAAATTTATATAAATACTAAAGCAAGTGAAATGTAATGTGTTTAGTATCTTACCGGAGCTTGAAGTCGGGGTAGACCATCCTGTTGGGGAAACCTTTACGGCAAATACGGATACCCTCAAGCACACCGTTACAGGTCAGCTGGTGCATCACAAGGTGAGAGTCGATGAGACCTTAGAGACAAAGACAACGAGATTCAACATAGTGGTAAAGATGCCGTGGTTCGGTCAGAAGATACGGTCATTTTAGGACAATATGTTTGAAAATTTTGCTGTGTGGAAAAAGTAATTATGATATATAGTGATAATAAAATTTAACTTAGAGACAGTTGAAGGATGGGTCCAATATGAATTATAACTTACCAGGCTGCTTCAACTCGTTGGGGATGATACAACGTACGAAGTGAGGCTGAGTGGATCTCAGAGTGGTCATCAAGTTGTTAAGTTGTTCCTGTGGGTATACCGACATTGTTTTAAAAGAAATATATATTTTTTACAGTGATACTTCTATCACTTCGGGCGTTAAATAAAACGTTAAACATTTTTGTATTGATTATGAAAAATATTATTGAAAACATTATGATTCTCACTCATGGTTGGCAGATTATTTCTACGTCTTTACTTAGAAGTAATCTGAAGATGACAAGCACACCAATGACACAAACACAGATATTTTTGATAATTAATAAAAAAAACACGCTAAACATCTAAAACACACAAGAAACAGAAGCTTTGCATTACCATCAGCAAAAGTAGCAGAAATTATATTTTGTTTTCTTACACTGACCAATAAAAATAATGTTCAAAAAGAGTCAAGAAATAAAAGGGTCAGTCAGTCTGTCATTTGATTATTTTCTTTTCCGTATGTTACAATAATTTGTAATTGCTATTATACTACATTTAAGAAATTATTTACATTACATTATTAGAAAACTCAAATTTAAATTACTTTGCAGCTGTGCTTATGCATAAAAAAATCAGTGCAATCAACTAAATGAAAGATGGTGCGTTACGTGTTAGAAGTAGGTATCTACGTAACGCCAGGTACTGGTATGATTTCTATTTGTTTGTTGTTAAAAACAATGTTTGTCGACTACGGGTATTTAGCTACAAAAAAAACATAAATGTAGATCTACATCCAAGTAGTTCTCTACAAAAATTGGGTGATAGAAAACCAACATTTAAAATACAAATAAGTATGAACCTTGTAAGCGGAGGAGACAGTAGCGAAACCACCACCCTTCTTACCGCGACCGCCTATGGATATACATTAACAAGCAAGATTAGTTTAAGGACGATTACATAACAGAGACTGCAGACTGCCATACAATTCGCACTTTACATCAGATAGCGCCGACATGAGCTGCTGTAAAACATACGCTGACACGGACGAACATGATTAATGTAAAAGCGTGAAAAGGTGGCTCCTCATGACTGCTCCATGAACCGATGACATAGATTAATTAATGTTAAAAGATGATTACACATGTCATCGGGATGCCAATAGAGGAGCCAGCCCTAAGCGAGTTGAAAGACGAAGACAAGAAGCCACTGGAGTACACAGAAGCGAATTGCTTGGTTTCCTGTTTACCCTGTAGAGTGATGATACGGTCTGGAAGGCAGAACCCTTGGCGCGCTTGCCACCAGCGCCTATTTTATAAGATGAGCGTGTCAGAAAGTAAAAAATGAATGCTGATCAGGTAGTCATCAGCTTGTCTAACATTAGTGTTAAAATAGATGCGTTCACTTGTGGAAGTATCGTAAAAAGTAACGCATCTTAATGAATTGAAGTGATAATTATAA
The DNA here is from genome assembly GCA_963576875.1 of Acrobasis repandana. Taxonomy (NCBI): domain Eukaryota; kingdom Metazoa; phylum Arthropoda; class Insecta; order Lepidoptera; family Pyralidae; genus Acrobasis; species Acrobasis repandana. The sequence continues at coordinate 19,689,585 of OY756227.1, read as the reverse complement.
AAACTGACACTGATTGTATCAGTATCAACATGTTAGCACAAATTAATGAACTAAGCTCACGGAAGTATTGTTGAGAGCTTAGTTTAGGTTCCAAGATGTAATTTTAATGATTTTAGAAAGTGTGTGATTGTGCCACATACCATCTGTCTCCTTGGTATTATCAGTATATTTACAGAGGCAACTTCAGCTCACACCTGAACGCTTTAATTCTAAAATCTTTACAAATTTTCTATATTTTATAATTTCATGGAATTTCAATGAATTGTAATGGTGTTTCTGTACGGGATGTACGGATGATACGTACCCTTGCCACCGCCACCACCACTAGCGTCACCGGACTGACCAGGATGGTCAGCAAAGATCTCAATCAACAGTTTGTTCTGTCCCTTCTTGAACTGGTCTACGACAGTGTCGTTAAGGGGATCCTTGTTCTTCTCAAGCCATCCAGTGATGTTGTAGCCGACCTATTTTCCAAGACAATGAGTGATGTTAACGAAAGGTTCATTCTTAAGAGTCTTCTTACCCTAGACAGAATCAGAGTTTCCCATACAAACGTAGTCACATTTTAACTGTGAAAACCAATTGTAACCTAGATATATGCAATTTCTTTAAAGTTACAAATTTTTACCGGATTCTGACATGTCGTTTCAAAATAAAACGTAGACTACGTTTGTATGGGAAAGTCTAGGGTAAGAGTATTCTTAATGTAAGTAACATTACGAAAACCTTACTCTCTTTTGGTCTAAGTAAATTCTTCTTAAAAAATCTACTATCAAAGAAAACATACTAATTATTTACTTACTACCTTTAAGAAATGACTTCAGCTAAGTTTTATATTATTTGTACTTAGAAATGAAATTACGACATTACATAAATCTAGTAAAGATGTATCTAGTAAAAATGAGAAAGTTTGCTGATACTTACATTACCGGCGTAGTGACCAATAGCGAAGTGAGCGGCTTGGCAACCAGGCTTGGGTGGCTTGGGCTTCAGGTAGGGGGCAGACTTGCCCAAGTGGTTGTTGTTCAACTTCTCTACGAAGGTCAGATCGGTGGCTTTGGGGAACATAGACTCTTCCTCAAGGATGGAGAGAATACCCATGGGCTGAAATCGGACCAGAGAGATTAGAACACGAAGGGTGTAAGTCTCGATGATTGTGGTGTGTGTGATTTGTATGTTACTTTAAAAAGTGTAGGAATTGTATTTAGTGTAATATCTAAAATTTAAACTTTAAGAAATAGAATTAGAACAATATCTGACCATTAAAATATGAAACGTGAAATGATTTCTAAAAAACAAAATAAATACAAGATACTGCAAACAATTTAACAATTTGTCTTTGAAACATAAATGGTAATTTTGTATGTGTAAATATAATACTAAAAGTGGTTATGCGTTATTGATAAAAGCGACATGCAAAATAGAAATTAGTTAATGTGTGTACATTGTAGCATATATCGTGTTGTTATTGCGTTGTTTAAAATTAAGCTTATAGCTCTTCCTTTACCTACTATATTATTATTATAGTTTAAATAATACTAACATTAGTGACGGTCTATGAAAATTGGCAAGTCAATATTATAATCAATCGTCATCAGTTATTACTGGCAAAATTAATTGTTACTGGCAAACTACTTGTTTTGTAGTTTCTGTGCGAGGCCTAATAGCGGTGGATTCTGATATTTGCAACAGCCTAGGAATCTAATAATAACTTTACAACAGGATTTATGCAAAGCCTGGTCTGGAATTTGCGTGTAAGCATTTGCTTCTACTACGCAGTATCACCAGCAAAAATTTCAGCCAAAACTTGCGTTCTCAGCCGTTGTCAGCCTGAAGCTTCTTCTATCGCGGCCCTATGCTTCAAGCGTTAAATAACCTCTAATACCTTTTCTATCAAATCTATTGTCGCTTGAAGATCCATACCAAAATCTATAAAGGTCCATTGGATCCCTTCTCTTTCATATTCCTCTTGTTCGAGCACAAACATGAAATGGTTAAAGTACTGTTGCAATTTTTCGTTGGTAAAATTAACACAAAGTTGATTAAACCCGTTCATCTGCGTGAAAACATGAAATCGAAAACGATTGTTAAGCTACATATCAAGAAAATTTGTTTAAGTTTGTGTGCGTGTGTTCATAGTGTAATAGGTGAGATAGACAGTAAAACACACGATGAAGTCACAAGAGTCACACGAGCAAACAGCATTGGTCAGTCGCTCGAATAATGTCTCAGAAAACATTGGTAAGAAACTGTAAAATTAAAAATAAAACTGTTAAAATGGATGATGATCAGGAACGTTATTCGAGGACCGAGTTGGCGAGTTGCAAGCGTTCATTGTTGCGTTTTCGCCATCTACCTTTTCTATAAGGTCAATGCAATGTTGGAGGTCCATGCCAAAGTCAATGAAAGTCCATTCGATGCCTTCGCGTTGGTACTCTTCTTGCTCCAGAACGAACATGTGATGGTTAAAGAATTGCTGGAGTTTCTCGTTGGTGAAGTTAATGCAGAGTTGCTCAAAACCGTTGAACTGCAGGGAGCGTAAGGAAGGTTACAGGGATTGTGGTAAGTACTGTGTGGATTTTGTTCCACATTCAGTAGGCCCTAACACCTGGGAGTGACCAATCTCTGATCGAGTGGCCGATATGAAGTTGTGCAAGTTATTCCCGTCGTTGAGATCCCCAGCGCCGACGGGTGTAAGTGATACCCATCGACAATTACCTTCTCGATCAGATCGATACAAGCGAGCAAGTCCATTCCGAAATCGATGAAGGTCCAGTTGATGCCCTCTCTCTTGTACTCTTCTTGTTCAAGTACAAACATGTGGTGGTTAAAGAACTGCTGCAGCTTCTCATTGGTGAAGTTAATGCAGAGTTGCTCGAAACCGTTGTACTTTTATAAAATACGAAACCGACATAAATGGATAGGAAAAAACAGTTAGAACACTATGCTATAATAACCTTATAATAGTATTAGTCAGCAGGAGATACACAGTATGAAAAAGCTAATGATCTAACACATGGAGCTACACAGAGGGGACTAGATGTGTCCAACCGAGGGTTGTCACACTCGGTATACCTTCTCAATAAGATCTATGCAGGCCAATAAATCCATTCCAAAGTCAATGAATTCCCAGTGAATGCCTTCCCGGGTGTACTCTTCTTGCTCCAACACAAACATGTGGTGATTGAAGAATTGTTGGAGTTTCTCATTTGTGAAGTTAATGCAAAGTTGTTCGAACCCATTGTACTAAAGAATAAATTATTATTAACATCATAATAGTGGCAATTTTCATAAGTTGTCTACTCTACTAGACTAAACTACTTTTTTTTATCAATTTCATCTCCTGAAAAAAAAATGTGGTAAATATGTTCTATTAGGTTTATATCTTCTAAAGACTCAAAGACCAGTCAGTTTTTGATTGAAGCTTTTAACTCAATCCTTTTTTAATCAATTTGTATATTTTTTTATACAAGGTTACTAGTTTTAAAAACCTCAAACTTTAAGTTACTTCATATAATGAATGTAAAACAAAAATATAAACTGTGATTCACCATTCAGGCTAGTACCATTTTGTAGTGATTATTTTGACGTGACAACGTCTTATAAATTGGTTAGCCGGGTGACACTTCAAGAAACTGCGTTACGCTCCGCTCACGTTATGCGCTCACAATGAGAGCGAGTGAGAGGCACGCGTCCTTTCCACTCGGGCATGGTTAGCCCGCCTAAGAGCGAGAGAGACAGACATAAAAAGTGAAAGGCACTATACGAATGAATATTCACATTAAAATTATTTTACCACTCAAAGTCGTTGTCACGTAAAACTTTCGCCCGTATACCGACTTTACAGGCAACCAATTTTTTTGTTTCAATATTAAATTTGATCAATTCAATTTTGCATGTTTTGTAAGAAAAACATACATTTGAATACCAATCTTAATGATCAGTATACATTTTATTAATATAAATGACAAATATTTTATTTTATATTGAAGCTTCAACTGACTGGTCTAAGTCCCACCGGCGATACTCACGTCAAAGATTTCGAAACCAGCAATATCCAGTACACCGATGAAGTGCTGCCTCTTCTGCTTGGTGTCCAGGGTCTCGTTACACTTCTTGACGAGCCACTTGAACAGCCTGTCGAACATACCCTTGCAGAGGGCACCGACGGAGTTGGTGACCTGGTCCTTGTTACGACCCTGGGTGACGAACTCGTTTCCGACCTTGATGCGGGGCTTCAACAAGTTCTTGTACAAGTCCTGGCAGTCAACACCGAGGAGCTTGGCGACCTTCTCACCATCCTGGAAAGGGAGAAGACATCAGATTAATATTACAGATTTAACGGGAAGATTCAGGGTTTGTGGTGGAAACAATGGTTTTTATCCTCAGTTTTTAAAACTGAGTAAGGTGCACTATACACAATTCAGGACGCAACAAAGTATGTTGCATATCTCATTGCTAATTTTAATATTGGTCTTAAAAATATTTATATCCTGAACAATATATTAGCATGATCATATGACATTCCCTTAATTTAGTTTTTAATGTTGATATCTTAACAATAACATAGGGTTTACCTTTTCACCCACCATCACTGTAAAAGTGGCCTTTGGGTCTTGCTGAACTGGGCTCTGCTGCTTAGAGCCGAGACCCAAAATGCTCTGTCTGCCCCATTAGGGATAAAGACGTGATCGTGTAGGCATAGGTTTTGTTATTAAGGAACATTTGATACAATGTGGTGATGATACTTGCCTCGGTACCGTCAGCCTCAGCCTGTTCCTCGCGACCCCTCTGCTTGAACTTCATACAACCCATGTGCATGACAGCAGCGGTGATCTTGTATACGTTGTCTTTCTCCTCTTGGGTGAAACCCAGAATGTCGAAGGCTTGCTATAATACCAAAATTTCATTAAAACCATTTAGCACATTTAAAGACGTTCTAAGAGAATCTTTAGGCAAGCTTTTTGATAAAATTAAAAATTTTCGCAATTTACATAAATATAAAATACATAAATAGATAATTCAATATAGTGGTTAAAATTTTTAAATAACGTTAATTACAATAAAGCATTCTTTGAATAGAGAAATAATTATTTGACAAATCTAATTTCTTTTTCGTCTTTAATAGAAATGAAACATAAAAACATTGACAAAAAGAGAGCAAAAGCTAAAATGGTGAAAATTGCAGTACAGCTTATGGATATACTTACGACACTTATTATTAGTTAATTAGTAAGTAATAAAAAGTAAAATGATCAAAGTTAGCTGGTTAGCGCAGTTTTGCTTTTTTTTCTTCCTAAAGGTGTACAGGTCACAAAAATTCTAATTTTTGTGCAAAAAGGAGTGGTTTCGTATCAAATATCTAATTCTAACCTAAACAGGGAATTTCAAAAAGTGCCATCAAGTTCATTATTGCGGCTAATACGAGGATATATTTTTGACGATCATCCATTACGTTCATTAAAATGGTGGCCGAATCTAAAACATTTATTGCTAGGACCTATTTAACTATGGAGATTGGAGAAGTGTGCCGTGTCATAGCCACTTCGGTGGGACACACAACGTCCTCAACAAATATAGAACTTACGTCGGTTAAAGTACATTCTTCGCCGTCATCGACGTTGGGGATAGTGATCTTACCCTGGGCGACGTTATAGTAATCGTGGATGTCGTTAGACAACAAACATTGTTCTGTAGATAAATTATACACACGATCATTATCTCACTCTTCCTGCTACTAAACCTGAAATTGTCTGTCAAACACCCTATCTGTCTGTGTCGTGTCGGTACACATATTAGCTCACGTGGGGAGTGCTGTGTGGGATTGGGGGTGATCTAGATCCGTGAAAAAACCTGTGCAGAAAGTCCTTTTGAACTCTTGCAAGGAGCGGGTATTCATGTATAGGTCAGAAATTTGGCATCATTAAAATAATCCAATCCACGGATATCGGAATCAAGACGCACGCTCCGTGCGTAGTTCGCAACTTACAACCGTCAGTTCGAACTCTTCAGCGTCGTTGACTCCTGGTATTCGTGTCGTCCCCTGACTTATAAGAGGATAGTCCGACATGCGGTTGGAAAGCATCGTGATTTCTGTGAACATCGCCAAAATCTGACTTACACATGCATAGACTGATGCTCAGCCCTAAAACAAGCGGAAAGCGAAAGTGATAGATGGAGAATTAGAAATGAGCCAGTAGTCATATATCATTCTGGACTCACATCGGTGAGCGTCATTTCTTCGCCGTCATCCAAACCGGGAATAGTAGTCTTGCCTTGCGAGACGATATTGTAGTCCATGACATTGTTGGACAAAAAGCAGATTCCTAAAATGGTCATCAATTACAGTCACATTTGATAATTGATGAACCATTGCTAAAATTGGGAAAAACATGCTATGCCTCAGGTTGTAGGGTCTAACTAAAACTATACGTCATCATGCCAGTTCATCGGCTAGATCCCAGATGCTAGCCGGTTCCAAGCGGCTTAGCATCTAGGCAAGGGACACAAACACTTGGAAACACTAGGTTGTTGGCTCCTTGTCGCAGAAGAACGAACTTACGTCAGTCAAAGTACACTCTTCGCCATCATCTACGTTGGGAATGGTAGTTTTTCCTTGCGATATGATGTGATAGTCATATACGTCGTTTGACAGCAAACATTGTTCTAAATATCGAAAGTAACGTTAATAAAATACAATTGTTGTACGTGTCTGTTCTCTGAGTGTGATGTCTGTGTTTGAACCAACATTTTTATTTAAGGCAAATTAACAATATGTCTAGTTTTTCGAAGCTGAACAAAAACCTCTACATAAATGTAATACAGTGCATGAAAGGGCGGATCCACCTTTAAGTTCGTGGCTATGGATGGATATAGAAGATAAGTGCAATGTAACAGCGAACGCCTATATGGACATTTAAACATGGTTCTCTCAATTGATGAATTTTAATAAAAACATTTTGTTTACTTAGGCAGTACATTTCACAGGGGGTTTCATACTGCCCAGTGGTGATGGATCCTCCCTTGAATGCCTGTAAACTTTATATTACGAGTATACTCGTACTATGAGACTGTACTAGGATTCGAACTTGGTAACTAAAGCACGCTAATCAGCATGCTAATCAGAAAATTATATTTTCAATTGAATCTTCTTACACGAATTTGATCATTTCCATTTGGTCTAAAGTAAAATTATTGTTTTCAACTTTATATTTAAAGTGTTTATTGCTTGTGTGTATAACGAACCTTTAAGTCCGGGGACGGAACCAGACATCATCTGGTAGAAGATGTGGTAGGAACGCTCAAGAGCCTGTTGGGAGATGACACGGGCCTTCTCAAGCAGATCTGAAGAAAAAGAGCATACACTTTGACCACCCAGCTATAATAAAAGCAAGTTGTTGACGAAGTTTAAGAAAAGAAGAACATTTACCCCAAAAGCAGCACAACAAGCCTCAAGTCAAGTCAAGTTATTTTGAATGCTACGAAAATTAGGATATAATCTAATTTGGTTTGACATTGAAATAGGATGACAGTATGGGACGACTGTCGAGTTATTTCATGGAGTAAAGTTCCTGAAGTTATTATTGCATCAAACAAAATGAATCTTGAAAAGAAAATAATTTTATATTATTTATTGCTGATAGCTTTTAAAAGGTTGTGTAATGATAAGATATTTTTATTTTTTATAAGTACTTACAGGTCTCAATGTCAGCACCAGCCAGTTTTCCAGAGGGGCCGAAGTGGATACGGATAAATTTACCCTGGGTAAGGAAGACATGTGATGTTTACTATCTAAAGATTTTATCAAAATGTTGCAAGAACTAGATAAACTAAAGAGGAATCTAAATTATTTTTCATAAACAATTTGTTGTTCATAAACAATGCAAATAGCTAAAAACGGGAAATTGTATAAATCTTGTTAAGATCTAAGAGAGTCTAAGAATCCCTTTCAAAATTATTAAAGTTGATTGCAGGAACGTTGTGTTCTTACAATAAAAAATAACAATTATCTACTAAGTACTCGTAATATATGTACTGAATGAGACAAAATAAAAAGGGCAAACAAAATAGTACTTACGAAACGGGAAGAGTTGTCGTTACGGACGGTCTTGGCGTTACCGAAGGCCTCAAGAACAGGGTTAGTTTGTACGACTTGGTCTTCCAGGGATCCCTTCTTCTCCGCGTTGGGGTCCTTCTTCTGGGAGGCACCGACGGTGGCGAAGTACGCAATTACCTTCTTCGTGTTCTCAGTCTTTCCGGCACCAGACTCACCGCTGTATAGGAATAGAAGGTTTTTAGTTCAATGGAGTCTCAAAAATATGCATTAAGATGATTTTGTACATAAGTTAACTTATTTTCGTTATATTCTGAGTGAATTTTGTGATTTTGTAGTGTACATGAAACTTCAAAGATTTCGAAATCATACCCCAAAGTACTAATGAAAACTTTTTACTACAAATTGGCGAAAAGGTAGTTACTTTTACAATTCGTCTTATTCCTCAGAGTGATTTTTGATCTTAATAGCTTAATACAGATTTGAGATTGATTATATTTTAATGGAAATCTCTCTCATCTCAGCGTATTCCCTGTAATGCTGTGACGTGTGGGGTCCACTTTGCGGCTTTTAATTCTAAGTCTAATGTCACTGTTTACATGGTAATAAGATTTGAAATAACTTACGTAATCAACATAGATTGATTCTCGTGGTTGGTCAACATGTTGACATAGGCACCGTCGGAAATGGCGAAGATGTGGGGGGGCACTTCCGAACGACGCTTGCCTCTGTAGAGCTTGGCACATCGGAACGTGTACACGGGGAATCTCTTGTAAGGGTTGATAGCCACACAGAAGAGACCCGAGTACGTCTGTTGGATGATTTGGAGGTTAGAATTTGATGGGTCTTGCTGATGGTGATAGCTATGATTAAGGAATTGGAACAGAAGTAAATAAAATAGTGACGTAACGGTGATATTGGTTTCGAGGAAGATAAAACGAAGGAAAATTGAATCTAAAAGGAAACATATCGGTTTTGGAATTTGGTGGAGATAAGTATATTTTTATGGGATAAAAATTACAACGAGGACACGAGGAGGAGATAATGGATGTACATGAAAATAGAGGACTTTTGTTGATAGGTAGAGATTTTGGTATAAAAGAAATGATAAAAAATAACGCCAATCAAAACACACAAGTACAGCGAGAGTATTGTATTGATACTTTACTTGCTGTACTTCTTCATGCAGAAATCTTTGTAATTTTTTTTTGTATCAAATATATAATTTTATGTCACGTTTGTTCAAACCGTGTGGTTGACATTTCCAAATTTCGTTACAGAGATTTCTGCTTTATAAGAAAAACTAAATATAACAAAAAAATATATAAGATATCATGGGTCTTATGACAAAAAATGTAGAGTCAGGGTATTGTAATGATACCTTTTACTCCACGTTAATAAATTAGGGAAAGTGATTATTATTTTCTACGTCACAGAAAATAACAATCAATATGACACACAAAAATCCACATGAAAGTCTAAACTAAACATCTATTCTAGACAAAACAAACGAGTTCCTTCGTAGTCCTTAGTCACCGCCTTGTCCTGTGTAGAGGGTTCAAGAACGGTTTTGTAAGATTTTTTTAGTGACAATAGGGTTCAAGGGTCAGAAACTGTAGACACTGTTTCTTCTAACTTTTTAACCTTTGTAACCACTCGTCATTGAAAATCATAGTCATTAAAAACATATGGAAGCTGGCTTCGTCGATTCGAGAGGAAATAAACAATCTATTTTTATTGAGACCGACATCAAAGCCGATCATAAAATAGCTTATGATATTGCACGATGAAAGATTTATATTAAAAGTCTACCATTAGTTATAAGTGCAATTAAAATCTTAATATTTGCTATTGTAAAATATATGAGTGTCGCGAGGAATACTTCCAAACGCCGAAAATAACCAACCAAAATAGATTCGGCCGGCGTGTCAATATCTATTTATAATTAGATTGAGAAATCAATCCAAGACTAATTGCGCCGTTCATGGACAGCTATTGCACTTTAATACTTGGTTGCTATCCAAAAGAAACGTGTCTACAGCGATGAGAGATAGGAAAGGTTCATGCACACTGCAACGCCGCACCCGCTGGCCTACACCCGACTTACGTAGATAAGCTTATGGTAATATCTTTGCTTCAAGTTATACAAAACTGAAGCATCGTTGAGGTATGTCAAGTTGGACATGTCCTCGCATTTTTCGTACTTAGGTGGGTTGACTTGACCAACAACATCTTTCTTGAAGTCTTTTGTCTGTGGGAAAAATATTATCATTAGTGCTATAGATATGGTAAGGCGCTCGCGCGCCGACTTACATAGATGAGTTTCGCATAGTATCGTTGTCGGAGATTGTGGAGCACGGCAGCGTCGTTCAGGTATGTGAGATCCGCCATGTCTTCAACTTTTTCGAATTTCGGCGGGTTAACTTGGGCGATTAACTCCTTCTTTAATGTCTTTTCCTGCTCATTTAATGTTAAGCTTTAGTAACTGACAAAAATCATGAAATAATACCACTAAGTCAATTTTCATAAAGTATCATCACATCTGTCCACTGCATATAATTCGTAAGTTCATAAAGTAATTAGTATAATCTAAACCTTTAAGTGATATAAAAAACTTTAAAGGTGCATCCTTTCTTTTGTGTCTAATTAAAGTTTACTTCCAAAGTTAAGTTTAATATATTTAAATGAAATCAAAGTTTCATTTCACCAAGCAAAATCAAGATAATTTCAATTGTCTTCTTGATTTAAAAGCTTCCTTGATACTTTCACTTGATATTTATATTTCTTTATCATTTATTCCAATGATGGACTATCTCAATAAAATACAAAAAAAGATCCTTTACCTCTCCTCCTGGGAGGCTGACGGTCACCAGGTCACCCTTGGTGGCCTTAATCTCGCCCTGCAGGAAGCCCTCCTTTTCGTCCGGTACCCAGCATGCCTTCTTGCCATCGTAGGGCTTGCTCTGGTCGATACGTTTCTGCTCAAGAGAAACGAACAGGTATGGGGTCGGATCGGGGTCCTCTCCCTCTTGAACGGCTGGTTTCGGCATTTCGGAGGGCTAACGAGACTTTTGGGCTAGTCGAGACACGAGAACGCAGCCCTGGAGCCTTCCTGCGAAACACAGCACACGTTAGTCGAGAATCTATCGGAGTAGAGAACCACTAAAAGCCGGCCCAGCGCGTGCGTCTATTTGTGGATGTAAGTAATCCGAGGAGCGGCCGCTTCGGGAACGCTGCCAGCGCCCGTTTGCGTAATACCCGAGTTTTATGCGCGAGTTTTTTATTAGCATATCCCGAACGGCCCTTCGCGGATGTTACGTCACAAGAATGCCAGTCTGGAAGCACGCCAACCGATTTAGTCGACCGTGGATTGTTGTTATTGTCTTTTATGGTGCTGGTCGATGGGTCAATTGGATTCCAGTTTCGGATGGGTTTGATTGGTTCTATCGCGTCTATAAATTTCCGGAGTTCACGTCAATCACTGTTTTCAACGTTACCAATCACTCTATCCTTTGAGCCATGAACCAAACACCTTTGAACTGCAGTCACTTCACAAATCAATCCAATCGATAAATCAGCTGACGTGTTTCAGCTAGTCACTGGTGCACTCGCGTATAGATCACGCACTGGTCGCACGTGTGCGCGTACTCACGTTTGAAGCCGTTCTGACCAGCGGCGCGGCGCTCTGATGCTTTTTATACCAGCAATTCGATACCATCTCATGCGGCCACCCCATTTTAGGCGGATGCCAGCCTGGGCTGACTACTCTTTCAGACGAGCTTAGCTTTCACTTCAGCGGTGGCTGTGGAGGAGTCAGCTCATTGTATGCACCTGGTGGAGCTCTGCAAACGCTGGAAAATGGTGTGATGATTCAGAATGAGGAACGAATGTTTAAACAGGTTGCGGCTTTAACAGTAATTACTGGATAAATTGTGTATACGATCCATGGAAACTGGAAAGAACATAGTTTATTTAATTAACGTAATAAAATTATTTGACTTTATTGCGATTGGCAGCATGTATTAATTTGTTTTGAGTACTTTTTATAAAATAAAAAAAAAAAACTAAAGCTGGTGACATGAGATGGTTGCGGGTATACGTGCTCTTTTTGGAATATACCTAAATAAATAAACTTTTTTGTAGTATAATAATCAAGATAAAATATTTATATTATTACTTTTCGTAGCTTTCATGTGCTTTTCATATGTTGTCTCTACTTTCATATGAGTAAGGTCAGTGACCTTTGTTACTATGTATGAATAAAGATTTCATTCATATACTAGTATGTATGAGTTCATATCTACATTAATAAAAATGACACTTAGGTTGAAAAGATTGTTGGATGTAAGTATGCCATTGTTTAAGCTGCCTATTTAAACCTAGATCAGGAAGTCATATCGTCTGGTAGGTAGATATCCTATTCTTGTTACAATAATATTACATTTTTATCTTTACATTAGTATTTAAAATTTCGACTCAAAAGGGAAACCGGGAATTGGCTCAAATTTAACTTGCAAGATTTGACCCAAGGCAAGCTTAAGGCCGTACCTAAATTTTCCGGGGTCCAGTGCTGCCCCCATTTTAAATAAATAATTTGAAAGAAAACGGAGACATCATTTAAAATTTTGCTGCTACCAAGTTCTTGATAACCCTTCAAAGTATTTTATGAATTACTGCCTACAGTTTAAAGTGAGAACGTTAAGCTTTACTAACACAAATGTGCGATTTGCGAAAAACGGCCACTTTTGGCAAATGTGCGTAGTAAAGCTTAACGTTCTCACTTTAAACTGCCAACAGTAGTTCATAAAATACTTTGAAGGGTTATCTAGGATTTGATAGTTGCAAAATTTTAAATAATGTCTCCGTTTTCTTTGAAATGATTTATTTAAAATGGGGGCAGCACTGGACCCCGGAAAATTTAGGTACGGCCTTAAGAACAGTACACGTAAATATTTGAAATTACGAAATAGTCATAACATCAGGCTTGTTTATTAACTAGACGTGCGGTTTCAATAAAATTGGCAATTAATTGAAATCCGTACAGATATCAAATGCACTTTATTTTATGTCTCATAAACTTTCACTGAATTTGCAGTGTTTAGAATTCCTTGCTCGGTTACAGAAAACCTTACATGTAGGTGTATTTTTTTACCTTGGGTATTTTTTTTAAATATCATTGTTCTTTTTGAATGGAACTGGTTAAAGACTATTGTTATCATTCAACCGGTTAAGATTGAATACTATTACACTATCTCGTCTTTATCCCTGAGCTTAAGTTTAGCTATTAAATTTATTACGAGTAAATATACCTACATCACGCGACTTTTACTGTTCTTATTTACGTATCATACGAGTATTTTATTGTTCCAAAGTAAAAATATACTTATAAAAAACTTTTCAAATCACCTGTGACCACTATGTGGTAGTTCTTTGTACTACCAGAACCATACAACGTGGAAGGAACATACCCGTAATAAATCGAACCACGGGCTAAAGCTAAAGTATAATGAAATTAAAATAACAGTCAAAAAACCAAAAAAATCGACATTCCCATACAAATCGCCCGGGCGGCTGCACACTTTTATAAGGAAATGCCGATTTTTTTTGTTTCTCGGCTGTAATTTTAATTTCATTAAACTATAATGATTAGTATACCGTGGTTTGGTTTATTACAGGTATGACCCTTCCACGTTGTATATTAACCACAGTAGTCAGAGGATTTAATCTACACTATTCACGCTGGTCAGACGGGTTGGAGTTGATGGTCATGAATGTTTATAAGCTTGTTCAGCTTGTGTTTCCTAAGTCGCCTTCTACGACATCCATGCGAAGACTTGGAGTGGTTCTATTCTACTCTGCCGGGAACCACACGGCCTCTATAAACTATATAATAATGTGTTATCAGATATAAATAAAAACTTTGTGTACGATACTTATAATATAAGTAATTTTTCGTGTGATTACCAGCCTCTACAGGTTGAAAAAGTAGTTCATAAAATACTTTTAAGGGTTATCCAGCACTTGATAGTAGCAAAATTTTAAATAATGTCTCCGTTTTCTTTAAAATGATTTATTTTAAATGGGGGCAGCACTGGACCCCGGAAAATTCAGGTACGCCCTTAAGAGTACAGTACTCTTTTAGTAAGCCTACCATATTTTATAATCATCATCATCATCAGGTCTTTTTAAGTCTCCACTGCAGGAGCTCGACCCTCTCTGCACTACCTGAGCCATATATCAGCCAGAGCAGTCAGAGGATTTGACCTACACTCTCCACGCTGGCCAGACGGGTTGGAGAGGTCTCACTGATGTTTATTAGCTTTTTTCAGCTTGTGTTTTCTAAGTCGCCTTCTACGACATCCACGGGAAGACTTGGAGTGGTCCTATTCTACTCTGCCGGGAACCACACGGATATTTTATAATAAAAATATTATTTTTCACTTTAAATACGGAACCGTAGACCGAAGATGGCCGGACTTGCTCCTAACTAGTTTGTTTACTCTGTCTGTAGGTACGTTTCAGAGATGTCGGTACTCTACTACAGGTCATAATTTAGCTGAAATCAAAACAGTAGCTTAAGTATGTCATAACCAGTCAATGTTCTTGAAATATTGTATGAGAATGTCTAGTTTGTATGCTACTTTGTATGACATCATCAGACTAGTTTGGTTGTTATAGTAGTTTGTCTAGTAGGTTTTCCATTTCCATTAGGTCTGGGAAAATCTTCTAGAATAGCAAAAAAAAAAATTAGAATTTACCAGCTGCTTCTCTTCAGGCGCATATCGTATAAGCCGATTGAGGGAATGGGCGAGATTCTGAGTCATGTTAAAAGGCAATGCGGATAGCAACTAATTCCCTCTATCTTGACGCCCACCATCACACTTAACATGGCCTTTGGGTCTTACGGACCAGGACTCTGTCTGCCCCGTTAGGGATAAAGACGTGATAATGAATCTGTATCTGTTATAGTTTGTCTCTCCTCTGTTATAGGTTGAATACAAGCCAATTTTGGTACAGAATTGTAGAATTTTGTTTTTTTGCCGCACTTCCGTATACGCATTATCATTCAAAGAAAACATTTAGTTTGGTGATCAAGTCAAAATGCATTAAATACAATTAGTTAAAAGTAAAGTGTGTAAGTTGATTACTAAGTTTAATCTATATATTAATTATTTTACTTTTCCAGGCAATATCTTCTGTATCGCTTTTTTTAATTTTTTCCAGACTGGTACTTGATTTTTTTAAATAATTACTTGTTATATCATATCATAGCTAACAGTTGGTCTTATTATGGAGCCAGAATGTGGTGGTCAAGCAAACCCATTGATTTTGACCTTGTATGTTTTGTTTTGAAAAGTTTGATTTTGTTTTCAGTAGATGATATTTGATGAAAAAGCAAGATACTCCCAGTAAAAGCTTGTACAAAGGTGAATTTTAAACTTGAATTTATTTCTCGATAGTCATTGTAGGTACTAACATTTATTGATGTATCTATAATATTAATATTGACGTTAGAGTAGTAATGCAATGCCCTTGCTTCTTTTATTCAGGAGTGCGGGAGTGTCCACGAAATCTAAATTTGGATACTGGAAAATAAATGTGAGTCACAGAGAGTCGCAAGCGCAACACAACAGCATATGTTACTAATCTTACGACAAACTTAAGACGATACACGGAGTCCAGTGCTGCCCCTATTCAAAATAAATTATTTGTAAGGAAACGGATATATATCATTTAAAATTTTAAGCTAGCAAAACTTAAATTACTAATATAATTTAAAAAAAAAAAAAACAAACTAGTATAATACCTAATTAAATACATTTATTCATCATCTCTTCTTCTTCTTCTTCGTCTAAGCGCGTTCCCAGTTGCATCCTCAGCTGTGCTACTTCGGAGCCCAGGGTGCGCTTTCCCGCTTCTTCTTCTCCAAATATAACATGCATGTCAATGGTCACCCAAGGATGCCAAAGACCTTGCGAAATGGAGAAGAAATAGCCGGAATAGTTTAAATGATTTGACTATAGCTTTACGACCGACCGCCTGCCTGACGTCAACCCTCTTTGGGAATGTATTTGTACGAAAAGTTTTATAACCGGCCGCCGCCCGACGTTAATCCCTGTTGGGAATGCAATTATAACACGAGATGTTAGTGCCTAGTCCTTTAGTCGCCTCTTACGACATCCATAGGAAGAGATGGAGTGGTCCCGGAACCACACGGGGTGTCACACTACATTTACTCATCATCATCCGAGCGTAATCCCGGTTGCTTCCTCAGCGGTAACGCTTCAGAGCCCGGGGTCCGCTACCTAAGCTAGGTGATTTGACGAGGTTACTGGTTTTTACACAGAGCGAATGCCGTCTGACCTCCGCAACCCAAAGGGTAGACTAGAAACAATCCTAGGATAGATTTAAACAAACGCTAGATGGCGTTCAGGACCCACAGCTTTGCGTGCTTCCGAAGCACGAAATCATCTTTCTTTTCGGATAATCAGTAGGTAATACAAGCCTGCAATATCCTAACCAGACTGGAAAAAACTTCTCTCAAAGCCCAGTGGGATTTGAACCCACAAAGCAAAGCCTTGACCACTGGACCACAGAGGCAGTCAAGGTATACTCACAAGAAGAATCACGTCTTTGTCCCTACGGATAGACAGGACCATAGATATAAAAGGACATAGGCCTCTCCCAAAATGACTGATATAGAGTGGCCTGCATCCAGCGCTTTCCAGGGACCTTGGTTAGGTCGTCTGACCACCTTGTGGGTGCGTGTCCCTTCCGCCAGTAGTCGCCATTCGAGAACCTTTTTGCCCCATCGGCCATCGGTTCGTCGCGCTTTGTGTCCCGACTCCCGCCTATTGCCACTTCAACGACCTACCCGCTGCGTTTTGTCAGTAGGTTTGGTTCTCCTACGAATTTTCTCATTTCTGATTCGATTACGTAGAGATACACCTAGTATAACCCTCTACTTAGCCCACTGACACTGAGTGAGCCTTTTTATGAGCTACCCTCGAACGGCCAAAAGTAGCCGTTTTTCTAAAATAAAGCTTTAACTTTCTCACTTTAAACTGTAAACAGTGGTTAATAAAATAGTTTAAAAGGTTATCTAGGTTTTAGCACAGAATAGATACTAATACTCCGTACAGAAGTCTCACTCAGCAAAGAAATTCAAAGAAATATCTACTCAATGTTGTTAGTGATACGGTTTAATTTAGCTCACATAAGAACTTAGCACCTCTTTGTTTAGATACCTAGACATCCATTGCAAGCCAATTTTATCCTTATGATCTAGACAATCGATTCGTATAATTGAATTTACCACCCGGAGGGGCCGCCTGCGCGCATAGTAATAATGTATACCTACTTACATTTTAGATACCCAAACGGGGAATGACACAGCCCTTGTTTAAGTAAAATTTTAAATGATATCTCCGTTACCTTACAAATAATTTATTTCAAATGGGGGCAGCACTGGACTCCGATTATTGTCTTAATTGTATAGACGACATATTATTTTTGTAATTTTCGTTGAAAAACCAAAATACACAACCGATTTTGATAAAATTTCTATGGAACTACCTGAGAAGTATACCCATTCAATGAAAAACAGTTAAAACTGATTTTAAAAACGCTAATCTCTTTATAATATATTTGCTCTTTATAAAATTAGTAAGTATAGACACAGGAGTATAGATTATCTGATTTGTAAAATTCCTTAAATTAACACTTTTAACATCCCGTTTCAGCTTCCTCCGCTTAACAAAATAAACGGAAACAATACAAAAAGTCCATTTAGTTTATAAAAAGCTCTTCAACACACTCCACTTTTAAATATAAAAGTCGTCCTGAAAAGAATATATATATCAGTGAACCGAAATAGACGCATCCGCGTTGCATACAAAGTAGCACCGGTAATGCAGATACATTATCAGGTCTTTATCCCTAACGGGGCAGACAGAGCCCAGGGCCGTAAACCCCAAAGGCCACGTTTGGCGTTGGTGGGCGTGGAGATCATCATCATCAGGTCTTTTTTAGTCTCCACTGCAGAAGCACGACCCTCCACGCCAGAGCAATCAGATGATTTGGTCTACACTCTCCACGCTGGCCAGACGTGTTGGAAAGGTCTCAGTGATGTTTATAAGCTTTGTTTAGCTTGTATTTTCTAAGTCTAAGTCTAAGTCGCCTTCTACGATATCCACAGAAAGACTTCATCATTTGGTCTTTTTTAATCCTCACTGCAGGAGCACGACCCTCTCTGTACTATCAGAACCATACTTGGACAGAGCAGCCAGAGTATTGGCCTACACTCTCCACGCTGGCCAGACGGGTTGGAGAGGTCTCAGTGATGTTTATAAGCTTTGTTTAGCTTGTATTTTCTAAGTCGCCTTCTATGACATCCACGGAAAGACTTGACTCCTATTCTAGTCCGCCGGGAACCACACGGCTATGAAGTGAGAACACGGCGTGAAATGGAAAAGGGAAATTTAAAAAGTGATGGGTTGCTAGCTACATCGCTGCATTATTTATTTATTTATCGCCTATTAACATGATTCGAATTCTAGCTTCCCTTGATTAGCTTTTACGACGGACGCGGAAAGTTAAGCAACTAGGACATTTAACATTTTCAAGTTTTATCTAACTTGCATGTAAGTATGTTTTTTGAGTCAAATCTTGCAAGTTAATTTGGACCCACTTCCCGGTTTCTGATTGAGATGAAATTTTGTATGCTAATTTTTGCAGTTGACAATGCAACATTATTGTAACAAGAAGCTGATCTGATGATGGAGCTGGAAGGTGGCCATAAGAACCCTAAAATAAAACGGTGCAACTCTATCGAATTTGGGCATAGACATTTGTCTTGATAAGTAATTTGCAATAAAAGCTTGTACGAAAAACAAAATCAATAAAACTAATTTTTTTTCTTAAAGACTTGCTGCATAGTAAGCCCTGATTAATATTAAGGCCGTACCTGAATTTTCCGGGGTCCAGTGCTGCCCCCATTTAAAATAAATCATTTCAAAGAAAACAGACATTATTTAAAATTTTGCTACTATCAAATCCTAGATTAACTTTCAAAGTATTTTATGAATTACTGTTTACAGTTTATAATGAGAACGTTAAGCTTTACTACGTACAATTGCCAAAAGTGGCTGTTTTTCGCAAATGTGCGTAGTAAAGCTTAACTTTCTCACTTTAAACTGTACCTAAACAGTAGTTCATAAAATACTTTGAAGGGTTATCTAGGATTTGACATAATTTTAAATAATGTCTCCGTTTTCTTTGAAATGATTTATTTTAAATGGGGGCAGCACTGGACCCCGGAAAATTCAGGTACGGCCTTAAGTGAGATAATGTTTATAATATTAATTTATTTTAAATGCGAACAAGACCCAATGCATTCGATTCTCTCTTCCTAATGTGAATCAAGCCTGCGTTGACATACTAATTAATGGTCAGAAACTCGATCTGGTTTAAAGTACTACCTTTTTAGGAATCACAATTGATTCGAAACTTCAATGGGGCGCTCATATAACTAAACTTTCTAATAGGCTTAGCTCTGCGGCTTACGCTGTTAGGAGAATAAGACAATTGACAGATGTAGCAACTGCTAGACAAGTGTACTTTAGTTACTTTCACAGTCTAATGTCTTACGGGATACTTCTATGGGGGAGTGCAGCCGACATTCAGACTATTTTTCTTTTACAAAAAAGAGCAATTCGTGCTATTTACGGTTTAGGATCGAGAGACTCACTGAGGGAATTATTCAAGGAAATAGGTATACTTACTTTTGCATCACAATTCATATTTGAAAATATAATGTATGTAAGGAAAAATATTTCCATGTTCAATAAAGTAAGTGATTTTACAGATAGAAATTTACGTAATAAGAATGACTTAGTTAGCCCGTATTACAGGCTGAATACAGTCAGTAAGTCTTTTATGGGGAAGTGTATACTTTTTTATAATAAATTGTCAGAATCGGTCCTTGATATGCCAGACAGAAAATTCAAAGCTTATGTAAAGAAAGTACTTTGTGAGAAGGCTTATTATAGGACCGATGACTATCTTAAAGACAAAAAGGTCTGGCTTGAGCTTGGCGCGGGTCCCTCTTAAAGGTTTGTATACGTAGACATGTCATAATTTAGGTACATTGGTACATACTAAATTTACAAATTGACATTATTTTAAATTTCGTAATTCTTATAATTCAATTTAATTATGACATAATAAACAATGTAATCTCTGTCCATCTATATAACTAATTTTAAGTTTTTAGTTTGTTAGTTGACGTCTTTGGAGAAAACGTGCAGTGCAGTTTGTCGCCGCTTCTTCTGCACTTACGCCTAGGAAGCGGCGTAAACTTAGCTTTAAGTAACGATTTGACGTCAACATTTGTGCAAAACAAAACAAAGTGACTATTATTAAGAGATATTTTAAATATCCTATGATAATAAAGATATTTTGAATTTTGAATTTGAATTTGAATATGTTACAAGTAGAAATATATTTCGAGATATCTCGAGATTCGAAGCTATAAATAAAAATTTAGGTGGCGTGTCATTGGCCAAAGATTAGTTAAATCAGAGAATCAGAATAGAATATTTGTCTAGTAAATGTTTTAGGTAACTACTTAAGAGTTACCTTACCTTAGACATACCTAATCAGACTTTTCCATACCAACGTAGTCTACCTTTTATTTTAAAATGACATGTCAGTATTTTGTAATTTCAAAGAAATTGCATATATCTAGGAAGTAACTGGTTTTTGCCAGGCAAATATGAACTTGAAAGCAAATATAAGGGTGTAGAAGTTTTCCATACTGATGATCAAATATGATTTAATACACTATATTCTCTTTAAAGTTCATATTTGGACTATAAAAACCGTTATATGCCTAGATATACGTAATTTCTTTGATACTCGAGTTAAAAATTTTGCGGAACTCTGTCATGTCGTTTCAAAATTAAAGCTTGACGAGGTACGTTTGTATGGGAATGTCTATTCTGTCTAAGCCAGACGATTTAGGCTTATTTATTTTTTTGTTCTTTAAACATTAAACTACAACATATAAAAATGCATATTGCCTCAAATACCTTTTTTTGGAAATAAAAAAAATACTTTTAAAAATGTTGGGGCTGCTTTAGCCCCGCTACTCACCAGCCAGGTCTGCAGTTCCGTGTTGGGGTATAATAGGAGAGGTATGTGACAAGTTTTCAGCTTGCCTCAAATACCTACCAAAAAATTGGTGCCAGCTCTCGATCTATTTGGGTTGACCGGTACATAGCACGTTTTCGTCTATTTGGCCAAATTATTCAGGGCTGCTTGAAGCCCGTGCAGCGCTCGAAAAGCTAGATTAATAAATATTATGTCTTTGGTAATTATAATCTTTGAGCCACCAATACGGTGACACATACTGCGCTGGATTGGCCTCTCGCCAGCCTCAGACAGGTGAGCAATTGATATGTTTGTACCTGATGAACCCTGTGGAGCGGGGTAACTAATTTTGGGTGATTAGTTTATGAATGCGAGTTAAATTCGTAAGGAGGTAACTATTAACTAAAAGCTGGCAATTACTGCAAGTGGAAATGTAAATTTCACTGACTATTAAGAAATTATTCAAATTTGACAGAAACTCGGTATCCAGTTTTTTTTATTGGGGAATCCGAATCTTAACTTTTTTGGGATACAAGATGGCGTCTGGAAATTCATTTTTTGCAAAACATCATTTAATTAAATTTTAAGTGGTCATTAAGCTTTTGAGTTTGCAGTAAAAATAAGTAACCGAGTGTCCACGACACCCATTCCCTTGTTATATTATTTTGACGCACTTTTATAATTTAATCAGTTACATAGCAACGGTACATATAAGTAAATAGATCGATAAGCACAAATCACATAGAGGGAACTAGCCCCAAAGTTAGTTTTAAACTTGTTTTCTGGGACACACACAACACAACGATACTAAATTTTATAATTAATACAAAAAACGATATGCACGCAAGATCGAACAATTAGAAATAAGTCATTTCAACTTGTCCTATCTGGGGATCGAACCCAGAACCTCTGACTTGCAGACTGGCGTGGGTACCAATACCCCACAGAGCGGTGGTCGGCATTTTGTCGTGATTGCTTTGTATTCATCATCATCATCGTTTCAGTTGCATGACGTCCACAGCTTGACACTGGTCTTCTTCAAGGATTTGCAAAATAAGCTACTTACTCGTAGCTACCAGTTTTGCTAAATTTTCTTGAGATTGGTGTATCTATTCGGTATTATAGGGATACGTACCCAAAGGGTGCAAACGGGACCCTATTACTGAGACTCCGCTGTCTGTCCGTCTGTCCGTCTGTCACAGGGCTCTATCTCTTGAACCGTAAAAGCTAAACACTTGAAATTTTTACCGATTATGTATTACTGTAGCCGCTATAACAACAAATACAAAAAATAAAATAAAGTTAAAAATTAAAGGGGGTCGTCATACAAAAAACGTGTTTTTTTAACGTTTTAAAACATTGTACGGAGGTACGGAACCCTTCATGTACGAGTCCGTCTCGCACTTGCCCGTTTATTTTTAATTTCAGACGCCTTGATTAAAATACCTTCTTTAGTTTCAGTGTTTGAAGTCCAAAATGAATAGAAATGTTTGAATTAACATAACAGGCTAAGTAAATATCCGTTTCTGTCAGGATCGTTAGTCGTCGCATGCAATAGGCAAGAGACATAAATAGACCTTTATGAAAGCGAACTCGGAGTACACTTTCATGAATTTCAGTGAAATATTCTAAATGTATTTAATTATAATTCAACTAATTCATCAATTCAGTTTCCCTTTGCTGGACAAATGAATCTATGGGGGATAGCATAATGCCGGGTATCCTAGGTCCTTCGTATTGAGTTGAGTCTGTACTTACTTATATTTCACTTCATTTTAGCGCATTTTCGATTGCATCCTCAATCCTCAGCTGTGCTGCTTCCGAGCCCGGGGTGAAATTTCCCGCTTTTTCTTCTCCTAATATTAGGTCCTTACATATGAAATTGCCGTTCAGTATCAAAAAAGTGAAACAAGTTTTTTTTAATGAAATTATTATTTAATCAATCGAAGTATGCGCCGTTGTTATCGATACACTTCCGCCATTTTATAGGCAGATCATTGATACCTTTGGAAAAAAAATCCTAGCAGCGAGAGTCTATGAACTGTTTGAAGGCGGTTTTGACTGCCTCATCAGATTTGAAATTTTTTCCTTGTAAAAAGTTATCCAAATTTTGAAAAAAGTGGTAATCGGTTGGGGCAAGATCTGGAGAGTATGGTGGGTGACGCAGAAGTTCCAGTCGCAGCTCCTCTAACTTGGCGATCGTTTGATGTGCAGTGTGTGGTCTAGCGTTATCCTGAAGGAGCAGTGGGCTAGAGCAATTCATCAGTCTCAGTTGTTTAATGGCGAGCTTTTCCATCATTGTTTGCAATTGTTGGCAATACAAGTCTGCAGTAATCGTCTGGCCTGATCTCAAGAAGCTGTAGTGGATAACAGCAGCACTGGTCCACCAAACACTAACCAGAATCTTCTTTTTGGTCAGTTTTCGCTTAGGGAAAGGTTTTGCCGGTTCTCCAGGGTCAAGCCATTGTGATGATCGCTTCCGATTGTCGTACAGGATCCATTTCTCATCACAAGTCACGATACGGTTCAAAATCCCCTCATTATTGTGGCGATTAAGCAAAGAAACGCAGCAAGCAACGCGTGTTTGTTGGTTTGCTTCAGTCAATTCGTGCGGTACCCACTTTTCGAGTTTTTTAATTTTTCCGATTTGGTGCAAGTGGATAAGTATCGTTTTGTCACTTACGCCGAAGGCTGCTAATTCAGAAGTGGTTTGAGATGGATCCGCTTCCACTATCGCCTTCAATTCTTCGTTATTCACTTGAGTATCAGGTCGTCCACGAGGCTCATTGTTTAAATCGAAATTTCCAGAACGGAAACGTTGAAACCAAAAACGCACCGTTCGTTCGTTAGTGGTTACTGGTCCATACACGTCGTTAATTCTTCGAGTCGTTTCTGCAGCACTGGTGCCACGGTGGAACTCGTATTCGTAAATACCGCGAATTTTCAATTTGTCCATAGTTGTTGTTATAGCAATGTTGAAACTCAAACAAATGATGTTAAAACAAATGAAATACGAATTTTAAAACAATATTTTTCTGGCTTTATTTCGAAATAAATTTGAATTTGGAATTCCTAATGAAACGCAAGATATTTGATTAAGGATAGGATAAAGTTGCCAGTATTGAAAATCGGCAATTTCATATGTAAGGACCTATTATATATATGAATGTCAATTATCATCCAAGGATGTCGAAGTTCTTGCAATATTAAGAAGTTATAGTCGCATCAGGCGACTAAACGTCTTAACACAAACATGTCGTCTTCTTACGACATCTACAGGAAGTGATGGAGTGGTCCTATTCTAGGCCAGCAGCCACACACACGGCAATACTATACTTACCTATACAGGGTGACTTTTTATCCACCAGCCAAATTTTTGGAGCACGTTCAGTCTATGATACTAAACTACTTTCTGTAAAAAAATGTATTGAAAATAGATAAAAATTTTTCGTCCTCCCATACAAACTCAGTTTGGCTGAGCGCCAATCTGTATGGGAAGGCGAAATTTTTTTATCGTTTTTCGTTAACTGTTTTTATGGAAAGTAGTTCAGTATCATGGACTGAACTTGCTCCAAAACTTTGGCTGGTGGTTAAAAAGTCAGCCTGTACTATCTTACAAACCACATAAGAAGCAATCACATGTTTTTAAAACAAATGAGCTTTACATTCGCCATAAAGAACAAAGTAGAGTGTTAGACACTAAGCGATCGTTATTTTGTTAGCGCTGTTAAAGTCGATTGAGATTTACACCAAACGTTTATTGTCTTCAGAGCCGACATGTTGGAACGCTGGAAGATTTGTTTTGAAGAGGAGTTTTGGTTAGTCAGAGGTGTGCTCACACCAGAAACTATCCGCGTCTTTCTTTTATTTGCTTTTTAACCGACTTCAAACTAGGAGGAGGTTATCAATTCGACTGTATGTTTTTTTTTACTTTTTTTTAAATGTAGGTATGCTTGTTACGCGATATCTTTGCCAATTGTGAACCGATTTTGATGATTCTTTTTTTATTAGAAAGCTTTACTACCAAGTTGGTCCCATTTTAATTTGGTGGAGATATGATGAAGTACTTTGGAGATATGGAAGAAACTCCTTAAAAAAATGGAAGTCGGTTTTTTTTTTTAATTTAATGATCTTATATTTATTTATTTATTTCAAACTTTAGTTACCAAAACAAAATGGAACAAAAGGTAGACTTAATGCTCATGGCATTCTCTACCGGTCAACCTTCGGGATTAAAAAGAAAAATCTCTCGTGGTACTTAATTGTAACTTGAATATTTATGTGTACGCTACACATAAATATTCAAGTTACAATTCAGTGTTATACCTAACACATTAAATAATAGAAATAAGTGTAAATATATACATTTAGGCAACTTGTCAAATCTAAAACCACGTAGTATTGACTAATACATTCGAACAAGTAATTATTTAAAAAATATTTTTAGAAACGAGCTTTTGTCTAAAACAACGAAATTAAAAGTTTAAAAACTCTGGTAATGATGTTTTATCACAGAGAAGCCGTGGCGACCTTCCTTGCTTTCATCATTGTTATCATAATATTGCATTATCACCCAAATTACATAAGTATGTGAAGTTTCAACTCAATCGAATAATGGTAAGTGGGTCTTATTTAGCTTGCAAGATTCGATTACGGACACAGACAACGAGACAGGTGAAACTAAATAAATGCTTGTAGATTAAACTTCCCCTTATTCGCTAGCTTTCTATTTTAAAGTGACATTAATTTTGCAAACAGTAATTATTATCGTTAACATGGAAGTTATAATTATTAATAAATATTAATAATAAAATTACACTCACGACATGAATTATTGATCATTTGTACATTCTTATTGGCAACAATTTATAATTATTATCAAGCTTGCCAAATCATTTATCTTTTATCTATTATGACTAGAATAAATACTTATACGATGACAGTTGGGGCATACTTAAAAGTTCTCGAATGATGGCCTATGCAGGCAGGAATTTATATCAGATATATATCCTATACCAGATGTGTTAATTTACCTTATTGTAATAAATATATTACATACAATAATCACTTATTTTTGTATTCCAAAAAATGAACTATAGCAACCCATCACTATTTTGATTCCTTTTTCTACCTTCTCGCCCGCCATCACGCTAAAAGTGGATTTTGGGTCTTGCTCTGTCTGCTTAGAGCCACAAATCCCAAAATGCTCTGTCTGCCCCATTAGTGTGTGTATGTATGTCTAAGTTGGTAAATCAAAATTTAATTTTTTACTTCACCTATTCTCGGGGACTCCAAGCTTAAGAACAACACAATCATTAATGATGATGCCAATAAACCGACCCATTTACCCTATTTACGTTCAATACATTGCCGAGCGACTTAAAATAGACAATGCACAGTTTATGTAAATCGTATTCGAGTCCCGCACATATTCACAGTACATATTACAATAGTAATTTGGTTAATTGTTGTAAAGTCTTATTCACACTTTATAGTTATAATATTTCAATATTTGTCTAGCGATGTCAGAGTCCGGAATACCAGTTACAATCAAACAATGCATTTTCGCACAGATCCACGCATCGGTATAAGTTAATTCAGTTCGAAAAATCGGACACCAGTGTTGACTCTGTTGACCACACACAAAAAACAAACAATAGTTCTAATCTTTGGTCTTCTTCTCGTCTTATCGGACTTACGGTAGCATCCTGTGTTGCTTTCAGCAATCCTAGGTTAATAGGAGGTGCAAATTATGTAACTTATATGAAAAAGAAAAAATATTAAGATTTTTCCATACAGAAAGAAAAATCTCTGTGGGAAGATGGCACAGAATACATTAAAAGTACAAACAGAATGGAATCTCACAGCGTCTCCCCTAATTTGGTGTCCCCGCACCTCTCCCCCGTTCTATGTGCTCCTTTATGCGCTCTAAGACAGGGTTAGTTGCTAGCCGCACGCAATTCGCGAGGTGTCTTGAGAACTGTTAACCAATGGTAACCATCATGGTGAGAAGATGCGCATATAATAATTGTTTATCCACCGAATACAATAAAGAACGTTTATTTCATAGATCTCCGAGTGATGAAAACAGGTAACCAAAGCAACAACATAATTTCACGTTATTACATATAAAACTGAGTATTTTTTACGTCATAGTGTTTTCAAATCTCCCGGTATGAAAAGATATAATCGTAAATATGTCGAACTCGTTAGTAGGTAAGTATTAAATTAATTCTGCGGGGCGACCCTGAGTATAAAACTTACACAATGACGAGTGTACAGATATATGGTTTCGTTTGTAGTAGTAGTAGGTATATATGTTACTCTGACTCTAGGAAGTGTCATACTCATACCTGTGCTGATGGTCAAATATGATATAATACACTATATTCTCTTTCAAATTCATATTTTGACTGTGAAAACAAGTTATATGACTAATTTCTTTAAAATTACAAAATTTTGCCGCAATTTAACAAAATAAATGCTGGACTACGTTTGTACGGAAAAGTCTGATTCTGTCTAGGGTAAGGGGACTCTTAAGCGGTTGTAGTGCCAAAGAAACTAAGAAATATAACAAGAAGAAGAAGCGTTTGGTGAAAACCAGGATCAGTTGGTAACATTAGGCATAATGCAGAAATCCCGCTTTATGACCGGCCGCTGCCAAGAATTCCAATTGTTACCCCGTACCGGTTATTTTGGTTCGCGGCGAAATAAAATTGTTTGCTAGCTGGTTTTATCGCTAAACGTCGTTTGTACTAAATATATATCACCGATCGTCAAATGTACGCACATTTTGTCAATCTACACGTGTACAATGTCAAAGTGTTGCATCATATTTAAATTAATTTATATTTTTCTCGATTCTTATAAATTTTTATAGGCTACAGCTTTTCCATCATTTGAGTTTGAGCTAACATGCATTTCCAAATCTATATCAATATAAATACTAAGTAGCTTTAAAACAAAGCTATAGTAGATGGGGCAGAAAGGTCTCGGCCACGTACCGGCAAACACAGCGTAGGGCCCCCACCTGGTAGGTGGTCGAACGACCTGAAAAAGGTTGCATGCAGGCCGCTGGACGTAGGCCGCTTTCGATCGGTCGTTTTAAAATCCTTAGGAGAGGCCTCTGACTTCCTGTGGCTGATATGATGATGATGATAAAACAAAGTCGCTTTTCGCCGTTCGTCCGTCTTCATGTATATAAGTATGTTCGCTTAGATCTTTTAAACTACGCAAGAAATTATTCTTAAGCGAAAACACACTAGGTGTGTTTTTAGAAGTCAAAGTGTTTATGCGAATTTATCAATAGATAGAGTGACTCAAGCGGAAGGTTTACATTATAAAACATACCGGCGGGCCGCTAGTTCTAAATAAAAAACCAAACAAGAAAACTTTGAAATTTAAATTTTTTTCGCACAAGCTTTTATTGTGAGGCCCCTTCGACGATACAATGTGAGGCCCTAAGAACTTATCAAGACAAATGTAATAAGCCCAAACTCGTCGTTCCGTCGTTTTATTACAGGGTTCCTATAGCTACCTTCCGGCTCTATCATCAGACCAGCTTCTTGTCATAATAATATTGCATTGTCATCTGAATACGTTAGCATACAAAATTTCATCTCAATCAGAAACCAGGAAGTTACTCAAATTTAGGAAGTTAAACAAGCCTAATAAAAGCTTGTAAAAATGGTCTATCCTCCCTTCTTTCGCCTACTGTTGAGCATATGCTCTCTTCGTCACCTCCGCAGATTTTTCAGTACGCAAATATTTACAGTAATCCACCATACTGATTATCTTCTCCAAGAAACAAGGCTACTACAAAAATAGATTTCCGAACTCTCAAACTTACATTTGATCAGCTGATCACGAATTTTAACGGAAGTTGGTTTACTTCGATTTTTGTTTTGCTAAATTACTTCATACCTATATCTTTGGTTTCCTACTTACGTAAAGATTTGTTTATTCTAATATCGATGTTGCGTTGATTTGATTGATTAACACGGCGCGTCGATTTGACGAGCATTGCTCTTTAATGACAATAAATTATCTTTAGACCAAATATGCCTGATGTCGTTCCAAGTGTAGAAGCAAAAGCGGACCTTGAGATCCAAAGCAGTACAGCTAATGATGTAACGGCGAACGCGCTAAACTGGAAAATCAATATTCAAACGACAAATTATTTCGATTACAACTGTTTCTATCATATCAGCGTATTCATATACAGATCCGTGGCGGATTCCCAGTTGCAACCTAGATGTAATGCTATGAAGCCGAGAGTCTGCTTTTCGAATTTTGCTTCTCCAGTTCGCACGGTCTTGAGTATTCTTGGTTGTTAGACCATTGGCATGAATATCATTCTTGACGACGTCAAGCCAGCTTTTCTTGGGTCTACCACGTTTGCCGGTTTAGTTGATTGCGACTATTTATCCTTATTTATTATAACCTTTAGTTGCCTTATCTTAACATTATCCAAAGTATACTATTTCGTACAAACCACCCACATCAGTCTCTTACTTACCAAAACATAATAAAAAGCGATGTTTACTACTATCCTTTCATTTGTATGTCGTCATAAAACCACAAGTTTACTTCCATTTAAATGTTTAGTGAAACAGACAATCTTATTGAAGGTAAGTGCAATCTCCTTAGTGATGAGTGTTTGGCTTTAAAATAATGCCAATGAAATCAAACTGGTAGAGAAAATAGAATAAAAATTGCCAATCACTCAATAAAATAAAAACTTCAGCAAAAAGAAATACTTAGAGTAAAGGATCGTGGGTCGTGCAAAACCAAAGAACAGGCAAGAAAACAGATTAGCAATACGATTCTACTCGTAAATAAGAACAAATTTGAGGACTGCAAGACAACCTATTTGTGCATGTTGACGCACAAGAAACACAAAAAGTAAATAGCTATCACCTAGTGAAAGGATCTAAATTTATTCTAGATAGGATAAATTAAAGGATCCCCTAGGTGTTGTAGAATACATATAAAAATACTTAACTAGGACATGATAATGTTCTGTGTACAAGGAAGTTAAAATTAAGACGACTAAGATCCTTGCTTTTTTCTACTCGTAAACCTATCATTACTAGATACGGTACCTGATAAGTTTTTCGTTTTACAGTTTTCTTTGTTTTATTGATTCGAATAAGATTTAAAACTATTCAAATTTAGCATACATACACGATTTTAGCCTTTACGGTGTGATCAGAATCAGGGCTCGTAATTACTTAAGACTATATTTTGAATGTTTAAGTACACCCTCATCTTCTAAATTTATGTATTCGCTTTCCTTTTCTCTATCATAATTTATTGTTTATATATTGTATGTATGTATATTATATGTAAGTACGTATATAAGGTATGTGTTTGTTTATTATATGTAACTATATACTAGATATATTTGTGATTTAAGTGTTGAACTTATTTAAATATTTAACTTATGGTTAACTGGGATATGAACGCTTTTAACGTTAAGTCCGCCAATCGTAAATAATTTTATACTGTGGGTCAATAAAGTTTCAATAAATAAATAAAATGCTTTCTCTAATATTAATACATACATACAAAATACATTGACATTAATTTTCATTTAGTGTTTGCAATTATCTAATGCAATCTCGTAAGCAATAAGAACATTAAATTCTAATTAATTAAATTAACTTTCAAAATTAATAATAATCACTTCGCGTCATTTTATCCCACATCTGCTCACCTCTTTTACACCCACACACTTTCATGAATTCATTCAACCGTTTCATTATTACAAACTTCACCTCGCACATCTTCCACTTGCACATTTCAGTCACATTTGCAAACACCATTACATAAAATCAAAATTTTCTGCACGTTGGTCATGATGATTTTCAAAATGAAACAATTATTATTATTTTTTGCTTTTCTGATTCATTCTCATGTCACAGTATCCTCCAAACGAAAAAAATATTAATACGAATCTCTAAACTCTTCGAAAAAGATAATTTTCAAAATCTCGCAAATGATTTTTTCTTTGAACTTCCGAGTCGTGCGCATCCCACCACATCTAAGAAACGAAAAAGCGAATTATTTGTTACGCAAACACGTGCTAAAGAGAAAAGCAAAAGGAATCTCGACCCACATTGGCGTGCGATCTTTGTATCCAGAAATAGACGAGCTGAAATAGTCCGCAGGGCATGCGACGGAATTAGAACGACTTTTGTTAACGTGTCGCTGGTGGCGCCGAGAGATAAGATTTGGTGTAACTATACACCTTGATTTGTCTACTAGTCACCTGCCCTAGATTCGCATAGGTGTTAATTATTGTCTATATGCTTAAGAATTGTTAGGTGTTCTATTGTTGCAAGAATTCTTAGAAATATAAATTCTTCTAGAATTTATAACGAATCTTATCTGCATTTTAAAAGAAAAGTATCATTAGAATAATGTAATATTCAATAGAAATTTTTAATCTTATCGTCGTAATACACCGTAATACTAATACATATAACATGCCAAATATTCGGGTAACAAATTCAATAAATCGTTGATATTATACAAAACAAACCTTTAGAAAAAACCAGGATCATTTCCTCACGCAGGTCTACTGGAAGAAATTTCGTTAGAAAGAAGTTGCACCTGTAAGATTTCAAGTGTAGGTATGTACTAAAGAAGAATAATTGCTTATAATTTCAGGGCTTAGTGCCCTGAAATCAAAGGAATAAATCTAAGAAAATGAAAAAGAGATATAACTTGAGGCAAGAACGCTGGCTTGACGTAGTCAAAAACTATATGCGTGCCAATGGTCCAAGGATGCTCAAGACCGTGCGAAGAAGAGAAGATAAAGCTGGAAAGCGGACAACCAGGCTTCACAGCATTACAAATGAGGATGCAACTGGGAATACGCTGATATGAGAGAGGGAGAGAGGAACATGAGGCAAGAGGATGAAGAAGTCCAGCAGTGAAAGACTAGTGGAAAACACTAATGGAAAACTAGTCATTGTATTTAACTCGGCCCCTCAGATGTGTTGAGTTGTGACCGATACGGGAGACGTTGCCTGGCATACTTTATATTTGTTCGGACGGAGTAGGCGTTACGGAAGACGATTTATTGAGGTCGTGTATTTTTCAGACAAATATAGAAACTTTACAATTGAAAACGCGAAACGTGTTGAAAAGCTTACAGTCAACTATTTATTTACCAAGGCTTGATGCTGATGAATCTTTGTTATACACATATACAAATGTAACAAGTACAATAGCGAAGTTAATCTTAAAAGCATTTCAGTCAAACCTTTGCGTCGATTGGAGAGCTTTTGTGGGTTAGTTATATTTCTATTAGGTATTTTCTTTTGACTATCGTCTTTTTAGGTCAAAAATACACTTTAGACGAGTAATTATTGTAAGCATCTAGGAAAGGGCTTCAATGAAGTTTAGTATGTAAGGGATTTTGGGGTTCAACTATCTAGCTAGATTTAATTTTAAGAAAATTTCGTTTTCTCCGTTAGTTAGTTAAGATCTTTATTGCATCAAAACATAATGATACAGAGTAATAGATTAAAGAAAACAGATGTCAAAAGGCGGCCTTATCGCAGCTGCAATCTCTTCCAGGCAACCGAGGTACTTGGACTACTCCGTGTTCCCGGTACACATGTACTTTTATTTATATGAAATGAAACGTGAAAATAGTGCTGCCTTTGATTTTTGTGCAGTGATGGTAATTAAATTGATGACGCCATTTATTAAAAACATTTGCATAGTATTATTTCGACAAACGTTTTAGTATCAATCTCATTAAATGTTTGTAATAGTGTTAAAAAATAGTTTAAATAAATATTCTTTTTCTGTTCTTGTACTTCGTCATATTTTTTTAATTAAGTACATGCTTAACATCAAAGCAATCAGCACTAAAATTTCCTGACTCATTTAAGTTAAAACTGTGGGAAAATAGTTTTGCTCCACCCCTAGGGTTTATTGCTCCTGCAGAGTCACTGCCTCGTGGCCGCGACCAGCCATGGCCAGTTTGGAAGTCACTTAACAGAAACAATATACAAAGATGGGGCTTTACCGACAGGGCAAATTATAACCCTCAATGTGTTTGCGGCTGACCCAGGCAGACGATGCCGCACCTCCTCCGCTGTCCCTCATGTCCTGCTGCTGTGTGCTGTGGCCTCCTTCTGGTCGGGAGCAATTTAATTTAACACGTAGGTATACTTATAAGTTTCATTAATGAATGAATTAGGTACATTCTAAACATACTCAAAGATGAACCCGTACACTTGCTATATCAATTCAAATAAACATTTTAATATTTATATTTTATTTAATTCACAGCAATCAATACTCAAAGTTTATGTCATGGTTTATGATTGACTCGTTTCATTTCGCATAAACCTCAAAATTCTCGGATACAAATCCCTACTGTTTATGTTAATTTTATTATTTTGTTTATAACTATAAAATGATAATTTATAGATGGTCTATAAATTTATCAAAGGCTTCTTACGCCTTCAATTTTGCTATGATATGATGCAAAAAGCAGGTGCTCTTAAAGTTTATCCATGATGATCTTTCATTTATTGACATTGGATCATATATTAAGACTGTGTTAATAGAAATAACTACATTAAAGTCAAATAAGTTTAATGCCCGCCCACAATACTATGCACCAACCATTTTTTTTTCAAGTGCCTACATTCCTCTGCATGCACTGGTTGTCTGGAGGAGAACGCTCTGAGCGATAAGACCGCCCATTGTACATGTATACATTTTTTTCTATTGTATTATTTTGTTAACTTTAGTATTGGTGCAATAAAGAGTTTTCATTAATTAAATACTTCACAATTTTTCGTTTTCAGTTCAAGCTGTTCTTTTATGAAAGTCATTACCGGGCAAACTTTTGATAAATACTAGTCAGTCCACATCTAGGGAAATTCATATTCGAACCAGACGAAGTGAGAGGTCAATAGTTAAGGTGATAAGTGTAGTCAACTGGAAGCTGGAGTGCCGCCACCACGCAGTCTCAATGTGAAGTTGGCGTAAATAATATGGCAGTCTATTAGGGCGCGGCCACAGAATACATAAGAGTCAAACAGAATGGTATCTCACAGCGTCTCCCGCAAATTGGTGTCCCCGCACCTCTCCCCCGCACTTTGTGAGCTTTGACAGCTCCAAACCAGGGTTTAATTACTAGCCGCACGCAATACGCGACGTGTGTTATCTTGAGAACTGTCAACCAATAGTAACCATCATGGTGAGAAGGTGCGCGTATAATAATTGTTTATCCACCCAATACTCTAAAGAACGTATATTTCATACATTTCCAAATGATGAAAACAGGTAAGCAAAGCAACAATATAATTTCACGTTATTACCCAGCAACCATCTTGATATATATACCCTTCTCGCTCTCTCGCATTGGCGGGAGATACACAAGAGCGAGATTGTAACTTACCGGATTGCTAATAAGCAATCCGGTAATATTACATAGGCTCCTCGCTCACAGGTAATCACATACACGCAGATGCTAACTAGATTTCCGCGGGTTATAGTGCTAAATGCCATTGTTGACAATGACAACTTGACATGCTGTGCGTGTAATAAGCGTGATAAACATTTGTTTATTTTTATTGAATTTATTTATATAATTACCGTATAGTTTTGCGCCAAATATGCAAATTACTATATTACAATAGTGAATTAGTGAAATTAGTGCGTTACATTATAAATGACTCAATAATAATTAGTAAAGTGAACTAATGGTGAAATGAACAATGGACATAATGAAAAATATTTGTGAAGTGATATTATGTAGCTGTTTTCGACTTTTCTGTAACATTTAATACATATAAAACAGAATATTTTTTACGTCATAGTGTTCGCAAATCTTCCGGTATGGAAAAATATAATCGTAAATATGTCGAACTCGTTAGTAGGTAAGTATTAAAATAATTCTGCGGTGCGACCCTAAGTATAAAAGTCACACATCGACGTGTGTACAGATAAATTGTTTCGTTAGTAGTAGTAGTAGGTATACATGTTACTCTGAATCAATGGAGAGTCATACCAGTGGCGCGGCTCCACAAAAGCTGAGGTCATCTGAGGTGTCGTTTTTTAAAACCAATAGGATTTCTTAAAATATTACGTCGCGTCTTCACTTGACTCGCGTACCTACTTATTAGTTAGAGTATTAATCTTTTTTATTACAAGCTTTTATTTAGTTTCACCTGTCTCGTTGTCTGTGTCCGTTATTAAATCTTGCAAGCTAAATTAGACCTACTTTCCATTATTTGATTGAGTTGAAAATTCACATACTTATGTAAGTTGGGTGACAATGCAATATCATAGTACCAATTACCTTAGATCATGATGAAGCCGGAAGCAACATAACCCGCCTAGTTTGGGTTCAATTGATTCGTCTTGAGGATCACTTTAAATGGTTTAGATAAAAGCTTGTAACGATGCTGCATGCATCATGTTCAAACCTCCTTTCTTCATCTCATCATGTCCGCTTTTTATTCTTCATTTCATTTCAAATTCCCTTTCATTCCATTTTCAAATCATTGACTGATCCCTTTTAACTCATTCCACCATCATCTCTTAAGCTGATCACTTGCTTCTCTCTATCTGTTGTACCTTAATAAATGAAATATTATTTTTTTATACTCGTATGTAACAGTCAGTATCAGATAATAAATTTCATATAATCCATCGTTTATCGAGTCTCTATTCTCTACTTCTCCTACTATCTTCTATGTGGGAACTCACCTAGAGCGCCGAGGCAGGTCGAGGTCCCACAAGCTTGTTTTTAACAATAGTTCTTAAATTGTTCGGTACTTGTCACTTGTTGGATTGTACCTGCATGAATTCGTAAAATATGAGATAAATAAAGATCATTATCAACATCGTCAGCTTTCATAACCCGATTGTTGGACACAAGCCTCCTTAAAAAAAGCAGGTATACTTGTTGAGTTTCTCATTCATTTCGTTTGTTTTTCAAAATCCAATTTGAAATACTTTATGATCATAGGATATTTCAAATGGTTTAAGAATATTCATTTTATTCATGATTTCATATTAATAAAATAATTGTAGATGTCAACATCTCGCAAAATATTACATTATTTTTGATTTCCACCAATCTCTTACATTTACAATTTTGCCCACTTATTTTCTAAATAAGTCAAAAATATCAAATACTACTTGAAAGAAATTGGATTCCATTCATGTCTGATATTGACATGTCATATTTCAGGGACAAATAACTAAAACAAAATTAAATTAGATTTATAATAGTATACAGGTACTTATTAGTTTGATTTTCAAACTCAGCTTAATTTTCAGGTAACACATCCTCAGTCTCATTTAGTTAACTGACCTGACATGACTCAGCCTTAGTAACACAATCCACCTCACAACCGACTTTTGCCAAATCTATTCTTAATAACACATCTGCACAATCAACTTTAAACTTTATTTTATCACCAACAAAATTTAAATTCGCTCAGCTCGGTTCTGCCAAATGTTTTACAGGAGTTTGAACTTTGTTACCAAGAATATTGTGTTCATAATTGAAGATAGTTTGGATGTATTATCAGGTCCTCAAAGACGTCACTTTATAATAGATCGAACGTAATTGAATGTCACAGCTAGATTAGACTAGAATAATCTAGGTTTACTTGCAGATAGAAATCTATCCAGATATGTGACTATGTTTTAAGGTTTGGCAGTCAATGAAGAAGGAAAACAAGTCTAAAATAAGCGAACGAGATTTTTTTTTCGGTGGCACAAATCGGTCGGTTGTCCGCCTATGGGATGGGTTGACGTCATAATCAAAGTCGTGGGTTGCACCTGGATGAGAGCATAACGGGCTGGAGCGCGATGGATGGCGTTGACGAAGAGAGGGCAATGCTCAGCAGTAAACCAAAGACGGGCTGAGATGATGCTGATGGTGATGGAACAAATCCGAAATAATTATAGATAGATAAGACGTTTATTTGTAGCCATAGTCACACACATTCAGAAAATACACAACATAAGGACATAATACAAAACATAAGAAAACACGGGAACATATATCAATATACATATTTGTATTTGTGTGCTACAGCAATCCAGAAAGGTATAGGTGAGAATACAATACTCGTACCCTTTAATGCACAAAAGAAAAATACAGACGATAATTAGCCCAAGACTACACGAAAAGTAGTTTCTTTTCAGTAAAAAGGACTTTCTCTATTAGTTTATTAATATAAAATACTAACTAATTTAACTTTTTCGTATATCGTGTGATTAACAGTTTAATTTTGAATACATTTATTTATTGCATTATATTAGTTCATGATTGGTTATTTATTTTATTATACCATGGTATTCCCTTACTCGTAGAAGGTGACTTAAGAAACACAAGCTTAACAAAGCTATATAACTATTAATATTATAAAAATCAATAAGACCTCTTCAACCCGTCTGACCAGCAGCGTGGAGAGTGTAGGCCAAATCCTCTGACTGCTCTAGCTAATCTGGTAGTACAGAGAAGGTCGTGCTCCTGCATTGGAGTCTAAAACAGACCTGATAATGATTGACTTATTATGGTTAAGATTGCTGTAATTTATTTATCCATAAGCGATACATAATTACCAAACAACTGGGTTATTCTTGTTCAATCTTCATCATTTTAAATTCAAAACAGATGAGTCAACGGTTCCTCAAATACGAACTCATCGTCCAATAAGCGAGGTTTTGTTTATCAATGGGTAGCGGCCAACGTCACCCTGGAGATGCTCCAGTTGGATGTCTCTCAGAGAGAACGTTTATTATAGCACAGGTGATAACGCCCTCGAATTTAGAAACGACCTGTTCTTTTTTATTTTCTAAAATTATTCCAAACTCGGCGGCTGGTTGGTGATCGGTCTAACAGCGCTGTTACCTGTTCTCTGTCACATATACAACGTAGAAGAGACATACCCGTAATAAATCGAACCTCGGTCTATAGGTACTAGATCATTATAGTATAATGAAATTAAAATAACAGCCAAAAAACTAAAAAACATTTCGGCATTTATATAAGTACGAGTATAATATATACAAAATATACTAAAACTGTTTTAAAGGTTAATTCTGTCTATGATACTGAACAACTTTTCCCAAGGATTGTATCAAAATATGGAAAATATTTTTTAGCTTCCCATACAACTTGACCGATCAGCTAAACAGAGTTTGTACGGAAAGCAAAAATATTTTTCATATTTTGGGAAAGTTGTTATGTATCATGGACTGAATTAACCATTGAAATAGTTTTAATATATTTTGTTAGTTGTTATATACAGAAGTGTGCAGCCGCCCGGGCGATTTGTATGGGAATGTCGAATTTATTTTTGGGTTTTTTGACTGTTAATTAGTTATTTTAATTTTATTATACTTTAGTGTTCAGTATAGTCCGTGGTTCGATTTATTACGGGTATGTCCCTTCCAAGTTGTAAGTTCGTTCGTTATGGTGTATTCTGTCGGCATGCCACAAAGTCGGCGTATTCAAATGAGCCTGTGCCGACAGTATGCCAACGATTTGAACGAACTAATTATACTTTCTTTACTCGTACCAAGGAAGAGGAAAGGAAAGGGTTACGTACCAAGAAAGAGGAAATGGTTAGTGACCAATCGTATTATACTCCGCCATCACCACACGGCGCAGTTTTTTGTTAACTTTTCATACTTACCATGCTTGTACAGTATCCATTCGCATCTTACAATACCATGCTTCGTCTATCTTCGTAAATTATCGGAAAAAAATCGAAATGTATTCGGTCCGTATTTTTGTCGGACGTGTGTTTGAAATGTTAAGCCGACGTGTAAGCATTACAGCTGTAATATCTCATGCTCCTGTAATATAAATTCTATAAATTATTGTCAGTTTAAAGCTGGCGCATGACGTGAGTGAGAATTATTGTTTGTAGAACAAACACAGTAGATACTAGAGTACGATATTTTGAGGCCATACATGAATTTTCCGGGGTCCAGTGCTGCCCCTATTTGCGAAAAACGGCCACTTTTGGCTAATGTGCGTAGTAAAGCTTAACGTTCTCATTATAAACTGTAAACAGTAGTTCATAAAATACTTTAAAGGGTTATCTAGGACTTGGTAGTTGCAAAATTTTAAATAATGTCTCCGTTTTCTTTGAAATGATTTATTTTAAATGGGGGCAGCACTGGATCCCGGAAAATTTAGGTACGGCCTTAAAGTGAGAACGTTAAGCTTTTCTTCGCATTTTTGCGGTATTCCGCAAAATTCATGTATGTATAGCCATAACAGGAAAGTAAGTTAAAATTTGTTGATATCGTTTGATGTTTTCCTTTGAATGCAGTTAATTATGATAGTCTTCTTCATCTCAGCGCGTTCCCGGTTGCATCCTCAGCTGTGCTGCTTCGGAGCCCGGGGTGCGCTTTCCCACTTTTTCTCCTCCAAATATAACATGCATGTCAATGGTCACCCAAGGATGCCAAAGACCTTGCAATATGGAGAAGAAAAAGCCGGAACAGTTCAAATGATTTGGCTATAGTTTTACGACCGGCCGCCTGCCTGACGTCAACCCTTTTTGGGAATGTATTTGTGCGAAAAGTTTTACAACCGGCCACCGCCCGACGTTAACCCTCATTGGAAATGCAATTGTAGCACGATATGTTTGTTAGTCCTTTAGTCGTTACTTACGACATCCACAGGAAGAGATGGAGTGGTCCTCTTCTAACCCGGAACCACAGTTCATTATGATAGTGTTAGTGTTTAAGAAATTTCGTGAATTGATATTATGTAAGTGTATAAAGGAATACGAATCTTCCTTCTGTTCCTTTCTTCCTCCTTACTTTTTCTGAATTAATAATTTATAATGAAACAATGTTTTTACCATTGATTTTGGTAGCTTTCTGTTTGACTAACTCAAAGCTACCAAAATCAATGATGAAAACATTGTAACATTATAAATTTTCAATTTTCAATCCAAAGCCTAGCCTACCAACAGACATGGTACGATGAGTACATATCGATGATAAATTTATTTCTGTTTTTAGGGTTCCGTACCCAATGGGTAAAGACGGGACCGTATTACTTAGACTCCACTATCCGTCCGTCCGTCCGTCTGTCTGTCAGCAGGTATCTCATGAACCGTGATAGCTAGACAGTTGAATTTGACGTGTAATCTGTGACATTTCTGTTGCCGCTATAACAACATATACTAAAAACGGGTGCCCCTTGTTTCACAGACTGAAATTTTATAGAATTTCGATTCACAGAAAAATTTTCATAGAATATTTAATTCTTATATTTTTATTTCAAATATTATTGTTTCAAAGACTATTAACTTGAATGAAACACAATTTATAGAAACACAGTTCAATGAATTTTAGAATCTCATATTTTCATTTAACAAACTAATCAAACAGTAGAATATTTCTTTAAAGAATAATGTTTGTTCGGTATAATCTTTCATGGAATTTTATTTTACTGAAAATTATTATTTAAGGAAGTATTAAGTGAAAACATTGTTTAATCAAATTAAATACCATATAATAAGTTAGAATACATTATAAATCGCTACCACAATATAGGTTAGGGCAAACTTATAGGTTAGGTTAGGTTAGAACTGCGACTGGGAAAATTTTATCCATTTTACTAGAACAGGGCAAACTTATAGGTTAGGTTACGTTAGAACTGTGACCAACTGGGAAAGTTTTATCCATTTTACTAGAATAGGGCAAACTTATAGGTTATAAATATTATATTAACTAAACTTATTAAAAATTATAATATTTAATTTGATATTCTGATATAAGAAACATCGCAAAAGTAAATGTTATTTGTAATAAAATTCTATGATTCCAAATTATTCATAATAAACATTCTAATTATTGCTTTTCTGTGCAACGAAAATCTATTATTAAAAATTCTTTATAATGAGTAACCTACATATTGATTATTCTATGACATGATAATCTAATTTTTTTGTTCGATATTAATACGGCAACAGGTAGACGGTAAAAATATGAACAGAATATATAGTTGTATATTCACTTTAAAAATAAATATTTCACTGAAAATAAAATAAATATATAAGGAGGGCTCTCATACAACAAACGAGATTTATTGCCGTTTTTTTGCTCGATATTGAAATTGCTGTAGTTGTAAAGATAATGGTACGGAACCCTTCGTCTGTGAGTCTGACTCGCACTTGAACGGTTTTTATTTTATAAAGGCTGACTGGTAGAAATGCTTTAATATTAATTCCACCTTTTGTAGTAATACCTATGGTCAATAAAGATAATAAATAAAATAAGGCAATATGGATGAGCACGGCCACCCTAAAGAAGCGCGTGGTGTTCTCAGACTTAGTCAAGTCCTAGCCTAGTACTCTCTGGAAAAAAACATCCAAAACTGAAACCTCATTCACAAAACTTCTGAATATAACGAAGCCTAGATGAGGTACGATATATATCACCATCTCCCATAATTCCGGGCCTGTGACTCAGCACGGTGTATGTATCTATAATTATACCTGTGACGTCACTCGCGTCACGACAAACAGACACGCATTCTTGACCAAATCCGCGCTGACCTATATTTAGTACGGGGAATCTGGATTGGGGACACTATGACGTCTATCCCTGAGGGCAGACTGCGCCAAGGATTGAGAGCTAAAGGCCAGGATGTGTCACTGATGAGCTCATAAATAGGATAATCCGCTAGATGATTACAAGTAAAATCAGACACTTTTTAATATACGTCAAAACAAACATTTTCTATGGGATTTGTATGAAAAACACAACCGTGACGTTATTTTACTAAAACTACTAACTACACTAAACTTTTTCGAGTCAAATAGGTATCAGTTTATCTTCTAAGGTTTATCTGCATTAATAAATCTAAAATCATGTTGACAAGTGACACTATATTGTGACGTTTTATTCTTCTTCTTAGCGAGTCGGAATTATTAAATGAGTGTGGATCAATGTGTGGCCACACTCCCCTGTCATTAGCCGAATGTAGGTCGTCTATTGTACAAGGGGTTGGGCAGCTGGGACACGATAGTAGGTGGGCCATGGTTTGAACAGCTTCACAGTCGCATCGATTGTTATTTAAGAAACCCCACTTTGCTCGGTTCTCGTGGCATCCCCCGACACCAATCCGGAGCCTATTTAGGGACTTCCAAACTGCCCAGGGGAGATCACCGCCCGGTGGAAGTTTCTCAGCGTGTTTTATTCTCTTGGCAGTACCAAATATTTAATTTTTACCCAGTCATCTAGGTACCCAACTTCTATTCCAGTCCACAAATTACAGGAAAGTATATATGTCACAAATCCTCCAATTCCTAGGAATTGTATTAGTAAATTATTAGTTAACAATATTTCATACATTTCCTTGATAAGCTCGGAATAGTATACATTTCTTAAGATTGTATAGAATTCCTAAACTATACACATTTCCGGTGACATTATACTGATAAATGTATAACTCATGTATGTATCATAGTTAACTATAATTAATGGCGAAATATGAAATAACATGTCATCCATCCATACACACACTTATACACACTTACACGCACTGTCTCGTCTTTATCCCTAATAGGGCAGACAGAGCATTTCAAGTGGTCCGGCCTTAAGCAGACAAAGCCCAGGGCCGCAAAACCCAAAGGCCACTTTTACCGTGGTGGAGAGAAGGTGGAAAAAGGAATCAAAATAGTGACGGGTTGGTAGCTGCATTGTACGATCTGTGCGGGAAGAGAAGCAG
Source organism: Acrobasis repandana (assembly GCA_963576875.1). Lineage (NCBI taxonomy): Eukaryota > Metazoa > Arthropoda > Insecta > Lepidoptera > Pyralidae > Acrobasis > Acrobasis repandana. The sequence continues at coordinate 19,646,626 of OY756227.1, read as the reverse complement.
CTGGTATATTCTAAGTTTTTAGGGTTCCGTAGCCAAATGGCAAAAAACGGAACCCTTATGGATTCGTCATGTCGGTCTGTCCGTCCGTATGTCACAGCCACTTTTTTCCGAAACTATAAAAACTATACTGTTGAAACTTGGTAAGTAGATGTACTGTGAACCGCATTAAGATTTTCACACAAAAATACTAAAATACTAAAATAAAAATAATACTAAAATATTTTTTATATCAAACCCATACGTGTGGGATATCTATGGACAGGTCTTCAAAAATGACATTGAGGTTTCTACTATATTTTTTTTCTAAACTGAATAGTTTGCGCGAGAGACACTTCCAAAGTGGTAAAATGTGTCCCCCCCCCCCCCCTGTAACTTCTAAAATAAGAGAATGATAAAACTAAAAAAAAATAATAATATAATGTACATTACCATGCAAACTTCCAACGAAAATTGGTTTGAACGAGATCTAGTAGGTAGTTTTTTTTTAATACGTCATAAATCGTAAACCGCAATTTACCTTTAGAACTTTTATATTATGTTACTTGCCGCTACGGAACCCTTCATGGGCGAGTCCGACTCGCACTTAGCCGCTTTTTTCTTTTCTTCCAGACCAGCATGAGAAAATTTTGTATCTATATGAAGTTGAAAATTATATTTTTGTTTTTTTATACATAATATAATTGTTGTACACCATTATAATGTAATTGTTATACAGAATGTAGGTAATTAATATCAGAAGTACCTATTGTCATTTATTTATATTAAAATTTTACAGGTAATACTGGTCACATAATGTCATTAAAAGTCAAATATACCACCCCGGATAGTACCAGGCTCAAAGGTACCCATTATACTAGCGGCATTACCTCTTTGAATTGCAACGGAAATCCTTTGAACTAGATACCATCCGGAGCGATGATCATAGCCTTTGTCTCTCAGACGGCAAATAATTTATTAATATAATGGTATAGAATATTTCTAACTGACAGAATGCTGGTTATATTTAAAAGAATCGATTAGCTCCCGTTCCTTTGATTGACATTCTGTGCAGGAGAAACAGTTGATATTTTGGTAACAAATGGTGGTTTTAAGACTTGCCGCTTGCCTGACGACAACTCTCCGTAATAACAGGTTTTAATTTTGGTATGTGTACCTACTCAATTTGTTAACATGTAGGTACCTTCGTTAAGTATTTGATGAGTACATGTCACAGTATCATAAATCTTTATTATGAGTCGAGTAAATTTATACGGTCCGGTATATAATTTTTGCGTTTATACATTTAGGAAATACTACACGCGTATAAATGATTAACGGTTTGTAAATTGTATTAATTTTGTGTTCTGAAATATTTACAAACGTTCAAACTTTGAATTCTATTCCTTTCTATCTTTACCATAGTTATTATCACGTATTTATCCAAGCAAGTAGCAAGACTCAAGGGAGGTTGGCTTAAAATGGAAATCGGTAACAAGTAATTATTTAATATTCACAGAATAAATAATACTAACGTACAGAAGTCCCACTCAGCAAAGAAATTCAAAGAAATATCTACTTAATGTGGTTAGCGATATGGTTTAACTTAGCTCACGTCAGAACTCAGCACCTTTTCGTATAGATACCTAGACATCCATTGCAAGACAATTTCATTCTGATTACTCTGGACAAACGATTCGTATAACTGAATTTACCACCCGGAGGGGCCGCCTACGCGCATAGTAATAATGTAGGTACATTTTCGATACCTAAACGGGGAGTGACACAGGCCTGCTAAAACGAACTAAAAAGATTGCAACAATGCATTATTATGGCACCAATGACCTGATCTCATGATGAAGCCGGAAGGTCGCCACGGTATCTCTGTGATAAAACCATAAAACCCCACCGAGTTCAATTGATGGGCTCCATTGATTCGTCTTGAAGAGCATTTAAATTGAATTTAGTTATTTTTTTCGATAACGGCTTGTTTTTAACCCCAGACAAAAACAGGAATGTTATAAGTTTGACGCTAATGTCTGTCTGTGGCATTGCAGCGTTCGAAAGGATGGATCGATCGATGCGGGGGGGTTCTTAGCTGATTTTGCTATTTAATGAAAATCGATTCAGCCGTTTAAAAATTATTGGGGGTTAGTTAACGCTTGAAAGTCAGGGCTTTCTCTAGAAAATAATAGATGGCGCTACGAATATCAAGTCGTATCGGTAGTTCCGCTACTCGTCACTAGATGGCGTCCTTGACAATTGGGTCGGGGTTTTTTTAATTTGCCTAGCAAATAAACTTGTTAAAAATATTTTTAAATACTTAATGACTTATCCCAGACCAGCGTAGAAGAGTAGAGGTGTTGTTTGGCATTTTACAAGTACTATACTGGTATTTATAATATTTTTCATAAAAAAACTTCCATACAGATGGACAAACAGATTATGTCACCGGCACCGCTCGCCAGCCGACCAAGCTGCGAATATCTTCGTTTTACGATCCAAAGCCGTGAATCAGATGGGCGAGCGATCTCAGCTATTTTAAGAACACTCTGTTTATCTGTTAACGTTAACTCGGCATTTGTTCAATGTTATTGGTATGAAATCTTTATTTTATTTGGGAAACATACACATACTAACAACGAAATACCCAATAACAGTAATACAAAGTATACGTATTCAATTTAAAAAATGAATTAAAAATAATTTTGGATGTGAGGTTTGTTGAAAGAGTTAATACCTATGTATGATGAGTACGAATGTGTAACTGGCAAGTAAGAAAAGAAGTAAAAAGAAATTTGAATAAAGAATATTGTGATTTTGTTTGTTTTATTAAATATGAAAAACGAATAAATGTAAAAGAAGCGATAAGTCAGTTAATATTTTATTTTGCATTAACTAATTGAGAATGAAAAGAACAATCAGTGGTAACACTTTTCTTGACATTCGTGACGTAGTCTTGTGTCTTGTGCTACCGCGGGAATAGAATACCTTGTTTTATTATACTATGGTATTTTTTAACTTGATTTATTATAAATAATTAGTCACAATCACCATAACTCAATCGGCTGTCTGTCAATGATCCCGATCTACCAGTGTAACATTGTCTGTCGATCGTCATGGTCGCTGGATGACTAATAATCATGGAGTGAGGACATACGCCATAAGCTGTGGCGGGTAAAGTCAGCTAATACATTTATCATCGTGTTATCATCATCACTGATGGGAGGGTGACCATCACTGCTGGTGATAAATATATATGTCGTCACCATTCCAGCCGCAGGAGGTCCACAGATGTATGTCTGTCTACATTAAAGATCCCAGCTCTTGTCGATGTCATTGTGTGAAAAGATACAGGGCCGTTTGGAAGAGTATTCAGTTGGTTGCAACTGCGAGGAAATTTGGTAAGTAATCCTTTTTATTCGAACACCAAACAATTTAGTACAGTAAAAAACAATGGCTGGAGACGTGAGATGTAGAAGTTAATCAACTCACTGTTGGGCATCATCATCAGGTCTTATTAAGTCTCCACTTGAAGAGCACGACCCTCTTTGTACTACTAGAGCCATACTTGGCCAGAGCAGCCAGAGGATTTGGCCTACACTCTCCACGCTGGCCAGACAGGTGGGAAAGGTCTCATTAATGTTTATAGCTTTGTTTAGCTTGTGTTTCCTAAGTCGTTTTCTTGACATCTAAGGAAAGACTGGAAGAATTGCTGTAAACCCAAATAAATGCCAGGCAATAGTTATTGGTAGCTCTCGTCAAATTTCTAAATTAAACCTTGACACTATTTCTTCCTTGCAATTTAATAATTCTACCATTCCCTTTAGTGAGAGTGTGAAGGACCTTGGTCTACACATCGACTCTACCCTGAGCTGGAGTACTCAAGTAGCTGAGGTTAGTCGAAAAGTAACTGCCACCTTGCGCTCTCTCTATCGTCTCAAGAACTTTCTCCCACTTAAAACAAAAATAACATTAGTTCAAACCTTAATTCTTCCCTTTCTTGATTACGCAGATGTTTGTTATTGTGACCTTACGCAAGTTCTCCATAACAAATTGGACCGATTGGCCAATAACTGCATCAGATTTATTTTTAATATCCGTGAATTTGACTACATCTCTTCATTTCGCGCTCAGCTTGCATGGCTCCCTATTCCCTTACGTCGTAATGCTAAAATACTCTCTATGCTATTTTCTATCTTGAACAATCCGCACTCCCCTAGCTATCTTAAATCTAAATTTAACCCTCTCAGTTCCACTCACTCTCATTCACTTCGCTCCTCTAGCACTCTCATCCTTAGTTTTCCTCCTCATCGCTCTACCTTCATGGACAAGTCCAGGCTATCCGGCTATGGAATGCCCTTCCAGAGTCTATAAGAAGAGCTCCCAGTCGTTTGGCTTTTAAGCGAGCGGTATTTAAATTTTTCCTCCAGCAGTCCGAGTCCCAGTCATCCTGATTATATTTATTAGTACTTATATTTATGTATTTATCTATTGTATCTTATGCATGTTAGTATTTATGTATAGTTATTATATGTTTCAAAATATATTTGTGTATAAGTATATGTGTTTTTGATTATATATATTTTATTTATATTAAGTTTGCTTATTTTTGTGAATTTTATTACGCCAGCCACTCATATTTTCTGCTTGGTCTAATGGTTGACCGGGATAGAATGCCATATGGCATTAGGTCCGCCACTTGTACATTTTTTTTTTTTTTAATTTATTTGGTTCGCTAACTGGCTGAACAACACACAAATCTAAGCATATACAAATTAGAGAATATAAGTTGCCAACCTACTTGGAGCGAACACAGCATGCACATTTGATAAACAGCTCTCAGTCGTTTTAAATTGAAAATTACATTACATTACAGTAATTATAAAATTATTTAAGTCATAAATTAAATTACATTGCAAAATTAAATAAGGTTTTAAATTATATTAAATAAAAAGTTACATAAATAATTAAACTTTAAATTGGGATTGCATGCTTGTGTAAAAAATAATTAATCATAAAAGAATTTTTTAATCATATTGGCCGATGTACCGAAGATATCAATTTCATTACATATATTATTGTAGTTTGCACTCATGCGATTCAACGAAGAATGCTGGCGGTAGTTCGTTCGACAGATGGGCAAATTAAAAGTGACTCTGTTATGTAAGCGACTGCATGATCACGGAACAGATAAGGTAAATCTTCGGAGCAGATCAGGGCTGTCAATTTTGCCTTGAATAATCTTAAGCAAGAATATTATATCAGCAGCCTGTCGCCTACGTTCCAGAGGGACAATTTTGAAATGGTTAAGTCTAGATTCGTAGGATGCTAGGTTCCGACAGTTATTAATTTTATTGTGCAATAAAGAATAAATAAATTAAAAAAAAAGACTTGGGATGGTCCTATTCTACTCTGCCGGGAACCTCACGGCTTCTGTTGACTGTTGGGCATAGGCCTCCCCTTTTTCGCGCCATTCTCTACGTTCCTAGCTCGTCTCACTCATCCACTTCTTTCCAACCGATCTCTACTCTTCTAGCTTAACATGTAAATACGGTTTTTTTTATTTCGATTCAAAGAATACGAATGTGGACTAAAAAAATATTTTCGGCTCATCAGGTAGATTATAAAAAATATTTTTTCCTTTTTTCTGTATAGCAAATAATTCCAAAGATACAACGCATTTAAATTCCGCATGACATCACTATCAAGTACAATGTTCACTTGACGGTGACGTCTATCACCCCCACTCCGAAACTCCAATGCGCTGTATTGATAAACCGAAAAATAAGGGTTCATTATTTTTGAATAATCTAACTGACGTATTGAATAAAATACAAGTTTTCGGACCCACTCCACATTCCTATTAAGAAAAGTTGGAAAACGCTCTTTCTTGCACTGTATGTATGTAGCCTTTGAGCATGCGTCACCAGCACTGAAACATAGTGTTGCGTTGCCAACGTTTGCAATAAGGGTTCAGGGTTGTAGGGTGCAGTGAATTGTCATCACCCGTCGGTAACATTGTTAGAGCTGTTTGTATTGGTAGGTGGAAAAATAGAAGGAAAGAGAGGAGAAGGAAAACCCAGAAGAAAATTTTTCGATTAAATAAAGTAAAAATTAAACGTGAAAATATAAGGAGGTTAAGAACTTGGCAAAAGAATGAGAGACATGAAAAGCACTCCACCGACAAGAGCCTAGCTCTTTAATATAAGAAGAAGAAGAAGTATTGATGGGGATAAAAGTCAACTAAGATTGAATTAGTGGAAAGTTCACCCCGATTTCTAAACTTTTCTTACCACCTTCTTTCCCTTACCAAACAAAGAACTGATTGTTGTCTTTGTACACATTTACATGATGACTTCCGTGGCGTATTGCTAGCCACGCTAGTGCGCCACTCGGAGGTTCTGAGTTCAATGCCCAGGTGCTCGGGTCCCCAGGACCCGAGGAACCAGTTTCAACCCGCGACCCATCTAGCTCTCGGACCCACCTACGCTTGCCATCTAGGGGCCACCACTCTGTCAGCACTTTACTCCACCTATCATCACCTCCATTATGAGATCCATAACACATTTCCCCGCGGTATCCTAAACTTTCGTTCTCTGTCGGATCACAATGTTAAGCATTCGGTCTTGAAGTTTGATCACAGACTACAGTAAGAGTAAACAGAACGGAATCTCCTAAGGTACGCGCAATATGCGTCCTCGTTCCCCGCACCCGCTCTTCTCCCCCGGTTCTTGTGGGCCAACTTGTGTCATCAAGGCGAAAACGGGGGAGCATATTGCGCGTACCTGAGGAGTTTTCGTTCTGTATACTCTTACTGTAATCTGTGACAATGATTTAAAAAAATGAAAAACAAATAAATGTTAAAATAACAATATATTTAATTACAGGCTCAAGCGAAAGTCCACTCCGAAAATCCTGGTCAAGAAAGGAATGCAAATCTAGAAGGCATTTTTAACATTCCATTCCTTACAATTCTTGATGTACTCCTCGTGTTTGGCAGACCTGGTGGTTATCATTTCGCTGTTGGGAATCCCTTCATCCTTGGTCTTCGGGATTTTAATGTTAGGCCTGATCAAAGTCGACCAGACTTTCCCGAACATACCCATGAGGCCAATCACTGATAAGCCTAGGAGAAACCCCTGAAAAAGATATAAAGGAACATTCATACATACAACCTAATGGGGTAGACAGAGCATTTTGGGTCTTGCAGACCGAGCCCAGGGCCGCAAGATTAGAAAAGGCCACTTTTAGCGTGATGATGGGCGAGAAGTTGGAAAAAGGAATCAAAATACTTATTAGGTTGTGGGACCTCGACCTATCCCGGCGCTCTAGGCGAGTTTCCACATAGAAGATAGAAGGAGAAGTGAAGAAAAGAGACTCGACAACAACACAGATTATGTATAATTTATTATCTGATACTGACTGTTACATAAGAGTATAAAAGAATAATATTGAATAAGGTACAACAGATAGAGAGAAGTGAGCAATCAGCTTAAGAGATGATGGTGGAATGAGTGAAAAGGGATCAGTCAATGATTTGAAAATGGAATGAAAGGGAATTTGAAATGAAATAAAGAATGAAAACGGACAGGATGAGATGAAGAAAGGAGGTTTGAACATGATTCATGCAGGATCGTTACAAGGTTGCTAGTCGCATCGCCTATTATTATAATCTAGCATTTTCGCCCATGCCCTCGATCGGTTTTGTTTTCTCCCAGATCAGCATGGAAGGTAGGTAATAAAGGAAACAATTTCAGAACAGCTAAAATCACAGCTGTGAAGCTTGATACATTTTGAGCAAAATTGTCAAATAACCATGAACAACGTTCAAACACATGCATGCGTGGTTGAAACGTAGGCTATCGTAAATCGACCCCATGCTATAATAAAACACGGTATTCTCTTCCCGTGACAGCTGAGTCACGTGATTGGCCCAATAATACGTCATCAGTTGGGAGTGTTACCACTGTATGTGACCCGATCAAATGCATTTTTTTACTTAACAAACCAATTATGAACTAACTAGCTTTTACCCGCGGCTTCGCTCGCGTATCTCAAATCCTACAGGAACAGTATTTTTTTCCTATGTCTTCTTATGAAAGGTACACTATGTCCTTCTCAGGACTCCTAACTATGTGCATGCGAAATTTCAAGAAGATAAGTTTTGTAGATATAGCGTGAAGAGTTAACAAACAAATATACAAACTCACTTTCGCATTTATAATATTAGTTAGGATAATTCAATATATAAATTTATTAAAATAGTTATATAATTAATTAAAATAGTATAGAGGAATTTATATGTAACAAATTATATGATATTGAATGATTTATAATTAAGTAAGTAATTATTTTTGCAACACCCGAGAGGGTAAGTAAGGAGAACTGTATATAGTTATAAGACCTTGTGAACTCTTACCACAGGCCGGAAACTCCTAAGGTACGCGCAATATGCGTCCCCGTTCCCCGTCCCCGCACCTCTCCCCCGTTTTCGCCTCGATTTCTCACGTTGGCCGTCAAGAACCGGGGGAGAGGTGCGGGTGCGGGGAACGGGGACGTATATTGCGCGTACCTTAGAAGAGTCCCTTCTGTTTACTCTTACTGTATTCTGTGCTCTTTCTATGCAAATAAAGAATTGATTGATTGATTGATTGAAAAAAATTAAACAGATGAATCACACGACAAATGAAATAGATAAGTAAGTTAGTATTTTATTTTATATTCATTATGTAATTGAAAAAGTCCTTGAATTTATTAAAAAGAACAATCAGTAGTGGTAACATTTTAAATTATTTGAAAACATCGCCAATATTACATTTATATTACAAATAACATTAAATGTTAATTAGAAAGAAAGCTAATGTGCTACGAGATCATTATGGCAGGCTGCCAGCTTCTCATCAAAGAAGCCAAATGGTTTTCAGGTAAAATATCTATCAAAATGATCGTAACAAATTATCTTCATTGGCCGGGCGTTGCATTAGCAACATTCTGGCAGAAAAATCACATTGTCCGTTTCTTTGGAGAAATCATTGGATTCTTCTTCTTTTAGTGCCTCTCCATTACTGAATATTGGCTGTCAGCTTCCCAAACTCCTCTCTATCCATTGCCAAGCGGAATAATTTCTCCACTTTGGTTATTTCGGTAAACTTTCTTATGTTCCTCAGCCACGATTTTTTACGTCTTCCAACAAGTCTTTTGCCTTCGACTTTGCCCGTCATAATAAGTTGAAGCAGCTGATATCGGTCATGTTGCAGAACGTGGCCCAAATATTAATTCTTGCGCTTTTTGATGGTTTGCAATAACTTTCGCTGCATTGCAACACGTTGGAGCACTTGTTTATTGCTGACTTTTGTCCAGCTAATACGAAGCATGCGACGGTAACACTACATCTCGAAGGCTTCGAGCCGTCGTCTCACGTCTTTTTTAATAGTCCATGCTTCGCTGCCATAGAGGACAACTGGCCAAATAGCATTGGATAATTCGTACATGGAGTTGTATCTTAAATTAGGAAGTTTACCATACTGTTTAAGGGATCTAACATTCCATGTACAAATTCTAAGTGTTTTCCGCCCGGAGACTCTTGTCACCCCTGTCCCACTTAACGTCGGGAACTCGGGGCCATTCTCTCTGATAACTTTTCCATTCAATTTTTAGAAGCTGACTTCTGAGGAGAAATAATGCAGTGGTTTCCCGTTGCCTTCTGCATCAGACATTTTTAAGCTAATTTAGAACCCAAGGCCGCTGTAGCCTCTCCCAACTAGTTACCTAGTCAAGGAAAGTGGTTATACCGCCGCTGACTCGGTCGCCAGAGCCCCGTTTGTTATCTACCTCGGCACTCCGAGGAATGCACCGTTATTTCTTAAAAACTACTAACGCGTGCAGCTAAATCATTGGATGTAGACTGCTTATGATCGATTACCTAGTTGTTTGAACCTAGTTAGTTAAAATCTTTATTTTACCAAAACGTAGAAGATATAAAATAGATGTCAAAGGCGGCCTTATCGCACCTGCAATCTTTTACAGGAAACCGAGGTACATGCAGATTTTTGAAGAAAATTTTAAACAGAAAAAAGCGACTTTATTTTCTGGTTATCTTAATCAGATTTACTCCACCAAAACTCACTTTCTGGTGTACGTAATACATACACACATTCGAATTGAAAAGCTCCTGTTCTGTATATTCTCTTACTTACTGTCTTGTGTGCCTCTACTGAACCTACTTCGGTTTCGGTTACGTAGATACCTGCTATATACCTTGCGCTTGCCTACTGTCCAATAAGCTAAATTACAATATTACCTTCTGCAAAATATACTTACGATGCTTCCTCCAAGGTCTGAAAGAAACAGATTCCAGTCGTAGTTGAAACGTTCTTCATAGACGGACACCAGCATTCCGTTGAAATAAATGTACAGCTGGAAATAATAAAACACTTGTTATGTAAGTAGGTACTATTACAACAAGTGTATTTGCTAGACAAATTAAAAAACCCCAACTTTCAAGCGTTTACCCCCAATTACTTTTAAATGGCTAAACCGATTTTCATCAAACATAGCTAAGAACCATCTCGACAGACAAGGCTTTCGAATAAAAAAAACCGAATCTAAATCGGTGAATTCGTTTAGGAGCTACGATGCCACAGATTTTTTATGAATACGGCGGTTGGTATCGGCTATCGTCATTACATGAATATACAACGTAGAAGCAAAAGTAGAAGGAACATACCCGTTATAAATCAAACCACGGGCTATACTAGATCACTAAAGTATGTATAATGAAGTTGAAATATTATTAAAAAGAATTAGTTGAAAATTCGCATACACATAGTTAGGAGTACTGAGGACATAGGGTACCTTTCATCCCGGAAAAAGTAATGTTCCCGTGGGATTTGGGATACGCGAGCGAGGCCGCGGGCAAATGCTAGTTGTCTATAAGTTGCTATTACTCACATTAGTCTGCAGGTCGGCCAGTCCTGTGCTCATGGACCACATTCGGTTGGCTGTGTCCCAGGTGTAGAAGGTCTGGCGGTCCGTGATGAAGGAGTTGTACAGGTAGGAGCGGCAGAAACGAGGGCACGACGAGCAATTGTGATCCAGGTACGTGCTACAAAATCATCATCAGCATCAATCATCAACAGGTCTTTTTTAGTTCCACTGCAGGAGCACGACCCTGTCTGTACTACCAGAGCGTTAAGGGGATATGGTCTACACTCTTGGAGAGGTCTCATTTATGTTTATAAGCTTTGTTTAGCTTGATTTTTTTTACATATCTTTTTTTTTGTGTTTCCTAAGTCGCCTTCTACGACATCCGCGCCGGAAACCACTTAGCTATGTATGTATGTGTCTTGTAATGGTTTATTTTTTCCCCAATTTCAAGTAGTATAAAGCCGGACTCGGCGCTGAATAAGGGCGGACATTAAGCCTTGAAAGCCGTAATGGATACCTTGGTGGAGCAAGATCAAAGTTTTAAGAGTTCAAAGTTTTACAACCGATCTTTGGGAATGCATTTGAACGAAAAGTTATACCGCCGCCTTTGGAAATGCAGTTGTAGCAAAAACATCTGCTAAGTTTTAGTCGTCAATAAACATCCACGGATAAAAATGCGATCCCATAGTGGCGGGAAACGGGGAAACCACACAGCCGAGTTGAGAAGGTAAGGTACTAACTTTAGGTATGAAGATATGAGGCTCCTCATTCCCGAGTAGTTTCTGCACAGCGGAAGGTCACTCTTCATCCAAGGCCCCGAACAGCCCGCCACACTGCTGACCAGGTCCCACACGTATTGGGATGTGCACTGAAAATACATAATATATGTTATATCATTATCATAGACGCGTGGTTTCCAGCAGAGTAGATAGATAGATAGATACAAATTTATTCAGAGGAAAAACACATTTTACAAATTACAAAAATACAGAATAAGAAATAAATATATTATAAATAAATGTGATTTGTCCCCCGAAATGGACTCCAACTCAGCATGTGCTGGGCATGAGTAGAATAGAGCCAGTCCAAGTCTTCCCGTGGATGTCGTAGAAGGCAAAGTTTAGGAAATACAAGCTAAACAAAGCTTACGAGTATAAACATCAATCAGACTGGAGCGTGGAGAGTGTAAGCTAAATCCTCTGACTGCTCTGGCCAAGTATGGCTCTGGTAGTGTATTGAGGGTCGTGCTCCTATGAACAGATAATGATGATGATTTTGGGTAAAAACCAACGTGAGTGAGACACACAAAAAGTATGTATGTTGGTAGGTAATTTGTATTATATGAAGGAGCAAAAATGTTAATGATATAAAAGACTAAAACTGACTTCAGTTTAGAGCACGGCTGGAAAAATATATTTACAGCAAAATACTGTAAGTAGATTTGAATTCTTGCAAAACTACACTGTTTTAATGCTTTCGTTAAGTTTTAACATATTTTTATAATTAGTTAGTGAATATAATAAGTGTAGGTATTACTTACTTGACTAGTCATGGTGACTATAATTACAAAATAGTTACAAATAAAATAATCCAAACTTCAAAAAGAAAATGTCTCTCTACATCTAACATCTCATTGCCTATATATTTTCTTCAGGCGAAACAACAAAGTTTTGTTTTTCAACTCATGCTTCTTCTATTTCTTTGAATAATATTTTTTCTCGTTTATTTATTTCAATACCACTTACTACGAGTATACCTTCTTGTCGATGATTTAATATTTTAATCCATGTTTTTAGACCTAAATAATGAAGACTACTTATATTGACATTTACATTATCAGGCACTTGCTGCTGCTTTTGGCAATCTTTATAGGTAAAGTAGGTGAGAATTAATAATTCCCGTTTTGCTTTGTACCCGACTGCGCCAGAAGGAGGGATTTGTTTTTCGAGTGTAAATATTAATATTGTAATGCTGTTGTACGAGCAAGCTCGCACATTTCGGCTGCACGCGGCTAACTTTTAACATTACATTAAAAATCAAGATAAAACAAACAATTGAGATACTATCGACCGGCGATCGAGAAAGGACCCGTCACACCCAACTCTGCAAAATGTAAATTATAACAACAATAAACCAGTTTCTACGTGACGTGGTCTTGTGTCTCCAACATAACATCATACAACCTCAACAACATCAACTAGTAATGTATGGCGTGGGCCGACAACCGAATCCTGCGTCGTACAGCTGTATAAATCAATATTATAACCTCGCTCATCGAAGAGTGTTCCAGGTTGCATCCTATGCATACTGCTGTGGCTGTGGTACGAGTAGGTAACTTAGGTAGGTAGGTGAACTTAACGCTAAGCACCAGTTACGCAAAGAAAGACCTAAGCCTTCCTACATATACACGGCCAACTCTACTGTCAGCCGTGTAATAAGACTCTTCAAAACAAAATTCGGTCTAGCGAGCCATATTAGGGCTCACGCTAGAAACAATGTTACCACCAACCTTTGATTTTTCTTGCCCGAGGTCGCCGTTATCGAAAGCGATAAGGAGGACTAAATATATATATACTATATACGAGTAGGTATCTTTTCCTCATTCATTAAAAAATTTTCACGCTGTCGATTTTTGTTTTTTTTTTTAAAATAATAATGACTTGTATATATCATCACACCTCATTAGCGCTGTAATTGTCAAGGTTGGTGCAGGGGTCATCTTCTCTCCCGATTCTGATGTACTGATCAACCTTCAGCTTGACGTCAATCGTGTCCCCCGTATTCACGTAAAAGTAGTCCACGTGACCGCCGTTGTACACGTCCACTTCTAAAACAGAATGTACTGAGTACTTAACCTCAACTGAAAAGATTAATTTTTAAACAAGCAACTGAAAATATATATATCTCTCTCTCTCATCTCAGCGTATTCCCAGTTGCATCCACAGCTGTAATGCTGTGAAGCCCGGGGTCCGCTTTCCGGCTTTTCCTTCTCCACTTCGCACGGTCTTGTTTGAGCTTCTATCCTTGGTTGTATCGATAGTTGTAGGGATGCATCGATACGCCTTTTTGCCGATACGATACCGATACTCCTATAAAAATATCGGCGATACCGATGCCGATACCGATACGCTTCTTCTTCTTCTTCTCGAGTCGAAAGGCTATTTATTAATTTAATTAAATCAAATACTGGTCAAATTTGACCGATACGCTTGAAAAAAAATATAAAAATTGTAAAATAAATAAAAAAAAATGTATTTAATATAAAAAATACAGACTTAGACTGCCATTATTAGTTATTAAAATTAGAATTAAGGTGTTACGAGTAGTATTAAAATTAACATTATTCAGGTTTTTGTTTAAAAAACAAAGTATTCTCAAGTTATGCGGGAAAGGCGATTTTGCAAGTATTAAATGAGACCTGCAGTACAAAATAGTCTCTCAAATGCGACAGAACTCATTTGAAAACTAAAGTATTTCTGTGCCATATTTTTTAAGGTTGGTTATAAGACATGATTGCGCCAGAAAACAAACGGATCTGCATCTCTCGATATATTAGCAGACCTTAGGTATCTTTCGACTTATTCTTTGAGAGAATTACAGCTCAGAGATGGACAGGGGCTCATCTTCCTCGGACTTTCTAATAACATTTTCACAAATGCTCCAAAACACGGATTCACCTCAGAACTTGTACTAGGTATAGAGGTAAGGGTGTGTCTGAAATATTTTCAGAATGCAGAGCCACATCGAGATTAAGTAGCTCTTCAAGACGCTTTTTTGCTTTAGAAGTAGTAAATTGTAGTTGAAATATTCGTGCTTTGTAACGAGGATCAATCGTTGTAGGTAAGTAATATATTTATTTATTTTCCAAACTATCAAATAGACGAACAGCACGCGCGTTTACGTTACCTTCTTGAAGCGCAAAATTTAAAAAGTATCGTTGTATCGGCAATAAAAATATCGCCGATGCCGATATATCGGGAAATCCGAAGTATCGCCGATATATCGGCATCGGTATCGGTATCGGATGCATCCCTAGTTGTAAGACTATTGCCGAAAATATGTATTTAAAAGAAGATAAATCAACAATTTTTTTTTTGTTTTAAATAGATATAAAAATTAAACTTTTAATAATTTTATTGACATCTTTTCAAAACAAAAACCTGACTTCAATACCAGAAAAGCTAAATATTTTTACTTATTTATTTATATAATATTTATTGCACAATAATCTAACGATTATAATACAAAAGGTATACGACATATTTTTAAAGTTATTTTCGTTTTAAAAACAAACATCACGACCGATTTTAATATTTTTTTCTATGGGACCAACTGGAAAGTATATCCTTTCAATAAAAAAAAGAATTTTCCAAATCAGGTCAGGTGTCTTCAAGTAATCGGGTTACATACGAGTAGTTTCATAAAAAAAAATTCGATGAATTGATAACCTCCTCCTTTTTAGGGTTCCGTACAAAAATGAAAAAACGGAACCCTTATAGGATCACTCGTGCGTCTGTCTGTCCGTCCGTCTGTCACAGCCAATTTGCTCCGAATCTACTGGAAATCAGGTGAAATTTAGTAGGATGGTGTAATCCTATGACCCAAACACATATGTGCGAAGTAAATATATTTTTTTTTAAATAAGGGTCATTTTCGGGGGATAAATTAGGAAATTGAAAAAAAAAGTTTTGCAAACCTTACTATGTCATATATCAAATGATAGGGCTCGTTATGAGGATCTCAAATGTATTTTTGTTATAATTATAAAATAAATAGTTTTGATTTTATTCATGAAAGAAAACGAAAATTGACCATTCTAACTACTGAGCCTAAAAATTTTTAAAAAATACGAAATATAGTTTATTGCTTGTAGATTACAGGAAAACCTATAAGAATTTAATCAATTGTACTCCTCTCCACGCGAGTTTAACTCACACTTTGCCGTTTTTTAAGTAAGTAGGTTTAAAAACAAGAATATGAATTTTCAAATGAGCGAGCAAAGTGATTTTACTGGAAGTTTGTTGAATAAGCGAGCGAAACGAACGAAGTTTTCTTGCTAAGAGTGTATCACATCACATCAGGATTTTTAAAAAAAATATTTAGCCTGTCGTTGTGTCCCACTGCTGGGCAAAGCCTCCTTTCTTTTCCCACTCATCCCAATCAATCAAGAATTACTATATTCTGATTTCCGTTTTACCTTTTTTACTACCTAGTCTAAGAAGGCGCACCACTTTTTATAGTGTGGACTTTGAACATAGGATCCTTGACTCTGTCTACCAGTGTACCTCACAAACAAACTGAAGTGAAGATTGGCGTAGACCACACGTTGATTTGCACCTTATTTTCTTACAAACAGCCGATGTTTTCATAAGCTGCGTCATGAGAGCTGCCATCAATCTGCCAACGCCTTCCTCTCCGAAGACAGAAATCATGTCGAATGGACGCTATTTCAGAACTCCTTGAAATTGACTTTGTAGCTCAAATGATTCTAAAATCAGATACAGCTGCACTTCTTTATTCCTTACGAGGTAGACAGAGCCAATGGTCACAAAACCCAAAGCCCGCGCTTAGTAAAATAGGCCTTAGATGGAAAACGAAAATCATAATAAACGGGCAAGTGCGAGACGGACTCGTACATGAAGGGTTCCGTACCACCGTACAATATTTTAAAACGCTGAAGAAACACGTTTCTTGTATTACGACCCCCTTTGATTTTGAACTTTATTTTATTTTTAGTATTTGTTGTTATTGTGGTCATAGTAATACATAATTGGTGAAAATTTCAAGTATCTAGTTAATGCCATTATAAAGATCAAGTTAAAAACGCTGAAAAAAACACGTTTCTTGTATGACGACCCCCTTTAATTTTTAACTATTTTTTATTTTTTGTATTTGTTGTTATATCCACCATAGTAATACATAATCGGTGAAAATTTCAAGTGTCTAGCTATTACGGTTCAAGAGATAGAGCCCTGCGACTGACGGACAGACAGACAGACAGACGGACAGACTTACAGACAGCGGAGTCTCAGTAATAGGGTCCCGTTTGCACCCTTCGGGTACGGAACCCTAAAAGTAACATGTAAATTACATATCATGATTCTCTTGTTAAAACTAACGTGATAATAAGCAATAAACGCGTTATTCACGTCTGCCTCCGTGATCCAGTGATCAAGGCATCTGCCTTGTGATCCAGAGGTCGTGGGTTCAAATCCCACTGGGAAGCATACTTTGTGAAAAGTTGTTTCCAGTCCGGTTAGGATATTGCAGGCTTGAATCACCTGATTATCCGAAAAGAAAGATGATTCCGTTCTTTGGAAGGCACGTAAATGCTGTTGATCCCGAACGCTATCTAGCGTTTGTACCTATCCTAGGATTGGTTCTGGTCTACCCTTTGGGTTGCGGAGGTCAGACGGCAATCGCTCTGTGTAAAAACCAGTAACTTCGTCGAATCACCTAGGTAAGGTAGCGGACCCCGGGCTCTGAAGCGTAACCGCTGACGATGCAACCGGGAATACGCTCGGATGATGATGAACCGCGTTACTCAGGTCATAAGTCAGCTACTGGCCGACCGATTTCATCCGGAGGTCTTCCTCAGGGCGAATGTGACTTGAGACGCGCGCTCGATGATGTCCCAACTCCCAAGTCGCACTGTCTCACATATCAGGTAGCTGTCTCTCTACGTGAGTAACCCTTTTAACGCATATTGTTTATACGATGATTCCGCTCCTGTCTTTTACAGAACCGGAGTTTCGGACTGGTTCCGTACAAGGCTTTTAATTTACTTGTATGGAACTGGTTCCTGATTGTTAACCTTCTCTATTTTAGTTAAAATATATTTTTTCTTATTCATTGAATTTCAAATATTGAAAAGAAAGATAAAAAAAAGCCATTGTTTAACAAAAATAAGTTTAGAAAATTTTTGTTTTGTGAATTTTTATAAGGCTATTTGTTTACCTGTAAACGGTTCTCGGTTGTAATGCACATGCACGTGGTACCCTGGCGGGTAGGTACTTATGGAGGTGGCGACATCCCTGGCGGTATGCTGCAGGGTTATGGAGTAGCCTGAAGCCCTGGTGGCTCGGGTACTTGCGATTTTTGGCGAGATGGTGTAGCAACGACCGTGCGTGAAGCCGAGGGTTGATGTCAACTCGACATCTGAGAAAAATTTATTTAAATTAATAAGAATGTTAAAGTTGTGAGGTTATAGAGTAGCCTGAAGCCCTGGTGGCTCGAGTACTCGGTAAATAATGTTTCAAACCAGGTTTAAACCAATATTCACTCAAATGTTTAAACCAGGTTTAAACCATTATTCATACAAATGTTTTAAACCAGGATTAATACCCTTTTGCTTGGAACGCCACATATATATATATGTAAATATTTTTTATATAAGTACGTATTATATGTATTTATAATATCTATAATCTCCTTTGAAATATTGCACCTCACCTGTAACATATCTAAATTTCTTTTGTATCCATACTACCCTAAGGTTGCCTGGAAGAGATTGCTGTGCGATAAGGCCGCCTTTTGTATGCTAAAATTTATCTCTATTATTTGTGTCTAATTTGTTAAATTGTGTGCAATAAAAAGTAAAATAAATAAATAAATTAACCATTATTCACCCCAATGAACTGATATTATATGTTTTGGGACTTCATGAAGTTAGTCTGCGCTTCATAATAAAACGGAATCCGTTTTATTTTACAAATCAAACTAACTTTGTTAATAGATTTAAACCGTTATCCGCCTAAATCAATGTATCATTGCCATTGCGGATGAGAGTGGCATTTTTCTAGGCTCCAACTTGTAGTGGTGGAAAATGGTTTTAAACCAAGTACTAAAGTTAAACTGCGTTTTTATAATAATACGGTATTTTACCAGAATAAGGGTTGCTACACACTTATTTGGGCCGGAATTGTCGGTTCGGCAGTATTTGTCAAACAAAGCCAACCCAAATCAATTATATCGCCTTTTTCCTTAACATTTATCTACATTATTAGTCTACATATAGGTACTTTACCGCTCGGCTGTTCCGATATGCCGGCCCCAATATGTGTGTAGCAACCCTAACTCCTACTAACCAATGAATAATACACTAAACGAGTAGTTATTGTGCTCGTAATTGGTATTATGCGGAAATATTGTTTTATGATAAAAAAGCTTACTGTCCATACTGCTGTCCAAGCCGTACTGGACGAACATATCAGTATCGTTATATGTTATATCATCCCACAACTGATCAATGCTGGTCCGGGAGAAATTGAAGGCCAGCCATGTTGAGGTGAAGCGAGGGTGGGCGTAAAGACCATATTCCTGAAACGTCTTGCAAGTTTAAACAGGCTTCATATACAGACCTTATCTGTCTATTAAAAACACGGACAAACTTTATTAAAAGGTTAACAACAAAACGTTAGTGAACCTCGCCATGTAGCTAAAAAAACGGAACTAAAACATGCCACCGACCGATCCATAAGACAGATTAAAAAACGTTCAGTGACGCCATAATTTCAGGCCCACTTAGTTATTAACCTGACTAGGTTTAAGCCATGGAAATATATGTCCTTCGTACTTCCGTGATTTAGGCCGTTTTCCACCTTAAACAATTTGACATTGACAGATGAGATAGTGTCATTTTACTAGACGTCAATTTGTTTTGGGTGGATAATGGTTTAAACCTAGTAATAAAGTAGTCCGAGTTTTAGAATACGACTGTATTTATTTAGAAAGGATTAAAACCGTAGGGAGCTCTCCCAACGCTACGTCACGTAAGAGCGGCGTGAAGTAATGCAGCTGTGTTGCCCTTCCTAGCAAATATTTGAAGGTTTTTGAATAATTTTGAGAGACAGGCTTGTAATAGGGATGAGGACTAGGTATTATATTTTATTTAGTCCGTCAGTTAGATAATGTAAAAATAATGGACCCAAACTTTTCGTTTTTATTAAAGTAGTAAAAAGTCGTGGTGGACTTTTTAATAGGAAATTGGTGTTGTTTGGTGTTATAAATGCTCATGCTCATGAAAAATTTGTGAAATAGTTAAAGTGGACAGTCATAGTACGGCTGTAGTGATATTTGTTTTGCGGACTACGTGGCCGTCTTCGGGCGTCGTCCGCCACTCAATCGTCTATGAAAACCAGTGGACTCGTATATATTTGTCGCCAGAAGCTCCCTTGAAGCAGTCAAAGACCTACACCACCCTTTGATTGTAACTTGTTAGGATTAGGTTAGGTTAAGATTAGGAATAAAGCACGCAATTAAAGATAGGTTCTAAAAGACTTGTATACAAGCCGTAAATTGTTTTAAAAAAAAATTGCATTCCTTTGTCTGCCGCCACTGCTGGGCATAGGCTTCCCTTTTTTACGCCATTTTCTTCTCGGTCCTGTCCTGTGCAAGTCTCACCCACTGCTGTTCTGCCAACGTCACATTCAAATGATTCACCTCGCTTCATGCATTCAAACGTTTACATTTCGCAGTACAAGCTACTGTCCACTATAAAATGATTTAAACATTTTTCTAAATATTCTAAATTAATAATTAATTTTTAACAAAAGAAACAACCGACTTCAATTTTTTTTTAGGAGTTTCTTCCATATCTCTAAAGTTCTTCAACATATCTTCACCAAATTAACCAACTTGGTAGTAAAGGCATTCAAATAAAAAAATAATTATTAAAATCGGTTCACAATTGGCAAAGATATCGCGTAACAAACATACATAAAAAAAAATAAAAAAAAGCATACAGTCGAATTGATAACCTCCTCTCCTCCTTTTTTTAAGTCGATTAAAAATAAAGTATTTACCAGCATTTTGTCGTATTTGTAGGGAGGCTCTTTGCAGAATGTGAGACTGGGGTACAAAATGGTCTTGTTGAAGTCAAAGTGCGTGTATGTAGTGATTGGTTTGTTGGTCAGCTTCTTGATACACACTGTCACCTAAAATTAAGTATGTAAAGACTACACACAACACAATTTGGCATACAATCATCATGTCGCATGTTACTGCATGAACCCTAAATACTATTAAGTACCTCTTTCTTCCCATTTCCTCTCGCGGGTCTACTGGAAGAATTTTTTTTAGAAATAAGTAGCACCTGAATAGTTTGTTTTCCTCATTTTGTATGTTGTATATTTGTAAATTTTCAAGTGTACTTGAATAAATTAAATTAAATTACTAATTGGCAGGTTTTTAAGCCGGTCTACGGCTGCCGGGGTTAAACAATGGAGTTCGCTAAGTCCTCAAGGGAAACGGTATATCGGACTTTCTTCAGCAATATTTTATAAGGTTTGGTCAGTAACATTTGGTCATACAATCTACAATAACAATTACCTTGGTGCGTATCTTCGCAAAATGCCCCGTACGCAAAATGACCCCTAGTCGCAAAATGTCCCTTTCGCAAAACGTCCCCTGGTAGCAAAATGTCCCCTGGTAGCAAAATATCCCCTATTGGCAAAAATATCCCTTTCGCAAAATTTCATTTTACTGTTTAGGGATCGATATTAACGCGAGCGGAGACACAAAAGCTAGTTGCATGATAATTGGTTCAGTAGTTACGGCGTGGAGGCGTAATAAACAAATAAACAACAAACTCACTTTATAGTAATTTTATAAAAATAATGAAATTTTGGAAAAGGGACATTTTGCCACCAGGGGACATTTTGCTACCAGGGGATATTTTGCGAAAGGGACGTTTTGAACAAGGGGCATTTTGCGAAAGGGACATTTGCGACTAGGGGACATTTTGCGATGATACCATCTGGCGTATTGCTGTACAGCAGTCAAGTATGTGTTGTGGGCCAATACTTAGTACAATCTGCAGTAGATTCAGTAGTTTACTATACTCACTTATTATCTTTATGTTATACCACAGAATAAATACTAGGTAGTTATACGCAACTTATTGTTTTTCATTGTAAGGTTTTTCTGTTGTTGTTGTTCTAATTGTTTTTCTTCTAAATATGTATCAGAATTACTGATAAAACTAGCCAGGTCAAATGTTGAGTTTCTTATAAATAAATTTCAGAATTCTGGATGATTCCAGACAGAACTTGGCACCCATTTAGGTCTCAACTCTTTTTTAGGATATTAAACTTGACCCCCTTTTTTTGTGTGATACTTTGTTACTTATATAAAACGGTTACTTCGAGTGGACTGTTGACTAGTCTAATTGAGACTTTTTCTCGGCAGTGGTCGTTCCGAATCGCAAGTCTCGGTAGTTTTTCTTAAACGATAAATTAATAATTT
This sequence comes from Acrobasis repandana, assembly GCA_963576875.1. Classification (NCBI taxonomy): domain Eukaryota; kingdom Metazoa; phylum Arthropoda; class Insecta; order Lepidoptera; family Pyralidae; genus Acrobasis; species Acrobasis repandana. The sequence goes on along the minus strand of OY756227.1, from coordinate 19,624,477 downwards.
AAATATTTATAAACACTACATGTACGCATACCAACCACATTTTTGAGTGTAAAAGTGGGCACTTTTACACTCATGTACAGACCTTATCTGGCGTATAATAAGCTTTTTTACAATCGGTCGTTTCGGTAATCCATGGGGAAAGATTATGTCCAGCAGTGGAGTTCCTGTGGCTGATATGATGATAATGTAGTTACTTTCGACTTGATAAGAACCAAACTACCTGCTGGACGACCATGCTTGTACAAGCTACCACGATGACAGTCCTTATCAAGTTTGGCCCTCGGAGGCAGTTCGCGCACTTCTCTTTGATAGTCGTCATTGGATCTTCTTCCATGGTCTAGAAGGAAAGGTTCACTTACTAATTTAATAATCCTTTGAAATATTGCACCTCACCTGTAACATATCTAAATTTCTTTTGTATCCATACTACCCTTAGGCTGCCTGGAAGAGATTGCTGTGCGATAAGGCCGCCTTTTGTATGCTAAAATTTATCTCTATTATTTGTGTCTAATTTGTTAAATTGTGTGCAATAAAGAGTAAAATAAATAAATAATATGATTGCAGAGGTTCGCCTCCTTTTTAGGGTTCCGTTGTCCACAAGGAACCCTTATAGTTTCGTCATGTCCGTCCGGGCTCGTACTCCGCCGCTACTGCATCGATTGTCACGAAAATTGGTGGAGAGATAGATATTGAAGTTCCAAAAATTGGTTTTTAAAATTATGAAAAAATTTTTTTTTCAGCCGGGGTCCCATACAACGAAAAGTGAATTTAAAAATTTTTATTGGTCTAACCCCAATGAAAAGGTCTTTTAAAATGCAACAAAGGCTGCTTTGAAACTATAATATGTAGATCAAACCCACCAGTCTTGAGATAATGTAACACAAAGTTAAAATTTGAGGTGTCCCCCCACCGTAACTTTTGAAATATTACTAAAATAATTCTGAAAAAAATGTGGTATATACCTCAAAGTATGTACTTTCAATTAAAACTATAGCGGTCTCGGTATCATAGATAGTTATTTTTTAATACGTCATAAATCGTAAACCGCAATTTACCTTTAGAACTTTTATATTATGTTACTTGCTGCTACGGAACCCTTCATAGGCGAGTCCGACTCGCACTTGGCCGCTTTTTTTATTTAAAAAAAAGTTGATTTGATTGCCTCCTTATTAATGAAAAATATACACTCGATAAATCAGTTATATACTCGTAGTACAATCCTACCGATTTTAGGAGCGCGGATTTGTCTGTCTAATTTATACAGAATACACTCATGCACTTTAAGGGGGGGGCTACATGAATTTTCCGGGGTCCAGTGCTACCCCCATTTGAAATAAATAATTTCAAAGGAAACGGAGATATTAATTTAAAATTTTGTCTCTATGGACAACCCTAAAACTATTTTATGATCTACTGTTTACAGTTTGAAGTAAGAACGTGAAGCTTTTCTTTGCACATTTGTGAAAAACGGCCTCTTTAGGTAAAGTACGTTTTAAGCTTGTGTTATGGGATACTAATTCAACGATACTATATTTTATCATAAAACATAAATTATACTAAGTATAAATAATTACTCTGTGTTCAAGTCCCGCTCGCGTGGTGTTATTTCGTTATCATCATCAGGTCTTTTTTAGTCTCCACTGCAGGAGCACGCCCCTCTCTGTACTATCTAAGCCATATATTAGCCAGAGCAGTCAGAGGATTTGGCCTACACTCTCCACGCTGGCCAGACGGGTTGGAGAGGTCCCATAATAAAGCATAATAAACATATTATGCTTTATTTAGCTTGTTTCCTAAATCTCCTTCTACGATATCCACGGGAAGGTTGGAGTGGTCCTATTCTACTCTGCCGGAAACCATCGGCATGGTATTATTCTCTATTTCTGATTTCAGCATTGAGTATGGGTATTTTAGTAAGAACTGAATGCCCAGAAACCCTATTAAATATTCTTATTTCTTACCTTTTCGTCCGACATTTTCAGATTTTGAAACTACTTCAGCTTTACTTTGTCAGCCATGTCTATGGTACAAGTTCCAAATAACATGTGCGTTATCATATTGCTATGGGTATTGCATTGTAATTTAGTTGCGTTAAATTTATATTCGCCATAAATAAGGCTGTATCAGAAAGATGTAAATTATTGAGATATTGCTTTTTAGGGTTCCGTACCCAAAGGGAGCAAACGGGACCCTATTACTGTGACTCCGCTGTCTGTCCGTCAGTCACAGGGCTCTATCTCTTGAACCGTAATAGCTAGATACTTGAAATTTTCACCGATTATGTATTACTGTGGCGGCTATAACAACAAATACTAAAAATAAAAAATAGTTAAAAATCAAAGGGGGTCGTACACGACAACAACAAGAAACGTGTTTTTTCAGCATTTTTAACTTGATCTTTATAATGGCATTAACTAGATACTTGAAATGTTCACCAATTATGTATTACTATGACCGCAATAACAACAAATACTAAAAATAAAATAAAGTTAAAAATTAAAGGGGGTCGTCATACAAGAAACGTGTTTCTTCAGCGTTTTAAAACATTGTACGGTGGTACGGAACCCTTCATGTACGAGTCCGACTCGCACTTGCCCGTTTATTTAGGGTTCCGTACTCTCCAAAGATTAGAAATTAATTCAAAATTAAAGAAAAATCAGACTAACTCGTCAATTTATGAATTCTTCTTACAGCATCTTTTACCTCTAGGTGCTACTTAGCCACTAAAGCCTATATAGGATTTCAGTACATATAGCAAAGGACACCAGCAAATCATATAAAATAAACTTTTAAGCTTACAGCGTTTAATTAACATAAATTTAGATATTTACACTGAAATACTTAATGTACGTTAACTAAAATAGCTTAAATAATATATCACGTTTTAAAGGCACAAACATCGATGTAAGTACATAACTTAACTCAAACATATCAAATGGTTCAAAAATCACAATAAATAGTTCGGTAACATGTTAACTTAACAGAGGATAGCGAATTAATACCAATTAACATCATGATTGTTAAGTCTACTGCTGGACATAGGCCTCCACCAATTTATTTAATGGCCGGTTGGTATCAGGTTACATTCAGCGGCTTCCGGCGACCTTGGATAGATCATCTGACCACCTAAGCTGATAGGTGTATCCGAGATAAATCTATCAGCTTAGGTGGTTAGAGACAAAGCCACATTATTTGAAACCAAAATAGCCCAATAACTTGCAACACTCGAAGTGAAATGACTTTGGTCAAGAAATTTCTAAGAAGCTACTTTTTGTAGGTAGTATAACTCACAGGATAATGCTAATCTCAGAGTATTTTGGAAAGAATGCAATTGAACCAAAAACGGAGAAATGAAAGTGTTACCGATCGCTATCCCCCACAAGGGCCTCGTAGTTTCAGTGATACTCACACCACTGGTTCACAAAACAAAAATCACTTAAAATAAATGACACTGACACGAAATTCTTAACTTTAAAAGTTCATGATTTTGCTTAATTATTTTTTCGAAGCTATAAAAAATACTTAATAATATGAATTTCTGGACACTCATTCAACAGCAGCAAGCAGTTGCATTTTATAATATCACAAATTGAACTGGAAAAAAGTAAATGCCAAAGTCTAGTTTAAAACACGAATAGCTTCCATATTTTTCTGGGTTTCTTCGTTTTATCACGTCAAAAGCTACGCACATGTCCAATTTAATTTATAATAATCTTTGCAATTTAATTGGTAAAGATACCAATAAAGCAACTCATTAAAGCTAATGCGGCGAAAGATACAGGCGTTTTGTTCTCTGCAGAATTAGGCTTTAGTTTGTAAGCAATCTTGTCGGTTACATTCTTGATTTTATTTACAAACTTGTCCAAAATATCAGTTCTGGGCGTGATGTCACAAGCCGTGTGGCTGATCGCTTCCAAAACAGGGGCAGAGAAAACCCTGAAATTTACTTCATTGGCATCCAACTTCGAATACATCCAAACGGGCAACTTATTCGATAGAATCCATAGATTGTCGTTGTAGTCTACTTTTATATCAGTGGGATATACCATTGTCTCGTTGTTCATGTAGATTCTTCCCTGGTTTTTCATCACATAGTCCTTATTTGAAGTCTTCCAGCAAGCTACAGCATCTAAGTTGACCAGAGAGTAGAAAAGAACTCCCGTATTAGGGTCGAGGAAAGAAGCACTAGACTGTGCGTTCGGTCCTCTATTGCCTAATACTATGAACTCGTCGAAATTACTATCAGCTATCGAGGTATTCCTTAGATACTCAGTCGAGACGGAAAATTCGTTAAAACTAGCCATCGGGTGGAAGTATAAAGTGCTGAAGCCGTCAGCGTTAGGTCTGGAAATGCCCATGCCGAAGATAGCATCAGACCATGAGAAATTTTGTCCTTTGACATTGAAATCGCACGCAAGTGGGTCGGGGTGGAAGTAGTGGTGTTCGATTCTCCACGATTCATTCTTTTCCCAGGAGTAGACTACTAATCCGGCTTTGCCGACATCACCGGCGTAAGCGTAAGTTTTGTCACAATTAGAGTCTTCTACAACAATGTTGGCGAATCCTGAATCTTGTTTGACTTGGCTATCAGGGAAGGTGTACCTCCTAATAAGGTTGTCGGATTTAAGGTCATAGATGATGATTGCTGGCGGGTACTTGGTAACGTTGCTTTCGAGGTTGCCGATCTTCCCGTTGTCAAGCACCCAGAGCCTGGCACAGCGATCGGCACGGATCCTGAAGGGCGATATGATTTCGGGAGGGTTCTTGTCGCTACCGGTGGAGTGTGCAGCCCAGCTTGGGTACGGCATCAGTTTCGGAGAAGTCGAGTTATCTGGAATGGAGATATTTCAAGGGTTAACACCGTTATTTCAGTCACGTAACGAAGCTGGATATTAATAGTGATCATTTGCGTGCATCTCATAATAATTCCCATTACGGAAAATTTACGTTGAAAAAAAATATCCTGCCAAGTGAAAGTCAAAAAATTTGTAATATTCTACGACTTCCGTGGCGTATTAGTCCTAAGCACGCTAGTCCGTCACTCATTTCTGAATTAAATCCCCAGCCAGGGCAAGTTGTTCAATTAAGGCCATTGACCAACTTGCCCTGGCTGGGGATTGGGGTCAAATTGTCTTGAGTGTTTATCTATTAACGCAACACCTCTCAGAGGTACCTCAGTGCATGAAACTGATCAAATTTTGTTCTATAACATTCCCAAAATGCCAAAAATAAAATTCGAATTTTCATACAAATTGACTCGATCAGCTGATCAGTTTGTATAAAGATTCAGTATTTTTTTTGGGTTTCGTGTAAGTTGTAGAACAAAAGTTGTCCAGTTTCATGGGCTGAGGTACCATATCTATATAGATAGTATCCCAAAACACAATTTTAAAACTTATTTTGGGGCTAGCTCAATTGTGATTTGACCATTTATTTTTATTCGATTAGTATATACATATATATATATATATATATATATATATATATATATATATATATATATATATATTACAGCAAGCCGTACCTACATTATTACTATGCGCGCAGGCGCCTCTGGGTGGTAAATTCAGTTATACGAATCGTTTGTCCAAAGTAATAAGAATGAAATTGGCTTGCAATGGATATCTAGGCATGTAAACGAAAAGGTGCTGAGTTCTGACATGAGCTAAATTTAACCTTATCACTAGTTACATTGAGTAGATATTTCTTTGAATTTCTTTGCTGAGTGAGACTTCTGTACGTTAGTATTATTTATTCTGTGGTAGTATATTATTAGGTACTCTGTGCTAAGAGTAATCATTTTGGTAGCATATTTCGGTTCTCTTTATATTCAATGTCATTTTTTGTTGTTCTTTTTATCATCATCATTATTTATATTTCTAGATTGATTGGAAGAGTGAAATGTTCCTTTCAGTTTCAGTTCATATTACCGTGGCACCTAACATTCAAAAGGTCGAGTTGACCAGTCGTTGAACTTCTCCGGTCGACCTCGAAGCCCTGACATTGCCGTCAAGGTCCGGCGGACATCCGCATTGAGTAATGTAATTTTAAGTTGATTTCCTTCATTTTTAACCCCCGAGGGCAAATGTAAAGGGGTGTTTTAAGATTGACGTATGACCCCAAACAAATTGACTGTTTTAGATTTTGAGGAAGATTTTTTTTTGAGGTTCAGATTGCCCTGGACTAGTTTCAGTAGTTTGTGGACAATATATTTAATTGAAATATTATAAATGAATAAATGGTACAAAAGGTTATATTTAATTTTTTTTTAAATTTAGTTGTATCTTAAATATACGATAAAGGCCCGTATACACAGTGTAATTTTATTGCATGTTATACACAATTTATATTTATTTTATCTATTTAATCTTTATTGTCCATCAATACTTGCCCAATAAATACTTAAATTGTACAGAACACTAGGCGAACTAAACGCTAATTAAGCATTGTCTACCAGTCAACCTTTGTTGTACAGAGAGTCTAAATGTGGGTTGCAAGATAAAGTATAAGTGTAGTAAGTATACCTACATAAACTACATAATGTAAATTGTGTAATGAATTAATACATTGATATATACGTCCTATGTATACACATTCACAACATATACGATATACATAAATAAATTAATACGGCAATTCACATAAGATATATATACATTGTGAATTTTTAAAAACCAGCCAAATTTTTGGAGCAAGTTCAGCTCATGATATTTGAAACATAAAATTGATAAAAATTTTTCGTCCTCCCATACTAAATCCGTTTGGCTGAGCGCTGATTTATATAGGAAGGTGAATTTTTATTTTAGTTTTTCGTTAGTTGTTTTTATCGAAAGTAGTTCTGTATCATGGATTGAACTTGCTCCATAAATTTGCCTGGTGGGTAAAAAGTCAGCCTGTATAAATAAATTAATGCGACTGTTATAGCTCTGCCAAGAAGTGCGTGCCCAGCGCGACGAACGCGAGGAGCAGTTCGAATGGATTAGTTTAATTGAAGCAAAAAATATAATTAATTGCTTCAATCAAATTAATACATTAGTCGATTTTAAGCTTAAATGGCAATGGGCTGGTCATGTCGCCAGGAAACAAGGTTCGTGGTGCAAAGCGTTGGTAGAGTGGAGACCGTGGGGAGAAAAACGCCCACAAGGAATACCGCAGATGCGTTGGTATGATGATATCAGATAGAAGTTGCTCAAGATCGAGATCGATGGCATTATCTGGACTAGGCCTGGGTGTAGGTAGTGGTCGAAAAAGGCTGAAAAGAAGAAGAAGAAGAGCCTTTCTTTATTAAAATTTATACATATCGTACATATATGTACTGTATGTATTTCTATGGTTGACGTTATGTTTAGGCGGTGCAAGTTATCTATTGCTTGAATTTAATTGTGTGCTCTAGAGGTAAGTAACTCACGATGTGTAAATGGGCCCTAAAAGATACACTTAGGTATAACGAGTACATCTGGTTTACTAAACAGGATACCATTTTCCGATACTACCTAATTTCCGGTAACTGTAAAAACTGGTCCGACGAGATACACGAAAATATTTACGAATGCGTTCCCGTTTTCATTCTAAATACAAACAATTACATTAGATTTTGAATCCCACGATACATTGTCGAGTGATATGTAAATGATTTGACTAAAGGAGAATTCTTCTTCGTAGCAAGTTCGAATGGCTAATATATTATATGATTGTGGACCAAATGTGTGGCCACACTTACCTTTCTGTCATTAGCCATGATTAGGTCGTCTGGGTAGTTGGGACATGACAGTGGGTGGACGATGGTTGGAACAGGTCTACAGTCACAACGATCATTGTTTGAGAAACCCCACTAAAGGAGAATTAAAGTAGATTTTATGGAAACTTTTAAATACGGATCAAGAAGTACTTACTCATTTTAAGGACGTAGATTTAATGTAAGTTTTTCAAACTTGTGTTATGGGATTGTAACTTTTTCTTTTTAACCACCTGTTTATGTGGATATAAAGAAAAAGGCTTTTTTAGGAACAGTGATTTTTTCCGCACCCATTTATAAAAGCATTACATTCCCCAGTAGCTTTAACATCAGATTAGCGTCCGAAGGTAAGTTTCTCGTAGATCAGCAGGGAAGATTCCAGAATCTCTACTTCGCACGGTCTCCGACATCCTTGGGTGTAAGACCATTAAAACGCAAACTATCCTTGGAGAAGCAGGTGCGCACAGGGCTCCGAAGCAGTACAGCTAAGGATGCAACCAGGAACGTGTTTGGATTAGAAAAAGCAAATCATACATCATCATCATCACGTCTTTCTAGTCTCCACAGCAGGAGCACGACCCTCTCTGTATTGCCACAGCCATACTCAGCCAAAGCAGCCAGAGGATTTGGCCTACACTCTTCACGCTGTCCAGGCGGGTTGGATTTAAAATCATACACTTACCAGAAATATTTACGTAGTTCAAGCTAGCTGGCACTCCATTTCTCCAGCGTGGCACTGTTATAAACAGCTTGTCTCCCCAGATCTCCAAGCCCATGGGAATATTATTCTCCGGGATGAAGGTCTTCGCTGCTATAGCTTGCTCCCTTGCTTCTGGAGACGGGAACTGGTAGTCCAGCTGCTTCCACTCGAAGCGGATGTTGAGCTGGTCCATGCAGCTGATGGCGCAGATCAGGTAGAAGGCGATGAGGCCCGTAAAGACCCTCATTTTGAAGCTGGAAAGAGAGAGAAATTCGATTTAAAATTAGACTCTTCGTTAATTTTGTTGCGAAATTATACATTGAGATGATAACTTCTTAGATATCACAAGAAATTATACATTGAGATGATAACTTTTTAGATATCACAAGATATCACTTCTGATAGACCATATTAGACACAAAACACGTAAATTTTGACCTATAAAATACCTAGATATATTTTTAAAACAAGTTCTACTAAACTTAAAAACCAGTTCAACTACTCGTACATTTGCACAATTCGTAACCGTCAATAATAGTATAACAATGTCATAACACAACCAGTACCAATGTGTTAGATAAAGGTTGCTTCACACTTCAAATCACACCGTATGTTGTAGGTACATTGTACGAATGTACAACTTGCTTATAATTATTTCTAAATAAGTTTTTTGAAAAAAATAATTTTTTCGTGCATGCTTTTACTGTGAGGCCTACAAGAATAATGTAATAGACCAAAACTCGATAGGGTTGCGTCGTCTTATCACAGTGTTCCTATAGCCACAATCCGGCTTTATCGTCAGATTAAATTCTTGTTATAATAATATTGCATTGTCATCTGATTGGTCATACAAAATCTCGTCTAAATCGTAAACCGTATTTAATATTATATACTTATTTTTTGTTACAATTTATAATTCTGGTGTATGTTGGGTACATTTGATTTAATTTTGGTGTTAGCAAAAAGCAGGTAGGTATGAAATGAAAATAACAGTTTTTTACATTGAATAATTTCACTGTGCATAAGTAAAATAAAAAAGCGGCCAAGTGCGAGTCGGACTCGCCCATGAAGGGTTCCGTAGCAGCAAGTAACATAGTATAAAAGTTCTAAAGGTAAATTGCGGTTTACGATTTATGACGTATTAAAAAGAAACTATACTTACTAGATCTCGTTCAAACCAATTTTCGGTGGAAGTTTGCATGGTAATGTAACATCATATATATTTTTTAGTTTCATCATTCTCTTATTTTAGAAGTTACAGTTACACACATTTTACGACTTTGGAAGTGTCTCTCGCGCAGATATTCAGTTTAGAAAAAAATTATATTAGAAACTTAAATATCATTTTTGAAGATCTATCCATAGATACCACACGTATGAGTTTGATGAAAAAAAAATTGTGAGTTTCAGTTCTAAGTATGGGGAACCCCCAAAATGTACTGTTTTTTTTTTCTATTTTTGTGTGATAATCTTAATGCGGTTCACAGATTACATCTACTTACCAAGTTTCAACAGTAAAGTTCTTATAGTTTCGGAAAAAAGTGGCTGTGACATACGGACGGACAGTCAGACAGACATGACGAATCCATAAGGGTTCCGTTTTTTGCCATTTGGCTACGGAATCCTAAAAATGAGATAAAAGCTTTGAAAAAGAAGAAAAAGTTGAATAATTCATAGATTCAGATGTTTCTTAGCGGGAAATCAAAGTTACTTACAACTTACAAATACTTGTTATTATACAACGTAAAAATTTGACCACGGCCTTTTGGTTTTTTTACTGTTATTTTGATTCCAATAAACTAAAGTGATCGTGATATTACGTATATGTCCCTTACACATTGTTTAAAACTTTATAAAGAATGTTCGTAAGGAAAAGAAGGCATTGATAAGTGTTAGATTTCGTTGCGTAGACAATGCATTTATTTTACCTTTTGTATCATAATCGTTGGATTATTGTATAATAAATTTAAATAAATAAATAAGTTGAAGGGTGTCAGCCCTAATAGAGCACCGGTGCAGTGGGTGAATAACCTTGAATCATGTAAAGGTAAACGTAGTTTTGGACTTTATTGCAGACGCCAGACGTGGCCCGCATTCATTGATAAACATACATATACTATCACGTTTTCCACCTTTACGGGTCAGACAGAGTCAAAGATAATATAATTACTAACGTAACAGATACCCAACGTTATACAAACGATTGCAGGGCACATAAATAGCAAACTTGTGGACTAAATAGAAAATAGTTCCAATTGCTCACATAGATGGCAGCTTACAAATGACTAGTAAACCTGCAAAAGGTACATAATATTAGTAGTATACTACTACTTAAAAGAGTATTAATCTTTTTATTTTTGCCTTACTTTAACTTAATCGATTTAATTTATTTTTTCATTAAAAATTTGAGAAAAGCTATGTCGTGTTCCTATGTTTTCTGTTTATAATAGACTAGCAGTCCACCCCGGCTTCGCCCGTGGTACACACATATCCTATGTCACTTGGGGATAGACTTGGGGATGGACGGTGAAAGAATTTTTCAAATCGGTTCAGTAGTTTGAAGCCTATTTCATCCTATTTCTTCTCTTTATAATGTTAGTATAAATATAATCTCGTAAAATTTATTTACTAGATGTTTGAAGTTTGAACATCGTGGGAATTCTAATAAATTTTTCAGGTTTACGAAACCATAGAAAACATAGGGACATGCTAATATCCATAGATTTTTTTTTGGAAAAAATCATTGCTCTACTGGCACTATACGGCGAGGAATCAGGGACTACTTAATATAGGGAACTCTGAGACGGAAATACGGCCCATCGATTTCCTCTTAAGTTAGTAATAAATATCGAAAACGAAAATAAAACATAAGTAAGTTTCTGTTAATTATTTTTAACCGACTTTAAAAAAGGAGGAGGTTATCAATTCAACTGTATGTTTTTTTTAATGTATATTTGTTACGCGATATCTTCGCCAATTGTGAACCTATTTTGATGATTCTTTTTTTATTTGAAAGCCTTTACTACCAAGTTGGTCCCATGTTAATTTGGTGAAGATATGATGAAGGACTTAGGAGATATGGAAGACTCCTAAAAAAATTTGAAGTCGGTTCGATTTTTTGATAAAAATTTAATTATATGAATAGCTATGTGCTGTGCTTAGTAAGTTCATATACATAGTAGGCACTGGCAAGGTAAGTTATCTAATTATATCTACTTAATATGCCTTTTTCAAATTAACTAGAAAGGCAGGCCTTGTCCACGGTTAAAGAATGCGATTTTGACAGGACCTCGAGGGAGCAACGTAAATAATGCAATTGTTTCTTACTTCCTCATTTGAAGCCAGTGAATTTGTTGTAGTATTGGGATAAAACTGACGACCGATGGGTCAGAAAGGTATTGGAGTCTGTTATAAAAAGCAACATGAGAGAGAAGTTTAAGACTGTAGATATTTCTATAGAAACTCATATTATAAGGATTCCATATAGCTTAATCAGATTACAAAGAATGAAAGCTTGATTTATTTATTTATATCTCAAAAATTTATTGATCCACAATAAACAATAGGGGTGACAACAGGGTCAGAAAAGTATTATTTTAATTAGTCCGTCTTACTGTGACCCGTATTTTTTAATTTTATCAAAAATGTAAAAATTCATAAAGATAAAGAACTCCTAAATTCCAGAATATAGGGGGTTGTGTTGTGAGGAGTGAGGACTTAGCCGTGACGTCATGCCAAATTTAAATACGCTGTGTCTTCGTCAATTTTTGTTTCTCAGAGAAAACAAAAAATATGTGTACAATATTTTTTAATAATGTAACCGATGGGCCAATAATAGTCTTCGGGTAGTATTTAAACGCAAATCAAAATTACTGATTGCACAGCAAAATACTCAACTGAAAATATTACTAAACAAACTGCAATTTATATTTGTGGCGCAGTAAAATGGATAGAACTTTCCTAGCACTCGCCGGCCGCTGCCGCGGCACGCTCGCTTCGCTCGCTCGGCTCGTGCGTGTGTTGGTCGCAGTTCTAACATAACCTAACCTATAGGTTTGCCCTAACCTAATAAATTTGATGTGCAGTCAGTATTTATTTGCTGTGCAATCAGTACTTATGATAAGATTGTTGATTTATTTGATGTAAAAAAGTATATAAATGATGAGATTAAATTGATGGGTGATTATTTATTAGATGTGCAATTAATAATATCCCATAGTCTTCCAGTCGTTCTCTTCCAGTTAACAATTAGGTAGGATAAACAGAGAGTTGCGGCGCAACACATTTAATTAAGTTCATATTAAAAGTATTCAAATCTTTATGATATACGAGGGTTATGGTTAGTCGATGTAGTAATAATGTAATACATTAAAAATAAATGTCAAACTAATGACCTCTACAGTGTTACAGTCGTTTGAAAAACATTATGACAACACATAAGTAACATTCTTGCATAAACCGGTTTGAACCTAGGACCTAATGGACCTAGGAATACGAATGCATTCTAAAATCGTAATATTAAACGGTCAATGACTTACATAATGGTAATAAACGTAAGGCCACACCTTCAATCGTAAGCGGCTATAAAATCGCCTAGATCACCTAGATGGCCTAGATGGGAGTGTGGACCTCAATCGACAAAATAGTGACTCTATTCTCTATAGCAAAATGTTTTCATTGCACTGTGTTTGAAATAAAAATGTAGGAAAGTATTCACTTTTATGGTCAACTTTGGTACAAATGATGCATGAGTGTCAAAATAAATAATTTTGTAATGATAAGAGAATAAAACGTCACAAAATAAAGCCACTTGGCGCCACTTGGCATTCATCATATCCATTTTGAACGGGATTTTAGATTTATTAATGCAAAAAAACTGATATTAGGTAAAAGTGCTATTTGACTCCAAGAAACTATGTCGTCACGACTTGCGTTTTTCATACAGATCCATCACAAATCCCATACAAAATATTTGCTTTGATGTTTATAAAAAAAAGTATCTGTTTTGAGTTGTTGGAAACTAGCGGAACGAAACGAAAGTACGTTTGTATGGGATTTCGTCCCTCCAGTTAACCCTTAAGAGCTTTATTTGACAGAGTTTTTCTGCATTAATAAATCTTAAATTACGTGCAAAGTGGATTTGACTAATGACAAGTCACATTATTTTGTGACGTTTTAATTTCTTAACAGTACCAAATAATTTATTTTTGACCCAGGAAACTAACCAATTATACGACTGCTTATTGTTAGTTTAGAGATAAATAAAAATACCTAAATAAGTCATAATTTCCTGTAGGTACTTAGCAAGTATTTTTAAACTAGCGGATTGTGCTACTTATATCGATGTGTTTTTTTTTCTGTTTTATTTCTCTACTGAGCAGCCAGCAACTTATTTGAATTCCCGTGTTTTCACATATCAGTCTGATCATTTTGGTCATTATTTCGCTAAATTTCTCTTACTGTAGTCGTGTTTTATATTTTTTTTATTTATTTAGGCAAAAGCCTCCAAATCATCTCTGTTATTCGCTTTTTCATTCCATTCCCCTTCAAAATTTCTCAGTGCGTCCAACCACCTCGTTCTAAGTCTGCATCTTTACCTCTTGCCATCTATACAGGGTGACTTTTTAAACACCAGCCTTTTTGGAGCAAGTTCAGTCCATGATACTGAACTACTTTCTATAAAAAAGTTATTAAATTAAAAATGACAAATGATACAAAATCCGTTTGGCTGAGCGCTGATTTGTACGGAAAGGCGAATTTTTATTATAATTTTTCGTTAATTGTTTTTATGGAAAGTAGTACAGTATCACGGACTAAACTTGCTTCAAAAATTTGACTTGTGGTTAAAATGTCAGCCTGTATAGTCCAGACAGTAGCCATCTTTCCTGACTTTTTGACAACGACTTTCGTTATGAAACGCCGTGGTATTTCTGACTGGATCCATCCGATTGACTATCATGCTACGGTCCATAGCTCGTTGGCCTTGTTAATACATGCAAAAGAATGACTATCCAATGGACTACTTATATAAAGTAAGGTTTTACTGGAGCAAAGAGGAAGAAAGAAATAACTCAAATAACTTAATGGAAGCCAAGTATTTTGGTTTCACGTTTCTATGTCAAGGACGGAAAATCTTAAGGATTTTTATACAATAGGTATAATGAACAAATGTCAATGTTGAAAAGCAATTAATCAACAATGTCCTTACAATACTGAATGAACGTACAATCATAAATCAGTGAACAAGGCCGAATTTGCGTGGAGTTTTCCTCTATTTACAGTATCGAGTAAAAACCAAGTATCTGCGTGCAGCTGTGGACAAAACGGGTCAAGACACCCGAAGAAGTCGTATACTTTTTCTTCATATTAGCGAGTTCCCAGTTGGATTCTTAGCTGTGCTGCTTCGAAGTTCGGGGTGCACTTTCCCGCTTTTCCTTCTCCAAATTTTATATGAATGTCAATGTTCAGCCAAGGACCCTACTACTATCAAATTACTATTTTATACTACTACCACAGAATAGGTACTAGCTACTACCCTAATACTATGCTATTATTATTATTTAGAGCCCACTAGATCCCATTGTCGAGCAAAGGCCTCCCTTTCGGCTCTCCATCTCTCTGCCCATGGTATAATAAAATATGGTCCTCTCTTCCAGTGACAGCTGGTCACGTGATTAGCCCAAGAATACGTAATCAGTTGGGTGTGTTGCCACTTGCCACTGTGTGAGATTGAATTAGCTGAGTAAAGTGCATAATGAACTAATAATTAAATATACAAAGTGGAAGGGACATCCCGTAATAAATCGAACCACGGGCTATACTAGATCACTAAAGTATAATTAAATTAAAATAACAGTCATAAAACACAAAAAAAAATCGTCATTCCCATACAAATCGCCCGGGCGGCCGCACACTTTTGTATGGAAATGCCAAAATTTTTTTTGTTACACGGTATACGAAATAGATAACTTGGTAAGTATTTTATTTTATATTCATTAACTAATTGAGAACATCCTTAGATTTACTGAAAAGAACAATCAGTGGTGACACTTTTCATGATATTCGTGACGTATTCTTGGACAATCGTGACGTAGTCTTGGACAATCGTGACGTAGGTAGTCTTCCACTATAATTTTACTGATGGACTAGTGTTGCGGATTTTATAGGGTTGTATAAAGGGTATATATAAAGGGTTGGATCTCATCTATCAGCACGGAACAGCACTTTCCTATGCTGCTATCCTTTTCTGTCGCTCAGAACATTAATTTGCTAGAATGAGAGAGAGCGACGGAACGCTGCAGCACGGCCGGTGCTGAAGCGTTCCGTCGCTCTCTCTCGCTCTAGCAAATTACGCTTCTGAGCTACAGAAAAGGATAGCAGCATAGGAAAGTGCTGTTCCGTGCTGATAGATGAGATCCAACCCTTATTCTCTTGACGATAGGCATGCGCTTCATTGCACTGTACTGATAAGACACGTCACGGCTTTCTAGGTACTACACCTGTCGAAGCATACGAACTTGAGCTATCAAACTCCGTACATAACGTAAGGCAAATTAAATTATATGCTCTACTTCACGAAGCTGACCCCAATCACGCAATAATTGTTTATTTCTATTACTACATGATATTTATAACGCATAAGAGTAGACCTAGTTTTTTTTACTTTAAATCTATGAATATTACTATATTATTATAAATAATAGAATATTATTCACCAAGAGACATAGCAGACAAACTGCAAGAGTCACCTACGCTGGTACGGTCATGTCTTGCGGAAACCGGCAAGTTACGTGGGAATCAAATGTATACTCGTAGCCATGCCATGCCGCCTCCACCGGGCCCCGGTAGACGTGGCAGACCAATGACTTATACACAAAGGTCATTGGGGTAGACACAAGAAATGCTGGCTTGACGACGTCAAGGATGATATCCGTGCCAATGGTCTTACAACCAAGGATGCTCAAGACCGTGTAAAGTGAAAAAAGGCCAGAAAAAGGACCCTTCCGGAAATCATGTGAAGCAAATTGTTTAATCGTAAACAAAAGTGATAATTAAAATTTTGCTTATAAGACTAGCCTTTGAAATAATTATTTTATAAGCAATCGTTGAAGGAAGGTAAGTATCATTAATTCTCCTTTTTGTTGAGGATCACCCAGGGTGTCATGTGCATTTTATAACAATTGTATGTGCAGGAAAACATGAATTAAATCTGGTTTGATTATTTTCTAGAGACAACGGATAGTGGTTCGGCCGGATACCGGATACCGAATGTTCGGCCTGGCCATCAGCCGGATAGCTGAATATCCGGCCGCCGAATATTCGGCTGGCAATAGTAGATCTAAGCTATAGATTCTAAATAATCTCGAAATATATCATTTTCATGTAACGCGCTGTTCAAGTTTCGGCGTGTTAAGTTTTATAGGTAAGGATGCGTCCGGTATTTTTTGACTCAGTGCGGAACGATTCGCATAAACTATATTCACTTTACACTAACGTAAAACAGTATCGTGCTATGTTGTTTTGCTGTAAACAAATAAGTTCGTTGTGTGCTTACATGTGTTTTGTATTATTCGTTTTCTAAAATAACAATGGAACCAACCGTTCAGCGGTATTGCAGTATTTTGACGTCATATTTTCTATATGAAATAGTATGAAAATTTACTATCCAGTATCCAGCCTGATACGCACATATCCGGCATCCATCCGGATAGCAAAAAGAGGGCCGGATGGGCCGGAAACCGGATAGTAACCCGATATCCGTTGCAACTAATATTTTCCTCCAAACTACTGCTGTTTTATATTCCCGGATACGATTTACAAGGTAGCGTGGAAATTTCCTTAATATTTTCTGGTACAAGGAAAAAAGGACAATCGTTTACAATTACGATTACCTACTTCATTCGTATCGTCTGTAATTACTCTGCTCAAGATACATTTTAATTACCAAGTTGCCTAATTACCGATTTTTTTTATTGTCCTCGTGAACGATACGTTACGCTATTTTGGTAATTTATTTATGCCTGATATTTACCTATGTACTTCACTAAGTATCATAACACTTTTTAGCTTAGTATTGGTGTATAATTTTAAATCTTGAGAAGTAAAAATCTTACCGAACTCCGATTCCAATTTTTGTTTTCGTCTCTTGTGCTTTTCTTTCACTTTTCAATCAATCCCGCGGGATTAACAACTGACTTGAGTCCTACTATTTGTCCTACTAGTGCAAACGGGACCCTGTTACTGTGACTCCGCTGTCTGTCCGTCTGTCCGTCTGTCCGTCTGTCCGTCTGTCCGTCTGTCCGTCTGTCTGTCTGTCCGTCAGTCACAGGACTCTTAAACCGTAATAGCTAGACTTTTGAAATTTACACCGATTATGTATTACTGTGGCGGCTATAACAACAAATACTAAAAATAAAAAATAGTTAAAAATTAAAGGGGGTCGTCATACAAGAAACGTGTTCATTTCAGCGTTTCTAACTTGATCTTTATAATGGCATTAACTAGATATTTGAAATTTTCACCAATTATGTATTACTATGACCACAATAACAACAAATACTAAAAATAAAATAAAGTTAATAAATTAAAGGGGGTCGTCATACAAGAAACGTGTTTCTTCAGTGTATTAAAACATACGGTGATACGGATCCCTTCATGTACGAGTCCGACTCGCACTTGCCCGTTTATTTCAAATAGATGAGATGAAAATATATTTTCTGATAAGTAAATGTACAAGGAAAAAGGAAAATCGTAGAATTACATCATCCGTGTCGATTGTAATAAATCCTGCTCACGATATTCGCTGCAAGTGATGTTCATTTGGATTTAATTACAGTTGCTTAACATAGCTTAGCTTAACCGTGTCACTGATTGGTACTTCATTGACAGGGAAACCCATGTAGGTATAAGCCCATGTAAAGGAAAATAATTAAAAGGTAGATAATGCCATAATATATGGCGTTATGAAGATAATCTACACTAATATTATAAAGAGGAAAGATTTGTACCTATTTTTGTATGTTTGTAATGAATAGGCTCAAAAAGTACTGGGCCGATTTAAAAAATTCTTTCACCGTTGGAAAGCTACACTATTCCCGAGTGACATAGGCTATGTGTGTACCACGGGCGAAGCCGGGGTGGACTGCTAGTAATTATATAATTTACTTTCATGCAATAAATCATAGTGCAAAGTACAATAAGATATATTTAGTATCTTTATAGGTTAAAAATACATAATTTTTGTATGCTACAGCTTCACGGGAGAATATTGCCAGATTTCGTTGTTTTATTATTTATTTATGTCCTGACAGGATCGTAACAAGTGGAGGTCCATAGTCTCTGCCTATCCCTGCGGGAAACAGGCGTGACAATATGAATATGTAATATTTTTAAATGAAAAGATGCATACAAGCAATCAGGCTAACTACTTCCATTTCTTGAGATTTATATTGGAAATTTGGGGCAGCGATTGGTTTATTTACATAAATCTAAAATACAAAGTAAGTTGTTTTAATTTAACTTTTGGATTAATAAAGTTGCTGATTTTTTATGTAAAATACACACCAATATGACTTAGGTTTTTAAATTTTACTAGGTACTAATATTTCTTCGACTTTTTGCTCTTTTGAGACTTAAATACTTACCCTTTACGGCTTACAATGTGATAATATTGAGTCATTCATTGATGGCCAAAATTATGGTCAAAGTAGGCCCCAGACGCTCACACCCACGAAACGACCGCAAAATTCCGATTAGGGCGTCCGAAGGTGAACAACATCGATCCCACATGATTGCAGACAGACTGATGGGAGAAATATATGTACTAATGTATAATTTAATGATTTTCCCTATTTCTCAGAAAGTTACTAATGTTTAAAAAGTATTTTATGTATATTTGTTACAATACGAAATCGTCAACGTGGGTATGACGTGTGACAAATACAATGTAAATATACAGGGCAGAGAAGGAGGATGAGGAAAACAATATCCTGTGTAATATACAAAGTGGAAGGGACATAGGTACCCGTAATAAATCGAACCACGGGCTATGCTATATCACTGAAGTATAATGAAATTGAATTATCAGTAAAAAAAACAAAAAAAGAATGGCATTCCCATATAATCGCCCGGGCGGCTGTACACTTTTGTATAGAAATGCCGAATTTTTTTTTTTGTTTTTTGACGGTTATTTAATTTCATTATACTATAATGATCTAGTATAGACCGTGGTTTGATTTGTTACGGGTATGTCCCTTCTATGTTGTATAAGATTATTTCTCAACTTTTAATGAACACAAGGCAGATAAAAAATTGTGCACCCAAAAACTTGCCAAAAACTTCTTAGCCAAAAAGTCGTGCGATTAATTATAATTAAATTCAAATGTTTATTTAGTAAAAAAGCCTTTGCAGGCACTTTTACACCTCAATAAGTTTTGTATAAAGTTGTATTACTTAAGTATTTTAAAGAAAAGCTACCTACCGATTCTAGCGTTTCGTAACGACCACTGCTGAGAAGAAACGCCGAAAGAAACTCATTTACTCAGTATTGGTCGCCTACGTGCCAGAAGCCTAGGGCTTTGTCATAAATACTTTTTATATCATCATCATATCAGCCACAGGAAGTCCACTGCTGGACATAGGCCTCCCCCAAGGATTTCCGAAACGACCGATCGGAAGCGGCCTGCATCCAGCGTTTTCCTGCAACCTTGCTCAGGTCGTCTGACCACCTAGCAGGTGGGTGTCCTATGCTTCGCCTGCCGGTACGTGGCCGCCATTCGAGAACCGTTCTGCCCCATCGGCCATCGGTTCTTCGCGCTATGTGCCCCGCCCACTGCCACTTCAATGAGCTAATCCGCTGGGCTATGTCTGTGACCTTAGTTCTTCTACGAATCTCTTCATTTCTGATTCGATCACGTAAAGAAACACCTAGCATAGCCCTCTCCATAGCCCGTTGAGCGACCTTGAGCCTTCTTATGAGACCCATAGTAAGGGACCACGTTTCAGAGCCGTAAGTCATCACTGGTAACACACATTGATTAAGCACTTTCACTTTTTATATAAATACTTATAACTATAATACAATGTAATTTCTGCGAACGAGCGAACAAACATAAATAACGTAATAAATCAAAAAGCGAAGCCGAGCTGACCAACTCCTTCTGACAGCAACTGTTCACGAGTTGACGCACGGGTCAGCCATCATTGAACTCAATCATAACTATAGCGACTTTTCCTAATCCTTCCCAGGAATCTAGGGTTAGAATTAGAACCCACTTTATAAAGGTAAGACGCTTAAATTCAAAGATATCAAAGCCCTTTTGACTTCAATAGCAGCAGTGGCATTCCTAATTTGATAGGCTTACCTTTCTACGCAGTTACGCACAAGGTAAACCATAAATAAATAAATTAGAACATATTCCGTGCCTACGCAAACACAAGTCTTATTTACAAGTAACTTAAGTAAGTTTACGTCATTAAATCTTCGGGTATAATATTTTAGGTCTGAATCAATTTATTAATGTGACACGTAATCATGTTAATTTATTAAACAAGCCTTCACAAAGTAGCTGTATTGTTTTTACTTAGTTTACTTACATCTTGGTGTAAGTTGTTATTATCATGAGCTAAATTTACCATCAAAATTGTTAAAAAATTTCAATAGTTACCTACATTGATTTAGATTTTTAGAACTTGAATGCCATTTTAATGAGACAAATGAATGAAAATGCAGTGTTCATCATTATAATTTTACTCTAACCACAGAATTGATACTAATACTCCGTACAGAAGTCTTACTCAGCAAAGAAACTCAAAGAAATATCTACTCAATGTTGTTAGTCATACGGTTTAATTTAGATCACGTCAGAACTCAGCACCTTTTCTGTTTAGATACCTAGACATCCATTGCAAGCCAATTTCATCCTTATGACTCAGGATAAACGATTAGTATAACTGAATTTACCACCCCGAGGGGCCGCCTGCGCGCATAGTAATAATGTAGGTACATTTTCGAATCCTAAACGGGGAGTGACACAGGCCTGTTCTAACGAATGTAGGTATATCGAGATCGAAGTACAAAAGTAATAGAGGATCCCCATGGGATCGAGGTTCATTACTCCATCCATTGCACGCGACATTTCTCTGCGGTGGGCGCGCCACTAGACAGCCATGACATCAAAACGCACGAGGCGAGATTTGACTTCGAATTGGGTATTACGGTGGGTCAAAAATAAATTATTTAGTACTATTAATAGAATAAAACATCACAAAACAATGCCACTTGTCATTGATCACATCCACTTCGAACGTGATTTTAGATTTATATGCAGAAAAACGAATATTAGATAAGAGCGCTATTGACTCCCAAAGAACTAGGACGTCATAAATCAATATTTTTTACAAATCCCATAGAAAATGTTTGTTTTTGACATTTAGAAAAAAGTATCTGATTTGACTTGTTGCAAAATAGCGTATTAGAAGTGATCTGGCTGTAATTTTTTGCACAGCATTTCCTAACTTAAACTAGTAGTTTTGTGGGAACAGTAGAGCTCGCGAGTTCTTCTAAACATGCAATTAACGACTCTTTCCCCTTTCCCCTGGCTTAGAAAATCTATTTCAGTGAAATCCGTCCATATATAACGCTGCAGCAAATTCCCCCCTTTTCTCCCCTCCACTACCCCCTTTTTGTATTTTTTACAGTATCTTGTGTACAATAAAGTCCTTAGTGTGCCTCTTAAATTTGATCGAAACCCGTCAATAAATTACGGTACACTGTTAAATAAATAACAGAAACCTGTAAAATTCCCGAAAAATCTGGGAAATTTACGGACAAATAAGAAATTTTACTTAATTTTTGTCATTTTCACATATTTTTCTGTAAATTTCCCAGATGTTTCGGTAATTTTACAGGTTTATGTAAGTAATGTTTTGCATGTAAAGTTACAGATTTTTTTGTAAAATTACATAATTTTTAACAGTGTAAAGCAAAGTTTCCCGCTTTTATTTCTCCTCCAAGAAAAATCGCGATCGACTAAATAATTAAATGAATGAAGGAAAATGTGTGCCAATTTTCGTCAAAATCAGTTGAAAATACGAACTGTAGTCGAGAACAGACAGTCGGACAAAAGTATTTTAGGTCAATCTGAAAACTGAGAGCTTCGCTCAGTCAAAAAGGTTTATCATTTCGGATGCATTTTTATTTTGTTTATTAGGTACCTCAAAACTCCGTCATTTAAAAACCGATATGAAAAAAAAATGTTTTCGACTTCATACGTACATACACAGATACACTAACACGTCTTAATCCCTAGTGGGGTAGACAGAGCATTTCGGGTCTTGCGACTCCAGTAGACAGAGCCCAAGGCCACAAGATTCAAAGGCCACTTTTATCATAATGGTGGGCTAGAAGACAGAAAAACGAATCAAAACATGAAGGGTTGCTAGCCGCATCTTCTACTAACATGATTCACATTTTCGCCCATTCCTTCGAAGTTCTAACCTCAAATTTACTTCCTATAGCTTTAGAAATAAAGTTGAATATGGTTTGGCAGTGAAAGTCTGCTGCCGGCCGCTAGCATTCCAATGTGAATCGGTGTTTAGGCAAACCTAAATTCTTAAAATTCAAATCGTAAGTAAGGTCATTATATTAACACACTAGTGTAACTGTACATATATATTACTCATTTAACAACACACTCGACACTGTTTTCGTTAACAATGGCTCAATGTACACACAATTTAAAATAACGTTATGGGCAATAAATTACCTGTGTGAGTCATACCTACGTAATAATGGTTAATTGAATAAGGCGGCCAATAAGCAAATACTTTTTGAAATTGTTTGGAACACCTGCATGTTGTTGGGGGACATTAGCTGTACTTACTACAATAATATATTTTTAACAAAAAAAAAAACGATTTCCTTTTCTTTGAGGAGTTTCTTCCACATCTCCAAAGTTCTTTATCATGTCTTCGCCAAATTAATATGGAACCAACTTGGTAGTAAAGGCTTTAAATAAAAAAAGAATCATCAAAATTCGTTTACAATTGGCAAAGATATCGCGTAACGTACGTACAAAAAAAATAAGAAAACATGCGGGTAGAATTGATAACCTCCTCCTTTCAAGTCGGTTAAAAAGTAACAAAATATGTTTCTATGTAGGTACTTATATTATTAAAACCCGCCAGTAATTTCATACTCGTACCAGTTAAAACCTTTTAATTTAACCACAAGGCAAATTTTTGGAGCAAGTTCAGTCCATGATACTTGCGTAGGTATACAGGGTCTATCAATATACTGAAAATATTTTAAGGGTGAATTCAGTCCATGATACTGAACAACTTTCCCCAAGGAACATATATCGAAATATGAAAAATACTTTTTACTTTCCATACCAACTCAGATTAGCTGATCGGTCAACTTGTATGGGAGGCCGAAAATAACTTTTCATATTGGGGAAAGTTGTTCAGTATCATGGACTGAATTTACCCTTGAAATAGTTTCAGTATATTTTGTAAGACGTTATACAACGTGGATGGGACATACCCGTAATAAATCAAACCACGGGCTATACTAGATCACCAAAGTATAATGAAATTAAAATAACGGTCAAAAGAACAAAAAAAAATTCGACATTCCCATACAAATCGCCCGGGCGGCTGCACACTTTTGTATGAAAAGGCCAAATTTTTTTTTTGTTATTTGGCTGTTATTTTAATTTCATTATACTATAATGATCTAGTAAAGACCGTGGTTCGATTTATTACGGGTATGTCCCTTCCACGTTGTATATTGCCAAAGATTGCGTTGAACTTAGTAGACTTCACGTCTTTACACCTAACGGGGGTAACGGGGTGTACAGACTCTAAGGCTGTAAGACCCAAAGACTTTGTTTAGCGTGATGGTGGGCGAAAAGGATTTAAAATAGTGATGGTTTGCTAGGGTCTCTATTGACCCCCTTAATTTTTTGTGTTGTTAAAAATTTTGGTTGGTGCACAAACTTTTAGCACAAAATTTTCTCATACATTTTTATTATTCCTAATTTACAATGGCCTATTTTTGTTTTCCCTAAAATTTTATCGCCGTATATTTACTTCCCAAATTAGTCATTAGGCCCACTAGCCCAATAATTAAAAACTTCTAATATTCACACAATTACTAATAAATTAATATTTCGCACAAAAAGATTATCACAAAACTGTAACGCCTTATCAAGCATACAAGGGTGTCTATTAGAATACAGATTTTTTTGACATCGAATTTCATTTCCCAGAAAACTATTCCACAATTTTTTATATATATTTTTTCTTAAGAAATCGAATAGTATATCATCGCAGTTTCATATTGTCGCACGCAGCACAGCTGAGGATATGCAACGAAGAAGACACACATACCGGGCACCTCGACGATTCCTTTTGTCGAAATACTAGGTGACCGATCTAACAAATTCTGTATAGGTGCGAGCGAGTAGCTATAGCTACAGGCAAGCTGTAGTGTGAGAGAGAGCGTTTATCGGCAGCTGACTGCGTTCTTGCAAGCAGCTCCTCATCCTCAGCTGTGCTGCTTTGGAGCCCGGGGTGCGCTTTCCCGCTTTTTCTTCTCCAAATATAGCATGCATGTCAATGGTCATCCAAGGATGCCAAAGACCTTGCAAAATGGAGAAGAAATAGCCGGAACAGTTTAAATGATATGGCTATAGTTTACGACCGGCCGCCTGCCTGACGTCAACCCTCCTTGGGAATGCAATTGTACGAGCACGAGATGTTTGTGCTTAGTCCTTTAGTCGCCTCTTACGACATCCGCATAAAGAGATGGAGTGGTCGGAACCACACGGGATTGTATTAGTTATAAAATATAGTATATGTGTGTATGACTACAACGATCAGATACCGGCCAGACAACTCTAGACTTTATGCTTGCATCATTTTGATTTATTTAGATTGACCTGGCAGGTAGAAAGTCCCATCAAAATGACCTGTCTTTTTGAGAATCTTTTTTTTTAGTTATAAGTAATAAATACCCTATTAAAATTTAAAGTTGCCTCAAATACTTTTTTTATATTTTTTTGAAAATTACTTTTGCACGCGCCTGGCACAATTAAAGCCCCGACTAAATCGTCTTGCTTATTGATTTTTTTATAACTACCACGTATAAAAAATGCATATTGCCTTTTTTTAGCCAAATTAATAGGTTGCTTTAGCCCCGCTACTCACCAGCCAGGTCTGCAGTTCCGTGTTGGGGTATAATAGGAGAGGTATGTGACAAGTTTTCAACTTGCCTCAAATACCTACCCAAAAATACGTGCCAGCTCTCGATCTATATGGTTTTCAATTATTAACTACCGAAAGTACTAGGCGTATAAGAGCTAGCTAGCGACTAAGTAAAGTTTATGGAGATAGCTACAATTGAACGGGACAAAACAGTGATATGTGCTGTCTACTCTAGTTTTACATAATAGCTCTTTCTTTGGTCAAGGGAAGTGGATTTTCCAAATTCGGGTGTGATTCACGTTAGGTATGGTGAGTCACTGACACACAGTGTGAAAGTGACTAATACTAGGGTCAGAATATTCAAGATACTTTATAAGCATGTGACATAACCACTGTCGTTCGGAGCTTGGACTTGGAGGAGGTCAATGTAAAATGGCCCTTTGACTTTTCCCTATAATAAAAGATAGTCATATCTACAAGATCCCATGTGACTTCCGGTATAGAATAGGACCACTCCATCTCTTCTTGTGGATGTCTTAAGAGGCGAGGATTTAGCACAAATATCTCATGCTACAACTGAATTTAGAAATATTTTTTGGCTTTCCATTCAAACTCGGATCAGCTGATCAGTCAACTTGTATGGGAGGCCAAAAATATTTGTTATATTTCGATATAGGTACGTTTCTTGGGGAAAGTTCTTCAGCATCATGGCCTGAGCCTACCCTTAAAATAGATTTACTTTACTTTGTTAGGATATATGAAAACTGTGGCGCGTATTGTATATCAGTACTCAATAAACTCCGATGTGGACTGGGTTAGAAATAAATTATTTTGAATTGATAAAAAAATAAAACGTCACAATATAATATCACTTGTCACGATCACATCCATTTTGAAAGTGATTTTAGATTTACTAATGCAGAAAAACGATAAAATAAGAGCGCTATTTCACTCCAAGAAACTATGACGTCACAGGCCGGTATTTCATAAAAATCCCATAGATAATGTTTGTTTTGACGTTTAGAAAAAAAAGTATCTGATTTGAATTGTTGGAAACTAGCATATGTATTGTTAGGCCGATTTTAATGCGATTTTTTGCACTTTGATGTAATGAAAGTTTACATACAAAGCATACCCGCACAAAGTCGGGGCGGGTTGCTAGTAATCGGATAATTGGTTGAACACCGTCAAAGGTCAAGGGTCGTGGACAACCGTTAAATGAAGACCTAATTAAACAGGCTAACAGTTTTATGGCCCTTTTGGCACACAAGTACGTAGCAAACATTTAAGTAGGTGTTATTGTTGACGAGATACGCTCACAGATGACTTGGTAAGGTAAGTACTGTGTTCCCGTGACAGCTGGGTCACGTGATTGGCCCAAGAATAGGTATCTCATCAGTTGGGAATGTTGCTTCTGTGTGTGATCCCATGAATTAGGTTCTGTCGTCCCATAAATTAACGTCCACTGGTGGATATAAGCCTCTCCTAAGGATTTCCAAAATTACTGATCAAGAGCGGCCTGCGCTTTCCGGCTACCTTGGTCAGGTCGTCTGACCACCTTGTGGGTGTCCTACGCTTCGCTTGCCAGTACGCGGTCGCCATTCGAGAATCTTTTTGCCCCCTCGGCCATCGGATAATCGCGCTGTGTCCCGCCCACTGCGACTTTAAAGAGCTAATTCACTGGGCTGTCAGTGACTTTTGTTATCCTTCGAATTTCCTCATTTCTGATTCGATCACGTAGAGAGCCCTCTCCATAGCGCGTTGAGCTACCTTGAGCCATCTTAAGTAACCCTTAGTAAGTGACCACGTTTTACTTTCAGTAAATGTAACCAAACTATTGAAATAACTACTGATATCGACATTGAAGTTCCAAGCTTATTATTCATATCCTTCATCTTTACGTAAAATTAATTAGCATACGCGATACCACATGCAGTTGAAAACACTGAGTAATGAAATGTGAGTTCGCACATGCTGAAAATTAGCAGAGCGGAACAGTTTGCAGACGGCCGCCGAGCTGGCCTTGTGATTTACATAGCCTTAAATTAATTAGACTGGTATAAAACTAAATTTAGGCATGTGTTAGAAACTCAAGAATTGACTGGAAGAATCATTTAATCACAAATGAAACTAAAAGACAGTTTTAATAAAGCTGCTAGATGGCACGAGCCGACAGGATTTTATTTTATTTTTAAACCAACTCTCTTCAATTTCACAGATTGTCCGCTTAGTTAGGCGATTCACCCACTAGCACAGAATACATACTCGTAAGAGTATAAAGAAAGGGTACATAAGAGTACGAATTGCAACCGGCAACGCGCCCCGCTGCGGTGCGCGGAACCTGCTGCGTTTTTAGTGGGTTGGACTAGGCGTGTTTTCCATACAAACTGAGATACTTGCATACAATAAAATCAGCTGCCCCGCGCTCCGCGACGGTGTGCGGTGCAGTGGGATCACCGCCTTAGATTTTTAATTTGCTAATATGAAGGGTGTGGGAAAGGCGTGTTCACATTAAATATGAGCCATTAAAACTATGATTGCCATTATACCTCCTATCACAACCCTCCGAGGACAAGCTTAATGAATTGTTTGCTTGAAAAAAAATGTTAATTGGCTACAAGGCATGCCAAAAATGGCTTTTGGGTTTAATTATTATTAGTGCGTGCGTTTTCACATTATGTTCAATTAGACCAGCGCACCTCTCCAACCCGTCTGGCCAGCGTGGAGAGTGTAGGCCAAATCCTCTGGCTGCTCTGGCCAAGTGTGGTTCTGGTAGCACAGAGAGGGTTGTACTCCTGCAATGGAGACTAAAAAAGACCTGATGATCATGATCAGACCAGCGCACGTAGCATGGCAACGTTGACAAACCCAGATAAAGTTTATATCGGGCGACGGACTAGTGCAATCCCGCTCGTTATAATTACGTAGAGCGGGATAGTGATAGATGATAGCGCTCGATAAACTCTGTCGCCGGTGGATTGGATATTATACAATAATAATACTATTGTACTGAATAGTGTATCATTTCAGTTCATAATATTGAACAATTTTCAACAAGGATAATACGGGAAATTTTGCGATACGCATATTTCGATTCACATTAAATTTTTTTACAATATTTTCTAGAATAGTTGTTCAGTTTTGAGGATTGAATCTACGAATAATTTTAGTAGGTAGGGTATTTTAAGTATAAGCCGCTGATGTCAGTTTATTATCGTGTAATTTTTGAGAAAACGTTATAGGTACCTACTCACTCCAAGTAACAGGAAAGTAATTGGCTGAGAACTTCTCGATAACAATGCATTTAAAAAATGATCCGAGGTGACAAGATAATGGGTTTGCATCTCACATGTAAGGATATAACTGTACATTATATTTCCCATACACGTTGTATCTTATAACACTCATATTCGTAAAAATCAACAAGCCGCTAAATCTATTTCAGTTTACCTGTTCCTTTATTATTCTTACTGTATTGAAAAATTCTAGGTCTAATTTTAACACACCAAATCATTTTTATTTATGTTTACCATGTCTTCGTATGGTTTTCGCTTATAAAGTGTCGAAAATAATATGCGTATAAGATTTAGCAAGCAACTAAGTAAAGTTATGGAGATAGGAAGCGACTAAATAAAGTTAATGGAGGATATATGTTGTCTCTTCTAGTTTTACAAAGCTCCTAATTAAATTTAATTTTATTGATTGAAGTACACTTGAAAATGTATAAACTATATATGTAAAAAATAAGGAAAACATAGTACTTAGCTCTTTGATGAAAAGTTAAAAGTTATCACCTTTAAATACTACAAATTACTTTATATGTCAGTACTTACTCTGTTAAAAATTTTGAAATTTTACAAAAAATTATGTAATTTTACATGGAAAAAATTACATAAACCTGTAAAATTCCCGAAAAATGTGGGAAATTTACGGAAAAATATGTAAAAATTACAAAAATTATGCAAAATTTCATATTTTTACGTAACACGTTATTTCCCCAGATTTTTAGGGAATTATACAGGTTAATTTAATTTTTTTGCATGTAAAATTACATAATTTTTAACAGTGTAGTAACAAGGAACTCATTTCTATGAAAACTCTAAAGAAATAAACAACTTTATATGAAGCGTCTCCGAAACTAACCAGATCTCTCCGGTTGCGTCCTTGTGGAAAATGTCTGTACTTCACTCTCATTTGTATTTTTTTTACTATAAATTTAATAACATTGTAAATGCACAAAGAAATACTAGTCAAGGCACAGAATAAATTGGTAAATGTAACAATGGGCTTGCTCCGTACAACTCTTTAAGTGACGACTACAAAATTTTATAAACTAAATGTTTACATTTCTTTTTGGTGTTAAAATGCTTGTATTACTCATACAGTAACCATTATAGTAACCTCCCCCGCCGGGCCTCGGTAGACGTGGTAGACCCAAGAAATGCTGGCTTGACATCGTCAAGCAAGGATGAATGCGTGCTTATGATATTACAACCAAAGGATGCTCAAGAACGAGCGAAATGGAGAAGAAAAAGCCGGAAAGCGGACCCCAGGCTCTACAGCATTACAGCTGAGTGAAAATGCATCTTCTTCTTCTTCGTCAAAGCGCCTTCCCGGTCGCATCCTCAGTTGTGCTGCTTCGGAGCCCGGGGTGCGCTTTCCCGTTTTTTCTTCTCCAAATATAGCATGCATGTCAATGGTCACCCAAGGATGCCAAAGACCTTGCAAAATGGAGAAGAAATAGCCGAAACAGTTTAAATGATTTGGCTATAGTTTTACGAGATGTTTGTGCTTATTCTTTTAGTCGCCTCTTACAACATCCACAGGAAGAGATAGAGTGGACCTATTCTAACCCGGAACCACACGGGTCAGAGAAAATGCACCCATATAGTGTCAAAAATAAACATACCTCTTCGACAAATAAAAAGGATCAATCATTTTTCAATGAACATTTTTGAACTACTAGAAAACCAAAGCGGTAGTATCATGTGCTACATCACATGATGTCTGTGGTTATTAGCAATTTATGTTCTTATTGTAAGCATGTTCTAGGTACTACAGTGCAGTGACCGGTATCAATTAAGCATACTTATTTATTGATATTTATTAACATGGTACAAATCATGTACCTACAAATTCGCTTGTAAGGATTTTTTTAAAGTGACAATTTATAAACTATAACTAAGATTTGTTACGAAATGTCTAAGTATGGTCTAAGTAAGCCACAATGTCAAAAGTTACAGCACAGTATTACGCCTTTATCCCTAACGGGGCAGACAGAGCCTAGGGCGGCAAGGCCCAGGCCACTTGCGTGATGGTGGGCATGCACCCTCATGCCACAAAAAGGAAATCATAATAGTGATGGGTTGCTAACCGCATCGATTCAGATTCTCGCCCATTACCCGCCTAGATCGGCTTTTACGATCTGCGCGGGGAGAGAAGAAGCTGGTACATTCTATGTTTTTTCTTTTCTCCCAGCCCAGCATGGAAGAACCACTTTAGACTTAAAGTGGTTCTTTATTTTATAAGTAATTAATACAAAATTTAAGATTTATAACAATGAGCGGAAATTTAAAATGTTTTCTGCTATATCTATACAACGTGGAAGGAAAACGAATTACGGGCTATTTCTAGATCACTGAAGTATAATGAAATTAAAATAACAGTCAAGAAACCAAAAAAAATTCGACATTCCCATACAAAACGCCCGGGCGGCTGCAAACTTTTGTATGGAAGTGCCGAAATGTTTTTTTGTTCTTTGGCTGTTATTTTAATTTCATTATACTATAATGATCTGGAATGATCTAGATCTGATGACCGTGGTTTGATTTATTACGGGTATGTCCCTTCCACGTTGTATACTTATTTATAATCATTTTTTTTACCCGTGTGGTTCCGGGTTAAAATAGAACCACTCCATCTCTTCCTGTTGATGTCGTAAGAGGCGACTAAAAGACTAAGCACAAACTAGTTGTAGGTATATTTATATATTTAGATGGTTATCTAAATCAGTCGAAATTAGTTGGTCTCCGACTATATTACGTGAGTATGTTGTTGTGTGCCTGTATGTTGATGTGCCAATACCCGTATTTTTTGGAATTTTCCAACAACCGAGCTGTTTATTAACTCTGTACACTTGTTTATTATGACAAGTGATTAGAAGGCACGACTTGGAACTATCTGTGCAAATATGGCCGCAGAAAGCGGTGTGATTGGCTACTTTATTAGGTAATACATAAAAACATTATTACATACATATTATCACAACTGTTTCCTAAGAGGGTAAGCAGAGACTATGTATCTCCACTATCTACGATCCTTGCAAACCTCTTTCGCTTTTTGACAATAATTTATTATTTTAATGCATGCCCTCAATATACTTGTAAATATCCATCCATATTTTCTTGCTGGTCTGGGAGATAAGAAGAAACTTAGGATGTACCAGCTGCTTTTCTTCCCGCGCAGATCGTAAAAACCGATCGAGTAAATAGTCGAAAATGCTAATCGTAGCAACCCGTCACTATTTTGATTTTTTTTTACCTTCTGGTGGAGGGCACACCACGCTAATCTAATAGTGGCCTTGAGTCTAGCGGCGCTGGGTTCTACAGAATAATCCTGCAATCCTGCGATTTTATTTGATTTGCCATACTTGTTAGTAACAAGCTTCGAGCACATGATTTTCGAGACATTTCTAAGCGTCTATGTTTTTTTTAGCAAAGATACTATAATTACTAACATAACAGATACCCAACGTCATAAAAACTTTCGGAGGGCACGTAAGTAGCAGAAACTTGGTAACAAAGTATTACCAGCTGGACAGAGATGGCAAATTGGCAACACACAACTTTTATATACCTACATATATTTATTACTAGCGACCCGCCCCGGCTTCGCACGGGTACAATACTAATACTAATACTACAGAATCTCTTTAAACCTCTAACAAAACGGGCGAAATTTAGTCAAAACAAACAGAAACAAATTAATATAGGTACCTACTAAAACTCAATGAAATAAGTAGGTGGGTATACTTTTATCGTATGAAATACATATACTCTTCAGGACTAACAATACAACAACCTCCCGCACGCGCACGGCCTTGGTGACTAACTTAAGGTGAAGATATAGGCAAATGACCTTGAAGTGGCGCCCTCATTTGAAATAAATTGTTAACTCGTAAATATGGAGATAATTTCCATATTACTCTTCGTCATGCACTAGATAGCCCTTTAAATTATTTTATAAACCACCGTTGAAAGTATTTACATTAGTCCATCTAGCTTTAAAACTTGCCTCCGCCAAAAGTGGCCACGGCAAGTTTTAAAGCTAGACGGATCACCAATAATAGTTTTAACGGCAGTTCATAAAATAATTTAAAGGGCTATCTAGTGCATGACGTAGAGAAATATGGAAATTATCACCATATTTACGAGTTAACAATTTATTTTACACTTCAAGGCCATTTGCCTATATCTTCGCCTTAATAGCTTGAGTAAAATAAACGCGTTTAAATGTAGTCCAAAAAAATTTAAGATTTCTAAATAAAAAAATGGTTGTTGTGCATATATAGGTATAGTGTGTCGCGGACTTTTTCTAATTAATTGTAGATCTTACAAATATCTACAATTTGTAAGATCTACAATTAATTAGAACATTTTATGGTTCTATCTTTTATAGTTTAGGCAGCGTACGCAAAATAAGTAACTTTTCTGGTTGATTTTTTACACCTTGTGTCCGAAAAACCCAAATATCTTACGGAACCCTATTTTTTTCCAAAATGAAATTTAGCCTATGTTACTCGTGGATAATGTCGCTTCCGAATGGTGAAAGAATTTTTGAAATCGGTCCAGTACTTTTTGAGCTAAATAGGCTCAAAAAGTACTGGACCGATGTTATTACAAACAAACTTACAAACAAAGTTTTCCTCTTTATAATATTACGAGTAGTGTAGATATTTATTCAAATTTATTACAAAAATAAGTAAACGGTTAACCGAAAGGTGGTGCAGAGACAAGTGAGACCAAAGTAGAAGCAAAAATATAACTTTAATACTAATTTAATTTAATTGTGAGTTACAATTAAAGTAAATTAGTATTAAAGTTGCCAACGTCATAGAAACTTTTTGAGGGCACGTAAATAGCAGAAATTTGGTAACAATTTATTAGTACCAGCTAGTGTTGTGCCGTTCCCGTTCCCCAGATTTCCGGGAAGGTTCCCGGGAATGTTCCCAAAAAATTGTAATGTCAGGGAAAGTTGTAATTTTAATTTATCAGATATATTTTTTATCACTGTTAATATATTTTACTCACATAAATGCATTACTTGATATGGTTATAATACAAATACATATATCTAATATTCCGTAACATTCCCTAGAAATACGGGAACGTTCCCAAATTCTCGGGAATTCGGAAACGTTCCCGGGGAATTTGGGCACGTTCCCGGGAACGACACATCACTAGTACCAGCTACTCACAAATTGTGAGTGTGCAGAGACAAATGAGACCAAAGTAGAAGCAAAAATATAACTTTAATATAATACTAATTTACTTTAATTGTGCACAAAACACAATTTGTAAATAGCTGGTACTAATCATAGACCATAGACCTAGAATGTTTTTTACTTATATCTATGGGGCAGACAGAGCAAATTGGGTCTCGCGGCTATAAGCAGGAGACGCGAGTTGAGCAAGACTGGTCCAGTCCAGAAGTCCAGCTAACTTCTCGCGTTTTCTTTCAACAAAGTCTAATCTCAGGTTAAAAAAACACATATTACTCATATTTGTAGGTAATTTACTATAAGCCCTGTCCTTCATTTCTCACTGGTAGCACAGAATAAATAATACTAACGTACAGAAGTCTCACTCAGCAAAGAAATTCAAAGAAATATCTACTCAATGTGGCTAGCAATATGGTTTAATTTAGCTCACGTCAGAAATCAGCACCTTTTCGTAAAGATACCTAGACATCCATTGCAAGCCAATTTCATTTTTATTACTCTAGACATACGATTCGTATAACTGAATTTACCACCCGGAGGAGCCGCCTGTGCGCATAGTAATAATGTAGGTACATTTTCCATACCTATACGGGGAGTGACACATACCTGCTGGCAGTGACGGTTGTTCGAGCACAATCGAGAACTTACTTCTAGCAATTTATTCTGTGCTTCAAGTACTAGAATATCGACATGGAAAAATTCTTTCTTAGACATTGAAAATCTTTCATGCATGCAATACGACCACTACGACACGACACGACATAAGTAAGTAGCTACGTGCCCGCGTTGCATTCTTAAGGAACATTAAGACCTGACTCCAGAATCTAAATTTTGCTTCCGCAAACAAATTTAGTCTCTTTTACAAAGAATATTTAAAAGTTATTTAAAAAATAAGACAAATGATGACTGACTTATAAATCCAAAGTTACGAGGGCTAATCTATTGTATTTTGTTTAAGTATAATTCGGAGGTGATTTGGAGGCAACTTCGCTCTACCTTTTTTTTAAGCAATCGTGTGGAGTCATATAGTAACTAGAGTTAGTCCTGAACTTTGTTGTATTTATATTTTATAGTGAGTATTTCCTTAATATTATCTATTGAATTTCGTTTAAGTATAATTTGGAGGTGATTTGGCGGCAACATCGCAATTTTTTTTCTATCTTTTTTTTTAAGCAATCGTGTTTTAGAGTCAAACTAGAGTTAGTCCTAAACTTTGTTGTATTTATATTTTGATAATATTCATAATACTGAAGATCGTTCTAAGAACTTTAGGGTAGTGTATGGGCTCTTAAGGCCGTAGCTGAATTTTCCGGAGTCCAGTGCTGCCCCCATTTAAAAGAAATAGATTTTGATTTTGATTTCATCTTGGCTACAACTGCATTCCCAAGGAGGGTTAACGTCGGACGGCGGCCGGTTGTAAAAAATTTCGTACAAATGCATTTCCAAAGACGGTTGACGTCAGGCAAGCGGCCGATCGTAAAACTATAGCCAAATCATTAAATTGTTTCGGCTATTTCTTCTTTATTTCGCAAGGTCTTTGGCATCCTTGGGTGACCACTGACATGCATATTATATTTGGAGAAGAAAAAGCGGGAAAGCGCACCCCTGGCTCCGACACAGCGTAGCTGAGGATGCAACCGGGAAAGTAATAAGATGAATGAGAAGACGTAATAGTGTTTTGGGGATTAATAAACCAAAAATCACGTTCAAAATGAATATGACGAATGATAACTTAATGATAAGTGACATTATTATGTGACATGCTCATCAATATAAAATAATTAATTAAGGTTCTGGGTTCGATCCCCATTCAGGACAAGTTGGAAAATGGCCTTTTAAAATTGTCCTTGGTCCTGGGTGTATTTTTAACGCAGTCCACATCTCTGTACACTAGTAAAAAATAGCATATAGGTATGTTACATTAGTATAGATATTATAGTAAATAAAAACATTTCCAAATCATTACAAATGTATGTATAATATATAGAATTATCTATATAATTAAACATATTGACAACCCTAAGGGCATTAAATTTATAAACATTCGACTTGTTATAGGTACATGATTAATGATTACGTTCTGAAATAAGTTTTTTCGCACGTAAGTAGTTATATATACAGTATATAGGTAGTTATATACTTCTTTGGCTGTTTTCCGTATTGACGAAGGTTAAGTGCATTTACGAATTGCAATTAAAATTGCATTTGATTACTGGGAGGAAAACGAAATTGCATTAAATTTCCTTGTGTTCATAATATCATGCATACAACCTTTGTAAATAATTGCAAATTTAAAAATATATGTAAGTATATTTTACAAGTTTACTAACAAAAAAATTATATTAATGGATTGTACTCCGTGACGTAGTGGTTAATACGCCAGTCCGCCACTGCGGAGGTTCTGGGTTCGATCTCCAGTCAGGGCAAGTTGGAAAAAGGCCTATGGTCTTAGGTGTTTATCTATGTATACTTAACTTATGTATATATGTATTTATAATAACAAGTAATTATAAAAAAACCGGCCAAGTGCGAGTTAAACTCGCGTGGAGAGGGTTCCGTACAATTGATTGATTCTTATAGGTTTTCCTGTAATCTACAAGCAAAACTATATTGCACGCCTCATAAGCGGAGCGTTGAGGTAGTGCTCTACTCTCGCCTTACAAAAATCAAGTGATTTTTCGAACTAAAAATGTCGGTATTTATATAGTATTTTTTTTTAAATTTTAGGCTCAGTAGTTTCGGAGATCATGGGGGGGGGGGGAATGGTCAATTATTTTAAACCCTTATTTTAAAAACATATTTATTTACTTTGCACATATGTGTTTGGGTCATAAGATTACGACATCCTACCAAATTTCACCTGATTCGGTCCAGTAGATTCGGAGCAAATTGGCTGTGACAGACGGACGGACAGACAGACGCACGAGTGATCCAATAAGGGTTCCGTTTTTTAATTTTTTGTACGGAACCCTAAAAAATATTTAAAAACAAGCTCTTATCTAAAAGAATGAACTAAAGTGCTCCTCAAGACGAATCAATCGAACCCAAACTTGGTGTTTGGGACTATGTTCCGTGCTTCGGAAGGCACGTAAAGCCGTTGGTACCAGCTATCATCATTATATGACAGTGTCACGCTAAGTCAGATGGGTTTCGGCAGCTTGAAAAATCTGACACTAGAGCCGGCCACTTACTTTAGAAATGAAAACTTGAACAAGGTGGTGTCGGTTGCGGTAACAGTGTCGCGAGTTCAATAGATTTTCCCATCTCAAAAAATGCCCAACGCGCCTAATGAAGTTTTCACTTAAAAAAAAGTTCCACTATCAGGCACAGCCATCTAGGTTCAGTCCCTACACAGAGATGCTTACCAAGAGTCACTCAACTAATCGCGCACATGTCTTGCAATACTCGTAAAACAAAGAAAAGCTTACAACTCACCGATTTCCCTAACACTAACATAAAACTGTTTTCTTTTGCATCTTAGAAAATATTTCTGTCTCTAATGCAAACACATTTCACTCAGTTACTATAAATTAAGTAAGTACACATATTTACAGATTTGAATAAACGATTTCTATCTTCTAAGTATTTCGTAATTGGTACTTTACCTTTAACTTTCCGGGATACTTGAATTTTCCGGAGTCCAGTGCTGCCCCCATTTAAAATAAATCATTTCAAATAAAACGGACACATTATTCAAAAATTTGCTAGAAAGTCCTAGATAACCCTTCAAAGTATTTTATGAACTAACAGTTTATAATGAGAACGTTAAGCTTTACTACGCACATTAGCCAAAAGTGGCCATTTTTCGCAAATGTGCGTAGTAAAGCTTAACGTCTGTAAACAGTAGTCCATCTAGGACTTGGTAGTAGCAAAATTTTAAATGATGTCT
The DNA here is from genome assembly GCA_963576875.1 of Acrobasis repandana. NCBI lineage: Eukaryota > Metazoa > Arthropoda > Insecta > Lepidoptera > Pyralidae > Acrobasis > Acrobasis repandana. The sequence continues at coordinate 19,586,445 of OY756227.1, read as the reverse complement.
CCGTTTTCTTTGAAATGATTTATTTTAAATCGTGGCAGCACTGGATCCCGGAAAATTCAAGTATCCCGGAAAGTTAAAGGTAAAGTACCAATTACGAAATACTTAGAAGATAGAAATCGTTTATTCAAATCTGTAAATATGTGTACTTACTTAATTTATAGTAACTGAGTGAAATGTGTTTGCATTAGAGACAGAAATATTTTCTAAGATGCAAAAGAAAACAGTTTTATGTTAGTGTTAGGGAAATCGGTGAGTTGTAAGCTTTTCTTTGTTTTACGAGTATTGCAAGACATGTGCGCGATTAGTTGAGTGACTCTTGGTAAGCATCTCTGTGTAGGGACTGAACCTAGATGGCTGTGCCTGATAGTGGAACTTTTTTTTAAGTAAAAACTTCATTAGGCGCGTTGGGCATTTTTTGAGATGGGAAAATCTATTGAACTCGCGACACTGTTACCGCAACCGACACCACCTTGTTCAAGTTTTCATTTCTAAAGTAAGTGGCCGGCTCTAGTGTCAGATTTTTCAAGCTGCCGAAACCCATCTGACTTAGCGTGACACTGTCATATAATGATGATAGCTGGTACCAACGGCTTAACGTGCCTTCCGAAGCACGGAACATAGTCCCAAACACCAAGTTTGGGTTCGATTGATTCGTCTTGAGGAGCACTTTAGTTCATTCTTTTAGATAAGAGCTTGTTTTTAAATATTTTTTAGGGTTCCGTACAAAAAATTAAAAAACGGAACCCTTATAGGATCACTCGTGCGTCTGTCTGTCCGTCCGTCTGTCACAGCCAATTTGCTCCGAATCTACTGGACCGAATCAGGTGAAATTTGGTAGGATGTCGTAATCTTATGACCCAAACACATATGTGCAAAGTAAATAAATATGTTTTTAAAATAAGGGTTTAAAATAATTGACCATTCCCCCCCCCCCCCCCATGATCTCCGAAACTACTGAGCCTAAAATTTAAAAAAAAATACTATATAAATACCGACATTTTTAGTTCGAAAAATCACTTGATTTTTGTAAGGCGAGAGTAGAGCACTACCTCAACGCTCCGCTTATGAGGCGTGCAATATAGTTTTGCTTGTAGATTACAGGAAAACCTATAAGAATCAATCAATTGTACGGAACCCTCTCCACGCGAGTTTAACTCGCACTTGGCCGGTTTTTTTATAATTACTTGTTATTATAAATACATATATACATAAGTTAAGTATACATAGATAAACACCTAAGACCATAGGCCTTTTTCCAACTTGCCCTGACTGGAGATCGAACCCAGAACCTCCGCAGTGGCGGACTGGCGTATTAACCACTACGTCACGGAGTACAATCCATTAATATAATTTTTTTGTTAGTAAACTTGTATAATATACTTACATATATTTTTAAATTTGCAATTATTTACAAAGGTTGTATGCATGATATTATGAACACAAGGAAATTTAATGCAATTTCGTTTTCCTCCCAGTAATCAAATGCAATTTTAATTGCAATTCGTAAATGCACTTAACCTTCGTCAATACGGAAAACAGCCAAAGAAGTATATAACTACCTATATACTGTATATATAACTACTTACGTGCGATAAAACTTATTTCAGAACGTAATCATTAATCATATACCTATAACAAGTCGAATGTTTATAAATTTAATGCCCTTAGGGTTGTCAATATGTTTAATTATATAGATAATTCTATATATTATACATACATTTGTAATGATTTGGAAATGTTTTTATTTACTATAATATCTATACTAATGTAACATACCTATATGCTATTTTTTACTAGTGTACAGAGATGTGGACTGCGTTAAAAATACACCCAGGACCAAGGACAATTTCAAAAGGCCATTTTCCAACTTGTCCTGAATGGGGATCGAACCCAGAACCTTAATTAATTATTTTATATTGATGAGCATGTCACATAATAATGTCACTTATCATTAAGTTATCATTCGTCATATTCATTTTGAACGTGATTTTTGGTTTATTAATCCCCAAAACACTATTACGTCTTCTCATTCATCTTATTACTTTCCCGGTTGCATCCTCAGCTACGCTGTGTCGGAGCCAGGGGTGCGCTTTCCCGCTTTTTCTTCTCCAAATATAATATGCATGTCAGTGGTCACCCAAGGATGCCAAAGACCTTGCGAAATAAAGAAGAAAAAGCCGAAACAATTTAATGATTTGGCTATAGTTTTACGATCGGCCGCTTGCCTGACGTCAACCGTCTTTGGAAATGCATTTGTACGAAATTTTTTACAACCGGCCGCCGTCCGACGTTAACCCTCCTTGGGAATGCAGTTGTAGCCAAGATGAAATCAAAATCAAAATCAATTATTTATTCAGTAATTAGGCCTTTGCAGGCACTTACACGTAAATAATTATAGTGTACATTACGTGTAATGTTTATTTATATTTTAAATTATTTTTTTCTCTGTCCAAAAGCTATCGATACTAGCGTTTCGCAACGACCACTGCTGAGAAAAAACGCCGAAAGAAACTCATTTACACAGTATTAGTCGCCTACGCGTCAAAAGGGCTTTGTTAGTTTACAAAGATATTATGCCTAATACAATGTTATCACAACATAATATGTAAAGCTTGCGAACTAGTGCCAAATCTAATTTACGGAAATAAGTTACACTGAGTAGCCTTAAAAAAACGGAGCCGAGGAACCACAGGAAGAGATGGAGTGCATTTTAATGTCTTTGTTATTTTTTTCTGTGTATATATTCTTATTATTGGTGTATAATAAAGTGGTACTTACTTACAACTTAATATATGTATCATTTTTGAAGCATCAGAATTGTGTACCTATTTACATATATAGATAAAGATCCAATCCAAAACCCAGGTTAATCTGAAAAAGATCATTTTCCATCTTGACCTGACTTGATTAGCTGCCAGCCTACTTCATAAAAATAATTCTATTGGTTTCTTAAAATAACAATAGTGGTTCGTGTTCAGAATAACAAACGACATTCCACGCATAACTTTACATTATACAATAAACAATTGCCTTATTCATGACACAAACCATGATATAAGGCAGGAAGTTAGGTCAACCACGTAACAGAGCCTGGGGAATTCCCCAGGATACGTTATCGTTTCATTTCTACTTCCAAAAACTTTGGATAAGCATCAATTTAGCTACATAAGTCTCTACCAAGAAGTTTATCAAACGATCTCAGTGGCTTTTATTACAAGATTTTATTGTTAGGCCTTAGAACTTTTCAAGTGTAACTAAAATGTAATAAGTCACTTCATGGGGTTGCGTCGTTGTATAACATTTCATATAGGTACCTTCCGGCTCCATCATATAATATCATCATATATGTATATCAGCTTCTTGTAATAACAATATTGCATTGTCATTTACATCAGCTTACGAAATTTCTAACTAACAGAAACCGGGTAGTAGCTCTTTAACTTGCAAGATTTGACCCAAAATAAAATATCAAAACGAGGGGTCATAGGCAGTTCCAATATAATTAGTGATGTGCCGTTCCCGTTCCCCGGAACGTTCCCGGGAATGTTCCCAAAAAATGGAAATGTCAGGGAAAGTTGTAATTTTATTTAGTAGACATATTTTTTATCACTGTTAATATATTTTACTAACGTATGCATCACTTGATATGGTTATAATACAAATACATATATCCAATATTCCGTAACATTCCCTAGAAATACGGGAGAGTTCCCCGGGAACGGCACATCACTAAATATAATCATCACATTACTATTCCGATACTCTTTTTCCACATGTACGCATATACCTATCTAAACTACGCTAAACGTGGTCTTTCCTTTGGGTCTAACGGGCCCAAACATTGTCTAACAGGTAAGGGATTAAAATTTTAAAAATAAATCGGCCAAGTGCGGGTTGAACTCGCGTGGGGAGGGTTCCGTACAATTGATAGAATTCTTATAGGTTTTCTTGTAATCTACGAGCAATAAACTATATTTTGTATTTTTTATAAATTTTAGGCTCAGTAGTTTAGGAGATCAGGGGCAATGGTCAATTTTCGTCTTCTTTCATGAATAAAATCAAAACTATTTATTTTACAATAATAACGATAAAGAACAGTAAATTTTATTTTCTTAATATTGTTGTGTAAATAAATATTTAAAAAAATACGATATTTATTTACTTCCTCATACAAATTGAGCAATTGAGTTTCTGTGAAAAAGTAAAAAACACGTAATTCAGAATTTCTTTTCGGTGAAACACCTTATATCTGAAAAGTACGAGTATAAAAATTTTTTGCCGAAATATTAGGAGGTCAACTTAGTTGTAGACGTGCCGTGTGGCTTCCAGAGAATAGGACCACTCACTCTCTTCTTGTGGATGTCGTAAGAGATGAGTAAAGGACAAAGCACAATCATATCGTGCTACAATTGCATTCCCAAGGAAGGTTGACGTCGGGCAGCGGCCGGTTGTAAAACTTTTCGCACAAATGCATTCCCAAAGAGGATTGACGTCAGGCAGGCGCCCGATCGTAAAACTATAGCCAAATCGTTAAAACTGTTCCGGCTATTTCTCCCCCACTTTGCAAGGTCTTTGGCATCCTTGGGTGACCATTGACATACATATTATATTTGGAGTAGAAAAAGCGGGAACGCGCACACCAGGCTCCGAAGCAGCACAGCTGAGGATGCAACCGGGAACGCGCTAAGGTGAAGAAAAACTAAGTTTAACCTTTACCCCGCAAGTCTAGACTACAGGATCATTATTTTAAAAAAATGGTCTTCCAAATCACCATTCCCATAAAAATTGCGGAACACTAAGATTTTTAATTCTCCGTCTTAATTGCAGAACAACGGTCACTGGCTCGAATCTGTTTTGAGTGAAAACTCCGAAATTCTCATAATTATAAGTATCTTGTATTTGTAAAAAGTATACGAGACAGTTTAATTTTTATAAATCTGGCATTCCAGAGACAAAAACTTGAATGCGTCCAAATTTCCCCATGCTCTATCAAGCAAAATGTAGAGTCACCACACCGTAGTCATTTAACATTGAACATAGAATAAATTAGCGCCAAGTCATTAATTTCTCTCAATATTTTGTTAAAATCTCACTAAGTTCACAAAACCAATTCATCAGTACATGGTTAACGTAAGTGAAATTAGAAAAATCGCATTTAAAACAAACAACCGACAATCGATCTCAAACTTATATCTTAAAGGTATATTTTAAAATGCACTAACCTTCAGTAACGCTCCTTTTAAAAATTTGTTGGAAAATACACTTAGTAAAGTTATAAGTATGTTTAAAACTTCAACACAAGAAGGAGGTCGTACCGTTGGACGTAAACTGAGGTATGGTAGTGATTCTGAGGCAACCGGCTTCTCTCGTCGACTCAACTAGACAGGTCTTCGTGCTATCTCTCTCTGGCTGTACCCTGGTGAATGGGACGGAGAATGCGTAGTACAGAATTGCAAGTTGCGAGTAAATTGTTTCATAGTAAGCTACAGGTCGTATAGCGGGCGTAGGTGACCACACTTTCATTTCTAATATGGATTTTTTATGAGGTTCAAATGTACGATTTGTATTTTTGATCTTAGATATCCTTGGGTGACCATTGACTTATGCGTCTTTGTAGAAGAAAAAGCGGGAAAGCGCACCCCGGGCTACGAAGCAGCACAACTAAGGATTCAACCGGAAACGCGCAAGAAAAATGAAATACAAGTGCGGCGTAGGTTCATGAATGGTACTTTTCCCTTCACTAGATAAGGCCTTAAGAGGTGACCTTTAAAGTTGATCGCTTGACCTCCAATTGTGTTTTGATATAATGGTACCTACGATAAGTGTAATGATACACAGATCATACTATTACAGGCACAGTAATATTTTGACGAAATACTGCTCTTGTACTATAAACTTTTAGAATTATGGCAATAATCTTTTGGTAATCTATAGAATGAGACAAATATTTTGCGATATATAAACTTTAAATCATGTAAACATAATGGATAAAACACTTAATTATTAAACTAAAACCTAATATACAAACTAAACTAAAAAAAACTATACTAAAACTTAAATATATCGCAGGATCGCTACAGCAACATTCCTACTCGTATGAGAATATTCAATTAATCAAGATTCTTTGTTGTTGTTTCTCCACACAGTTCATTCAAAATCTTTTTTGCTCAGTAAATCCTAAATATATATACCTTTTGTGATCACCCTACTTTGATTAAATCTTCAACGACTATAGTAGAGACTGCTCGACGCGTCGCATCGCATAAATGTCGCTATACTATGCCCTCTGACCTCGCTCATCTCTGAGGTCAAACGTAGAATTTTAAGGAAGTTCAAAACGCATTAAGTATTTCATAAAACAATATTAAGAAATAGGTACCTATAAATATACTTGCCTAGAATAGAATAGAACATTTTATTGGCACTTGAAAAGGGTACTTATGATATACATACATACAAGGTCTTAATACAAATCACAAAGTTACACCTAATCCTAAAAGTTTATAAATTACCTACAAACTATGTCATAAATTAAATTAGGAAAGGATAATATCATAGTAGGTATAATACCTACGAAGAAATTTGTATTAATAATTATGTCTTGAAATTGAGAAACTCTTGCTTGCTTGTAGAATCCTTGCTCACTTTTTCATCCAAGCGCGTTCCCGGTTGCATCCTCAGCTGTGCTGCTTCGAAGCCCGGTGCGCTTTCCCGCTTTCTCTTCTCCAAATATTACATGCATGTCAATAGTCACCCAAGGATGCCAAAGAGCTTGTGTTGGAGAAGAAATAGCCGGAACAGTTTAAAGATTTGGCTATAGTTTTACGACCGGCCGCATGCCTAACGTCAACCCTCTTTGGGAATGCAATTGTAGCATGAGATGTTTGTGCTTAATCCTTTAGTCGCCTCTTACGACATCCACAGGAAGAGATGGAGTGGTTCTATTGTAACCCAAAACCACACGGTTAAGAAACCTTGTTCACTAAGTCAATCAAATAGTTTTGTTTTAAAAGAATTAAATGTCACATTTTGATGGAGTCTGGTATATACCAATTTGGGGAAGAAACATTACTAGCTCTTTGATAACAGGGTTACCTTACCTCTATAGATACTCGTAGAATATAAACTATTTTAAGATTTAGTCCATGATACTGAACAACTCGTATTTCGATATGTGTTCCTTAGGGAAAGTTGTTAATATCATGGATTGAATGTACCCTTAGAATAGTTTAAAATTATTTTTACATTGACTTTGACTTTTGGCCGATTGTGGGGCATACATCAACTTTAATACAACAACGTCAACCAACGGAAATCGTCCCGCGACTGTTATGATAGCTAGTGACAAGAAGGCTGGCTGCTTTTTCGTTCTAATGATGCATTGTTTACCAGCGAGGGAACGCAGCCAGTGTTTTGGCCACCATGCCGATGGGCAATACGTTAAATTTTATGGTTCCGTACCCGAAGGGTGCAAACGGGATCCTATTATTGAGACTCCGCCATCTGTCTGTCCGTCAGTCCGTCTGTCACATCACAGGGCTCTATCTCCTGAACCGTAATAGCTAGACACCTGAAATTTTCACCGATTATGTATTACTATGGCCGCTATAACAACAAATACTAATAATAAAAAAAGTTAAAAATTAAAGGGGTCGTCATACAAAAAACATGTTTTTTTCAGCGTTTTTAACTCGATCTGTCACAGGGCTCATCTCTTGAACCGTAATAGCTAGACACCTGAAATTTTCAGCGATTATGTACTACTATGACCACTATAACAACAAATACTAAAAATAAGATAAAGTTAATAATTAAAAGGGGTCGTCATACAAGAAACGTGTTTCTTCAGCGTTTTGAAACATTGTACGGTGGTACGGAAACCTTCATGTACGAGTCCGACTCGCACTTGCCCGTTTATTTTATTTAGTTTAATTAGTTTTATTTTTATTTTTAATAATTAGTAAGGTTAGCTAATACGGTTTTTGTTTAAAAAATAAATAGTTATACCATATTATTGTTTATTTGTAAAACTTTATTGTACACAAAAATACAACTTACAACAGAAGAATCGTACAAAGGCGAACTTATCCCAGATAGGGATCTCTTTCAGTCAACCTTGAATTGAAAGGAAAATTACAACACAGGGTATAGAGTACCCACTCTCTACCCTACTGTGTTAAAATTTTAGGAAACAGAAAACATTTGTAAAATTACCTTTGTTATTTTATGATGTGTAACTGTATCGCTGATGTAAAATAAGGTTTTTTTAATAAATAAATAAATAAAAACAACACACACATAAATAAATATATAAAAATTTTTTAGCTTATAAGTTACGATATTAAAAAATATTGTATACCTTTGTAGTTTTTATTTTTTCTGATTAGCAAACAATTACAAAGATACAGTGCATTTACGACTATTCCTTCATTTGAAATTCAAAAGACCAAATTGAAGGTAGAACGTCTACGAGAGAGTCACCCTACATCATTTATATTGTCAATTACTGGAAGCGATTTCAAGTCTATCACGGGCGGATCCAGTCTACGGTTGAGGGGGTTCACATGTTTGATATATTCTTTACAAATTTATTTACGTCCACTGCTGAACCACAGAAGACAGTAAGAGTATCAATAAGAGTATTACATATAGAACGGAATCTTCTAAGGTCCCGCCCCACACAATATGCGTCCTCGTTCCCCGTTCCCCGTCCCCGCAACTCTCCCCTGTTCTCGCCTTGTCGAGGGGCGAGAGCGGACCGGAAGCGGAAAATAGGACCACCAAGTCTTCCCGTCTCTTGTTGTAGATTTAGAAAACACAAGCTAAACAAAGCTTATAAACATCAAAGAGACCTCTCCAACCTGTGGAGAATGTAGTCCAAATCCTCTGACTACTCTTCTAGACTAAAAAGACCTGATGATAATACCAACGCAACTGCGGTCTTCCTTGTGGGCGTTTTTCTCCCCACGGTTCCGCTCTATCAACGCTTTGCACCAGGAACCTTGTTTCCTAGAGACATAACCAGCCCATCGCCATTTGGGCGGTGATCCCACTGCACCGCACACCGTCGTGGAGCGCGGGGCGACAGATTTTAACATTGTATGCAAGTATCTCAATTTGTATAAAAAACACAATTTGTATTGGTTTTTACAGTCAAAATATGAACTTGAAAGAAAATATATAGTTACTTGTGTTTTATAAGTCGCTTTCTACTTTATCCACGCCAAGACTTGGGGTGTTTCTATTCTACTCTGCCGGGAACCACACGGCTAAACTAAACAATATAAATACATGTTGCTTGATAGACGTTGTTCTTTAGGCGATTTAAAATTTAGGTAATTTACCTTGTAGACATACTATTTATTTTAGTAATTTTGCTTTTATTAAAATTATTATTACAAGTTAAGCACTCTGATCATAGAGGACTGGATTTCATTCCACAGAGGTCGTCGAATAAAACATAAACATAAAAAATGTGTATGTCCCCCACCCCTTGTCGCCTCGCTCTGGATCCGCCCTTAAGCCTACCGTGCAAAGTTGATCCGCTGACCTTGCACAGCAGAAACCAATAATCGAATTAGATACCAAGTAGATACCCACCACGACATCTTAGAAGGCCACCCAAAATTGGCAACGACGGTTAATCAAGGACCTATAGGTAGAGTTTATTATAGAGTAACCTGTCTGCTATAAACATCTAAAAAGGTAGAGTGGATCGATTATTCATAGTAGGTCTAGCACTGATCATCGGGGTGACAATAATAAATAGTGGATGACATCACAAATATCACAACAATACGAAAAACCCAACAAGAAACGAAATTGGACGTGAAATGAAAATATCGTCTATGATATGAGCTGAATGTCCTTGCGTCTCGCGTCGATGGCACAGATGTTCGCTCCATTTTGTTTGCATATTTAAATGTATAAATAGAATTAAAAATACTTAACGGCCCACGGCCACGTTAGGTGTCCCTTACCCTAGACCACGGATACTATTACTAATACTAATACTAGCCGTACCTAGCTAGACAGAATCAGACTTCCCAGTGGCGTAGCGTGGGCTTTTGCCGCCCGGGGCCGACCAGCAATTTGCCGCCCACACGCCACCTCCAGGCTCATTTAGCAAAAAATTTCAACGAATCGAAGGGAGGAATGCCTTCATAACATACCCTGACCTGAGCAATGAACCATCTAAATTTACCAACCTATGTAATTTATATCACAGCAACATTTACAACGATACTAACAAGTTGTTCAGTGACCCCTCATTAGTACTCACGGCAAAACAGCAGAGTTACGTAAAATTTCTGATAACTATTCGTGATTGGAAGTCTCAATGCTCAGAGTTCGAAGTGTGTCAAGGAAGGTCTAGTTAAAATGCAAATTGGGTATAAATGCTGACACATGTTCGTTGAATACCTATACCTACCTCCTCTAAGTAAGTAGGTACCTACTTATGTAAGTAGCAAAAGGGAATCCTATGCCCAGCGGTGGGTCAGGAAACAGATTCTATGATCCTATGTTGAAGTATCTAATCAATTGTTTTTAATTTATGGACAAGCAAGTAAAATTGTACCTATAAAATAAATTAATTTAGGTTAGGTACTTACCTACTTTTATATTTTTATGTGAAAATAGCAAAATCATTTTGACTATCTAATGAAATCTGTTAATAGCGTGGACCTAAAAAGGTATAACGTGTTTTTTTCTTTTTGTTCAAAATATCTTTTACCAAAGCAGACTGTCGTCGATCGTTTAGGCAGCCGGACGGAACCACGGCAGGAATTGTGGCATAGTGTTGTCTATGGTCGTTGTATACGAGCCATGTAGATAGATCCCTACTAAGTATTTCATAGTTTGTGGACAGAACCATGGCATTTCAGGATCTATTTTACAGACTTCTTTTTAACTACATCAGCTTTATTGTGTAGGTACCTACCTACTGTGTACATTTTATGGAAGCTGGGAAGCCCACATTAGTAAATCAGCCAATTTAACAGCTGCACTAATATTTTTTTTATATTTTATTATAATATAAAGTCAATGATTTTGTTATAATAATGTCACTCATGCCAAAGAGCAATAATGTACCTTATTCATGCTATACATGCAATGCGCTGTCGGTGAGGGCCAATATGATAGCCCGCAGGTTTGCTCGATGCTCTAGGCAGGTAAAAATAACTCTTTTTAGAGCATATTGTACCTCATTTTATACCTGCAGCCTGTGGGTTAGGTACTCCCAACGTTCGCTGAACACCCTTCGCGTTCAATACAACAACGCGTTTAGGATGTTGCTGCGGCTGGCTCGTTTCTGCAGTGCATCAAGCATGTTTGCCGAAGCACACGTGGATGGCTTTCACGCTACCATGCGCAAGCGCGCAGCCTCCATGATGCGGCGGACTCGGGACAGCGGCAACAGCCTCCTGGCAGTTGTAGGGGATCGCATGGACGGACCTTTTATATGTAGTTGGGTCGCCTTGCATGTCCCAGTAAGCCGTGAGGCAAGGAAATATTAATTTATATAAATTTTAAAATATAAGTTTTACTAACATTTAGTTTTAAGAATTAATATTGTTACTAACACATGATGGACTATAATTGTCTGAATATTAATAAATGAATTGAATTGAATACAGAATGCTCATGCATGTCATATAGAGCAAAAACGAATCTCTCCAACAGTTATGGAACAAACTCTTTTGGAAAAAAAAAATGAGATGTTTTGGCGGGAAGTCAAGGGGTTTGGTTGGGGTTTGCTTTAAATGATTTTGCAAATGAGACACAAATATTATTAGTACCTAAGCAATACTACATCAAACTAAACTAAAATCTAAATTAAAAAACTAAATTAAAACCTAAATTAAAAAATAAAACTGTGTTTAAAAATCTAAAAGTTGATCATGTGGCATGGTGCCAAGAACACTGGCTGCATTCCCGCGCTGAATGGCTATTGCAATTCTCTGCGCGAGATATGAGCCAGCCCTCTTGTCACCAGCGGCGTCGACGAGACGAGGAGTAATTTTTTTAATAATTTTTTTTGTGCTTGGACCCCACGGACCAAAAGTTTCGACGCCAAGCGGAACAAAAATATATTCATTAGATAAGGATGAATATTTGCGCCGCTTGGCGTCTTCTGCGGCTGCTGCCGCGGCTCCAGCCCTTAACACTGTGGCTTGGAGGCGAGAAGGGGCAACCGTGTCGACGCATGTCGCGTCCCACACGAGTGCCCTCCCTCGCTTTCAAGGGATGAGGGTTAATCCATCTGGACGCTTGCCATCATCGCGAGTTATTCCAACAGGTTCTAACAAATTAGGGATGTCGATGGTGGCAAGCGCCCTTTTAACGATATTGTTAATGGAGCCGTGGCGTGAAAATCTGCCGGCACTGCGTTGGCAGTGCAGTCCATGAAGTCCCTTCTTGTCGACGACGCTACCACATGAACAAAGGTGGCTTTCGACAATAGCAGCACCCAGTCTAAGCCCAACTACAATTCGGAAGCTGCCATTGTCGAAAAGCGTTCCGAGGTTGGCGGAGAGGAGTGCGTGTAACCATTGACCAGATTCATGTTCTGAGACGGCAAGAAGCCTCGCGCGATCGAGATCACTGACAGAATTTTGAACCAGATAGTTATAATCTCTCTGTACCAGTGGGACATCCCAGAGTTTTTGACGGTTTGGTGCCTCTGGGATGTTTTCATTGGGACAGAGAGTCCTCCAGGCATCGATTGCGTCCGTTGCACAGTGTATGTCAGCTGAAGGCATTTTAAGTATTTTTGCACACAAAAGTGATACACTATGAACGGACGAAAGGAAAGCCGGAAGGGCTATGCTAGAAATTTTTCTAATACCGATGCCACCAGATCGAATAGGTAAAGAGGCTTGAATCCAGACGCGGTCATCGAGTTTTAAATTTAGAATTTTTTCTAACGCGTTTTTGAGTGTGGCATCTAGGTTTTCCAAAAGAACTGAGTGTTTCCAGATTGGGCAAGCTCTTAATATATATGTAAATTTTGGAACAAAAAGGCAATATTTGAGGATGGTAAACGCGATATGAGAATTTAGAAGGCCCAATCTGCTGATATTTTTCGAAAGTGTTTCACATTTTTTTTCTAGGATAGGCCTAACGCTTTCCTCGAGTAGTGGAGCACCTAGGAGGCAAAGTGAATTATTTTCTAAAACTTTGATATCCGGTGCTATATTTTTAAAATTTTGAATGATAGATTGCCTATCATTGTCATCAAACTTTGGTGAAACATAAAGCTCACACTTACCTAAATTTAGGTCTAAACCTATTTTATTTAAATTCTTAATTATTTTAGTTAAATCATCTTTAACGGAGTCTACTTTGCCCCCTAAATTCCCGTCATCTAGGAACCAGACGTTTAATTTAGAATTTAGATTCGCTATTATGGGATGCATGCCTAAGCTAAAAAGTGCTGGTCCCAAGGGATCTCCCTGCTGAACGCCTACTTTGGAGGAAATTTCTTTGTCGTTGAAAAATAATTTTGAAGGGGTGCTATAACATTGCCAAATATAATTATAAATGTTTGGTGTGTGTATATTAGCTTCATTCAGCAGAGTAGACCTGTCAATACTGTTGAAGGCATTTTTCACGTCAATTTTGAGTAGTACATCCGCTTCGTTGTCGTTACATAAAAAAGTACGAACCGAATGTACTGCTGCTTCACAACCTCCACGACTGCCAAATCCTAACTGAATTGGTTCAAATAAAGATCGTAAATTTGCAGAATTCTTTCTGCACGCTAGCTTAGAAGCTAGCCTGCGGAGAGTGCATCCAATAGCAATAGGGCGCACGCCTCCATCTTTTTTATTGAATGCGCAGAGGCGTGCACCAAAAAGTATTTTTCTAAAATTTTGTTCAACATTACCTGAAAATAAAAAATTACAAAATTTTGTAATGTCGCTCAACAATGTCCTGCCAGCGTCACCGGCGGATACGCTGATCAGGTCTTTGAGATGCTGAGGCGTGAGTCCGTCGATGCCACCAGCAGACCCATTGGGGAACGACATAATAGCCTCCAAAGTGTCTTCGATATTAATTTCGAGTGCCAACTGCGTTGAATTTGGAGGATTTGGAGGTGGAGAGGTTGTGAGGCCGAGGGGTGCTTGTCGAGTAGGCTTCTCAGCGTCTCTGCACTGTTGGGAGCAAGTGTGTCATCTGAAAAAAGAATTTTAACAGCATTTCTTAAGTCACCATCCATTGCCTTGTTTTCTACAATTTTTTTAAAGTTATGAGGTTTCTTAGGGCTATTGATGGGTAGGTTATTACGTTGGAGGATGGAGTTACAATTAGCTTTTAGGAGGGTAGTGAGTGATTTATTGCTATTTGATGGAACATTGAAATGGTGGTAACTAAATGTCAATTTGCAAATTGATTTTTGTGGACTTTATAATATGAAATGTTGTTAGGATTAGGTTAGGTTAGGAACTTAGGATTAGGAATAAAGAAGCAAAAAAATTATAGATAGGCTCTAAAGAACTTGTATCCAAAGCCGTAAAATTATATTAAAAAAAAGAAGTTGGACTTTGACGTTGACGTGACATTGACAGCTGTTTCTTGCTGTCATTTGTCACAAAGATGCTGTGAATTTTGTTGTGGTTGTGTTGGAATGTTATATTTTTAAAATAAATACAATTAATAGCTTTTCATAATTAAAAAACCAGCCAAATATGTAGTATATTATACGTTTTATTATTATATAACATTCCAGCGTGTTACATTTGTTAGTGATCTCAAAATGTCTATTCTTTTAATCTTGATGGTTATCATCGCTTCTTTATCTTTTATCAGTGGTATCACTTTAAATTCGTGTAATTTTAACGCGAAAGTAAAGCAAGCATTGCTAAACGATGGATTTCACAGGTAAATTCACTTGTATCTACTAGCCAACAAATGTCTATCATATGTTTATTCGTGTTTTTACCCGGGCTGTTGCTTTAGTTGACTTTAAGATATGGCATCGGTTATTACAGGTAGGGTAGTTATTTATATAATGGGACAGGTTTGCAAATAGAACCAAGCTACATCCTGGTTATTTCTACTACACTACCCCTATTTCATTTAGTTTCTACCTTCACACTCATGCCTGGAAAAGGGAATCAAAATAGTGTTGTGTGTTGTCCTTATATATTAAACTTATTATTATACTCTAATACAACAAACATACTCTAATACTTTATATTCAGGAATTATGTATTCCTATTTATTTAAGGATGCTACAGTGCTCCTCCATCTTGTTCTGTCTTGAGCTCAGGTTTGCTTGAATCGACCACGCTCCCTCTTTCCTTTAGGAATCCATTCCATAGCCTGCCTTGGAATGTGAGTAGGCAAAGTTGTCATTGGGGGATGCAGTCCTATAAATAAAAAAATCACTGTATTGATTTCCAGGAATATCACATATGGGATAGTGTTTAACAGCGAAGATGATGATGAACGATGGCTGTATGAAGACTGCATAGTTAGTTTGGAGCAGACCTTGCCCGCCGGGGTGTTTGCTAACCCTGACGAGCTGGGAGAATTCCGGAGAGCACATAGAGTAAGAAAATTCTAAAATTCAAACAATAACTACTTAATTGGACTATTTTCTATGAAAAGAATGACCATGATAATATACTTTTTATGTGTGAAATGTAATAGAAACTCTGTGTGTGTGTCTGGATCAAGATTTAATTAGATCAGATTCAAAAATTGCCCACCGCCATGAGGCTGAGAAAGTAATACCAAGTGCAAATTTTATTATAATTTAAATTTAAAATCTTACTAGCATATCTCAATTTGAAATGCAGCCTCCCTTGGGAAGATATTTATAACCTAAGGTGTTAATCGGCCATTTATAAACATTTATGTGCAATAAAGTTTAAATACAAAACAAATATTTTATGTAAGGAGAGTCATTTCATTAGTTAACAAAAATATTGCTTGAAAACACAGTAGTCTATATGTATACGAGTATATGTCGCAGTTGAATGGTATAATCCGCTTATTCACTAAACCTCTAGCTGTTTGGCGTTACAGCTCGGTTTCGTAAAACAGCATTAAATAACTGATACCTTATACGCAGAATGGCATAAACGATTTGTATTCATCAATGCCGCGGCGCAAGACGTAAGATTGTAGATTTAGTTCGAAATTCTTCACAGTGTTCCCGAAAGTAAGCTGTTTTCATCGAGGGATATCGGAGACACCGTTCATGATTTTGGACTGCAAATGGTGAGGAAAAATAAAGCAGATCATCAGCTTGGTTCCCATATAGTTATTTCAACGCCCGCCTTCCGGCTAGATGGAGACTTTACGAGAAACAAATGAAGGCTGAGAGAAACCACTACGCCGCCATTGAGATTATGTCGCGTTAACAAATTTTTCTGTATCCACTTGAATCGAACTTTGTATCATTCTTTATTGGTGTTCTATGATGTTGGATCCCTAGTAATCCCTAGATTACATAGTTAGAAGTTGAATTGAGGTTTTATTTTAATGCCTCGTCATAAAGTTTGTTTATAACATTTAAGATCCTGACTCTCAGCTACGACTTACCTGACTTGCATACCATCTACAACATGAGACAAGGCACAAAGCCATCACGAAAACACTGCTACCAGTTAACTCGTACAGCGTCTAAAACCAAAGCTGCACATTTTCACTTTCTGAGTAACAGAGTGGTCAATAATTGGAATAGACTACCAGAAGAAGTGGTCACTGCGCCTTCCATAAATACATTTAAAAATAGACTCGACAAGTGGTTAAGGACAAATAAAGTGTCGTTAATAAATATACTTATGAGCTGTGAAAAGACTATGGACTCTCAGCACTGTGTGAAATAGACATATCAGCTCTGAGCTGCTTGTCTATAACAAATAAAATAAATAAATAACATGCCTGCAAATAACCTATTCTGCGGTCTAAACGTGGTTAGCTGGTTTGTTAAATGTGACACATTGTCAATCCAGCTGAACGATATTCAGCTGTTTAATAAAACTGAGCTGTAATGCCAAACACCTAGAGATTTGGTGAATTAGCGGTTTATACCATCTAACTGCGACATATAGGTACATATGTTACGCTCAAAGACCGAATTCGCTCATTGAGCGAAATAATAGGCCACAATGCGTTGTGGCTATTGTATAACGGCCACAACGCATTCTGGCAATCACAGATGGAACCATAATATAGTTCCATCTTACTTCATTTCCAATTCGTGTCGTGGCCCTTATCATGCTCAGAACGTGTTGTGCTCGTTCTGTGATTGCCAGTATGCATTGTGGCCGTTCTGTGATTGCCAGTACGCATTGTGGCCGTTCTGTAATTGCCAGAACGCGTTGTGGCCTATTATTTCACTCAATGAGCGAATTCGGTCTTTGAGCGTAACATATACATATATTGATAAATTCATTTTTACTTCCTCTGTTTTTAAACGCGCATTAGATCTAAGCAGTACCAATAAATAAATTCAAGAAATGTTTCCTCTCTCTCAGGTACCTATTTTACGAGTACAGTTCGTTTTAGGGTTCCATAGTCCACAAGGAACCCTTATAGTCCGTCCGTCTGTCTGTCCGTCCGGGCTCGTACTCCGCCGCTACTGCACCGATTGCCACGAAAATTGGTGGAGAGATAGATATTGATGTTCTAAAAATTGGTTTTTAAAATTATGAAAAAATGTTTTTTTTTTCAGCCACCCCTCCCTACATGGAAAATTGAATTTAAAAAATTAAATTGGACTAACTCCAACGTGTGGGGTATCGTTGAAAAGGTCTTTTAAAATGCAAAAAAACTGCTTTGAAACTATGTAGCTCAAATCTCCCAGTCCTGAGATAATCTAATACAAAGTTAAAATTTGAGGGGGGGACACCGTAACTTTTGAAATATTACTAAAATAATTCTGAAAAATATGTGGTATATACCTCAAAGTATGTACTTTCAATTAAAACTATAGCGGTCTCGGTATCAGAGATAGTTATTTTTTAATACGTCATAAATCGTAAACCGCAATTTACCTTTAGAACTTTTATATTATGTTACTTGCTGCTACGGATCCCTTCATGGGCGAGTACGACTCGCATTTGCCCCCTTTATAAGATTTTAATTGTTAATATCACCTGTCACTAATTCCAGTTAAATGCTATCCCAAAAAACCGCATCAATGTGGAACTGCCAGCTTCCCAGTCCCAGCCCAGCATAGTGTACCTAATGGGTACAGTCACTCAGAGCAAGGTGTCCTTGTGGCTGCCGGTTCATGCGAGGTATCAGGTCGCTGTCGCTGGTGGGGGGTGAGTACCTATCATCACTTCACTACGAAGGTCGTCTGGGAGTCTGGAAGTGCAGTGTTTGTTTTTGGATAATATTTTATACCAAACAACAAATAACATATAATTTTTTTTACCGATTATGTATTATAGTGGCCGCTATAACATCAAATACTATAAATAAGATAAAGTTAAAAATTAAAGGAGGACGTCATACAAGAAACATGTTTTTTCAGCATTTAAAACTTTGTACGGAGGTACAGAACCCTCCATGCACAAGTCCGATTCGCACTTGACCGGTTTATTATTATTATAATTTCAGCAACGTAAGGAACAGAATAGAGCCCCCAAAACTGTATCTGCGATGCCCCGACCAGCGGCTAGACTTCTGCAACAAGCGGATATCGTCTATGACCTTCCTATGCAATGGCAGTTCCAAAGAGAAATGCAGTTGGATGCAGGTTCCTTATATTTCGGTACGTCTTTCATGATCAAGGGTTTTTTAGTCACCACTGCAGGAGCACGACCCTCTCTGTACTACCAGAGCAGTCAGATGATTTTGCCTACACTCTCCACGCTGCCCAGACGGTTTGGATTGGCCTCACTGATGTTTATAAGCTTTGTTTAGCTTGTGTTTCCTAAGTCGCCTTCTACGACATCCACGGGAAGACTTGGAGTGATCCTATTCTACTCTGCCGGGAACCACACGGCTTAGTACGTACGTCGAATCTTTACTAATTTATTAATCGCTAATTAGCCCCCTTCGCCGTGGAGACCTTAGGGCCCTGGGGTGTGGAAGCCCGACAACTATTCAGAGAGATCGCAACACGTTTGATCGACGTCTCTTGCGACTCGAAAGCTGGTGAACGTGGAAATCCCGCCAGCCTCTTGGCGACCTTGCCTGTTGACCTGGCGACTTGGGTACCATTTTTTATATAAATAGAGGTTTTTACTATTAGTTTTAGTTTTAATTTATAACTTTAAACAAACGCTTATTGGCGTTCAGGACCCTTTGCATCCGAAGCACGGAATCATCTTTCTTTTCGGATAATCAGGTAAATTAAGCCTGCAAAATCCTAACCAGATTGGAAACAACTTTTCAAAAAGCATGCTTCCCAATGGGATTTGAACCCACGACCTCCGGATCACAAAGCAAACGCCTTGACCACTGGACCACGGAGGCGTCTGTTAGATTATAATAATGTTTATTGAATAAATATATTTTCAATTCCAGTTCAGTTCAGTTGTAACTACTAAAAGTCACTGTCTTAAAATAGCACACTTTGAACGCTGTCGGGCATCGCAAAACGAATATATTGAAACGGAAAAATGAAAACTTAACATTATATTTTTTTTATAGGGTTTTTTAGGCATTCAAGATGCAGTACTACTGTATAGTACTCAAATTAAATAATGAAATAAAAAATGGTGAAAAAAAAGGTGGTCAGATGGTAAGAGCATAGTCGTATTGAGACTAAGTCGCGGGTTCAAGTCCTGCTCACGTGGTATTTTTTCACCATTTCTTATTTCATTATTTAATTTGAGTAAGTACTTAACATTATAGCTTTTTTTTATTGTCAACGAGATCAACGTTTTGTTATTAATTTTTTTTTAAATGGATTAAAGGTTGTTTGTTAGAAATCGCTTCAGATCGCTTCATACATTTTGGGCCCTCATTGTTGCACTACGTGTCGCAGCAAGTATTTTTACATCATTTTGTAGGAAAAAATCCTAAGATTACAAAAAGACTTTTTTTAGATTTTATGGACGTTTTTACACTATATAAAATAGTATTTTACTCTTTCTACATTACAATAGCAGTGACGCTATCTGGCAACAATGGCAACACGATGGGTAATGCATCTTTGACGGAGCGTTTTGTTTACTACAGTTGTTCACTGAAATATTTTTTTTTAAATACGATAAAAAGTGTTTGGTATAATAATCTCATAAAAATATAATAAAAACAAATCAACAACTTCACATCTTGCATCATGAATTTATTTAAAGTAATTTGCTGTCAAGAGGTTTGGTGACAGACAGTAAAACAAAACGCGATTGACAAATGAAATGAACGAACATGAATGATACATATTGTATAGGAAACTGCAGGTTTAACATAAGTTCAAACCAGTGGCGCCATCTGGTAGCAAGGTTTCGCAACACCAAAGGAATAAAAGAACTTGGACTTGAACTCGCGATCTCGGTTCAAATACGACCACGTTCTAAACAACTGAGCTATTAAGTGATAAGCCTCGCATGTCGAATTTTTCCACCATTTGATATTCCTATTCTATAACACGCATTAAAAATTTGATCAGAACTTGTTGACTAGATGGCGTTTTATTGAATTTGTTTATCAAAATTCTGCTATGTTCTAAGTTTCATAGGCATGGAATGATTAATGACACCTCGTTCGTTCAGTAAATATGGCGGTATAAAAAATGGATTATCATATGGGAAATTATAACAAACCTAAGTACAGAAAACGTAAGGATTTTGTAGTTTTTTAATTGTAAAATATGTTTTTATTAAATGTTATTACCAATTATAGTGCTATGCTTGTTTAAATTAATTTTAGGCCACTGTACACATTTTGCGACATGACACTGCAACAAAGGGGGCCCAAATGAGAACAGACTCTTTACTTTTGTTTATTGTTGTACTCAAATGGTGAAATAAAGAATTTTTATCTTATTTTCAGTTGACGGACACACTGATATGGGACGTCCCAGTTGGCAACACGGACCACTACTACGTGGTGGCTCTCGGGACGACCGTGGTGGTGGTCGTGGGCTCCCTCTATCTGTTGAAGACGATACATGAGTGCAAAGTGCGAGCGAGAAAGAAACTAACATGAACTTTAATGTGAAGTGTTGTTAAGGTGAAATATCTACTAATCTCCTATTACATTAAATGAGCAATTGTTGAATATACATGTACGTGATGAGAACTTCGGAAATTTTCAACGATTTCGATGTTTATTATAATATATGTATGCCGTGTGGTTCCCGGCAGAGTAGAATAGGACAACTCCAAGTTTTCCCGTGGATGTCGTAGAACGCGACTTAGGAAACACAAGCTAAACAAAGCTTATAAACATCAATGAGACCTCTCCAACCCGTCTGGCCAGCGTGGAGAGTATGTCAAATCCTCTAACTGATCTGGCTCTGGTAGTACAGAGAGGGTCGTGTCGTGCTCCTGCAGTGGAGACTAAAAAATACCTGATGATGATGATATATTATAGCTGTAATATACTGGTTTTTTATGTACGGTCTACCAAAATTTACTCTTTTTTTAGCGTTTCACACAAAACTACTTAAATTTTGCGAAAGTCACACAAAAAGTTCGAAATATGTTTCACGGGTCAGTAGAATACCAATCTCAATCATATAAATAGTTTACAAGAAAATATATAAGTTCGTTCTTTATTTGAAATTGTTATTAAACTTTTCACCGATTATGTATTATTACTGTGGCCGCTATAACAACAAATACTAAAAATGAGATAATGTTCAAAATAAAAGGGATCGTCATTCAAGAAACGTGTTTCTTTCAGCGTTTCAAAACATTTTAAGTCCGACTCGCACTTTTTGACTGGTTTTTTGTGAATAAATCGTTGTAGATGTTAAAAGTTGTAGATATTTTAATATAGTAAAAACAATTTTGTATTATTACATTCCTAGTCCAATACCTACTCGTATTTACTTTATAATAAAAAAGCTACAACGTTCTTATTTTTCATTATAATTACTACATACAGAACCTCAAGTGCAAAGAAGAACCTTAAAAAGCACACAGTAACGCCATCTGTGTATTGTAACCAGAACTACAGACACATGAACTTATCAAATTATGAAAAGTATCAAACTTTTCAAAAAGATGGAGATACTGTATTCTTCCATGCTGGTCTGGGAGAAAAGAAAAAACTTAGAATGTAAGTTCCAGCTGCTTCTCTTTCCGCGCAGATCGTAAAAGACGGTAGAGCGAATTGGCGAAAATACGAAACATGTTAATAGGCGATGCGGCTGCAACCCATCACTATTTTGATTCCTTTTTCACATTCTCGCCCACCATTTCGCTAAAAGTGGCCTTTAGATTTAGCGGCCCTGGGCTCTGTCTGCTCAGTCCCGCAAGACCCAAAATGCTCTGTCTGCCCCATTAGAGATAAAGACGTGATAGTGTATAATATATACAGGGTGACGTTTTAAACACCAGCCAAATTTATGGAGCAAGTTCAGTCCATGATACTGAACTACTTTCAAGAAAAAGTAAAATAAAAATTCACCTTTCCATACAAATCAGCGCTCAGCCAAACGGATTTTGTATGGGAGGACGAAAAAATTTTATCGATTTTTAATAACTTTTTTTATAGACAGCTCAGTATCATGGACTAAACTTTGCTCCAAAAATTTGTCTGGTGTTTAAAAAGTCAACCTGTATGTAAAGTACCTATACTGTATCGATGTTATTATTAACCCCTGATGCAATAGTAGTGTTATAAGTTTTCCTTATTTACCTGTATGTCTTTCTGTGCTATGGTAAGAGATTTTAAACAAACACAAAAGAAAAATTTAAATTTTTAAGCGTCCCTTACTGTGTTTTGATTTGTGAGAGCCAAACTTTAGCGTAACGTTCACCAGTTATGCTGTAGGTACGTATAACAACTACTTAGATATACAGGGCCTAACATAATATACTGAAACTATTTTAAGGGTAATATTCATTCATGATACTGAACAACTTTACCCAACGAACATATATCGGAATATGAAAAATATTTTTTGGCTTTCCATACAAACTGATTGGTCAACTGTATAGGAGGCCAAAAAATATTTTTCATATTTCGATATAAGTATCTATGAACGAGATAGAATCTTCCCGAACAATATTCGCAAATTACGAACTACTACGATAGAATGGTGCCAGCTAAATTGACCCATATGTATGAACCCATATATAGCATAAAGTCTGGAGTTGCTTGACCATGTTACACTCACACACATGCCCGGCGCCTGGATGCTTCGAAACACATTCGTCGGCTATGTAGAATATTCGAGATTAATGTGGACCTATTCGATGGCGCATATAAATAGGTAACCGTGGGTGCGCCACGGCAGTTCAATACGAGCTATCAAAGCGATCACTGCGAAGCGAAGGAAACCTACCTTAATGCGACAAGTGGAAGTACCTGCGACTACCTTGGCGAGATACCTGGACCTCAGCTGCTACGCGACTTGGACCTTGGACGTTTGGAAGACCATCTTCACGTGTCAACCTAGGGTTCCGCAGTGAATAAAAACCCTCATACGAAGTTTGGCGTTTTTCTCCAAATTCGAACCCCAGTTTCGTAACAATATCATGGATTAAATTCACCCTTAGGTAAATAGTTTCAGTATAATTTGCGTTTTATTTAAGACAATAAAAGCAAATAAATAAATAAATATCTTCTAAATACCATCCGGTATATCAGAAATAATATTAGTACGTTTGTTTATACATTTACACATATACAATATATACTTAAGGAGATTTCTATCAGCCGCAGACAGAGGGCGCTTCATTAGGAATCCTCCATACAATTAGCATCCAAAGAGCTTACCACAACAATGAACGCGGAGGGAAAACCTAACTAATTATACTAGGTACATACAAAGTGGAAGGGACATACCAATGAAAATAAAATAACAGTCAAAAAACCAAAAAAAAATTCGACATTCCCATACAAATCGCCCGGGCGCGGCCGCACACTTTTGTATGGAAATGCCAAAAGTTTTTTTTTGTTATTTGGCTGTTATTTTAATTTCAATATACTTTAGTAATCAATATAGCCTGTAGTTCGATTTATTACGGGTATGTCCCTTCCACGTTGTATAACTCGTATTGCAATATAAGGACATACTTCTATACATAAGTAGTAAGTATAATTTAGCTGAAAAGTCAGGTATAGATTCTTTCGTCGCCTTTTTAACCCCTGACGAAAAAGAGGGGTGACGTTTGACGTGTTCATCTGTTGTTTGTCTGTTTGTGGCATCGTAGCTCCTACACGAATAGACCGATTTTTTTAATCAAAAGCCTTGTCTTTAGAGATAGTTCTTAACTATTTTTGCTGAAAATTGGTTCAACCATTCAAAAGTTTCAGTTAGTTTCAAAAAGTCAGCGTTTTTTTTAATTTGTCAAGCAAATTAAGTTGTTTTCCTTTGGAGTTGGCTCCATATGTCAACTCCTTCCATAAATTTCTGTCCTTCGCCATCTCTTTACTCTCCCCCCACCCCTTTCCCCGGATATCCGTTCTGATATTGTTGTATATGGACCGATATTATTTTAGGAAAAGCGTAAGCTTGTCAGCCGGAAATAAGTAGGATCCTTCGTTTCGTAGATAGAAATGTTAGTAGAGTCAGCATACCCGTATATTATGGGATAAGTCTAGTGTTGTAAAAATAAAAGAAAAGCAAGTTATTTTTATTAAAAAGGATTAAAAAATAAACAATTTTCATTTAAAAAATATAGCCTATAGGATAATATATGTCTCTCTGAATAATTTAAGTAAGGATTATAACGATACCTCATACCTACATCCGAAGCGTTCAGATATTTCGAAATTATGGGGAAATAAATAAACTTACATATTACACGTCTGAACCATAAAAATATTACTCCTTCTTTGAAGTCCTGTAAAAAATTGGTAACCGGAAGTAGGTGCGATGTCAGCCGGAAGAGCAAGGTACTGGGGCAGCGTTGTTGTCAGCTTTTGGAGACGTTCGGCGTGGATGGGCGCCCCACAGTTATAGATTAAAACAGATACGTTTGTTTAAAATTAGCTGTATAAAAGAATTGTTTTGTTTGTGAAATCGGAAAAGCGAGCTGACCTGGGGCACTAACTTCCGAGGGCGTAAAGGAGACGCGACGCCTGATGTGAACGGGGTACAGATATGCCACGTACACGGCGCAGGGAGATGTTAACATGCGGACACAAAATCTGACAGCAGAGTTAGCCACTTTCACACATGAAAATAAATATTTATTTATCTTTGGTGAATACCATTACATACCAGATTCAATTCAATTCAATTCAATTCAAAATATCTTTATTATCATAGGATATTTATAATATATCTTAATAATAGTCACTTTGTTTTGTTTTGCACAAATGTTGACGTCAAATCGTTACTTAAAGCTAAGTTTACGCCGCTTCCTAGGCGCAAGTGCAGAAGAAGCGGCAACAAACTGCACTGCACGTTTTCTCCAAAGACGTCAACTAACAAACTAAAAACTTAAAATTAGTTATATAGATGGACAGAGATTACATTGTTTATTATGTCATAATTAAATTGAATTATAAGTATTACGAAATTTAAAATAATGTCAATTTGTAAATTTAGTATGTACCAATGTACCTAAATTATGACATGTCTAAGTATACAAACCTTTAAGAGGGACCCGCGCCAAGCTCAAGCCAGACCTTTTTGTCTTTAAGATAGTCATCGGTCCTATAATAAGCCTTCTCACAAAGTACTTTCTTTACATAAGCTTTGAATTTTCTGTCTGGCATATCAAGGACCGATTCTGACAATTTATTATAAAAAAGTATACACTTCCCCATAAAAGACTTACTGACTGTATTCAGCCTGTAATACGGGCTAACTAAGTCATTCTTATTACGTAAATTTCTATCTGTAAAATCACTTACTTTATTGAACATGGAAATATTTTTCCTTACATACATTATATTTTCAAATATGAATTGTGATGCAAAAGTAAGTATACCTATTTCCTTGAATAATTCCCTCAGTGAGTCTCTCGATCCTAAACCGTAAATAGCACGAATTGCTCTTTTTTGTAAAAGAAAAATAGTCCGAATGTCCGCTGCACTCCCCCATAGAAGTATCCCGTAAGACATTAGACTGTGAAAGTAACTAAAGTACACTTGTCTAGCAGTTGCTACATCTGTCAATTGTCTTATTCTCCTAACAGCGTAAGCCGCAGAGCTAAGCCTATTAGAAAGTTTAGTTATATGAGCGCCCCATTGAAGTTTCGAATCAATTGTGATTCCTAAAAAGGTAGTACTTTCAACCAGATCGAGTTTCTGACCATTAATTAGTATGTCAACACAGGCTTGATTCACATTAGGAAGAGAGAATCGAATGCATTGGGTCTTGTTCGCATTTAACATGAGGTTATTGGCCGAAAACCAATCAGAAATTAAAGATAAGGTGCTGTTCACCGCGCTAGCATCACTGTTATGTCGATCTATTTTAAATATTAGCGAGGTGTCATCAGCAAACAGCACCATGTCAGCCTCTTTCTCAACCATGTAAGGCAAGTCATTGACATAAACTAAGAAAAGGAACGATTAACTTAGTTACTAGGTTAAACCACTATCCGTCCTAATCAAGTTGATATTTAGTAAAGTGAAACTAACTTATCTGTCAATGTCAACTTCATTTGGGTGGATAATAGTTTATCTAGTAACAAAGTTAGTCCTGTTTTTATCATAAGACGGATTGGCTTTATCTACCAGTCAATCCACTGGTTATGCCGAGAAAAAGAAAACTTTAGAAGGAGGTGTAAGTTATATGGGTAATGTAACATTTACTTTAAGGCCGTACTTCAATTTTCCGGGGTCCAGTGCTGCCCCCATTTAAAATAAATCATTTCAAAGAAAACGGAGACATTATTTAAAATTTTGCGACTACCAAATCCTAGATAACCCTTCAAAGTGTTTTATGAACTACTGTTTACAGTTTAAAATGAGAGCATTAAGCTTTACTACCCACATTTGCGAAAAACGGCCACTTTTAGCTAATGTGCGTAGTAAAGCTAAACGTTCTCATTATAAACTGTAAACAGTAGTTCATAAAATACCTTGAAGGGTTATCTAGGATTTGATAGTAGCGAAATTTTAAATAATGTCTTCGTTTTCTTTGAAATGATTTATTTTAAATGGGGGCAGCACTGGACCCCGGAAAATTCAAGTACGGCCTTAATATGTTATCCATAACAAAATAAGGTACAAACAAATGTATACACCCTTATTTTTAAATTAGTACACAAATTTTAAGGGGTGATTCCGTCCATTATTTTAAACAACTTCAATAAATGTATTTATATAAATACGAAAAGAAAAATTCCACTTTTCATACAAATCGAAGTAGTCACATGATCTAGTTACTATGGGAAATAAGGGTGTATTTATAGACAGAGATTACCTACAAGAATCATTCTCGTGAGCCAAAAGTAATGTTTATGTGACCACAGCATTGACTTATACAGGGTGACTTTTTTGAAATAAGAGCCAAATTTTTGGAGCAAGTTCAGTCCATGATACTGAAGTACTTTCTAGAAAAAAAGTTATTAAAAATTGATAAAAAATTTTCGTCCTTCCATACAAAATCCGTTTGGCTGAGCGCTGATTAATATGAGAAGGCGAATATTTATTTTAGATTTTCATTTTATTATTTTTTAATTGTTTTTATGGAAAGTAGTTCAGTATCATGGACTGAACTTGCTCCAAAAATTTGGCTGGTGGATAAAAAGACAGCCTGTATA
Source organism: Acrobasis repandana (assembly GCA_963576875.1). NCBI lineage: Eukaryota > Metazoa > Arthropoda > Insecta > Lepidoptera > Pyralidae > Acrobasis > Acrobasis repandana. The sequence continues at coordinate 19,558,633 of OY756227.1, read as the reverse complement.
ACTTCTAACAAAATATAGTTAAACTCTTTTAAAGGTGAATTCAGTCCATACTGAACAACTTTCCCCAAGGAACATTATCGAAATACGAAAAATATTTTTTAGCTTACCATACAAACTCAGATCAGCTGATCGGTCAACTTATATGGGAGGCCAAAAGTTGAAATCTTTGGACCACAGCTTTTTTCTCGTCATTTCACCATATAGTCACGTGATCTATAGATTACTGACTGACTGACTACGTGACTATTCCGATTGGTAAGTACCTATAAAAAAATATTTTTTTCGTATTTCTATGTACATTCATTTGAAAACTTTGTTAAAATAATGGACTGAATTACCCCCTAATGTTATTTGTACACGTATAAGAATTTTACGTCTTAGGAACTGCCAGCTATGCGTGCGTAAACCTTTTTGAGGAAAAACATTTTTTTTTAACCGGAAGCAGGTACCTATGACAACCGGAAGTGACCAGGAACCCGGGGGCGTGCCGGAGACGTGTGCCGTGGACGGGCGCCCTACAGATATGGATTTAAGATTAACGGGGCCACGTACACGCGCGGGGCGCGGGGGCATGTTTACATGCGGGCAGGGTTGCCGCGCGTGTTGAGGAATTTCAATTCGGGATGTGGGTGATTGAGTTGTAAGGAAAATGGGTGGAAGGCTCTGTCTGTGCCGTTTGTTGAGATGTGACCGTGGATGTGACGTTATGTTAGATTTTTTATGATTTTCTTTTGTCATTAGTGGATTAAAAAAATTGAATTACTAGAATGTAATTTAAGTATTTACGTCCCTACCTATTTAGATACTTATTGAAATTATTTATTTTACTCTTTCTTGCACACAATTAAACAAATAAGGCACAAATAATAGAGATAAATATTAGCATACAATAGGCGGCCTTATCGCACAGCAATGTCTTTTAGGCAACCTTAGGGTAGCATGGATACAAAAGAAATTTAGTTACGTTATTAGCTAAAAAGTAACCATTTTGGTTTTCTAGTAAGAAACCTTACCTTATTTCTTACTAGAATATCACTCATCGTTGATTCTAGTAAGAAATAAACAGATTTGAACCGGTACCTATTGAAGTAATTAATGCAACAACAAAAATCAATCGCAATTCACCGAGCACGATTGAAATAAATTGTAATCAACAAATAGTATTAAGTTCGTCGTACTTAAATCACGTTAGATAGTTGCTCGGGTACCTGTTCCAGCTTCCTATAGGTGTCGGTGTGTGGTGCGTCCCTAGCGGTGTAGCGGTGCAGGCGCGGGTGCAGCGGGCGGCGATCGATACGGGGCGGGGTCGGGCGGGCGCCGCCGCGCGCCGTCAGTCCGCCTCGGGACCGCGTCCGCGCGGTCGTCGCCTGTTCGCTGTCCGCTCGGCCGGCGTGTCTTCGCGACCGCGGGCGCCCGGCGGCGGCGGCGAGCCTCGCGCCGCCCGCCCCCGCGCTAATGCCGCGCCCCCCCGCAGTCGCAGCGCCCCCTCGCGCCGCCCCGAACAGAATCCTACCCGCCGCCACAGCCTGGCCGCGATCGCCTGTCCCGCACCAGCAGCGCCCGCGCCGCGACTCCGACCCGTCTTCCTCTGGGCGAGACAGCACGACGGTAAAGTGCAGGAGGTCCGTTGCGAGGACTACGACCCGCGGAACCGCATCCGCATAGCGCGCACACCGACCGGCTGGCGCGTTATCCCGCGTACGGAGATCTACAACTCGATACGCGTGCCGCCGCCTCCGAAGCGCGAGCGCCGCGAACGGCGCCGTCGCCGCACCGGCCGCTCCCGGCGCCGTCGAGCCGAGCGCTGCGAGCGCCCGTGCGAGCCCGTCACCACTTGGCTCGCTCCCGACCTGGAGTCGCACATCCCCTCGCACACGATTGCAGTACCTCGGATGGTGCAGCAACCTCCTCCCCTCGAACCTACACCTCTCGACAACCTTCTCGCGGTCGCGGAACTTGAATTCAACCAACAGCGCGGTGAAGAACTAGAACTTGAGCTCCAGGCGACCTCTAACGGCCAGTACGAGTTCTTGCCGGAGGATCAAGTAGCCCGTGACGTCATGTCCTTCGAGCTCGGCGAACCGAAGTCGGATGAGATGTTCTTTGAGCGTAAAACGCATGCACCGGAGCGCGCGGCCGAGGACGACGCTTTCCCGAACGATATGGTTGTGCATAAAGATTTGTTTGAAACTATCAGTGAAGCTCACTATTTACCAGAGCTTACAGGGCCACATGATGAGGCGTTGCTTGAGTCTCTAGTGGAGAAAGGTTGTGAAGATAATCAGATTTTGGGTCAGGCGCTCGATAAGCTCGCGCACCTCGTACACGGCTCTGGTGACTACGCCGAGGAAGAGGAAGACATGTTATTAGGAGGTGCCCCGGTCGCTGACATCATTGACCGGCTAGAACAGTCTTTGGAATCACCCGGACGCAGTAGCATAACAGCTGCACAAGGGTTATTACACCTTCATCACATAGGAGATCACATACCTACTACGGAACATCAACAAGTAGTGGATCAAAATTACATGAGTGATGAAGTATTTGCTCAGGAAACATCAACAGAATGTCAACTGGAAACATTGAATACACAGTCTGAAATGCACGAAATGAATCAAGTTGACCATTTAGAATACGATCAGAATGCTGAGAAGAGGCTACATAATGACGTCAACAATACTGACACCATGTATACTAAACCAGTACCTGATAAACAAGTAAATTACGAAGACAACACATATGATGAACAACTGCCGCAATCGTTACCTGAACATAGTGCAGTTACACTTACTCCGATTATAACAAACGGTGAAGTTACGCTTACGCCGATTGCAAACGATGAAGAAAACAGTGTCGAAAATAGTGTGCCAGTGCAGAATGTGGAACCACCGTCAAAAGAACTTGATGCAAGTATGGAAATATCAGAGCAAGAGATCTTACCAATGGACTTTGAAAAACAGCTTACAGAGTCATCTAATAGTGTAGAAATGGGGCCAACAGACTTGAGCATAAAACCTGTATCAAAACCAGCTACCCCAGTCGTAGTAGTAGCGGAAACTACAAATGCTACGGAAGACAATTTGTCAGACAAAAGTGACGAACAGCCCAGGGATTTGAGCGTGCATCGGCGGCTACCCACCCCGCATGCGTCGCCGAGGAGGATAGATATACCACGAGCGCCGTCGAGGGAGTCAGACGCTATGCAATCACCACAACCGAGCGGCATCCCAGCCATACCGTCGTCACCAGAAATATTCACTATGCCACTCACGAAGAGCAAACAAACATTGTTTTTGGAAACTCTGCTGTCTTCGCCTTCGCCTAAAATGTACACATCCGAGGTGACGATTACGAAACAACAGTGCGAGCCTTTGAATCTAGGCAAACACAGAAAATCCGCCAGCCCCACCGTCACCAGCTGCTCAGATGAAATAAGAAAGGTAAACAAAGATTTCGAAGAGCCGCAACAGAAAAAAATAAAACGAGAGTCCAATGAAGAATTAGCAAAGATTAGCAAAGTCTTTAGTAATAAATGCAGCGAAGATCAGATATCAGAATCTAAACAAAAGAAAGCCGATAAACTACCGCCTAAAACAACAGAAGAAGCGAGTCCTATAAAACAACTGCATGTTTTAAAGACAAGTCCAGATTTCAACATTCCAGATCCGTTATTAATTCCAAAAGATAAATTAAATGATATATTAGAAGCACCGGCTAAAGAAATACCAGCGTTGTTAATACAGCGGCCTGAGTTGAGGCTGCCGCAAGCGTTTGCATACCCTGCTGTGTTACAAGATCCTGAAATACTGGTCGTATCATTGCAGCAGTTAGAAAACATCATAGAGAACGATGCTAAAACCCCAATGATATCTCCAAAACCGAAGCCTGAACCAAAACCTGAAAAACAAGATCGTGTAGAAAATAAGAAAAGCAGACCAAGTACAGAGCAAGCTGCTCCTCAGCCTGACCAGACTAGCCAAAGCCAGCCCAAGCCTATACCATCAATGGACGCATTAGCCGGCGATATCGACGCTGCGACCTCCGCGGCCCTTAATCAAATGTTATGGCTGCCATATCTCAGTCAGTTAGAAGCTATGGCGGCATGCTCTCAGAACATGGATTTCCTTAAAGCTCTCAACTCATCCGGGTACACAGGGTCGAATTATCCCGATTTATCTCAAATGTTTAACCCTTCGGCAAGATTCCAAATGGGCCCAGCCGGCTTTCCAATGATGCCGCCTATGGATTACGATAACCGGTTGCAGTTCGCTATGTGGCAGGAAGCGATGAATCAAGCGAACTCACAAAGGCAAAAATCTTCAATGGAAGCGCAAATGAAAGAGCTAGCGTCAAAATCTAGCGATGTGCAAAACCCGTACGTGCATTCCACTAAAAACCATCAAAGCAAATCGCATTCTGCAGCTCGCACGAGTCCAATCGCTCACAATTACAACAACAATCAACGGACGATGGCTCATAACCCATTCTTGCAAGGGATATACCCTGGAATGAATCCTAATGTACGGCCGAACATGCCTCTGCCAGGTCTGCAAATACCGTATTTCAACCCTAACATGATGAGTCAAAGATCGCCACGCACGGGCCAGCAGAAAAGCCCAACTTCCCCATACTATCCGAACAATAATTATTTGCAATCCGTGAAGCAGTCAGATCATGTGAATCAAAGAAGCAGCAGTACTGGTTCTCAAGAGTCCCCGCGTCCTCGGATCAGTGTGAAATCGCTTCAGAATTTGCTGGAGCCGACAGCGGCTGCTGCATCGGGGATGCCGTCGTCCAGGCGGGCAAGTACGTCCGCAGCTATGGGCCGCCGGCGGGACGAGCCGGAGGTCGGGAGCACCACGCCGCTTGGAGAGCCGCCGCCACACCTGCCCCCGCATCCGCACGATCCTTCAACGTTCCATTTATGGCATCCGCTGTTTGGCAAGTAAGTACTTTTGTTTTTATCTTGACGTCGATAAATGTATCCCTTCGCAAGATGAATTTAAGTGTGTATGTATTTTTAGTCGACGACTGCGAAAATCGCGGAGGTTACAAAGACGATATTTGTTGTTTTTATGGATGATTGACTTCGTATAAGTACAGACTCGTATCTACATCTTTATAAAGCAATCTGATTGAGATAATTATTTACTTGTATGCATGTGTATCTAGCCAGATTAGTCAAAGTTACTGTCCAGAAAATTTACTACTACAAGGGTCATAATTCCCTAACTCTGACGCACAAGTTTATACCTTACCTACAACGGTCTTTGGTCGATATGATTCTTGTTGAAAAGTACCTACTTGTAGTTCTAAAATTGTTTATTATACACTAGCTGATGCCCACGGCGTTGGCCGCGTGGTAATTTATTTTTAAATGACGGAGTTCCATACAGACTTTCATCCTTTATTTTACCCTTTAAACGTGCTTTTAGACCCAGTGGTTTCAGCTGCGCGTTAATTCATCAGTCAGTTACTTTTTTTATACACCCTTATTTTTAAATTAGTACACAAACTTCATGGGGCGATTCAGTCCATCATTATGAACAACTTTTCCCAATAAATGTATATTAAAAAACAACTTTCACGATGTCCAAAAAAAAACGGATTTTCATTCATTGTTTTTGGATTTCGTAGTTTGTTGAACAAAAGTTGTTCAGTTACATGGGCTGAGGTACCATCTGAAAGGTTTTGCGTTCTTTCATTACCACGACGTATAGAAATAGAGATTACAATACAAATTCATCGCGCCAGAAATACTATAGTAAAGTCTTAAGAATCTCCTTACCCTAGACTTTCCCATACAAACGTAGTCTACGTTTAATTTCGAAACGACATGTCAGATATCGGTAAAGATATGTAACTTTAAAGAAATTGCACATATCTGGGGTTATAATTAGTTTTCACAGTGAAAATATGAACTTGAAAGAAATTATAAGGGTATAAAAGTTTTTCATACTAATGGTCAAAAATGATATAATGCACTATATTCTCTTTCAAGATCATATTTTGACTGTGAAAACTAATTATAACCCTAGATATGTGCAATTTCTTTAAAGTTACAAATTTTTAGCAAAATCTGACATGTCGTTTCAAAATAAAACGTAGACTACGTTTGTATGGGAAGCTCTGATTCTGTCTTGGGTAAGGGGACACTTAATTGTGCAAGGCAAAACGCATTTTGCCGGCTCATAAATCAGGCCCAATGTTGCAGGAACGACATTTAACTATTTGCCTTTTACAGAACACTAAAAACTACTCACTAATTGGCATTTCTTAACCCAAGTGCATTTATCCTATGTTGCCAAATCACTTGGCACCTTTCGCGGGTTATAATTTTGTGCAAAAACAGGTAAAACTGTACAGATCCACAGCTTTTTATAGATTTAATACCTAAATTTGGAAGACAGGACAGTTACGACGACGACATTACGAATGATTTGCGCGAGCATTTCTAAATGGCGCATTTTTAATCGATCTTGTTGACGGACAACTCATATTTTTAACATTTGTAGCGTACAAATGTCAAAGAAACCTTTCATAAAGAATCAGTTCCGATTCACACTGCTTTTTAGGGTTCCGTACCCAAAGGGTAGAAACGGGACCCTATTACTGTGACTCCGCTGTCTGTCCGTCTGTCTGTCATCTTGTATCTCATGAACCGTAATAGCTAGACATTTGAAATTTTTACGCACTTAGCTGGTTTTTTTGAAAAAAATTTTCAAAAGGGAACCGTTGACTAATGTTCCGTTTTTTGAATTATACAATAAAACTTGTCACTGACGTTTTACGCGAGCGATGCGCTCTAAAACTACATGTTTTGTGTTTCGCTGACTTCCTCAATTAAAAATAGCACTCCAGGAGTCCAGATTGAAAAACTGGCCCTAATCTAGACATTTCCATAATAATTTTCCATTTATGTTATAGTGTTACATTAGTTCAAGAAGGAAGTATAAATAAACGTTCAGCGGAAAACTTTTCTAATATGTCCGTCCTGACATGATATATGTATTACCTAGAATATTTATTATTGGAAAGCCATAATCTGGGTTTGTTTATTTATATAAAAGTTTATTAGGTCAGACGGTTCGCTTTGGTGAAGTCGATAGTCTAAAATAACATACTGTTAAAGGTCTAAGCGGTCTAAGCAGGTCACTTATTTCGATATTGGTGTCCCGTCTGAAAGTTTTCTAAATATATTTTATTAATTTGGAGCGCGACATTTTGAGGTAAAATAAGTAACAATATAGGTAGTAAAGATAGCAATCTTTACTACCTATATTGGTTACTAGTTCAGGTCAACCTTTTAAAATCATGCATATACTTACAAGACCAATACAAAGACCAATATAGGTAGTAGATATCTTTACTACCTATATTGGTCTCCGTCTGAACCAAAGGCACAGAATTTCATACCTAATACATAAATAAGAGTATTTCATACCAAGGTCTCTTTCAGTTAAGGGACTATTCGCTGATAATCAACACGCTGGCAGGCTGGTTGGTGATTTTCTTCTACTTCTTCTTCTTGTAGTTAAGAGCCTCGCTCTGGTCGGAGGAGAGAGACATGGAAAGCACTCTCTCTCCATATCCGAAGCCCATCCCCCCTCACCCTCCCTCCTGAAAGGCCGGTAACGTTGTTACGCCCCTGGTGTTGCAGTTGTCCATGGGCAGCGGTGATGACTACCATCAGGTGACCCGCTTGTTCGTTTGCCGCCCGATGACATAAAAAAGAATCTTTCTTTCCTCCGCTAAGTTCTTAACCTTAGAAAAATGAAATGTGATGATGTGATTTGATCAAAAAATCTTCTGGATTTTACTAGTCTTCTTTTTACTTCTATCTTTCCTTCAATTATTGTTTTAAAGAACTATAGAATGCATCAGCTGAATCTCGATTCGCGCAGTTGTGAAAGCCGATCAAGGGAATGGGCGAGACTGAATCATGTCAATAGGCGAAGCGGCTAGCAACCAATACCTGTGCCAATAGCTACTCATATTTTATGTTTTGTTTCCGGTGGGCTGTTTTCCATATCTAGATGAAATAAGATTTTAGAAAATAAATTTTTTTTTCCTTCAAGTTCTATTATTAAAACAATTGTAACAAATCCAAACTCGATGGAATTGCGTCGTTTTATCACAGGGTTCCTGAAGCCATCTTCCGGCTCCATCATCAGATCAGCTTCTTGTTATAATAATATTGCATTGTCATCTGATTTACATTAGCATACAAAATGCCATCTCAATCAGAAACCGGGCAGTGGCTCTAATTTAACTTGCAATAAACTACAACAAATATCATCAAAATTCAAGAGTGACGCTGTTGTTGGTGGAGTTTCTTCCATTCTGTTTTATCTTCCGCCAACCTCTTGACATCTTGATACGACACTGATATCACCATTTCCTTGACTTGCTTCATATACCTAGGCTTGGCTTTCCTCTTCCCCTCCTTCCTTCTATTTTGTCTTCTATTATAATTCGCATAAAATCATCATGCCGTATCAAGTGTCCCAACATATTGCCTCGCCTATTTCCGATTACGTCGAGAATGTGTCTCGTTTCACCTACTCTATTTAAGACCTCTACGTTTGTTACTTTATCCTTCCAATTACAACAAATAGGGCAAACTAAATAAAAGCTTGTGATAATAAATACGATAACAACTATTTTCCCTTTCAAAGCAGGAAATTAATCAGTCATAGCATACCTATAAATTATTGCTTTATTTGTATTAATTAATTATATTTATTACCGGCCAAACCCGATTTCAGGACTAGTTTGTCCTAGGCTAAACTAGTTCTTCCTATACGCGATAGGATTAACGGTATAGCCTAGACCAAACTAGTTTGTCCTAAGCCGCCCGTAAGGATAAACCAGTTCAGGCTAGGCCAAACTAGTTGATCCTGATATAAATACGCACATTTCAGGATAAACTAGTAAGGCCTAGTCTAAACTCATTTAGCCTTGTCGAAAGTATAATTATTGAGGTATAATTATTGTTTTTTAAACATAAATAAATATTCTCTATCTAAATAAGTATTTTCATAAAAAGCACTTTTATATTTGTCTTAAACGATTGTTTGTTTTAAAAACACTTCATTATTTGTTATAATATTTTTTTTTTATTATTAGTTAATAATAAAAAAAAAATATATCCATTAGTTTTAACGGCGAATCATTATCTTTTTAATAAAAGATATTATTTTTCCAATTACAGAGAATTTTATCTAATGATTTTGGCTTTCTAGATAATCTATAATGTTTAGACTAGGCCATACCAGTTTAGCCTGGAATGTGCGTATTTATATCAGGATCAACTAGATTGGCCTAGCCTGAACTGGTTTATCCTATCGGGCTTAGGACAAACTAGTTTGGTCTAGTCTATACCAGTTAATCCTATCGCGTATAGGAAGAACTAGTTTAGCCTAAACAAATCTAGTTTGTCCTGACATCGGGTTTGGCCGGTAACATATACAACGAGTTAATGAAATAACGCAAAACCTCTCAGGTTGTAACTCAGTCCATGAAACTGAACAACTTTTGCTCTACAACTTTCCCAAAATGCCAAAAATAAAATTCGGATTTTCATACAAATTGACTCGATCAGCTGATCAGTTTGTATGAAACTTCAATTTTTTTTTAGGTTTCGTGAAAGTTGTAGAACAAAAGTTGTTTAGTTTCATGGGCTGACGTACCATCTGAGAGGTTTCGCGTTATTCGATTAACACGTTGTATATGTGCATTAATATACATAATTAATAATAACACAATGCAACCAACGTCACGAAACTTCGTGTTTGGCGTGGAAAATAATGGAAATTTTCAAACAATCGTTATAAATTTAACTGTAATGCAACTAACAGGCAACTGGCGGCTCTAAAAATTGTAACAAGTTATATAACAACTATAAAATAAAACCAAGCTGAATTCTTAACTACGGTGTTGCCATTTTTTTACTCTTTATTGTTCCAAAGTAAAAATATACTTTTAACAAATGGCAGACTTAATGCTAAGAGCATTTTCTCCCAGTCAACCGTAGGGATAAACAGAGAAAAAAAAGAATTGTGCGACGTGCACAAAAGTTACATAAGTACCTAAAACGACTACCGATATAATACACACAAATACGTTACATGAACTATTATGAATATATACATACATACCTAATATAAATACATAATTAAATTTTTTTTAACAATAATAGAAGGAAAAAAAGGGGTAGGAAAAACCAGAAGAAAATTTATCGATCAAATAAAGGAAAAATTAAACGTGAAAACATACATGAATTTTCCGGGGTCCAGTGCTGCCTCCCATACAAACGTAGTCTACGTTTTATTACGAAACGACAGGTCAGATTTCGATAAAAATTTGTAACTAAAAGAAATTGCATATATCTAGGGTTATAATTGGTTTTCACAGTCAAAATATGAACTCGAAAGAAAATATAAGGGTATAAAAGTTTTCCATACTAATGGTCAAAAATGATATAATGCACTATATTCTCTTTCAAGGTCATATTTTGACTGTAAGAACCAATTATAACCCTAGATATATGCAATTTCTTTAAAGTTACACTTTTTTTCCGAAATCTGACATGTCGTTTTAAAATAAAACGTCGACTACGTTTGTATGGGAAACTCTGATTCTGTCTTGGGTAAGGGGACTCTTAAGCTTTACTACGCACATTTGCGAAAAAAATTTGACCCTGGAAAATTCAGGTACGCCCTTAAGAACTTGGCGAAAGAAGAGAGACATGGAAAGCACTCCACTGACAAGACAGCTCTTAAATATAAGAAGAAGATGTCTTCTTCTTATATTTAATATCTAATTAGATATTATAGAGTAATATCTAATAAGATATTACTGCATACATCTTATACTACTTATATAATTCACAAACATTATAGGTACTTACAAAAATAATTTTATGTTCAATTTTAAACATCAATGAGACCTCTCTAACCCGTCTGGCTAGCGTGGAGAGTGTAGGCTAAATCCTCTGACTGCTCTGGCCAAGTATGTTTAGACTAGGACTACTCTGATAGTACCTGAGGGTCGTGTTCCTGCAGTGGAGACTACAATAGGCCTGGATGATGAAGCGTTCATGCTTCAGTCATGGCTTTCAAAAGTGTATTAAAATATAATTTTTATCTAACTTCCTGATAGGAGTGCAGAAAGAAAGTGGCTTATCAAATAATAAACATGCGATTATGCACAGCGGTTTATTGGAACTGAAGCGTTCTGATAACATGCTACAGTGGGCCGCAACTCGAGCGTGACAGTTCAAATGAAAGGCTAAAAGGCGGATTTATCAATGGCAATATATCTTGACAACCCCTTTACCGATTTGGCTTATGTATCTAATATACCTAAGCCAAATGTGGACCTTAATAGGAAACACTAGGTCAAGAGAATTGAAAAATAGGTATTTTTAAAATCTATTGCTGTCGCGCTGTGCCTGAACAACAATCGAGAGAGCAATTCTGTGCAATAGAACCAACTGCAGCTCGGACCGAAAATACCTACGAATAGTGCACAAAATCAACATTTGGTAGTTCCTTGATTTCTCTCTAAAGCTAAACCAATTCAACTCCTTTTTTCATTAAAAATTTAAGAAAAGCTATGGCTGTGTTCCTAAGTTTTAGCGGATTCTTTGTGATACATTCTTCTTCGTCTAAGCGCGTTCCTGGTTGCATCCTCAGCTGTGCTGCTTTGGAGCCCGGGGTGCGCTTTCCCGCTTTTTCTTCTCCAAATATAACATGCATTTCAATGGTCATCCAAGGATGCCAAAGACCCAGCAAAATGGAGAAGAAATAGCCGGAACAGTTATAGTACAGTATATACAGTATAAATGATTTGGCTATAGTTTTACGACCAGCCGCCTGCCTGACGTCAACCCTCTTTGGGAATGTATTTGTGCGAAAAGTATTACAATGGCCGCCGCCCGACGTTAACCCTCCTTGGGAATGCAACTGTAACACGAGGTGTTTGTGCTTAGTCCTTTAGTCGCCTCTTACGACATCCACAAGAAAGATGGAGTGGTCCTATTCTAACCCGGAACCACACAGCATTCTTTGTGATACATTCTTATACTTAATCCTATTTAATATAATAAATGCGATGTTTTTTTATGAATGTAGTAGGATAAAACTAGGATAGTTGCCCTAGATGTATAGTTGCCTTGATTGTATAATACTTTACTTTTGCGGCTGAATAGCATACTATTTAATTATAATTATTTTTGTTACCCGTGCTGAGGCGGGCCCCATGCACTTAAATTATCTCACGCACGCTTAACTAAACACAGACTATCCAAGCTTAGCTGGCAAAGCCTTACCGTTACGTACACACGATCCGTCATTGTGCAAATGTTTGCCATCGCAGCCTGATGTCATTAGAGCTTAAATCATATTGGGCGAGTGACTAGACCCTAGGCAATGAGCGAGTCAAGTAGCTAGTGGTTGACTCGTGATGTGAACCAAACCTACAATTTCAATTGTTGTCTTTTAATCGCCCAACAATTTCATGAAGCTCCAATCAAAGTTAATTTGACCTCTTATCATCTATCTCTACCTAGTTTCTATATCACGTGTTCTCTACTCTATCTATCGTGTGTGTACATAAAAAGTAAAAAAAACCGGCCAAGTGCGAGTCGGACTTCTACATAAACGGTTCCGTACAATGTTTTAAAACGCAGAAAAAAACATGTTTCTTTTATAACGACCTTCTTTAATTTTTAACTTTATCTTATTTTTAGTATTCGTTGTTTAGCAGCCACATTAATACATAATCGGTGAAAATTTCATGTGTCTCGCTATTACTGTTCAAGAGATAGGGATAGAGCCCAGTAACAGACAGACGGACAGACAGCGGAGTCTCAGTTATAGGATTCCGTTGGCACCCTTTGGGTACGAAACCCTAAAAATAAGGATAGCTATCTAATAAAAGATATATTGAATACCTTGTATACCTAGTCTAATATAATTTTAAACGTTTGCTCACCTTGCCCTCGACCATTTGTCTCGTCTAATGTAACCTTACAAAGCATTCACCATCAAACCGCTCGACTCACTTTCCACTTCGCTTGACCAATGTGCATCTCATCTAAGAGCGACCTATCACGTCTCAATCGTGACGGTTCAGGCTGTTATTTCAAGCCTTTAGCTATTTCTTGGCTTAAATTAGTCGTTATTGAGAAGGCGACTGTCAGATTCTTACCCTTACTTCGTATTTAGCAGAGACAAAGTTCTGCGCTCTTCTGATAAATTAACTCTTTCTATTCGAAGGAATATAATAAAGGAAAGAGAAAAACCCAGTACGGTGTGAAGACACCGTACTGGGTTTCTCTCATATTGTTTTGCCATTACGGCCGTACGACTATGGAATGCCCTACCTGACAACATTATGAGAGCACAATCGCGGGATCATTTTAAATCATTTGTAGTTCGACACTTTCATGAGCAAGCTATGCTGTAGTAGTCTCAAATATTATCAATATTAAAGAAATACTCACCTTGAAATAAAAACACAGCAAAGTTCAGGACTAACTCTATATATTATGTTTCAAAAACACGACTGCTTAAAATTTTCTCTATAGAAAAAAATTGCGAAGTTGCCTCCAAATCGGAAAGTATTCAATAAATACAATAAATTAGCCCTTATAACTTTGGATTATATTTGTATTAAACATAAGGCAGCCATTATATGTCTTATTTTTTAAATAACTCTTAAATATTCTTTGTAAAACGAAAAAAACCTCAATAACCAGAATCGCGTAAACCAGCCTCATTGAACCACCGCGATCTTTTCACCCTCGCTGTCTCGCTTCGACTAGAGTAAATTTGTGTGCGTAGAAGCGGGAGCAAAATTTAGAACATCTGCATCAGGCGCAGCCTTAATTTAATTCTCTTTGATCTAAATTACACTGTGTACTTCCGCCACTAGTTAGTTCATGCCAACTATTTCCGGCTGGCAATCACTACTACTAGACATCCGCTGTTAGGGCCAAGCTCCGCCGAAGTTGAGCGGAACTCTGCGGTCTTCTAACAACTAATTGGCACACTAGTTCCTTTTAGTCAATCGCAACTTTTGATTAAGGGAGAACTAGGGGAAAAAGGGGGGACCTTTGCTGTAGCGTTATTTATTGACCGGATTTCAATCAAATTTGAGAGGCACAAACAACGAGATCTATGTACTTATAGTCAATGGGCACAAAGGACTTCATTCTACACAAGATGTTGCTAAAAGATCCAAAAGAAGGGAGTGGAGGAGGGAAAGGGGGGAGTCTTCTGTAGCGTTATATATGGACGTATTTCACGCCACGCTAAGCCAGGGGAAAGTATCAGTTATTGCATGGTTATAATATAACGCAGTGTTATAAGAGCCCGCGCGGTCTATTTATTTATTTATTGTAACAGTTTATTGTTGCGAAGTAAAAATATACTTTTAACAAATGGCGGACTTAATGCTAAGAGCATTTTCTCCCAGTCAACCATAGAGACAAACCATCGACATATAATTCTCTAGATACCTAACACTCCTACATTCACCGCCTCGATTCTGATTGCATTTACACAAACAAAAAGTAATTACAACGAAACACTCGAACGCACACATAGACAAAGATGCATGCAATTGGTCGCGACAAGGTCACGTACGCGTCATGTCTGTCAAGCAGCTGTCAACGCCACGAGCGGTGAGGTACAATATTAAAATGTTTATTTACTTACATATGAAAGGTGAGTCCTGTGTTTTTCATGTCTGTATAGCTTTTACACCGCACACGGCATTTTTAATGAATTGATTATCGCAAACACACAGCAATATTCTCAAAGGAAACTTCTGGCGACGCAACCGCACGACTCGAGTGTCACGGCGTACTGTCGCACCGCGCTGTTCATATTTTAAGCCCCGCCCACCGCGGTACATATCGCGTGGAATGATTTTACGGGATTATTTACGATTCTAGAGAATTATTGTTTGTAGAGATAAACAGAGAAAAAAAGAATTGTGCGGCGCAAAAAAGCTAAATAAAAAGCTACAATGACTATCGGTATAATACATACAAATACTTTATATAAACTATTATGAATATATACATACCCAATAAAATATTACTACGAACATACCTATAATACTATATAATACATACCATTATACAGATATAATATTATGTTCGATTTTGAGAACTGAAAGATGATGACTTTACTAAGAATTCCCGAGTTCAAAAGATGAGCGTGAACTTTCCTCTTAAAAAAGAATTTGGTGGAAATTTCTCTTATATCAACGGGTAAAGCATTCCAGAGCCGTAAAGCTTGGAGGGAAAAGGATTTGACATAAAGTTTGTCTGGAAAAGAAGGATAAAGAGTTGTCGTGTCTCATTAGAACGAAGTTATATTCTCACCACTAGTAAAATATGTGTTACGATTACGACTTTATACCATCTACTGTTATCACTTATCACCAACCCATCTGCCCAGCGTGGTTTGGGCAAATCCTTCTTTTTATAGACCCTTTGGCTTGCGGAAGTCAGACGGCAGTCGCTCTGTGTTAAAACCAGTAGCCTCGTCAAATCACTTATGTTAGTATCACGGAATACAGAAACTAGGTTAGTATAGTAGCGGACGTTACCCCGGGCTCTGAAGCGTTACCGCTAAGGAAGCAACCGGGAATACGCTCGGGTTATGATGATGATGATGACGAGTTCAATAGTCGACCGATATAGACTGTAGAGAAGAAGTAAATATCCCATACCTGTGCAATGGTGTTATTTACAATTTCATTAAACTATAATTTAATATGGCGGTTATAGATATGTATCTCAGAAATTAATCAACATATTCAGGATTCAATAATATTATACTTTCCTTGCGCTCTCGTCATAGTAACCAGTCTTGAATACCACTCCATTCATATGATATTTCCAGTATACCTAATAACAACTTCACAATCACCTCCAGCTTTGCTTACCCTGCCTTGCCTTGTTTAGATGAGCTTAGGACTAAGTACCTAGTATCTTATTTACTTTGCAAAACTATATCACTACCTGACTTTCTCTACTAAATTGCAGAACTTTTCTATATATAGAACAGAATAGAGATAAAGTTAAAATTTGTACAACACAGAGTCAAGCGAAAGTGAGCCAGCGAAAGCTCGCTATCAGAGTCTCAAACTGCCGCGCGACGATTGCAAACTATCGTCGACGGTCACGAACTTTCGTGCGACGGTCGCCGACTGACGCTGACGGTCACCTGTAAGAGCCCTATAGTGGTCAACACTGTGTCAGATTTTAAAATCTGCGTATAGACATCCGAAATATTTTGACGACGTCATCTAATAATGACAGCCATGCCTTTCGAAGCACGGAAGAGATATTTTATGCATCATCAGATGTAATGCTGTGAAGCCTGGAGTTCGCTTTCCGTCTTTTTTTCTCCCCTTCGCTCGGTCTTGAGCATCCTTGGTTGTAAGATCACGCATATCAGCTTTGACGACGTCTAGCCAGCATTTCTTGGGTATACAACGCCTGCCGCTGGAGCCCGGTTGAAGAGGCATGGCTGTACATTGGTTTCCTATGTAGACAACTTACCGGTTTCCGCAAGACATAACCGTATCAGCGTAGGTATAGCGTAAGCGACTTGCAGTTAGTCTGCTATGTCACAGACATTAATGACAGATTGCAGACTATATAAGTAATAGAAAATTGCCCATACTTGGTCTCAGTTTGTATAAACAAAGCATAGATCGTTCATGTAGGCACGTATACAGATTAATTTACTATCTCATAAACCTTGTTTAGCTCGTTCGTCTGATTATTAAGTAATCCAATAAAACCTAGCATTTTGAAATGGTGGCCTAACAAGACTGACTACATCGCTATATCATACTTACTCGTGGTAAATACTCCATCGACGGGTTTCATACCTGTAATGGTTGTTTCATAAATTATGGTATAGGTAAATATGATAAACGTAGGTTTGCTTTAGTTACGCTAGCTAGGTACGTTTTAGCTATTTTTAGCCGTTGGAAAATGTAATACTTAAATAAAATAAATAAACTTCCAATCGGTCGTTTTGGAAATCCTTTGGGGAAGCCTATGTCCAGCAGTGGACTTCTTGTGGCTGATATGATATGAAGATATGAAAATAAATAAATAGATAAGGACAACACACTTATTGAGCTAGCCCCAAAGTTAGTTTAAACTTGTTTTATGGGATACCTACTAACTCAACGATACTATATTTTTTAAATAAATACATAGGTATATAGATAATACTGGAGACCCAGAAAAAAATTAAAAAGGCCATTTTTCTACTTGCCCTGGGTTGGGATCGAACCCAGAACGTCCGGATTGGTGGACTAATGGTCAACACGCTTTAGGTCAACACACTAGTCCGCCGTGAGGAATAATGTCTGAATTTGTTTGTGACTGCACAGGGAGAACCTATGGGTTAGGTTAAAACTGCGACCAAACTGCTAGGTCAATTCTACCATTTTTAGTAGGTTAGGGCAAACCTATAGGTTAGGTTAGAACTGCGACCTAGGAAAGTTCTATCCATTTTACTACGCCACAAATATAAATTGCAGATTGTTTAGTAATATTTTCAGTTGAGTATTTTGCTTTGCAATCAGTAATTTTGATTTGCGTTTAAACACTACCCTTATTCGTTCAGTAAAACAGTTCTGCAAATACCATTAAATAGTATACTATTTTATCAAATTTAGTATACTAAAGATTTATTTAGTGTGCAAAATTAGTGTGCAATTTAGTATTTTTGGTGAAATTTTAGAATATTTTGTTCGAAAAAAGGGAATATACAGATATCGATATAAATACATGGCGTTATTAAACCGCTCGTCGCGTCGCTGCCCGAGCCTTACACACACGAAAAACAACTTATTGTTGCATTGTTGCCTCATTAAATGAGATAACATGATATTTACTTATTTTATCATGTATGGTCATGATAAACTAAGTAAAACCCGGAAATGAGTCATGTCAATTTGCCACGTTTTTCGCAACAATATCGAAAGGAATCCAATTTGAGCGCGATAAAACCGCCACTCGTAAACCAACGAGTTTCCTTTGTTTATTTTAGAAGTTTCAGCACGTGTTAATTAACGTAGCAATTTAAACCGCTGCATTTGAAGTGAAAAATTTATACACGAATCGAATTTAGTATTAATATAATTGGTAATACACAGGCAGGAAAGCCGTGTGGTTCCCGGCAGAGTAGAATAGGACCACTCCAAATCTCCACGTGAATGTCGTAGAAGGCGACTTAGGAAACACAAGCTAAACAAAGCTAAAATTTACAAAAACATTATAATTACTAGCGGTCTTATTCATAAAAAACGCTGTTTTCCCTTTAAAATGCTTGGTTAAAAGACCGTACCTGAATTTTCCGGGGTCCAGTGCTGCCCCCATTTAAAATAAATCATTTCAAAGAAAACGGAGACATTATTTAAATTTTGCTACTACCAAATCCTAGATAACCCTTCAAAGTATTTTATGAACTACTGTTTACAGTTTATAATGAGAAAGCTTTACTACGCATATTTGCCAAAAGTGGCCGTTTTTCGCAAATGTGCGTAGTAAAGCTTAACGTTCTCACTTTAAACTGCAAACATAGTTCATAAAATACTTTGAAGGGTTATCTTGGACTTGGAAGTAGTAAAATTTTAAATGATGTCTCCGTTTTCTTTGAAATTATTTATTTTAAATGTGGGCAACACTGGACTCCGGAAAATTCAGGTACAGCCTTAACGGTCTTATTTATAAAAAACGCTGTTTTCCCTTTAATATGCATTTTGGTTAAATAAGTCTTACAATGCTGTTAGAATACTCGTTAAAAATTTATACTCATAAACGTATATCAATCCAATGTTTAATAAAATAGACTTATGTCAAAATTTCCATCGATTACATATATTTTTTGCGAAAACCCGTCAATGTAAAGCAAAAACCCGTCAATGTAAAGCAAGAACCATTGACATTTCTCAGAAAAACATCGAATTTTGTCTATGGCTATTGAGTATCACCCTGAGATAAGGTCTTAGGTATCACCTCAGGGTATCACCACCGTGATGTAATACTGACAATACTGACATTGAAAATTGAAAAAGTTTGTGAAACGCGCGATTTTTTTTGCTGTTTTACCATCGAAATATAATTCTCTAGAAACCTAACGCTCCTACATTCACCGGTTCGATTCTGATTCCATTTACGCAAACAAACGAACAGTAATTACAACGAAACACTCGAACGCACACATAGACAAAGATGCATGCGATTGGTCGCGACAAGGTCACGCGTCGTCGATTCGTCGTCGGTCGGGTGGGGCATTCAACGCAATGAGCGGTGAGATACAACGAGCGGATGGTACTTATTACGCGGTACGCTACGCTAAAATAAATAACCTTGTTTACGTGTAACTTTTTTTTTAATAACTAATTTTAATGTCTGTATGGCTTCTACCCCTCTTCACGGCACATGACGGCATTTTTAATGAATCGATTTTCGCAAAAACAGCAATATTCTCAAAGGAAACTTCTTGCGACGCAACCGCACGACTAGAGTGTCACGGCAAACTGTCGCGCCGCGCTGTTCATATTTTAAGCCCCGCCCGCCGCGGTACATATCGCGTGGAATCAGTTTTCGGGATTACTTACGATTCTAGATAATTATTGTTCGTAGTGTTTTACTCATGTTTTACTTTAAACTTTAAATAATACTTTTCATTTATACATATAGGTAGATAGTTTATTTGTGCTGTCGCTATGGACGGAACAAAAGCAAGATCAGAAAATTGGTTTGCGAAAGATAAAGTAAGTTATTGCACTAAAGTAAACTATTGCACTTCAGTTCACGCAGAGCGTTCATTTTTTTGTAAAATGAAGACACTTCTGTCTCATAAATCACAATAAACAAATTAGGACGGGCACAGGCATTGCTATCAAAGTTTGAGGTTATATTTACTTAAGGTGAACATAGAAGCAAATAACCTTGAAGTGGCGCCCTCTCCCAATCCCAACTAATATTATGTGAAAGTGAGTTTGTATATTTGTTTGTTTGTTTGTTACCTCTTCACGCTTTATCTACTGAACCAATCTTCTTGAAAATTCGCATACACATATTTAGGAGTACTGAGAAGGGCATACGGTACCTTTTATCCCGGAAAAAAGTAATGTTCCCGTGGGATACGCGAGCAAAGCCGCGAGCAAAAGCTAGTTTTAAATATATTGTAAACTCGTAAATATGGAGATAATTTCCATATTGCTAATCGTCAGGCACTACATAGCCCTTTAAATTATTTAATGAACCACCGTTGAAAGTATTTACATTAGTCCGGCTAGGTTCAAAATTTGCCGCCGCCAAAAGCGGCCACTTTCGGCGGAGGCAAATTTTAAAGCTAGACGGATCACCAATAATAGTTTCAACGGCAGTTCATAAAATAATTTAAAGGGCTATCTAGTGCCTGACGATTAGCAATATGGAAATTATCACCATATTTACTAGTTAATAATTTATTTTAAATAAGGGGGCCACTTCAAGGTCATTTGCTTCTTTATTCACCTTAAGTCGCGCAAAATTTTTATAAATAAGATTGTAGGCATATGTGTGCATGTAATGCTTGAGGAGTTCCCTCGATTTCTCGAGGATCTCATCATCAGATCTTCACCTGATGACAATGGGTCCAATTTGCATGTAGGTATATATACCCTTTCAAATAAAATAAGAAATTTCTAAATCGGTTATAAAATAGAGAATTTATTGAGAAAGTACAGAAAAAAACATATATCCATTTAAAATGAGAAATTCCTCCTTTATTGAAGTCGATTAAAAAAGAACTGTATCATGTTTTTTTTTAATAACAACGCTCATTTCCTCCATCCTCTAAAATCCCTAGTTATCTTTAACCAATTAATCTCTCCCATAAAACTTAACAAGTAAACTTAATTACATGTTACATTTAATTGAATTGCAACCTGAATTTTCCGATAAATTGGCAGGTAACTATCCCACTCACTCCTCTAGGGAGACTGCATCGCTATTCTGCTCTCGCACATGTCATGGCCAGCCTTCAAGAGGCTGCTACATTGATTTTATTTCGTCCCGTTAGGGACCGAAAACCCAGCAATGTTGCTGGGTTTTCGGTTCCTATAAGTATTATTTAAACCTCACATTTCTCCTGAATATAAAGTATCATCATCATCATCACCAGGTCTTTTTTGGTCTCCACTGCAGGAGCACGACCCTCTCTGTACTACCAGAGCCATGTATTAGCCAGAGCAGCTAGAGGATTTGGCCTACACTCTCCACGCTGGCCAGACGGGTTGGAGAGGTCTCATTAATGTTTATAAGCTTTGTTTAGCTTGTGTAACCTAAGTCGCCTTCTACGATATCTACGGGAAGACTTGAAGTGGACCTATTCTACTCTGCTAAAAATGAGAACGTTAAGCTTTTCTACGCATTCTTGCGGAAAACGGCCACTTTTGGCAAAAATGCGTAGAAAAGCTTAACGCTCCCTCTTCAAACTGCAAACAGTAGCTCATAAAATAGTTTGAAGGGTTATCTAGGACTTTACAAAGACAAAATTTTAAATGATATCTCCGTTTTCTTTGAGGGTCGGCACCATGTAAACTGGGTTTGCGCGGGCAACAAGTTTGTACAGAAAGCGTTTGATTTAAGTCAAATAATGTATACACATAGATAGAGGAAGAGTTGGGACAGTAGACGAAAAAAAGGATTTTTTAAAATATTTTGTAGTTTTCCTAAAAACAAGCATTGAATTTACCCAAAAACATGCAAAACGCACTTTGCGCGGGCAATAGTTATGGCTTAAGTAGAAAAGACCACTAAGAAAATTACATACCTAGTTATAGGTGAATAGACTAGCCAGTAGACGAAAACCGTATTTTTTTAATTTTCATTCAGAAAAAGTAATATAATTGTAAAGAAACCTGAAAGAAATATTTTAGAAAATCTTGCTACAAACTGGCTTGTTTTTCTGCGTAAAGAAATATTCTAACAAGGGATTGCATATATTTTATAAAAATAAAGGCTTATTTGAAACATTATTCTTAATATTTGCTTACAATGCAATCACGCAATAATAAAAAAAAAATTTTTAAAAATTGGATGTTTTGCAACGTTTTTGACAGAATTCTCTGAAATGGCGGCCATGTTCCTTTCATACAAATTCAGTTGCCCGCCGGGCGTTCAGGAAGGAGGCCGTGCCGAATTTTTCAAAAAAATCCATTTTCGAATTACGTAAAATTGCATTACAGTCTAAAATATTTCAATAAAAAACTATGTACAAACTGCCAAATTATGTCATACTTTTGCTACACTATGGTAAAGTTTTGACATTTTGTTGACGTTCAAGTAAAGATGTAATGCTATCGCAGATACGGCATCGCACATTTATTTTTAAATTTTATTGAAAATTAAGTCAATGAAAAAAATAATTTGGTTTGATTTATTACCTATATCTTTTAATTGGCGATTAGGGTGAAAATCGGATTGGAACTTTCTCGGGTCGCGGAATCATATTAACGGTTTTTGTAATAAATGGTGCTGTTTAATTAGGGTTTTACAATTATTTTGAGGGGTGATTCAGTCTCAAATTTTGAACAACTTTTCCCCATGAATATATATCAAAATACGAATTGACATTATGCGTAATATATCGAACCACAGGCTATACTAGATCTATACTTGGCTAGGCAGGCAGGCTATAGTAGGCTATTTATCTATACTAATATTATAAAAAGGAAAGATTTGGTTGTTTGTTTGTTTGCATTGCATGGCTCCGAAACTACTGGACCGATTTAAAAAAAACTTTCACCGTTGGAAATGTACACTATCCCCGAGTGACATAGGCTTTGTGTGTACCAAGGGCGAAGCCGGGGTGGACTGCTAGTATAGTATAACGATATTAAAATAACAGTCAAAAAACAAAAAAAAAATCTGCGTTTTCATACAAAAGTGTGCAGCCGCCCGGGAAATTTGTATAGGAACCGATTTTTTTGTTTTTTTTACTGTTTTTAGGGTTTCGCTTGTCTGTCTGTCCGTAAGTCACAGCCAATCTGCTACGAAACTATTAGAATGATTTAGTTGAGATTTAGTACCTACACTTATGTAACTTAGTGACCCAAAGATAGACGTATAACGTAAATAAATGAAATTTAAAAAAGGGGGCCACTTATGGTGGGTAAATTAGACATTAAAAAAAGTTTTAATAACAAAATCGTGTGACATATCAAATGAAAGAACTTTTTATGACATTTTTAAATATATATTTTTAAATATATTTTTCTGTCAGTGGAACACAAAACGTGTAGTTTTCCAAGTCACCGCTTGCGTAAAATACTATTTGATTGTATTTTTGAGAACGTCCTGTCAGCGATAAGTTATATTGATTTACGCAGAAATATCATAAATTTGTCTATGGTTCCCTAAAATTTAAACTTAAGGGTTAACTGGAGGGACGAAATCCCATACAAACGTACTTTCGTTTTAATTTCGAAACCATATAACTCATCGTATTCAAATTTTTTACAAGCATTAAAATGATAAATATCTAGATCTGTAATTAGTTTTGGTTCGAAAATAATAAACAAAAAAAAAGTTATAGCAACTTAAAATTTGCCTTTTTTATCGACGAAATCGAGTAATATTTAGACGCCTATTACACTTATAATTATATTTTCGATCCTTATGAAAACTAATTATACGACTAGAGTGAAGACTCTAAATTCCAAATAATTTAGTTTTATTTGGGTATGTATCGTATTTATCGAAATAAACGAAAACTACGAAAACTACGAAAACTACGATTCATGGCCTATAACGGCCCGTTTCGCTGGCGTTCAGTGCACTCTCTTTGTCGTACGCGGGGGTGTAGCTCTCACATGCGGGGGTCGGGACGGAGCTACATTTTTTAGCGCCCTTTCTCTTTCTCGACGAAATAGCAACACGACGAAGCGCGTCGGTAGGCAACTCGCTGTGGATTTCGCCCGCGCCTCCAGTACCACCTTAACCAAAATAAACCGGCCACGTGCCGTGACGGGCCACGTGCAGTGTAGGGTTCCGTAGTCAGTACCTACTTGTTTTATGTAACTTACAACTGCCTAACTTTAGGTCTGAATTCAGTCCATGATACTGAACAACTTTCACCAAGGAACAAACGAAATACAAAAATTATTTTTGATCTCTTACACACAAGATTTGGCAAAATGTAATATTTATGTAATATTTATGTAATATATGTATGGAATACGTAAGGACAAATCACACTAATTAAGCTAGCCCCAAAGTAAGTTTTAAACTTGTATTATGGGATACTAACTCAATGATATTATATTTTGTGATAAATACATACATATATAAACACCCAAGACCCAGGAAAATTTTAAACAGACCATTTTCTAACTTGCCCTGGCTGGGGCTCGAACCCAGAATCTCCGGATTAGCGGTCTAGCGTGTTAACAATTACGCCACCGAGGTCGAATGGAAAGCAAACATTTTCTTTTCATATTTAATTATGTGTTCCTTAGAAAAAGTTGTTCAGTATCATGAACTGAATCCACCTTAAATTAGTTTTAGTCAGGGAGACGTTATATACTACTGCCGTGAATTTTTTTAAGTGTCCATATACAACCGTTTAACTGACAGAGAGACACATAATTCTAACAAAAATTTCCAATCAAAAACCAAATATTTCACAAACGGATTCTAAAACGAAAAAGGGTGTTCATAATCTTACAATATTTTTGTAAGACCTATTCAACGACGTCTCACACCACACTTTTTTTTTCAAGTTTTTATTACCACATATCCATGCCCATGCCCAATTACAGCTTTCTAGTACTAATAGTCTATGAGTAAAACTGGGGACAGACAGACAGACAGACATGACGAAACTATAAGGGTTTCTTGTTTACTACGGAACCCTAAAAAGCTGCGTGAAACTAAACAGATTCTCTATTCTAAGGGGTCTTTGTCATTTGCGCTTTAACAAATTTCAAAATACGAGTAATCAAAACCACTTGTGCAAATATTTCGCTCCACTTCGCATACGATAAATTCAAAAATTGATGGATGAATGACCGTGCTTTTACAGGTTAAGCAACTTCTAGCTTGGTCACAGTTAGGATGGGTGACCGTGCATTCAATCTTAATGTTGTCCAAGTCAAATGTTGAGATTCTTATGAATAAATTTCAGTTTTCTCTACCTACATAACTTGGCAGCTATTTAAATTTCAATCTTGTCGGATTTCAATGTTTTGTCGGAATTTGAACTTGGCATTTTTACATTTATATTTTTGATGGGATAAAATAAACACCCAAGAACCAGGATAAATTAAAAAAGGCCATTTACCAACTTGCCCTGGCTGGGAATCGAACCCAGAACCTCCGAGTGACGGACTAGCGTGTTAAGGAATCGCGACGGAGGTCGACTAATAAATATAAGTAAAAATAAAAAGTAATAAATTTTACGCAAGATTCGAATAACTATAACTTGGATTTTTTAGAAAGTGCTATATGAATTTCACATATATTTAAACTCGCTTTTTAAATAAACGTCTTGCATTCACGCACACTACTGTATTTTCGACTTTACTTTTTCTACTGATAGCCTGTCTACTAAAGTGTTAAGTACATTATAATGACGTCTGCCAAGGCCTTAATTCAGAAATAATAATTCAAACAAAATAATTCTTTGATTTGAAAATTTTAATAAGTATCACGGACTGGAAGTCTTGACGAAAAGAAAAAAGTAAGCTGTATACTAATTCTACGTTACAATTTATGATTACCTACATCTATTGTCCCGTTTACACATTATTAACTCTATGTAACTTCATCTTGACATTTTTATCCCCCTAGCGGGAAAATTTTGCATATTTCAGAGCCAAATCCGACCACGTGGCTTTGTGCATACAGTCCTTAAATGGGGGCAGCACTGGACCCCGTAAAATTATCTATATAAATTATTAGAAGTATCCCTTAAGGCCGTACTTGAATTTTTCGGGGTGCTGCCCCCATTTAAAATAAATCATTTCAAAGAAAACGGAGACATCATTTAAAATTTTGCTACTACCAAGCCCTTGATAACCTTTCAAAGTATTTTATGAACTACAGCTGTTTACAGTTTAAAGTGAGAACGTTAAGCTTTACTACGCACATTTGTGAAAAACGGCCACTTTTGGCAAATGTGACAGTAAGAGTCTACAGAACGGAATCTACTAAGATCCCGCCTTGTTGACGGGCAAGAGCGGGCGAAGTTCGCCCTTCAACTTGCGAACACACACTGCACAGCAGCGGCACGTGGTGGCACAAGAACAGGGGAGAGGTGCGGGGACAGGGAACGGGGACGCATATTGCGCGTACCTTAGGAGATTTCGTTCTGTATACTCTTACTGTCTTCTGTGCCCACAGCCTTACGTGCCTTCCGAAGCACGGAATCATTAAGGAGGAAAATGCTCTGTCTGCCCCATTAAGGATAAAGACATGATAGTGTATGATGTAATTAAATATCAGTTGTTTTGTTTCGCAAAGATCAAACAAATATATTCGGTTTCATAATGGCATAGATATAACGCTTTATGAACTTCCTGTCATATAACGTGACGTCATAACGATATCACACGCCCTCGCGTGAAATTCGCTTATCGCGCGGGCGTTTGTGACAGTTTCAGTTCAGCTCAAGGATGGGAGGGATTTTCCATTAAAATTGTTGGGAACTAATTATATAACGCAGATTAAGGCAAGAAGTTTCGTTTGTAGTAGGCATAAATACTACTCCGCTTGGATAAAAGAAGCACCATACCTGTGACTATAGTAACTTTGGATTGGTGACCAATATGTAACGTTTACTTGTAACATTGCTCAGGTCATCGGACCACCTAGGAGAAACCACAGAGTCTATGCAATAAATTTTATTACATAATATAATACCCAGTGTATATCGCTATAAACGCAGCTCTATCAAAAACAGTTTCCCGGATTTCAGTAATTTAGCAAAACGATTGGTGTTTATGATTTGTAACCTGCTTTCTCCATAAACTACTTAAGGTATAAAAGGTTAGGTTTGACCTGCTTTTACCCGACTGCGCCAGAAGCAGGGTTATGTTTTTCGAGTGTATGTAATATTTTTTTGGCAGCCCTGCAGCGTTAACGCCTAGATGGATTTGAGCTTGGGAGGTGGACGACTGGGTATATAAAAAATAAATAAAAAAAACAAAAATGCGGATTGTTGGCGCCAAATTACAAGTCTTAGTTTTTTTTTCAAAAACTATGTATCGAAGGACGTATCAAAATAAAGGATTTTATAAAAGGGTAACAAAAATATATTATTTAACCAAGTTAAATAGTCTTTTAATATTAGGTACTTGTTACAAGCGTTTATTTTACTTGCAACTCTCCTCCTCCCCGTGCATGTTAATTCACTACACACTACTTTTGATTAACGCGAAATCTCGGAAAACGTTTTACTTTAGAAAATAACGGACTAAACCTTCCCTTCAAATATTTTAACTTAATTAAAAAGACCTTGTATAATCTATATATACCTTGCTTTAAAAGCTCTGGAGTAATATATACTTTTTAACGGAAAACGTTTTACTTTAGAAAATAACGGACTAAACCTTCCCTTCAAATATTTTAACTTAATTAAAAAGACCTTGTATAATCTATATATACCTTGCTTTAAAAGCTCTGGAGTAATATATACTTACTCTAAACATCCATCATTTCAAAATGTCAAATGAGGCACGAAAATTGTCTTACAAATATATATTACCTTTTAAAAGCCAACAAAAATAATATGCCTAATTGAAAAAGCAAATTTTATCTGAAAAAGCAATCGTTGGAAAAATATAAGCCGATAAAATATAAAAGTACCCGGATTACGTCCAATTAGAGTGGGATTAAATTTTTATCGACCAATCAGGGACGGCGTGGGAGACGTGGACCAATCAGCGCGATTGACGGCTGTGACGTCATCAATGTCCGTAATAAGAAAGTTACAGCGTGTTTAGATAAAACGATGTGTTGACAAAATGTACTAACTACTTACCTAGAGACTTTTTTTAAGAAAGATTTTGTCGTCTAAAGCTTTCCTTATTTATGTGTGCCCTTACCGGCATTTTTATCTCGAAAGATGGTACATGCGTCGTGTCTAGCTAGCGTTGCCAGGCGTCCGGATGAAGCCGGACATAGATAGGCTTTTTGAATGCGTGTCCGGCCAAAATAAACCGTCCGGCTTGTCCGGCTTTGTTAGGCTTTTCACATTTCGCAAAGGAGCGAGCGCCGAGCGTGGCCTAGCGCAGGCGAGTCGACCTTAGACTGATTTGGTATTAGATTTTGTTATATTTCATTACAATTTAACAAGGTTTATGGTATAATCAAAAAAGCTTGTTTTTACATACATTTTTTTTGTCGTACCTAGACACAAAATCCTTAATAATGTAGAGTGTCCGGCCTTTTTACCCAAATGTCCGGCCAAACTGGCTGGTCTGTCCGGCTATTAGGTTTGGCGACTGGCAACACTAGTCGTGTCTATAATGTATATGTGTAAGGTTACCCAAGGATGCCCACACCGGCTGCCTGCCTGACCTGAAGATTCCTTGAGTAATGCATTTGTGCGAAAGGTTTTAAAGCTGCACGACTTCCATTATTGCACTCCTGAAAAATGTAATTGTTGTACGAAATAGGTATTAGTGATTAGCCGGTTACATACATACATACTATCACGCCTGTTTCCCACAGGGGTAGGCAGAGACTATGGCCCTCCACTTGTATTAGCCGGTTAGCCGCTTTTTATTTATTAATCATTATTGAACACAATGGTACAAAGGGTTGAACTTAAAGCCTTACCTGAATTTTCCGGAGTCCAGTGCTGCCCCCATTTAAAATAAATCATTCTAAAGAAAACGGAGACATCATTTAAAATTTTGTTACTACCATGTCCTGGATAACCCTTCAAACTATTTTGTGAATTACTATTTACAGTTTATAATGAGAACGTTAAGCTTTACTACGCACATTTGCCAAAAGTGGCCGTTTTTAGCAAATGCGCGTAGTAAAGCTTAACGTTCTCACTTTAAGGCCGTACCTGAATTTTCCGGGGTCCAGTGCTGCCCCCATTTAAAATAAATCATTTCAAAGAAAACGGAGACATTATTTAAAATTTTGCTACTATCAAGTGCTAGATAACCCTTCGAAGTATTTTATGAACTACTGTTTACAGTTTAAAGTTAGAACGTTAAGCTTTACTACGCACATTTGCGAAAAACGGCCACTTTTGGCTAATGTGCGTATTAAAGCTTAACGTTCTCATTATAAACTGTAAACAGTAGTTCATCAAAAACTTTGGAGGGTTATCTAGGTCTTGGTAGTAGCAAAATTTTAAAGATGTCTCCGTTTTCTTTGAAATGATTTATTTAAAATGGGGGCAGCACTGGACCCCGGAAAATTTAGGTACGGCCTTAAACTGTAAACAGTAGTTCATAAAATACTTTAAAAGGTTATCTTAGGGCTTGTTAGTAGCAAAATTTCATATGATGTCTCCGTTTTCTTTGAAATTATTTATTTATATGGGCAGCACTGGACCCTGGAAAATTCAGGTACGGCCTTAATGCTAATGCATTTTCTACCAGTCAACCGCTTTAGGAAAAACTGTATAATGTTTTTTATTACGATAGGCGCTTCAAAAGTAATCTTTATGTACCTAAGTACATATTTTAACAGCATCTAGAAGAGATAGAGTCCTATTTTAGGTTTCTAGGCCGGACACCACATGGCACTATGGGATTTGGAGCATGTAGTAGGTATTTAATATACAATATATAAATACATATATACGGACAAATCACACTGATAAAGCTAACCCCAAAGTAAGTATTTTTTTTTAAACTTGTGTTATGGGATACTAACTCAACCAACTCAACGATACTATATTTTATGATAAATACATATATAGATAAACACCCAAGACCCAGGACAATTTGAAAAAAGCAATTTTCCAACTAGCCCTGGCTGGGAATCGAACCCAGAACCTCCGGATTAGCGGTCTAACGTGTTAACCAATACAATACAATTCCATAGTAATCAATCAAATATGAGATTGTGTGCAATAAACTTAAATAAATAAATTCAAATTATCTTTATTGCACCATAATAATTCATAAAATAAAAATAACAAACACAAAGAAAATATTGGTACAAAGGCGGACTTATCGCTAGATGCGATCTCTTCCAGTCAACCTTTGGGTAGAGGAAAAATTAATATTACGGAACAAGGTGGGCGCAGTATTTTTATCTAGAGCATTCCAGAGGTAGACAGCTTGGACTGTAATGGATTTCGAGTAGAATTTGGTCGAATGAGTTGGGGTTTTAAGACGTAGGGCATGGGTCGGCACCATGTAAACTGGGTTTGCGCGGGCAACAAGTTTGTACAGAAAGCGTTTGATTTAAGTCAAATAATGTATACACATAGATAGAGGAAGAGTTGGGACAGTAGACGAAAAAAAGGATTTTTTAAAATATTTTGTAGTTTTCCTAAAAACGAGCATTGAATTTACCCAAAAACATGCAAAACGCACTTTGCGCGGGCAATAGTTATGGCTTAAGTAGAAAAGACCACTAAGAAAATTACATACCTAGTTATAGGTGAATAGACTAGCCAGTAGACGAAAATCGTATTTTTTTAATTTTCATTCAGAAAAAGTAAGATAATTGTAAAGAAACCTGAAAGAAATATTTTAGAAAATCTTGCTACAAACTGGCTTGTTTTTCTGCGTAAAGAAATATTCTAACAAGGGATTGCATATATTTTTTTAAAATAAAGGCTATTTTGAAACATTATTCTTAATATTTGCTTACAATGCAATCACGCAATAATAAAAAAAATAATTTAAAAAATTGGATGTTTTGCAACGTTTTTGACAGAAATCTCTGAAATGGCGGCCATGATTCTTCCATACAAATTCAGTTGCCCGCCGGGCGTTCAGGAAGGAGGCCGTGTCGAATTTTTCAAAAAAATCCATTTTCAAATTACGTAAAATTGCATTACAGTCTAAAATATTTCAATAAAAAACTATGAACAAACTGCCAAATTATGTCATACTTTTGCTACACTATGGTACAGTTTTGACATTTTGTTGACGTTCAAGTAAAGATGTAATGCTATCGCAGATACGGCATCGCACATTTTTTTTTTAAATTTTATTGAAAATTAAGTCAATGAAAAAAATAATTTGGTTTGATTTATTACCTATATTTTTTAATTGGCGATTAGGGTGAAAATCGGATTGGAACTTTCTCGGGTCGCGGAATCATATTAACTGTTTTTGTAATAAAAGGTGCTGTTTAATTAGGGTTTTACAATTATTTTGAGGGGTGATTCAGTCTGAAATTTGGAACAACTTTTCCCCATGAATGTATATCAAAATACGAATTGACATTATGCGTAATATATCGAACCACAGGCTATACTAGATCTATACTTGGCTTGGCAGGCAGGCTATAGTAGGCTATTTATCTACACTAATATTATAAAGAGAAAAGATTTGGTTGTTTGTTTGTTTGCATTACATGGTTTCGAAACTACTGGACCGATTTAAAAAAAACTTTCACCGTTGGAAAGGTACACTATTCCCGAGTGACATAGGCTTTGTGTGTACCAAGGGCGAAGCCGGGGTGGACTGCTAGTATAGTATAATGATATTAAAACAACAGTCAAAAAAATCTGCATTTTTATACAAAAGTGTGCAGCCGCCGGGAAATTTGTATAGGAACCGATTTTTTCGGTGTTTTTACTGTTTTTAGGGTTTCGCTTGTCTGTCTGTCCGTAAGTCACAGCCAATTTGCTACGAAACTATTAGAATGATTTAGTTGAGATTTAATACCTACACTTATGTAACTTAGTGACCTAAAGATAGACGTATAATGTAAATAAATGAAATTTAAAAAAGGGGGCCACTTATTGTGGGTAAATTAGACATTAAAAAAAAGTTTTGATAACAAAATCGTGTGACATATCAAATGAAAGAACTTTTTATGACAATTTTAAATATATTTATTTTTTATTATTTCTTAGATCGGTATTTTTAAGTTATTTAAGAAAATAGGCGAAAATTTACCCTCCCCCCCCCCCCTACTAAACTACTGGACCGATTCAGTTGAAATGTGGTGCACATAGTGTAAATTTGTGACCCAAAGACGGAAGTAAAATGTAGGTAAATGAATAAATAAATAAAAAATGGGGCCACTTTATGGGAGATAAATGAGACATTAAAAAAAGGGTTTTGTGAACTATATCGCGTAAAATATCAAATAAAAGAGCATTTTATGATAATATTAAATATATTTATCTATATTTTTTAAGTTGGTGTTTTTGAAGTTATTTTTGAAAATAAATAATAAAAATACACTTATCTCCGAAACCACTGAACCCAATCTTTTGAAAAATATACAGTTAATAGTTCTTTACCTATAGATTACAGGAAAACCTATTAGAAGATAAAAAATAAAAGGGTGCAATAATGCTAATAACTGCTTCATTAATCAACCAATTTTTTTAGCTGTTTTCAGGAAATGATTTCTTTTTAGTGCTCTTTGTTGATTCGTTAAAAATATTGTACAAAATCAAACAGTCAAGTCATTGATTGAGCACGTACAGCTGCTACGCCAAGACTGTTGATCTGTTCAACGTGCAATGCTTTTTTTACCCTCCGTACGTACATAATAAGGTGAATAGAAGTGAAAGGTGTTACGATTGCAGATGGTCGCTAAACGTATTGTTTCACAAAGAAAATTCAAATGTGTACATTTTCTGTCAGTGGAACACAAAACGTGTAGTTTTCCAAGTCACCGCTCGCGTAAAATACTATTTGATTGTATTTTTGAGAACGTCATGTCAGCGATAAGTAATATTGATTTACACAGGTATATCATAAATTTGTCTATGGTTCCCTAAAATTTCAACTTAACCAAAATAAACCGGCCACGTGCCGTGACGGGCCACGTGCAGTGTAGGGTTCCATAGTCAGTACCTACTTTTTTTATGTAACTAACAACTGCCTAACTTTAGGTCTGAATTCAGTCCATGATACTGAACAACTTTCACCAAGGAACAAACGAAATACAAAAATTATTTTTGACCTCTTACACACAAGATTTGGCAAAATGTAATATTTATGTTATATATGTATGGTAATGTAAGGACAAATCACACTAATTAAGCTAGCCCCAAAGTAAGTTTTAAACTTGTATTATGGGATACTAACTCAATGATACTATATTTTATGATAAATACATACATAGATAAACACCCAAGACCCAGGACAATTTGAAAAAGACCATTTTCTATCTTGCCCTGGCTGGGGCTCGAACCCAGAACCTCCGGATTAGCGGTCTAGCGTGTTAACAATTAAGCCACGGAGGTCGAATGGAAAGCAAACATTTTCTTTTCATATTTAATTATGTGTTCCTTAGGAAAAGTTGTTCAGTATCATGAACTGAATCCACCTTAAATTAGTTTTAGTACAGGGAGACGTTATATACTACTGCCGTGAATTTTTTTAAGTGTATGTGTGTGTGTCATATACAACCGTTTAACTGACAGAGAGGGAAGACACATGATTCTAACAAAAATTTGCAATCAAAAACCAAATATTTCACAAACGGATTGCTAAAACGAAAAAGGGTGTTCATAATCTTACAATATTTTTGAAAGACCTATTCAACGACGTCTCACACCACACATTTTTTTTTTTCAAGTTTTTATTACCACATATCCATGCCCATGCCCAATTACAGCTTTCTAGTACTAATAGTCTATGAGTAAAACTGGGAATAGATAGACAGACAGACATGACGAAACTATAAGGTTTTCTTGTTAACTACGGAACCCTAAAAAGCTGCGTGAAACTAAAAAGATTCTCTATTCTAAGGGTTCTTTGTCATTTGCGCTTTAACAAATTTCAAAATACGAGTAATCAAAACCACTTGTGCAAATATTTCGCTCCACTTCGCATACGATAAATTCAAAAATTGATGGATGAATGACCGTGCTTTTACAGGTTAAGCAACTTCTAGCTTGGTCACAGTTAGGATGGGTGACCGTGCTTTCAATCTTAATGTTGTCCAAGTCAAATGTTGAGATTCTTATGAATAAATTTCAGTTTTCTCTACCTACATAACTTGGCAGCTATTTAAATTTCAATTGTTTTGTCCGAATTTGAACTTGGCATTTTTACATTTATGTTTTTGATGGGATAAAATAAACACCCAAGAACCAGGACAAATTAAAAAAGGCCATTTACTAACTTGCCCTGGCTGGGAATCGAACCCAGAACCTCCGAGTGACGCATGACGGACTAGCGTGTTAAGGAATCGCCACGGAGATCGACTAATAAATTGAAAAAGTAATAAATTTTACGCAAGATTCGAATAACTATAACTTGGATTTTTTAGAAAGTGCTATATGAATTTCACATATATTTAAACTCGCTTTTTAAATAAACGTCTTGCATTCACGCACACTACTGTATTTTCGACTTTAGCCTTTTTCTACTGATAGCCTGTCTACTAAAGTGTTAAGTACATTATAATGACGTCTGCCAAGGCCTTAATTCAGAAATAATAATTCTTTGATTTGATTGATTTGAAAATTTTAATAAGTATCGCGGACTGGAAGTCTTGACGAAAAGAAACAAGTAAGCTTCTACGTTACAATTTATGATTACCTACATCTATTGTCCCGTTTACACATTATTAACTCTATGTAACTTCATCTTGACATTTTTATCCCCCTAGCGGGAAAATTTTGCATATTTCAGAGCCAAATCCGACCACGTGGCTTTGTGCATACAGTCCTTAATGCTACGCATGGGTCGATCATTGTCCTGGTAAAGAAAAGTAAAACGCTCCTATAAATAAGAAGAAGATGGCATGAACAGTACAGAGTATAAAAGTGAAAGAACGTGATAATTAATATACATTCTTATGATAAGTATGTTTGTCTTAAAAATATAATCTGTCTACTATCTATCCATAGCAGGATAAAAATGCGAACTTTTGCACTGTCTAATTGTTCACTCTGCACTGAACTACGTAATACGCAGGGATAAGAAAGGTTTTAAAACATTTTCCAAGATTTTTTTCCTTTTACCGAGGCTTTTAGTTGGTAGGTACGTTTAGCTACTTTTACAGGAACGAGCAAACTGGGGCGGGCCGCAACAGGGTCGGGCCGCAATCACAATAAAATAAACAAGGATATTTAAAAATTACTTTATTAAGGGGTCAAATCTAAATTGAATGGAAGGTTGGTCTATGCAAACGTCTCTCTTCTCTCTCTTTCTCATCTCAGCGTATTCCCAGTTGTATCCTCAGCTGCAATGCTATGTAAAGCCCGGGGTCCGCTATAGCTATACACCTCTATATAAGCTATATAATAAGTTTTATAGTAATATAATATATAACATCTAACAAAATATACTGAAACTATTTTAAGGGTGAATTCAGTCCATGATACTGAACAACTTTCCCCAAGGAACATGTATCGAAATATGAATAATATTTTTTCGCTGTCCATACAAACTCGGATCAGCTGATCGGTCAACTTATATGGGAGGCCTAAAATTATTTTTCATATTTCGATATATGTTCCTTGGGGAAAGTTGTTCAGTATCATGGACTGAATCCACCCTTGAAATAGTTTCAGTATGTTTTGTTAGACCCGGTATATAGCGCTGGGTTGGTCTATGCAAACGTATTCGGGAAAAAAACACGAATACGACATTGTTACGTAAATAGTGTCGCGGGAAAAAAACTAATAAATTATTACTTTTATTCACAACTAGCTGACCCGGCGAACTTCGTTTCGCCCTTTCCCGTTCCCTTTTCCATAATTTCTCACCGTTTAAACCTTCCCTGGACTTTCATGAATATTTCAAGACCAAAATTAGCCAAATCGGTTCAGCCGTTCTCGAGTTTTAAGCAGACTAACGAACAACAATTCATTTTTATTTATATAGATTTGTGACTAAGGGAAACTAACAGAGATCGGGCAGCGAGTCCTCTGTGCTTTAACTATTTTATTTATACCTTACTTTATACTGTTTACTAGAATCACCAATCCGCCTGCCCAGCGTCACAGAATACAGTAAACAGAACGGAATCTCCTAAGGTACGCGCAATATGCGTCCCTGTTCCCCGCACCCGCACCTCTCCCCCCGGTTCTTGTGGGCCAACTTGTGCCATGCAGTGTGTGTTCGCCCGCTCTCGCCCGTCGTCAAGGCGAAAACGGGGGAGAGGTGCGGGGACGGGGAACGGGGACGCATATTGCGCATACCTTAGGAGATTCCGTTCTGTTTACTCTTACTGTATGCTGTGCCAGCGTGGTGGTTATGAGCAAATCGCCCCTTTATTGGGAAAGGATTTTAGTCCAGCAATGAACTGATATAATAAGCTAGTTACAGATGTAGGAGCATCTCTGCTTCTACATATTTACTACTGTGTATCTATACAGATTTGTAATTCAAGCGGAATACAGCAGATCTTTGCGCTGTGACCCGCCCAAAATTGCCCATTCATTTTTATTTTCATCCCAAGCATTACACTACCCACTTCCCATTAGACTTGTACAAGAAAAGAAATAGAAACTACCGCCTTTTAGCCTCTACTTTGTTCTTAAAAAGCAATATGTAAGAGAAAATTATAGTAAATGGATGGCAACTTTCCTTACTAACCTACCCTCATTTGTAAAAGAAAATAGGGCAATTAAGTAGGTACATAATTTCCGCCAAGGAAAAGTCTTTGATTAAATTTTTACTACATAAAGCATAATAGCTGGTGGCGTATTTTGCTTAAGGATAGGATCATAGCCCAGGATTGTGTGGCAGTTAGGAGCGACTTGTATGATCGGGACAATAACACGACTGCGTTTTTATTATGACACTTTTAGAGCTTTAGTCTAAAGATATAAAAGTCATCTAAGAAGATGACTGTGTAGTAGCTATAAAGTACGACATACATAAAAAAGTAACAGTGAGTGATGATAAAACCTTTGACAAATCTGCTCTAGCGCAAGAAATGCAACTAAGTTAATTACTTAACAACTTCTTAAAGTTATGTGTCCAGCCGTTAGGCCCTTGTTCCCTTGACCTTGGTTGGGACGCCCACGAATTTCAAAATTTGTTTGTCCGCTACGCCAACGGCCGCGACGCTCCCGGTTGTAAAACAAGATTTTTAGGTAATTGTTTCTGGAAAAAAAATGAAACTTAGTTAAAATTTTTATTTTAAGTAAAGCGACATGTTTCGGCTTTCCGAAGAAATTCTCTACATGTGAGATAGATGTGATATCTACATGTAAGATCTCCTTTAAGCAGTTTCTTTGTTTATTGCACATAGACAGTCATACTCGCCAGAGGGGTTTAATTTATAATAAGTTAGGACTAAAAATAGTAAAGGGTGGTATAATTTTTTTTTTCATTCCTTCGTTGTTCACAAACATATGGGGCGGCAAAATTCAGGCACAGGGTGCCAATTCTTACAATACGCCACGGATAATGGCAGCCAATTATGAGGGTATATGTCGGGCTAAATCGGGTTTCTTTGTGCTCCATCGATCGTTATATCGAAACTTATCATATAAAATATTTAGCGTAGTAGTCGCGACTCTAGTTGTAAATAAGTTATCAGCTTGCTGTTTGTTTGTGCAAAACACACACGCGGTTACTGATAGTTTTCCCTGCAATCATTTTCAAACAAAAGAGGAGAATGGCCTAATTTAATTTGTACTCCCCAAGTCTTCTATATGATAAAAAAGAATTGCAATTTAATCAGCAAGATTATCCTTATTTTAATCCTAATGGCGTGGATGTGGGTCCGATATCTAAGTCCATTTACATGTATTCGAATGGCAAAATCGAATCAAATACATGTAAATCAGACTCTTCGAGAGATTTTGTACGTTTTTTTTTTAATTTTTATTATCAGCATATTTATAATATCTCTTAATAATAGTCACTTTGTTTTGTTTTGCACAAATGTTGACGTCAAATCGCTACTTACAGCTAAGTTTACGCCGCTTCCTAGGCGCAAGTGCAGAAGAAGCGGCAACAAACTGCACTGCACGTTTTCTCCAAAGACGTCAACTAACAAACTAAAAACTTAAAATTAGTTATATGGATGGACAGAGATTACATTGTTTGTTATGTCATAATTAAATTGAATTATATGAATTACGAAATTTAAAATAATATCAATTTGTAAATTTAGTATGTACCAATGTACGTAAATTATGACATGTCTAAGTATACAAATCAATTACGTTCAAATAATAAGTTAATATTTTTTTGACGTTCTATGAAGAAGTTAATAATATCTAGGTCTATTTAGTTTAACATCAATGTCAAGGTAAAAATCTAGGGTGCCGGACTGAACCGACCACTCTTCTGAGAAAATATTCCAATTCTTTTGAACCCTGAGCAAGGTTGCAGAAAAACGCTAAGTTGGAGACTTTGGAAATCTTTGGGAAAGGCTTATGCCCCCCAGAAGGAGGTGATACATTCAAAGTCAAATTGAAAAATTCTAAAAATTAACGAAAATAAAAAAAAAACTGTCCCTAGCCGTGATGAAATTTAATTTTCGAATAAAAAATAAGGCTTCCATTTCTTTTATAATGTAAAGTTATGTTTAGTACAATAAAGTCTAATTAACTCGACATATTTTATTAAAAGTGAGTTGTGACCCCTCAAAAATTTCAGGCTGAGACCGCGCCTGCCAGTAGACTTGTGATAGAAATGATAGAGCTTCAACCCTACTTGCCTGAAAGACCACAGATCTGTATATGTTGATCCTTGGTCAGAGTGAAAGACATTTTCCATTTTACAAAAAAAAACACGATGGTTGTACCACAAATTAGCACTACCAAGGCCTCGTGTGAAAACGGACCTTCCACCGTATAATTTGAACTAACTTTGGCTCACATTACGGTAATTTTCGATACAGCAGTCGTCTTCCCTAGTGAATAGTTAATGGGATAATTCGCGACCCAGTTCTGGATAATTGTTTCAAGTTGTGATAGGTCAAGTAAAAGCTGACTTGGTGTTTCTTGATAGGCTAGTGATATCTAAGGTCAAATCACACTGTAACTGTCATTTACAGTATGATTTGTCCTAACTGTAAGTTTAAACTTGTATACCTACCAGCTTTTTAGGGTGATCGAGCACTGGAGTAGCGCTGCCTTATTCAGGCTCCAGTCTTCTATAATCTATAGTACAACTTAGACCAACTTGTATTCTACTACTCTTTATTCCTGTTTTAGATTAATTGGAGAAAATAAAAAAAAATATATACTTTTAGTTTTTTAAGCGTTGCGCGGGCTGCAAGCAGCTCGCGGTTTTTTGTGCAACTGTTGAAGTTGGGTATATTATTATATGTCCAGGTTGAGAAAATGGGTTAAAAAAACTACAGTTAGTATAAAGGAAACATCAAAAAATGTGTGGGCGGCCATCTTGGATCCAAAACTTGAATGCAGTTTTGCCAAAACTGGCCGTTTTCCGAAAAAATTTAAACTGTAAGCAGTACCTAGTTCATAAAATAGTTTGAAAGGTTATCTATCCACTGGTTGTCTAGAATAAATCGCTTTAAGCGATAAGACCGCCCATTCTAGGCACTAATGTTAATTATGTTAAGTTATCTGTTTTTATATTGTTTTTTTCTTTTTGATGTCCATAAAGAGTTTTCTATTCTTTTCTAGGGCTTGAGCAAACAAAATTTTAAATGATATCTCCGTTTCCTTTCAAATAATTTATATCAAACGGGGGCAGCACAGGACTTCGAAAAATTCATGTATTAAGTTAAAATTCTAAAATGCAGACGACACATAGATTCCAAATTAATAACAGAATTGGATTTTGCGATCCAAAAAATATTGTACCACTCCTGCCCGAAATCCTATGAAATACTGACCGGTTGACTGGAAG
This sequence comes from Acrobasis repandana, assembly GCA_963576875.1. NCBI lineage: Eukaryota > Metazoa > Arthropoda > Insecta > Lepidoptera > Pyralidae > Acrobasis > Acrobasis repandana. Next base: position 19,518,634 of record OY756227.1, on the reverse strand, counting down.
AGAACATGGGGTTCTCTTATACAGGATAAGTCCTCCGTTTGTATGTTTACTTTTCTGTTCTTGTATCTGTTTCTCTCTTGTGTACAATAAAGCTTTATAAACAAAAAAAGAAACATTTGGCATGACCCCCAATCACCGTAACGTGATATGTGGATGACCCCTTTGCTCACTCGTTCAGAAAAAGCAGTATATTATACCCGTAACTTCTGTACTCCACAAATTTTATCAGAGGCGGATAGGCATGTGCCAGGGCGCGAGGTAACAAAGGGGCGCGCGGAATTTTTAAACGATAGCATAAAACTACCAGCTACCATGAATTGACCTCTACCACACATGTAGTAACTAACGCTAACTATAGTCATCAATGTTTACACTATCAGTACTACTTATATTAGTTAAAATTTACGACAGGGGCGCCCATGAGGTGCTTCCCTAGGGCGCTCTCGACATTTAATCCACGTCTGCCAATTATCGTATGACGATCTATCTATCACCACCTTGCATCCGCTCGCGGCTTCGCCCGCGTGACGGTCTCACGGCCCTCAACCAAATTAACTTGACCTCCACTTGACACAGGACCTCGTGCACTTGCAAATGAGCTACCCGGTAGTTGTAGAAGCTACCTAGGAAGTTATATCTCAAAAGTTATTCAACTAATCTAAATTAGTAGTTCGCCGTACTATGTTCACGCACTGAACGCAGATGAATCATTTGATGACCTCCGTGACTCCGAGGCGTAATAGTTAACATGCGAGACCGCCAAGTCGTAGGTTTTGTTTGGGTTCGATCTCCAGCTAAAATGGCCTTTTTCAAACTGTCCTGGGTCTTGGGCCTGGGGTGTTTTTCTATATATGTATTTATTATTAAATATTGTATAATAGTTTTGTATCTTATGTCTATGTCCTAACTTAATGAAATGTAGTAAACTAATCCCCTTATTCAAAAAAGGAGAAAAAACAGACCCTGGCAACTACAGACCTATCTCTATTCTGCCAGTTTTGAGTAAGGTGTTCGAAAAGATAATGCTCAATCAAATGCTACTTCACTTTAAGACCAATAATCTTTTCCAAAGCCAACAATACGGCTTTACTGCTGGAAAATCGACCACCGATGCAGGAGTAGCACTTATTACTAATATCTACGACGCGTGGGAAAACAGAAATGATGCAATTGGATCATTTTGCGATCTTTCTAAAGCATTTGATTGCGTTGATCATCCAACACTTTTGCTCAAATTTCGTCAATACGGTTTTGATGATAAGTCAATTAAATTAATAGAATCTTACTTAACAGATAGGCTTCAAACTGTTGATATAAACGGCGTAAAATCACACGGGTCTAAAGTGAAAATGGGCGTTCCCCAAGGTTCAATTCTAGGACCGTTCCTTTTCTTAGTTTATGTCAATGACTTGCCTTACATGGTTGAGAAAGAGGCTGACATGGTGCTTTTTGCTGATGACACCTCGCTAATATTTAAAATAGATCGACATAACAGTGATGCTAGCGCGGTGAACAGCACCTTATCTTTAATTTCTGATTGGTTTTCGGCCAATAACCTCATGTTAAATGCGAACAAGACCCAATGCATTCGATTCTCTCTTCCTAATGTGAATCAAGCCTGCGTTGACATACTAATTAATGGTCAGAAACTCGATCTGGTTGAAAGTACTACCTTTTTAGGAATCACAATTGATTCGAAACTTCAATGGGGCGCTCATATAACTAAACTTTCTAATAGGCTTAGCTCTGCGGCTTACGCTGTTAGGAGAATAAGACAATTGACAGATGTAGCAACTGCTAGACAAGTGTACTTTAGTTACTTTCACAGTCTAATGTCTTACGGGATACTTCTATGGGGGAGTGCAGCCGACATTCAGACTATTTTTCTTTTACAAAAAAGAGCAATTCGTGCTATTTACGGTTTAGGATCGAGAGACTCACTGAGGGAATTATTCAAGGAAATAGGTATACTTACTTTTGCATCACAATTCATATTTGAAAATATAATGTATGTAAGGAAAAATCTTTCCATGTTCAATAAAGTAAGTGATTTTACAGATAGAAATTTACGTAATAAGAATGACTTAGTTAGCCCGTATTACAGGCTGAATACAGTCAGTAAGTCTTTTATGGGGAAGTGTATACTTTTTTATAATAAATTGTCAGAATCGGTCCTTGATATGCCAGACAGAAAATTCAAAGCTTATGTAAAGAAAATACTTTGTGAGAAGGCTTATTATAGGACCGATGACTATCTTAAAGACAAAAAGGTCTGGCTTGAGCTTGGCGCGGGTCCCTCTTAAACGTTTGTATACTCAGACATGTCATAATTTAGGTACATTGGTACATACTAAATTTACAAATTGACATTATTTTAAATTTCGTAATTCTTATAATTCAATTTAATTATGACATAATAAACAATGTAATCTCTGTCCATCTATATAACTAATTTTAAGTTTTTAGTTTGTTAGTTGACGTCTTTGGAGAAAACGTGCAGTGCAGTTTGTTGCCGCTTCTTCTGCACTTGCGCCTAGGAAGCGGCGTAAACTTAGCTTTAAGTAACGATTTGACGTCAACATTTGTGCAAAACAAAACAAAGTGACTATTATTAAGAGATATTATAAATATCCTATGATAATAAAGATATTTTGAATTTTTTGAATTGAATTGCATATCCCATAAGTTTAGAACTAACTTTGGGGCTCTAGGTCAATCAGTGTGATTTGTCCTTATATATTTATTTATTTATTCATACGTGTGTTGGTACGATGATACTGATACACTATCACGTCTTTATCCCTAACGGGGCAGACATGCCTAGGGCGGCAAGGCCCAGGCCACTTTTAGCGTGATGGTGGGCATGAAGGTGGAAAAAGGAAATCATAATAGTGATGGGTTGCTAACCGCATCGCCTATTGATATGATTCAGATTCTTGCCCATTCCCTCGATCGGCTTTTACGATTTGCGCGGGAAGAGAAGCAGCTGGTACATTCTATGTTTTTTCTTTTCTCCCAGACCAGCATGGAAGATGGTCATAATATATGTACACTCCACAGATATAACTGTGATATATAACCATTGGCAGTGAAACTATTACCTTAAACCATTCAATATTCAACCTAAAACAAGATTAGGTACTCTCCGCAATATGCCACCCTCTCTTCTGTCACTGTCAACTTTATTTGGGTGATTCATATATTCCTTATCTCAGGGGTGATTAATGGTAAATGAAACAAGGTACATAAGGTACATTATTGCTCTTTGGTTTGAAACAATTCCTTTTACAACAAGTGGATCTGTGAGCTCTAAACCTCGCGACTCACCCGCATACATACATACATACATACGCTTTAAGTCCGCCATTACACTTGTATTTGTGTATTATTTTATTGAAGTTAAAAAAATGAATTTAAGTTGAAGTTTGTCGGTTAAAAAAGTTGTTCAGACAAAAAAGTTGCGTCTTAATAAGGATAACAAAAGAGTTTTATGACATAGTATTTGAAAATCTTTCGAAATGGCTGAAATATAATTTTAAACCCTCATATCTCCGCTATTTTGAAAAAAAATCCTAAAACTGAATCGACAAAAACAAACCGACAGACAGACAGACGGACAAATCATTTTTCGTCAATCTCGAAACTGAAACGTGTACGCTTCGCTCGCTTGGTCTATAAGACAGATGAAGTAACAAATGCATAGCATTGTCCCTAACGCACTTTATACTATTACATCTAGATTTTCCAGCGCTAGATCTAGAATGCTATGCTAATGACCACCGACCCACATCGTGTAATTGTAGAAACCAAAGTAGCCATTTCCTTCTTATGGATTGGACGTTTATTGGAAACGAAGGCAAACTTGCAATCGGTACAAGGATACAATGTCACAATACTACGAAAAGTATACAACGTGGAACGGTCATACCCGTAATAAATGGAACCACGGTCTATGCTAGATCATTTATAATTAAATTAAAATAACAGCTAAAACAAAAAAAAATCGAAATTTCCATACAGTGTGCAGCCGCCCGGGCGATTTGTATGGGAATGTCGTTTTTTTTTGGTTTTTTGACTGTTATTTTAATTTAATTATACTTTAGTAATCTAGTATAGCCCGTGGGTCTATTTACTACGGGTATGTCACTTCCACGCAGGGACTCAAAAACACCTTCATAACGAAAACACATTCATAATGAAAACATATTGAATCTGTGACCGAAATATTACTGTAATACTTATTTGGGTGTTTTAAACCTGTTTTGCTTCAAACACTTATAAAAGTGTAACAGTTATATTTTTCTGTAACCAACCTGTTTGAAAACTGTTTTTACATTTTTCGATGTTTGTGTGTAAATGTACTCACGCCGCACACGGCCCGCGCGCGCGCCGCTCTATACAGTGCATTGAAAGAGTCTTGATCCCAGAGTTGTCGGTAGATATTAAAAAATCCCCGGATGGGATCCGGCTACCACCACCGGCGAAAACTGGCCCTGGTGACACACAACGTCTGCACTTTGAGGACAGACGAGAAACTGACTGAGGTGGAAGAGGAGATGAGTAGGTTACGGTGGGACATAGTGGGGTTGTCTGAAGTCCGAAGAGAGGGCGAGGGCACGACAACCTTAGAGTCCGGTAACCTACTCTATCACCGGGAGGGAGACGAAAAGAAGTCCCAGCATGGTGTCGGGTTTCTCGTTCACGGGTCCCTCATAAATAACGTAGTGACCATCGACAGTGTTTCCAGCAGGGTAATATACCTGATACTCAGAGTATCCAAAAGATACTCGTTGAAGGTCATACAGGTATACATGCCGACCGGAACACACTCAGATGCGGAGGTTGAGGTAGTGTATGAGGACATTAGTAGAGCCATACACGCCTCCAAAACCCATTTCACGGTTATTATGGGGGACTTGAACGCAAAACTGGGGAAGGGACGCGATGGAGAGATCAGGGTGGGGCAATTTGGATATGGTAAGCGCAATGACAGGGGGCACAGGCTGGCTGATTTTCTGGAGAAAGAGGGACTCTTTGCGATGAACTCTTTCTTCAAGAAGCCGCCACAGAGGAAGTGGACCTGGATGGGTCCTAGTAAGAATAACCAGCCCCGAGTCAAGAACGAGATAGACTTCTTCCTGACAGCGAAGAGGCAGATATTCAATGATGTCTCCGTGATCAATATGATTAAAACCGGCAGCGATCACCGAATTGTAAGAGGCATCTTGAATATCGACCTCCGACTTGAAAGGTCAAGGCTTATGAAGTCTACGCTCCGACCATCGCTGAGCCAGATCCAAAACCCCGAAAGCTTTCAAGTTGAACTCTCCAATCGCTTTGAACTTCTCCAGGATTGCATTTCAGTGGACGAGATAAGCAACGGGTTTATAGAAACTGTTCAAGCAGTGGGATCTAAGTTCTTTAAGTCCCGCCCTAAAAGTAAACCTCAAAAAATCTTTGCTCAGACCCTAGACCTTATGACACAGCGACGATCCATGCCGCTGCAAACCTCCGAAGACGCTAAGTCATATCGAAAGCTTAACCGACAAATTCAAAAGTCCTTGCGACACGACATTCGCTCCTTTAATACTAAATGTATTAAGGAAACGATAGAACAAAACAAAGGTTCCAAAGTGTTTGCAAGGGCTATGTCTACTGGGCAGAGCCGATTGACTAAGCTGAAGACGGAGGGCGGAAACGTTGTGTCGACGGGGGAGGGGGTTCTGGGAGAGATCGAGAGGTTCTATGGGCAGTTATATACATCCGTTGCAAAACCTAACATAAATACGGCAAAAGATCCAAGAGCCAAGTTAACCCGACACCATACCGAAGATATCCCGGACATCAGTATGTACGAGATTAGGATGGCTCTCAAACAGCTTAAAAACAACAAGGCGCCGGGCGAGGACGGAATCACAGCAGAGCTTTTGAAAGCGGGCGGAACGCCGGTACTGAAAGTCCTTCAAAGGCTCTTTAATTCCGTTCTACTCGAGGGAGTGACGCCAGAGGCGTGGAACGGGGGTGTGGTGGTTCTGTTCTTCAAAAAGGGTGACAACACTCTCTTGAAGAACTATAGGCCCATCACACTTCTGAGTCATGTCTATAAGTTGTTTTCGAGAGTCATCACGAACCGTCTCGCTAACAGATTTGATGCCTTCCAACCTCCCGAACAAGCCGGGTTCCGAAAAGGCTATAGTACCATGGACCACATCCATACGCTGCCGCAGGTTATAGAGAAGACGAGGGAGTATAACCAGCCGCTATGCTTGGGGTTCGTGGATTATGAGAAAGCCTTCGATTCGATCGAAACATGGGCCGTGCTTCAGTCTCTCCAGCGGTGCCGTATTGACTATCGGTATATCGAGGTGTTGAAGTGTTTATACAACAAAGCCACTATGTCGGTCCGAGTACAGGAGCTCAGTACGAAGGCTATTCCATTGCAAAGAGGCGTGAGACAGGGAGATGTCATATCTCCAAAACTGTTCACCGCTGCTCTGGAAGATGCCTTCAAGCTTCTAGAATGGAAAGGACTGGGCATTAACATCAATGGCGAGTATATCACTCACCTTCGATTTGCCGACGATATCGTTGTCATGGCAGAATCGATGGAGGACTTAAGTACGATGCTTGAAGACCTAAATCGAGTTTCCCAACAGGTTGGCCTGAAAATGAACATTGACAAGACGAAGGTCATGTCGAATATGCACGTAACGCCTTTACCTGTTTCTGTTGGGAGCTCCACCCTCGAAGTTGTAGACCAGTATATCTACCTGGGTCAATTGATCCAGGCAGGAAGTTCCAGCTTCGAGGAAGAGGTCTTTCGACGAATCCGACTCGGCTGGGCAGCGTTCGGGAAGTTACGCAGTGTCTTCTCGTCCAAAATACCCCAGTGCCTCAAGACGAAAGTGCTTAATCAATGTGTGTTACCAGTGATGACTTATGGCTCTGAAACGTGGTCCCTTACTATGGGTCTCATAAGAAGGCTCAAGGTCGCTCAGCGGGCTATGGAGAGGGCTATGCTAGGTGTTTCTTTACGTGATCGAATCAGAAATGAGGAGATTCGTAGAAGAACTAAGGTCACAGACATAGCCCAGCGGATTAGCTCATTGAAGTGGCAGTGGGCGGGGCACATAGCGCGAAGAACCGATGGCCGATGGGGCAGAAAGGTTCTCGAATGGCGACCACGTACCGGCAGGCGCAGCGTAGGACACCCACCTGCTAGGTGGTCAGACGACCTGAGCAAGGTTGCAGGAAAACGCTGGATGCAGGCCGCTTCCGATCGGTCGTTTTGGAAATCCTTGGGGGAGGCCTATGTCCAGCAGTGGACTTCCTGTGGCTGATATGATGATTAAAAAATCTAAATTTTAATTTGCAGAAATTAGTGCATTAGGTATGCACTAATTTCTGCAAATTTTAATTTAGATCTTTTGTTTTTAGAAAGTTGATGTATTTAGTATTTAGAAACTAATCATGCAAGCCCACAATGTTTTAAGAAAACCTTATCCGATTATTAAAGGTAAATGACCTTGAATATAATCAATGTTGTAGTATGAACTCGAATAAAATAATGACCGACATAAATTGTTACGTCAGTTTAATGCATTTTTTTTATAATAAAGGATTTATATCGATTCCAACCAATACTTTCTACCAATACGCCAAACGTCGCCTTTGGCCTTATATGGTCCAAGGATCTGTCTACCTAGTCAGAATAAAGCCGTGATATAATGTGCGTATTCTATATTGCGTCTTATTCCATAAACCTATGCAGGTACACGGTACACACACAATGCATGGCCGAAGATCACAATGATCAATCTATATTGCGAACGCTATGCTACCAAAGTATGGGGTGGTATGGGCACGGATATGGGGAAGTACCTATTGGCTGCCGGTATCGTCAAAGCGCGCGGCGCTGTTGCCGCTTTGGGCTTTATATGTGTCTGTGTGCGCGAAGTGGCAACGCCGCGTGATCCGTCGCATAGTTATGCCAATTTAAACCTTATTGGCTGTAACAGATATAAACACTTATGAACCTGTTTTTGCAAAAACAGATTTAAAGTGTTACAGTTTCTTTCTGTTTTACTTATAAAACATAAATGAAAAACAGTGTTCAAAACACTCTATTCGGTTACCCCAAAAGTCCCTGCTTCCACGTTGTTTACAGGGTCTAACTAAATATACTGAAACTATTTTAAGGGTGAATTCAGTCCATGATACTGAACTTCCCAAGGAACATATACCGAACTAAACATAACATATACCGAAATATGAAAAATATTTTATGGACTCTCATACAAGTTGTTGTCATCCGTGGTGTAAATTGGTCATTACGCTAGTCCGCCAATCCGAATCGATCCGGGTTCGACCCCAGTCAGGAAAGTTGGAAATTTGCCTTTTTTAAATTTGTCTTGGTTGGGTATTTTCTACTAACTACTAAAATACATTAAAAATTTCATGTGTCTCACTTTAAAAATTACGATGTTTCATACAAACTGCCAACCCCTATTTCACTCCCTTAGGGATGGAATTTCCAATTTTTTAGCAGACGTCTCCTAGTCACAATCTGCCTTCCTGCCAAATTTCATCTTAATTGGCTAAGTAGTTTTCGAGATTTCGTGATGAGTGAGTGATTTTCGCTTTTATATTATATATAGATAACACTTGACTACACCTACGAAACACTCTATAATACGACTTAAGCCGTAACAAGAATCCACACACCAAAAACCACTCAGAGCGAACAGTCGGTTCATTATGATCCAGTAATTAACAACTACATACGACCTATATCGCTAAAAGGCTTGTTGCACACGTCAGAACAGAAAGACATGTGTTAAATATTTCTATATAGTACTCAGTGCTGGTTTTGCACTAACGATGCCCAGGGCACAAAACAATGAGATTTTTTCCGGGCGCGAATTTTACAGTAATGTCTAGACACGTTAGCGTTTTAACTCAAGCCTAGAAAAGGCGGTTTTTTTAAGTCTTACCCTTGGCGGCGCTAGCCTACATGTGGACGTCAGCGACAAGCTTTGCGAGGACTTCATTTCCCAGTTAAAACGAAGATAGATTAAGTTGTGGAGCAAAAAAAAATCGGCTACAAAAAAGCTTATCCGCTTCACGCGCAAGGGCCATAAAATAAATGAGTTGTACCTAGACAAAATAATTTTTAACTTTTTCTTATTTTACGTATTTGTTGCTATAGCGGCCACAGTAATACATAATCAGTGCAAATTTCAAGTGTCTAGCTATTACGGTTCAAGAAATAGAACCCTGTGACAGACAGACAGACAACGGAGTCTCATCAATAGGGTCCCGTTTGCACCCTTTGGGTACGGAATCTTAAAAAACAGCTCATCCGCTTTACGTGCGAGGCCCCCACAGGCGCGAGGCCATCGGCGGTCGCCACATCGCCGACGCCTAGCGCCGCCACTGTACCCACCACTACCATCAAATAATAAACAACAATATACTGAGAGAGTATATTAACGCTTTTAGAAGCTGAAATCTGTGTCTTTCCTGCCAAGCTAAGCGACGGCTTTTATTAAATATGGCAGTAATTGATCGACGTATGTGGATTACGAGAAAAATATATTCTATTTTTATTTGAGACGTGTTTTCCATCAGTATAAATAAAATCTAACAAAATATACTAAAACTATTTTAACGCTGAATTCAGTCACTCGACAGACGACTCGACTCGACTCAGTCACATGACACTGAACAACTTTTCCAAAGGAATATATAACGTCTAACAAAATTTAATGAAGCTATTTTAAGGGTAGATTCAGTCCATGATACTGAACAACTTTCCCCAAGGAACATAATATCTAAATATGAAAAACATCTTTTGGCTTCCCATAGAAACTTGGATGCTTATTGATCGGTCAACTTGTATGGAAGGCCGAAAAATATTTTTTATATTTCGATATATGTTCCTTGGGAAAAGTTGTTCAGTATCATGGACTAAATTCACCCTTGAAATAGTTTCAGTATATTTTGTGACACGTTATACACATATGTACTTAACGTGATCTTTGGCTCTATCTGATTTGTATACCTAGTATATACATACGTGACAATGATCTGATACACCTTTAAAGAGTTTTAAGTATATGTTTTAATATTAGCTCTTAATATTTTAACTAGAAAATATACTTATTGTCAATTTTCTTTTGACATAAATTCACCGTGTTTTATCCCAGGTACTATGAATAATACTATAAAATTCCTCAGTGAATATAAATGTGGCTGAGAATGTAGCAGGCAGGTCGACTTCACCTGATATATTATCTTAATATATAAAATATACTCATAGAGAAAAATCATGCTGATTGAACTAGCTCCAAAGTAAGTTGAAACTTGTGTTATTATGGGATAGTTATTAACTCAACGATACTACTATATTTTATAATTAAAATACATATGTATATACTTACCTAAAAAATAAATCAAAATAGTTTAATCATTTCTGTAGTTTTTACAGCACTGGATTAGCGATAAGAGATTTCTTGTAAGCAAACATAATTATACCTGTGTTAGAAATCCCCAAATAAATAAATAATTATAATTACCTCTAGATAAACACCTAAGAAAAGAACCAGGACATTTTGAAAAAGGCCATTCGACCAAATTCTCTTTTAAAAGGAAAGTTCATGCCCACCTTTTGAACTCCCTTTCTTCATAAAGTCGTCATCATTCAGTTCTACTCTTCATAAGCTAGTTATATGTATGTATATTTATATTTATAATGGTATGTATGTAGTGTGTAAGTAGATATTAATTTTGATATTATGTAGTACATATGTATTGTATATTATATAGTAATATTTTATTATGTATATTGTATTACTTTTTTGCGCCGCATAATTTTTCTGTTTATCCCTATTGTTGACTGGGAGAAAATGCTCTTAGCATTAAGTCCACCATTTGTTAAAAGTATATTTTTACTTTGGAACAATAAAGGTTTATAAATAAATAAATTATTCAACTTGCCCTGGCTGGGGATCGAACTATTAGGTTGAGGGAAAAAGTCTTTTCGCATATAGTATTAATGAACTTTTTTTAAAAAAGTGGAGCAAGATCGGCATATCAGTAGTTACGACGTAGCTGAAGAACTGGGAATTGACCACAAAACAGTTTTGGCGCATTTGAAAAATAATGGGTACACAAAAAAGCTCGATATTTGGGTACCTCACGAGCTCTCTGAAAGAAACCTAATGAATCGTGTACTCATTTGTGATTGTTTATTACGACGTAATGAGACCGAACCGTTTTTGAAGAAATTGATAACTGGTGATGAAAAGTGGATCACGTACGACAAGAACGTGGGAAAAAGGTCATGGTCAAAGGCCGGTCAGGCTTCACAGACTGTGGCGAAACCCGGGTTAACTCGCAACAAGGTGATGCTGTGTGTGTGGTGGGATTGGAAGGGCATTATTCATTATGAGCTGTTACCACCAGGCAGGACCATCGATTCAGAACTCTACTGCGAACAACTGATAAGATTAAAGCAAGAAGTTGAGAGAAAGCGGCCGGAATTAATCAACAGAAGGGGTGTGGTTTTTATCATGATAACGCTAGACCTCACACATCTTTAACCACTTAGCAAAAATTAAAATAGTTTGGCTAGGAGGTGTTAATGCATCCGCCGTATAGTCCTGACCTGGCACCTTCAGATTTCCACCTGTTTCGGTCTCTTCTGAATTCTTTAGGCAGTGTCAGGTTAACATCACGAGAGGACTGCCAAAACTACTTGACGCAGTTTTTTGATCAGAAGTCCCAAAATTTCTATAGCAATGGGATCATGTCCCTACCTATAAGATGGCAAAAAGTTATCGAACAAAATGGTACCTACATACTTTAGTTAAATGTAAATAAACTATATTTTATTTTTTTTGAATTTTCATATAAAATGCGAAAATCTTTTTCCTCGACCTATTATATCTATTTATACAACTTGTGAACATAGATAAAGAATATGAAATGTCAACGTGAACACGAAATGGGCAGGCGGGCCCGCCCTACAAGGCACTGCCGGCCGCCTTTGCTTAGTTCTACACCGTGTAACCGTAAAGTCTTTATTTTGTTTTGTTTGACAGTTAGTTTATGTGCTTATGTAGTCCTAGTACCAATTCATTATTAGCTATTCATCATATGGTCCCATTTCGCTGGGCCCATGAGCTGAAGCTTCGGCTGATCGCACTTTGTTTCTGTTTGACATTTAGTTTATGTCATCGATGGACAGGACTTTTTTGTTTGTGTACGTAAGATAGGCACATATCAGACATTTTTTGGGTATTCGAAGCCTTCAAGGCTTCACCCTGTTAGATTAGCCTTCACAACGGTGCTACGCTACAATCGAACGACATCAATTGTAAAGTAGAAAAGGGTTTTTCATTGTTAAGTCTATACCTGTTAGGACACTATATATCAATTGTAGAGTAGAAAAGGGAGGTCATTGTTGAGTCTATACTTGTTAGGTCACTATAGTGTAAAGAAAGCAATTCACCTAATAAAAAATTACATAAGTTTTCTTTGAAATTGAGAAAATGCGAATCACGTGTAGTTTTAGAAATGCCTGTAATAAAGTTTAATGTTTCTCATGGCACATAAAATAAGTTTTTGTAAAACCCAGGCTGCAAATAATAATGAGTGCGGTTGAGTTATTACTGTAATAAATTTACCGCTAAAGCGCTGCGTGGGCTACTAATTTTTCTGCTGTTTCGCTGCTGGGTTCAAAACTTTGTCTTTTCTACTTTTCTTTACAAATCTATGGCTGTACGAAAGATAATATAATTAGGTACTAAATTTGTTCCCTAACATCGTACAAACTATTAGAGAGCACGTAAATAGCAAACTTGTAGACTATATATACATATATTACTACCATATATGACCTTGCCAATGACACATAATACCTAATGCCAATGATGAGGCGTCTTGTGATCAAATTAAGTCTAACTAAGTATTGTAAAATTTAAATAAATAAGATAGGTAATACTAAAAACATTTGAAATCTAATTTTATCCACTACGGTTTCCAGACCAGTTGCTCAAATCGTCCAGTCTACAAATCCTCAAAAACAATGGACATCCACAAATCACTAAATTGGAAGTAAAAAATCGGTAGTCGTGATCGGCCGACCGACGCGGGGTCGTAGGTTCAAATCAGGGAGTTCGTTAACCTCTTACGTAATTTGTTTTGCTAACTTGCAGCCGTTTTTTTCATATGCGAATGTGGAGTAAGTGCTAACGGAATATGATTTTACTGTAAATTGTTGATTCTGTAGATTTATATGCCTTTCTAATAACAAGTTCAATAAAATGTACTACCTACCTACTTACTTCTTCTTATCGAGTCGAAAATGTACTAGGTACTTTTAATAATCGACGGTTTAGTTTAGGTACCATTCTATAGGTACGGCTCTACGGCTACATCGTGTTTTTTGTTTGGTTTTACAGTATTGTTATTTGTTCAAAACTAATCGTATACCGAATTAGGATTAAACACAGATGAAAAAACAGTTTGACGTGTCGTGCCTGTGTGTCTGTTTCTGACATCGTAGGTCCTAAACGAATAGACCGATTGCAGATTATTGCCCTCAAAATTATGTGAAAAAAAGTTTAGGCTAATAAAAATTATGAAAAAGAACATTATGTCAAACTATGGGTATGACAAAAAAGAAGCCAGTTTTGTAGTGGTGCCGCTTAATTTCAGAAAGATGGCGGTTATTCGACTGCGGAATTTAGCCTGATTTTTCGTGGATACCGTCAGCCTTATTACCCAGCATTCCTAGCGGGCAAGATACTAGCGACTTCTTGAAAAAATACAGGATTTTGGCTTTCTAACAAAGTACGCTTTTGGTCAGTCCTCCCTCTTGTATTTTTCGTCCATGACATCAACCAACTAATTATTCATTAAAAGGGCGCCTGATGCTGATACTTGAAATTTTGCTCCCGCTTCCACGCACACAAATTTACTCTAGCCGAAGCGAGACAGCGAGTCATGCGGGGCCGGAAGAAACGCGGCGGGTCACTGAGACTGGTTTACGCGCTTCTGGTTTTTGAGGATTTTTCGTTTTACAAAGAATATTTAAGAGTTATTTAAAAAGTAAGACATATGATGACTGCCTTATGTTTAATACAATTATAATCCAAAGTTACAAGTACAAATTTATTGTATTTCTTGAATACTAGCCGTTTTAATATAATTCGGAGGTGATTTGGAGTCAACTTCGCAATTTTTTTCTATCGAGAAATTTTTAAGCAATCGTGTTTTTGAAACATATAATGTCTAGAGATAGTCCTGAACTTTGCTGTGTTTTTATTTCAAAGTGAGTACCGTATTTCGTTAATGATAATATTTAAGATCACTCTAAGTTGGTACTATATGGGTCATACGCGGTCTTAACATGCCCTCAACTATTCGTCAAATAACATAATCATCCAGTACAGGTTCACCGACCTCCACAGTCCACACTATGAATATGCACAGACGAACAAAAGGTCTAGAGTCAATTGTATGTACTCATTAAATGTTAGGTGTCTGTGGTGCAGGGCCTCTGATCGGCCACGGTGACGCTTGACACGAGTGAATATTAATTGGTTCAAATATAAATGAATTGCTCCAACTGTATAAACAATAGTTACCCTACACGTGCAAATGCAGTTAGCTCTAATAATGGCGACATTGTAATTAATTTTGGTAACTTGGTATGCTATTTATTGTACCTACGTTTGACTACCAGCCGGGCTAGTATGGCTACGGTGGCGACAAATTTTATCCTTTTAATTTGTCACGTTTCGCATAATTCACTTAACTAAACATAGATAAAAGAGCGACAAATTATCTACTAATATAAACGTATTAGAATACGTTTTATAAATGAAATATAGTTTGACGATATTATTATTAGATATATAAATCTCATGCCTCACTCCCATGCGAGCCTAGATATTTCGACGGTCGGCAACATGAAATCGTATAAAGTCGGCGATTTGCTAGACCCACATACGCAGCTAATAAACAAATCGTATTTTAAACAATAGTTTAATTGAATTATTATTAAATTTATGTTTTATTTTATTTTCTATTCATCTAACGTGATTCTTTCACAAAACACGTGTTTAAATTTAAAATTATTATATTTTCTTTGCAGACAGAAACACTGTTTAAAAACTGCCTGCGTGTAACGTTTCATTTTACTGCGTTTTTATTCATTAATTTTATCTTGACATTATCATGTACTTACCAAAATTTTTGCAGAGAGAAGACTAGTACAGATCTTTGGTTTAAATTCACGTGCTAAGGCGGCAAATCGCTTAAATAGCTGCAGGATTGCTAATATGCGTCTAGTGTCTTCGTCTGTGGTCTTCGGGCGTCGTCCGCAACTCAATCGGCTATGGAAATCAGTGGACTCGTATAGATTTGTCGCCAGAAGCTCCCTTAAAGCAATCAATGGCCTACACCAACCTTTGACTGTAACTTTTTTGTAAAAAGTGTTATTATCTTGTTCCTGGCTAAATACGAAGTAGCGTCAAGCCATTAAAAAAAATGAGTCTAGTTTTTGACAAGACATGTCAAAATCTCATTAAAAGCAAATTTACAAACACAAGAAAGGAAACGAGAATTACTAGAAGTGTTTCCGAAGCAAATGTGTGTGGAAGAGTGGGTCAGGTTCGCCCTCGACGAACGTACTGCGACCATGCAGATATTCACAAGTTTTTCGAAAATAAAAAGAAGCATTTTTCGTACAAGCTTTTATTGTGAGGGCAAAGTCTACCTACTAACTGTGCCTACTAATCAAGACAAATGTAATAAGCCCAAACTCAATAGGGTTGCGTAGTTAGGCACCTTCCGGCTCCATTATCAGATCAGCTTCTTGTTAATGTTGCATGTCATCTGATTTACGTTAGCATGCAAAATTTCATCTCAATCGAAAACCTAGAGAAACTCGAGTAAGGTACCTTAGGAGTAAAAAATCTTAGGAGATTCCGTTCTGTATGTTACTCTTACTGTCTTCTGTGTCTATAGTCTCTGCCCTGTGGGAAACAGGCTTGAAAATATTTATGTATAGGTTAAGATAGTTTCATTATTGCTGAAAGGGTCGAACTCAGCCACATAACCAAAGCCACAGAATTTAAGTATACTAATGTACCATACATGTCGCTTCATCTGTTACATGTTTGTGTTTATTATTTTTTTTCTTGTTTGTTCCAGGTAAGTACGAGATGTTATGAACATGCCAGCTATTGCGATGGGTAATGTAATGTCTTATTTATTTGACTTACTTATTTCTTTCACTTGAGATAAATACACATGTTTTAACTTGCGTCCTGCGGCGTACCAACCCTTTATGGAGTCTCTTCTAAACGATCTTTCATTTCGCTCTGGTCTCCCTTTGACACGATGTTTTTCTGCCAAAGTTCATCAAAATATCGTATATAACAGCGTGAGGTTAGGAGCTCGGTGGCTCCACGGGAGCTGGGGCTGATGTTGGAAGGTTTCAAGACAAAAGTAGTGGCGATTATGACCTATGCAACTGCGGTGCCATTCAGCTGATAGAACACCTTTTGGACCCCTTTCTATCAGTCTATCTAGACGTCTCTCGACAGACTCCGGGCTGGTGTTGGGAGGTGTCAAGACAAAAGAGGTGGCGATTATGACCTATGCAACTGCGGTGCCATTCAGTTGATGAACACGTTTTGAATCTCTGTCTATCAATCTGGAAGTCTCAATAGACTCCGGGCTGGTGTTCAAAGGTGTTAAGAAAAAAGAGTTATCTGGCGTCAATCTGATAATGATCTATGTAACTACGGTGCAATTCAGTTGATGGAACACTCCTGGACCTCTGACTATCAATCTAGAAGTCTCTCAACAGACTCCGGGCTGGTGTTGGGAGGTGGCAAGAAAAAACAGTGAAGTGGCATCAATTTGATAATGATCTATGCGACTGCAGTGCCATTCAGTTGATGGATCACCTTTTGTCGAATTCTAACTGCCCTACTTCATGTGATATTGAAGATGTTGATGAGGCTAAGGACAAAGGGGTCATGTGACAACATACTGGTCCAAGATCATTTAAAAACACTATATGTAGTACCCCTTCCTCGTCTCCCTTTTATTTTTCCTTCTACTATTATTCTGAATAGTTTGTTATGTCTTATTAGATGTCCACTCATCTTCCCTCTGAAGAATGAAGTTTTTCCAACAAATTAAGGAAGGATTAGGAGTAAGGTCCTACCAAGACATTAAAAAGATGGCGGAGAAAAGAGAGGAATGGAGGCATGTCCACCGACAAGAGCAAGCTCTTAAGTTCAAGAAGAAGATATGTAGTACCATTTCATCTCATAAAATGACCGTTGTAACACCAAATGAACCAGCCACCAGTTTTAGTCTGATATGTAACTATGCAAATATCACGTTAACAACGTAATACGACAGTTTGCAAAAACGGGCGACCTTCGAACCGGCGCGAAGCATAAAATTACAAATTTTCCGCCATCGAGCTCTGTTTCAGGCATTTACATAATAATAACCGACGTATCCATATCACAAATTACAGATAATAACAGATGATAACTACTACCTACTTCTTTTTTAATCGGCTTTGGAAAATGCAGGAAATATTGTGTTTTAATGCTGACTACTTAGAAAAGGGAAGACCAAGAAGAGCATTTATAGATCAAGTGAAGGATAAAGTTGACGCCGTGTCGTATAGGGAGGTCAAAAGGATGGCTCAAGAGAGGGAGACATGAAAACTACTCCACCGACAAGAACGTAGTTCTTAAATTATAGATAGAGACTTAGAAAAGGCGCTGGATGCAGTCCGCTTTGTGAACTTTAACGTTACGCATCCATCCCATCGCTGTGACGTAATATGTTGATAGCCCCTTTTGATCAGTAATTTTTGAAATCCTTGTGGGAGACCTATGTCCAGAGGACGTCTTTTGGTTAAAATTTCTGATTATGATAATGGTGTAATGGCAATGAACGGTCAACTTACTAGTTGAAGAAGTTCCGAAGAGCTGAGTCCTTTAATATGATGAATTTTTCCTAGGGGACCATTAATGAAAATTTAAAAAAAAACCTCATATTTTGCATTAAATGTGTAAATTTTTTAGTCCCTAGTATTAGTGGCATAGCAGTAACCTCGTCAAATCACCTAGGTTAGGTAGCGGACCCCGGGCTCTGCTGAAGCGTTACAGTTACAGCTGAGGATGCAACCCGGAATACGCTCGCATGATGATGATTTGTGGCATAGCGAAAGTTTTTTTTTCTTTATATTAAATAAAAATGCTATTTTTTATGATAAAAAAGCACCAATGACCCGGGACAAATAAAAGGCCATTTCCCAACTTGCCCCGCCCGGGGATCGAACCTAATCTTTGAATGGCGAACTAGCGCGGTTACCAATACGCCACGGAGGTCGTCATGACTCCACGAAGGTCGTCATGACTGACCCAATTACCTCTTTTTCTCTTTCACAACCTATTTGGTTCACATCTGTTACTTACTAATTTGTGTGCATATCTATACTTAGACATGCCTATAGTAGTATGTATATCTCTTTGTATGTAGATCTGTCTATTGTAGGAAAGGAAAGTAGCCTTATCTTTTGTTAGATGTAATACTTTGATCCGCTTAGAACATTTACAGTTCTGAAATGACATGACAAAGGAGAAATTAGAATTTGAAATGAAGTGATAGGTACAATCCATGTATACCAATTATAAATTTTATAAAAAAATACAACACACAAAGTAACACGCTGTTAAAGACGCAAATCAATCTAAACTGGGGTTTATTCATACCACTCATATATACATAATTTATATTGTACATATACACGATAGAAAAGTATGAACATACAATAGCATTAGAAAACAGAACACAGAAAAAACATTTCAAACAAACAGAATCTGGCGCTAGGGGAAAAAAGAAGAAATAAAATTCTTAGTGGCCAGCTTAAAAATTACATACTATATGAAACCTCTTTCGCCTACACAGAGGAAATCGTTTTACGTTTACAGTTACATAGTCCCCTGATTGCTCACCAGATAGTGCCGGTAGAGCCAGAGGGTAGAGCAATGATTTTTTGATAAAAAAAAATATGGATGGATATATAGGCATGGCATGTCTCTATGTTTTCTATTTTTACATAATTTAATTATTAAAAGGGATACAAACCTTCATCGCCTTCTTCTTCTTATTTAAGAGCTTAGTGGCTCTTGTCGGTGAAGTATGCGCCAAACTTCTCGGTTCTCTGCCTTACTTTTTAGTGCTTGATACGACATGACCCCTGCTTTTTCTTTCAGTTGGTCTACATAGCTCTTTCTTGGTCATCATGGACCTCTTCTACCTTTTATCTTTCCTTCTAGTATGTTTTTAAATAAGGAGTCATGTCGTATTAAGTGACCAATCATTTTCCCTCTTCTATTTTCTATTTCGCCCAGCATTCTTCTTTTCTCTCCTACTATTTCTAATACTTCCTCATTGG
The DNA here is from genome assembly GCA_963576875.1 of Acrobasis repandana. Taxonomy (NCBI): domain Eukaryota; kingdom Metazoa; phylum Arthropoda; class Insecta; order Lepidoptera; family Pyralidae; genus Acrobasis; species Acrobasis repandana. The sequence continues at coordinate 19,499,130 of OY756227.1, read as the reverse complement.
TTTTCCTTTCCGTCCAACAGATCTTTTCCATTCTCCTCCTGCACCACATCTCGAAAGCTGCCAGCTTGTCACTGTCTTTTTTATTCAGTATCCATGTTTCGCATCCGTAAAGTGCTATGCTCCAGATAAACGTTTTTATAAGGCGTTTGCGTATTTTTCTGGATATATTTGCTGTGAAAAGTCTCTTTTTACTATTGTATGCTCCTTTGGCCATGGCAATTCTGGTTTTAATATCTGCAGTACATCTAGAGTCTTCTGTTAATATACTTCCTAAGTACTTACATTTTTCTACTTGTTCTATTGTTGTTCCGTTAAGCTGCACTGAATCTCTGGTGATGTTTTATATGTGATCATAGTTTTGGTTTTTGATTTATTTATTTTTAATCCGAATTCTTGAAATGTTTTATCCATTATTTGAAGTAGTTGTTCTATGTCTTGTTTTGTGTCACCTAGGGCTGCTGTGTCGTCTGCAAAACGAATAAAAAATATTTTTTCTCCGTTGACTTTTATACCACCTATATTTGAATCCTGTATGTTCCTTATTACTTTTTCTATATACATATTAAAAGTAAGTGGTGAAAGTGGGCACCCTTGCCTTACTCCTTGTCTAATCTTAGCGTGCTGTTCAAACCTTTATACATCTGAAAAATTAGTAAGATCTACCACTGTATTCAAACATCTAGCACACTTTGACGAGCTTATACTTATTATAAAAGAAAACTTAGGAATACAGTCATAAATTTTCTTTAATTTTTTAAATGAAACCTTTTTTATCTTAAGTCTCCTTAGTTAAAATGTATTTAAAAACGTAAATCAGCTAGCACACTTTCATTCTTAGAAGAGTAGCAAGAAATTAGTTCAAGATCTGACTGCATGATTTCTACATTGTCATATTTGTTGATTATCAAAAGTCCGTTCTTTCTTCAGTTTTAGTTTTTAGGGTTCCGTACCTCAAAAGGAAAAAACGGAACCCTTATAGGATCACTTTGTTGTCCGTCTGTCCGTCCGTCCGTCCGTCTGTCAAGACCCTTTTTCTCAGGAACGCGTGGAGGTATGAAGCTGAAATTTATATCAATTACTCAGGTCTACTGTCCCTTGAAGCTGTGAAAAAATCAAACTTCTAAGCCAACGCAATCAAAAGATACAGCCGTTTATGCCGCAAATTTTCGACACTTGCAAGGGAATCAAAACCTACAGGGTGCTTCCCGTGAACTCAGAATCTTGAAATTTGGTACGAAGCAACGTCTTATAGCATAGATAAAGGAAAAATTACGAAAACCATAAATTTTTAGTTACATCACATAATATATTTTTTTTTAATAATTTTAAACTAACTACCCATTTCCTCATAAACGCGTAGAGGTATTAAATTGAAATTCATACCAAATACTAAACCTTGCAGGTTTGTACGGAACCCTCGGTGCGCGAGTCCGACTCGCACTTGGCCGGTTTTTTTTTATTACTTATGCGTCAGGTTTGCCCGGACTTACTGTGCTGGCAAACCAGACATATCTATGTATACTTATTTGCATATTTTTGCCTATTATGCGCCTGCGCGCGCTTCACATAATTTGACACATACAGTGTGCCAGTACATAAAGACAGTGCAATAAACCTTTCAAGTCCTTTCCTAAACAACCACATCGTTAACTTGTCACCCACATTTAACATAGTCTAAATTCCTTAGTGTTCGGGACACATTCTCCCTCAATACTTAGGTACTTCAACATTGTTTTCTAAGTTTCAAAAAAATCTACTAAACATACCAATTTGCTGCCATAGTTTATAAAGCATATTAGTTCGTGCCCAACAAAACTAGATATATTTTATAGATAAACACATTATTATTATTAAAGTTACACGTTTATCAGTAAACTAATTTCGAAATAAACACAAAGTAGGTGTTGAGTTTTTATATAGGTAAACAAACTAAATTGTACCAGAAATGGTACATACAATTAAACTATGGAAATTAGAGTAAATTGATCTCAATTGCATACCCACCCACATGGGTATGGATAAATAACAGTGGAAGCTTTTAAATATTGTACCCTGAATATATTATTATATAGATTCTGCTTACCTTCTAAGTAATATAGGTTTGAGATGCCATCGTCTACACTCAAGGAATAAGAAATTGTTTTTTGAAACAGCACTTAAAACCAATTATACAAAAAATACATTTATATATCTTGCTTATCATAATTATAATTGTCAATTTAATGACCTTGACATATTTGTATCATCTATTGGTTCATACAAAAAGGGAATTAGGTCGTTGGTTGCTAGCACGTGAAGTAATTGTTATAACTACACTACCTATTAATACTTAATTATGTTACAAACTATTGTTATTGTGTATCTTTCGATCAACATTTTGTTTTTTACTCTTCTTTTAATTTTGTAACATTGTCTGTTCGTTATTTCTGTAGTAGTAATCAGAGGAAACTTTATTGTTTTAGATATTTTATTTATGTTTTGTTAATATTGTTTATGTAACTGTTTGTTTCCCAAATAAAGTAAAATAAAAATAAATAAATAAATAAAACGTAATAAATAAATAATAAACGGGCAAGTGCGAGTCGGACTCGTACATGAAGGGTTCCATACCACCGTACAATGTTTTAAAACGCTAAAAAACACGTTTTTTGTATGACGACCCCCTTTAATTTTTAACTTTATTTTATTTTTAGTATTTGTTGTTATTGTGGTCATAGTAATACATAATTGGTGAAAATGTCAAGTATATAGTTAATGCAATTATGAAGATCAAGTTAAAAACGCTGAAAAAACACGTTTCTTGTATAACGACCCCCTTTAATTTTTAACTATTTTTATTTTTAGTATTTGCTGCAATATCCGCCACAGTAATACATAACCAGTGAATATTTTAGGTGTCTAGCTATTACGGTTCAAGAGATAGAACCCTGTGACTGACGGACAGACAGGCAGACAGACGGACAGACAGCGGAGTCTCAGTAATAGGGTCCCGTTTGCACCCACTTGGGTACGGAACCCTAAAAAATAGGTGCCTACATGTTCAACGTAAAAAGTAGTTTATCAAAACAACAAAATGCAGTGCAGTCTCCGACTATGTAAATGGAATGATGCTCCAAAGTAACGGGGGAAAGTGACAAATATGAAACATCGCGTGACGGCATGCAACCCCGCGTTGCATAATACTACGATTGTACACGAAGCCCTTAATGTTTTCATTTGCATTCGGTTGCACTCGTGGTGCATATTTGGGCGGGCTGCGTCGAGGTGGTCTCGAAAATCTGCCCCAATTCGGTTTCGTACAAAAAATTTATAAGTTTACAAAATGCTTATTTTTTATGTCATGATACTTATTTTGGAGTGATTCTATTCTACTTTGCCAGAAACCAGGTGGCCCGTGGATGTCGTTGAGGGTGACTTAGGAAACACAAGCTAAACGTCTGGCCCAGGGCTTGTTAACGATACCAAATTCACACTAAAAGTAACGTTAAATAACGTTATTTTAGTGGCAACGTTATAAGGGGTATCGATAAAACAGTTTATAACGTTATCAATTAACGATACTTTTTTTCAATACTTCTGTAAATAGCTCTAGTAGCCTACTAGACAAACTCTCATCAATTTATTGTGTCAAATATCGAAAAGACATACAGTGTTAACAATACCTTTTACCGTTAATATAATTGGTAAACGGTAAATAGTGGGAAAAATACCGTTATGCAGCATAACGTTATCTTTGCTGATAACGTTATGCTGTTTGACAGAATTAACGTTACCAGATTTTTTACGGTATTCCAAGCCCTGGTCTGGCCAGCGTGGAGTATAGGCCAAATACTCTGGCTGCTCTATCCATGTATGGCTCTGGCAGTACAGAGGGTCGTACTCCTGCAGTGGAAGTAAAAAAGACCTGATGATGATACTGATTATATTAACTTAAAAACATTGACAAAAAAAAAAACTCACTCCAAAAATTGGGCACTTTATGTTTGTAAGTATAAACTATTCAAGGAGAAACATAATTAATGTTCCCTGGAGTGCAACTACCTTAGATGTTGAAGATAGCATTGTTTTAAAGAAACATAACTTCGTCTTTGAAATACGAAGTACCTACTGCATACTTAATGTATTTTTATGATGCCAAGAAATAAAGTGGACTAAAAGAATTTATAAATCTTTCGAATATTTTTTTACAACATTGCGTCTTGAGAAAACCTTGGTATCTATCAATCAATACTTAACTTTTATCAATTTTTTTTTGGTAATTCTTCCATGTTTAAAAAAAAGTTGTACATCTTTATGTTGTAAGGTAAGGCATGCCGCCACATTTTACAACAAATTAAACCGGTCCAGTGCCATTTAAACTCGCGTGGGTACCATACCGCAGATTAATAAATATTTACTACGTAAACCATACACCAGACCGCCATCAAATAGGTCTTCCCCTAGTGTTGGGCAGTGGCGATACTAGTACTGGCAGAGAGCCGATGGAAAATTATTTCGGAAAGGTCTTTGCTGGATTTTTACCACGGTGTGGAAGGCAAATGGAGAAACCACCACACTACTCTTCTCCAAAAAATGGAGTATGGAAATGTCATTTAATAGAAGTAACGTTCTTGACAACGGGCTTCCACGAGGAAAAATGCCGTGGTGGTCTGAGTCCGGCAGGGGTAGGAACAAGGCTACTCAGGTCGTCATCCTGCGAAATCCTTGTAGAATAGGGACATGGAATGTAAGGACGATGTTAGTACCGGGAAAATTGGAGGAATTAAAGATGGAAATGGAAAGATCAAATATTGATATATTAGGACTAAGTGAGGTAAAATGGGGAGGAAGTGGAGATTTTTGGAGCGACGATCATAGAATTATTTATACAGGAGAAGAACAGGGCTCAAATGGTACAGGGTTTATCTTAAACAAAAAATGGGGTAACGAAGTGGAAAATACTATTCATCTAAATGACAGAATAACAGCCATCAAAATAAAATCACACCCTACAAATTTATTTATTGTCCAAGTTTACATGCCTACAGGAACTTATAAAGATGAAATAGTCGAGGATGTATATAATAATATAGACACTATATTAGATTCAGTAGATGATAAAGACAACTTAATAGTAATGGGAGACTTCAACGCCGTTGTTGGAAAAGGTGCAGAAGATAAAGTTGTAGGAGAGTTTGGACTAGGTAAAAGAAACAAAAGAGGGACACGGTTGGTACAATTCTGCAAAGAATATGATTTAATTATTTCAAATACAATGTATAAGCTCCCAAAAAGAAGACAATATACTTGGAAAATGCCAGGAGATATTGGAAGATATCAGATTGATTATATTCTTGTCAGAAATAAATACAAAAGAAACATTAAATCTTGCAAAACCTTACCTGGAGCCGATATAAATTCTGACCATAATCTATTAATAAGTACACAAAACTTCCAAATAGTTCAAACAAAAAGAAAAATGAAACCTAAGAAAGTAGATCTCACTAGAATTAAGGATCATACATTAAGAGTGCAATATAGCAATAAGTTAGGAGACAAATATAAAGATTATAAAAATTATATAACAGATATAGATAAATTAGAAATTAGTGAAATATGGAAAACTGTTAAGGATATTATCTTAGAAAGCGCATCAGAATCATTGAAAAAGGAGAAACTTGTACCACGAAAGAAATGGCTCACACCAGAAATAATAGATCTCATGACACAAAGAAGGAAGTTGAAAAACAAAAAAGATAGTAACAGTATTAAAAAATATAAGAAACTGACAAACCAAATAACCACAAAATGTAGAAAATGTAAAAGTAAAGAATTAATGGAATGTTGCAACAAGATTTATTAAAAAAAGGGAAAATGGGCAAAGCTTACCAAATGATAAAACAGTTAGATAAAAAACATATAACTTAGAGCACTAGTATATTAGATGAACAGGGAAACTTGCATGTTAATAATAAGGATGTAGTCCAAAGATGGAAAAACTATATAGAGAAATAATATGAAGGACAGGGTATGGTAGAACAAAACCTAGAAAGCTATGATAAGGTAGAAGAAGATAACAAAGGACCAGATATATTGAGAGAAGAATTTGAAAAAGCTCTAAATAGCACACAAAACGGTAAAGCTGCTGGACATGACCACATACATATAGAATTACTAAAATATGCAGTATGCGACCCTTTAATTGAGGAAATATATCAGTTAATTAGAATTATGTACAATACTGGAAAAATACCTAACGATTTCAAGATAAGCAGGATAGTTGCAATACCAAAGAAACTAAACACCGTGAAATGTGAAGAATATAGGACCCTCAGCCTTATATCTCACGCATCTAAAATACTAATCAAAATCATGCAGAATCGTATAAGTCCGCTCTCGGAAAAATACATAAGTAAAGATCAGTATGGATTTAGACCCAATAGAGGAACTAGAGAAGCAGTTCTAGCTTTAAAAATAATTATTGATAGGTGTTTAGATCTAGGAATAAATACTCATATAGCATATATAGATTTAGAAAAAGCTTTTGATAAAATTAATTGGAAGATAATGATGGAGGTTTTAAAGGAAGCCGGATTAGATTACAAGGATAGGAGAATTATTTACGAGTTGTATAAGGAACAAGAAGCCGTCATAGAAATAGGAGAAGAGCAACAGCACGCTAAGATTAGACAAGGAGTAAGGCAAGGGTGCGCACTTTCACCACTTATTTTTAATATGTATATAGAAAAAGTAATAAGGAACATACAGAATTCAGATATAGGTGGTATAAAAGTCAACGGAGAAAAAATATTTTTTATTCGTTTTGCAGACGACACAGCAGCCCTAGGTGACACAAAACAAGACATAGAACAACTACTTCAAATAATGGATAAAACATTTCAAGAATTCGGCTTAAAAATAAATAAATCAAAAACCAAAACTATGATTACATATAAAACATCACCAATAAGAGATTCAGTGCAACTTAACGGAACAACAATAGAACAAGTAGAAAAATTTAAGTACTTAGGAAGCATATTGACAGAAGACTCTAGATGTACTGCAGATATTAAAACCAGAATTGCCATGGCCAAAGGAGCATACAATAGTAAAAAGAAACTTTTCACAGCAAATATATCCAGAAAAATACGCAAACGCCTTATAAAAACGTATATCTGTAGCATAGCACTTTATGGATGCGAAACGTGGATACTGAATAAAAAAGATAGTGACAGGCTGGCAGCTTTCGAGATGTGGTGCTGGAGGAGAATGGAAAAGATCAGTTGGATGGAAAGGAAAACCAATGAGGAAGTATTAGAAATAGTAGGAGAGAAAAGAAGACTGCTGGGCGAAATAGAAAATAGGAGAGGGAAAATGATTGGTCACTTAATACGACATGACTCCTTATTTAAAAACATACTAGTAGGAAAGATAAAAGGTAGAAGAGGTCCAGGACGACCAAGAAAGAGCTATGTAGACCAACTGAAAGAAAAAGCAGGGGTCATGTCGTATCAAGCACTAAAAAGTAAGGCAGAGAACCGAGAAGTTTGGCGCATACTCCACCGACAAGAGCCGCTAAGCTCTTAAATAAGAAGAAGAAGAAACCATACACGTACCGTACCGTAAAGAACTATTTTCTGTATATTTTTTTCAAAATTCCAGGGCCTGTTGCTAGAGTTATGGGAGTGGTGTCTAATAACTGTTCTATTTTCTTGAATAATTTCAAAAATATTTAGATTAAAAATATATAAAACAAAAAAAAATGAGATTCTTACAACAAGCCCTTTCATTTGATATGTCACATGATATAGTTTACAACAAAACTTTTTTTAATATCTAATTTATCTCCTCACAAGTAGAAAATGAATTTAAAATATGGGAGTACATTGGGTCACTTATTCGATATATGTTCCTTGAGAAAAGTTGTTCAGTATCATGGACTGAATTCACCCTTAAAATAGTTTCAGTATATTTTGTGAGACGTTATATAAAAATAAGTCGTTAATTACGTCTGTTAGCCTCGTTAAGCTGATCAAAGGCAGCTGGCGTCATGTCACACACCAACAGGGAACTGACATTTGGACATTTCGAAAATATCCACGATTTTCAGTGACGTCCGTTGCAGTGACTAATTTAAAACAGATATTTGTACAAATAAATTCAATTAAATGTTATTGACATGAAAAGGCGTTACTGAATTTATATTTCCTGTACCTTAATCCACTTCTTAAAATTACATATGGATTGGGTTTTTTTTTAATAGCCATTTATGTCCCATAGTTGGGCAAAAGCCTCCCCTTTTCGTTGACGTGAACCAAACGTGACCCGCCCAGTTCGACTTCAATTATAATAATAGCGGACTTCTTTCCGACGTCAACCACTTGTGTAATGGAGCTTGTGTAATAAACCACTATACCTAGGATTGGGATATAACTTGATAAAAAATTGATCATGTCCTAGGACATACAGGAATATAGATAGATATAAAAATCATTCCGAAATTAGGCCGGGGACTTAATCTTCAATATTTTTAATATTTTCCACTGACATTGAATATATTATATAGAACTGCTATCTCAAACAATGGCCGCTGTTTTATTTTTGAATATATGGCGGCGTTTTATCATATGTACGTATTTAATTTTCAAACAATGAAATCTTGTTACTAACCGATCTAAAGTTATTTCTTTACACTTTGCCGTGTTCCTTGAATTATTCAGCACCAAGGAATTTTATAGGCATGATGAGTAAAAAATTGTTTTTGGTCCATCGGTTAGATTATTAAAAAATATTGTACACATATTTTTTCTTTTCTCTGAGAAACAATAAATGACGAAGATACAGCGCATTTAAATTTCGCATGACGTCACGGATTCGTACGATTTTTACACAGCATTGACGTCACAAGCCCCTACTCTGGAACTTAGATACTCTGTATCTTTGTGAATTTTTACCATTTTTGATAAACTGAAAAATATGAGTACATTATTTTTGAATAATCTAACAAACGGACTAATAAGAATAATACTTTTCTGACACACTCATCATCCCTTTACCATGTTTTCGTATGGTTTTTGCTTATAAACTGTCGGAAATACTAGGCGTATAAGATCTAGCAAGCGTCTTACTGTAGTTTATGGAGATAGCTACAATTGAACGGGACAAAACAGTGATATGTGGTGTCTCCTCTAGTTATAATAGCTCTTTGATATCTTCAATATTTCTACGTATTTTAATATGTATTTTTACATATATATACATAAGTCTAAATGTTCAGTATTTTTACTCGTACTTATTTTAATATGTATTTTTACTTTAATAAAACTAATATTTGTTTGTACTTTTTCAGTACTGATCATTAATGGATGGTGAGTTTGTTTTACAACTATACATATTATGGTATTTAAATACATACATGCATACTATCCCGTCTTTATCCCTAATAGGGCAGACAGAGCGTTTTGAGTCATGTATACTATTACGTATTTAAATACATAAGGACAAGTCACACAGATTTAGCTAGGTCCAAAGTAAGTTTAAACTTGGGTTATGGGATATAAACTAAACGATACCATATTTTATATTAAATACATATAAGTAAATACGTAAACACCCAGTATATCTACATATCTACAACGGGACACACAGAGTATTTTGGGTCTTGCGGATCTAAGCAGGCAGATTCCAGGGCCGTAAGACCAACAGGAAGAGTGATGGCGAGGGGGCGAGAAAGTGGAACAAGAAATTAGATTAGTGATGGGTAGCTAGCCTAGTAAGGGGTTCCATTAGGGTTCCGTGCCCAAATGATGCAAACGGGACCCTATTACTGAGACTCCGCTGTCTGTCCGTCTGTCACAGGGCTCTATCTCTTGAACCGTAATAGCTAGACACTTAAAATTATCACCGATTACGTACTACAGTTGCCGCTATAACAACAAATACAAAAAATAAAAAAGTTGAATTAGAGGGGGTCGTCATACAAGAAACGTGCTTTTTTCAGCGTTTTTAACTCATCTTTATAATGGCATTAAATAGATACTTAAAATTATCACCGATTATGTATTACCACAGCCGCTATAACAACAAATACTAAAAATAAGATAATGTTAAAAATTAAAGAGGGTCGTCATACAAGAAACGTGTATTTTTCAGCGTTTTTAACTCGATCTTTATAATGGCATTAACTAGATACCCACTTGAATTTTTTACCAATTATGTATTAGGTACTATGATTACTATAACAACAAATACTAAAAATAAGGTAAAGCCTGTGGATAAAGTTAAAAATAAAGGCGGGCGTCATACAAGAAACGTATTTCTTCAGCGTTTTAAAACATTATACGTAGGTACGGAACCCTTCTTGTACGAGTCTAACTCGCACTTGCCCGTTTATTTTTGAATTCATGGCAGCGTGAATTTAATCATACGTAGGTATTTAATGTTCAAACAATGAAATCTGGTTACTTACCGATGGAAAGTTATTTCTTTACACTTTGCCGTATTCCTTGAATTATTCTTACTGTATTGTAACACACACCAAGTCATTTTTATTATATTTACCATGTTTTTGTATGGTTTTCGCTTATTAAGGTGAAGATATAGGCAAATGGCCTTGAAGTGTGAAATAAATTGTTAACTCGCAAATATGGTGATAATTTCCATATTGCTCTTCGTCATGCACTAGATAGCCCTTTAAATTATTTTATGAACTGCCGTTGAAACTATTATTGGTGATCCGTCTAGCTTTAAAACTTGCCGTGGCCACTTTTGGCGGAGGCAAGTTTTAAAGCTAGACGGACTAATGTAAATACTTTCAACGGTGGTTCATAAAATAATTTAAAGGGCTATCTAGTGCATGACGAAGAGCAATATGGAAATTATCTCCTTATTTACGAGTTAACAATTTATTTCAAATGAGGGCACCACTTCAAGGCCCTTTGCCTATACCTTCACCGTACTTGACGTATAAGAGCTATCAAGCGACTAAGTGAAGTTTATGGAGATAGCTACAATTAAACGGGACAAAACAGTGATATGTGCTGTCTCCTCTAGTTTTACATATTATAATAGTTTTTTGGAAAGTACCTACAAATATTCTAAAGAGAACTTGAATTGTTGCCTCTTGGCATGTCTACAACCTAATAAGGTAAATGCCCAAAAATAAACATAATCCATTTCGCAAATTATTTTTGCTAAATTATATTTTCGTGAAATACTTAATCATAAGAAGCTTTAACAAGAATTACTTTCCAAAGCATCTAATCTCGTCTGGATCACTTTTTCTGATAAATTCTAGTTAATAGGAAACTTAATGAAAGTATTTTTATTTGTTTTTCTTTCGAGAAATATTTTGTGCCGTCTATATTTTGTTATACATTGTGTTAATTAAAGAACGCAAATCCTCTTAGATGGAATCTCAGCCTATGAAACTGAACAACTTTTGTTCAACTTTCACGAAATAAAAAAAAAACGGATTTTCATACAAATTGACTCGATCAGCTGATCAGTTTGTATGAATATTCAAATATTTTTTTTGTTACGTGAAAGTTGTTGAACAAAAGTTGTTCAGTTTCAGACCGTGTTCACACGAGCGCGATTTTTTTCGGCGCGATACAGCGCGCACGTCCCGTAAGGATCGCTCCCATCTTTAGAAACATTGGAATTAAATGCTTATCTATTGTAATATAAAGTTTAAAATATCTCGCTCGCTCAGTGTTCGCGTAGTAACAGCGTCGCGCACGCGTTGCGATCGCAGAGCGCACGAGCAGAGCCCGCGTCGCCTCCACACACCCCGAGATATTTTATACCTTTTATACAAACTAACATAAAGACATATTACGATTCAAAGAATTCAAATATTTATTTAGTAACTTTTGCAGGCAATTTTACACGTCAATTACTTTAGTAAACATTACGTGTAAAATTTATATGTAAATTATTAATTATTTTAATATCTTTGCTACCGATAACCGACCACTGCTGAGAAGAAACGCGGAAAAAACTTATTTCAGTATTGGTCACCTATGCGCCAGAAGGCTGTCTGTTTAAATTATTTGATATAAAAAGCAATTTGAATGGACTCTACATGGGTATATTATGTTTATATCAAATGTAGAGTTGACCGTATAGTTCCCGGCAGAGTATAATAGGACCACTCCAAGTCTTCTCATGGATGTCGTAGAAGGCGACTTAGGAAACACAAGCTAAACAAAGCTTATAAACATCAGCAAGACCTCTCCAACCCGTCTGGCTAGCGTGGAGAGTGTAGACCAAATCCTCTGGCTGCTCTTTCCAAGCATGGCTCTGATAGTACAGAGAGAGTCGTGCTCCTGAAGTGGAGACTAAAAAAGACCTGGTGATGATGATGATGAAATGTAGAAGTATGGGTACTTATATCAAATTGTAGAGTCGTCTAATAAATCTATGACTTTATTTTTCAGACTAATTTTCATTCGTTACATATATCATTTTCATGTAGAGTAAAAACTAACTATAGTGGTTTAGATGATCATCATTGGGGCCAGTGGTCAGCCTTTCAGACTACTTAATTTACGTGAATTCACTGTTTAAGAATACTCATAAAGTAAAAATTGTTTTGATATTTTACCAGAAAACGTGCTTAGAGCCAGGCCTGTGTCACTCACTGTTTAGGTATCGAAAATGTACCTACATATTGCCATATTACTATGCGCGCAGGCGGCCCCTCCGTGTGGTAAATTCAGTTATACGAATCGTTTGTCCCGAGTAATAAGAATGAAATTGGCTTGCAATGGATGTCTAGGTATCTATACGAAAAGGTGCTGAGTTCTGACGTGAACTAAATTAAACCATATCGCTAGCAACACTGAGTAGATATTTCTTTGAATTTCATTGCTGAGTGAGACTTCTGTACGTTAGTATTATTTATTCTGTGTCAGAGCCGAAACACTTATACATTTTCGATAACGATTACTTCAATTTGTTCATTATTGATGAATTTAGGTCGAGAACATCGACGTTTATACATTTCGAACTTTGCCTGTCGCATTTATTGATGCAGCATTTGAAAGCTAAATTATGGTCTATTGATGGAGTATTTGAAATTAAATTATGTCATCATTTATCATCCGAGCGTATTCCCGCGTAAAGTGCACAGAGCGACTGCCATCTGACCTCCGCAACCTAAAGGACCCGAACCAGAACCAATCCTAGGATAGGTTTAAACAAACGCTAGATGGCATTCGGTACCCACAGCTTTTCGCGCCTTCCGAAACACGGATATTTTTTCTATAAAAAAGCGGCCAAGTGCGAGTCGGACTCGCCCATGAAGGGTTCCGTAGCAGCAAGTAACATAATATAAAAGTTCTATTGCGGTTTACGATTGACGACGTATTAAAAAAACTACTTACTAGATCTCGTTCAAACCAATTTTCGGAGAAAGTTTGCATGGTAATGTCCATCATATATTTTTTTTAGTTTTATCATTTTCTTATTTTAGAAGTTACAAAGGGGGACACACACACACACACATTTTACCACTTTGGCAGTGTCTCTCGCGCAAACTATTCAGTTTAGAATAAAATTATATTAGATACCTCAATATCATTTTTAAAGACCTATCCATAGATATCCCACACGTAAGGGTTTAATGAAAAAAAATTTTTGAGCTTTAGTTCTAAGTATGGAGAACCCCCGAAATTTATTCTTTTTTTTTATTTTTGTGTGAAAATCTTAATGCGGTTCATAGAATACATCTACTTACCAAGTTTAAACAGTATAATTCTTATAGTTTCGGAAAAAAGTGGCTGTGACATACGGACGGACAGACAGACAGACATGACGAATCCATAAGGGTTCCGTTTTTTGCCATTTGGCTACGGAACCCTAAACAGCGCTTTCCGCCAACATCTCAACTTTATGTAAATATGCATCCGAATATCCGATCTGAACATAATAAAGTTTATTACTTGTTTTACCTAATAAGGACAAGTAAGAGTTGGTAACCTGCGCTTTCCACAGCCTCTCCCAGTCAGAGGTCAATGTTACAACTTACACATCATTGCTAAGTAAAACCAATCATCGAAACCGCACCGTTTCTCCCTTCGGTTGGGGCTCTTTCTTATTAAGTAGGTACGTATGTTATGTAGAGTGGGCCACACATCAAACTCTACATGATATACAAGTTGATATTGCACCCCCAAAACTATATTGAAATCTTGCAATCAGAATCATTCATAAAAACAAGACCGTAAGAAAAAAATTATTTTGTAAAAAAACTCCGAAATTTTTAATAATACCAGGCCTGTGTCACTCCCCGTTTAGGTATCGAAAATGTACCTACATTATTACTATGCGCGCTGCAATCGTATGTCCAAAGTAATGAGAATGAAATTGGCCTGCAATGGATGTCTTGGTATGTAAACGAAAAGTTGCTGAGTTCTGACGTGATCTAAATTAAACCATATCGCTAACCACATTGAGTAGATCTTTGAATTTCTTTGTTGAGTGAGACTTCTGTACGTGAGTATTAGTCTCTATTCTGTGATAATTTGTCCTCCCCGCTCGCCGGCCGCCGCCCGCGACGAGCCCGGTAGCGGGTAGTGACATTAAAATGGGAGATTTTTGGAATGCATTTGTCGGCTGATATCTTTGGTTTTATGAAACAAGATACAATATAATGACAGAATTCGGTTAGAAAGAGAGAGAGAACTTCCTTGAATGTAGCTACGAGGCTTAAAATCAACTTTTATATATTATATAATACGTAGAACATATTAATAAACCTTCATTGTACTGAAAAAATAAGCGTTGTTTTGTTTAGAAGCACAATAGCGACGCCACAATGGAGGCAGGAAAGTTACAATTTTATGCACATTTTATAAATTTCTTCGTAACAGTGTAGTGCTGCAACTGGGTGCAGCTATCGCGTACATCACTAATGTGAATAGGGTATTAAAGAGTTCGCCTGCTTTTTGATCAGTTCACATTGGGCCAGTTGGATGGTCGAAGGAGCGTAAAAGTAAGTCGACTCTTTTGGCCTTACCGACTGTTGTCTTAAGGCCATGCAAAAAAATTCCGGGGTCCAGTGCTGCCCCCATTTGAAATAAATCATTTCAAAGGAAACGGAGATATCATTTAAAATTTTGCTTTTGTGAAGCTTTTCTACGCATTTTTGCCGAAAACGGCCACTTTTGGCAAAAATGCGTAGAAAAGCTTAACGTTCTCACATTAAACTGTAAACATTAGTTCATAAAATAGTTTAAAGGGTTATCTAAGGCTTCACAAAGACAAAATTTTAAATGATATCCCCGTTTCCTATCAACGATTTATTTCAAATGGGGGCTGCACTGGAGCCCGGAAAATTCATGTATGGCCTTAAATTCAAATGCTGTTTTTATAAACACTGCTCGTTTTGCAATGATTAATGAATTGTAACAAAATAGGTTATGCCAGATATAATATTATTACTAACGTAACAGATACCCAACGTCATATATTATGGAAGGCACGCATAATAGCAGAAATTTGGTACAAATTATGAGTACCAGCTGCTTATAGAGGTAGCAGCACATAAATTACAATCAAACCTACGAAAGGTAGGTAATTTAATATAGGTTCAAATACTTGCACCACTTTTCGATTGATCGGATCAAACATGTTCCTATAATTTTCTATATATGTATGTGTACCTTACTACATACGCATTTCACATTACATCTTCAGTATGGTCTCAAACACTATCAAGCGGTTTAAACACTTTAATCTATACTTATATACCTAATAGTTAAAAACTGTTCAAAACCCATTATTCTTATACCGGTAAAGTCCCTGGTTTACGGTGAAATGCCTCATCATAACCATTTTCTGTAGTATACGATATACAAAAATGTAAAGAAAATCAAACTAGTTCTTTGTATTTTCTAAGATCTAATGTTTTAGTTTTTGCAATGAGCAACAAGACCTTTATCAAAATCGATCTCGAAATAAAACTAAAAGCATTACCATTCATGCATGATGTAAACGTAAACTATATACCTATATATTAGTCACGTTACTTTATCCACTCGACATTCCACTTGCCTATTCAACTGGATCAATGTGAACTCTACCGAGTGCAATGTCCGTTACTGACACTAATACATCACAAGAAAATCCGACAGATTTTTATCCGATTTTAAACTCTATTTCCACGTAATAAGGTCACTTCAAAACTTTGCGTGTAAGATTTCCCACAGTTTTATAACATTTTCTATACATTCTAAGCAATTGAACTTTCAAGAATTAAGTAATTTTAGCCTTTTAAGGCTTTCCTCAGACATGAGTCTATCTCTGTTTTTCCTTTCATCTGTCTCTTTTACTCAATATAGTTACATTTGGATTTATGTGGTGAATTTAGGGGAGAATGGTTCCCAGTGTAGTTAAAAATTGAACTAAACGACGTCGTATGTATCAGTTAAAAGGGAAAAGAGATAAATCTGTTCGCAGTAATGTTCTTTGTTAGAAATAGTTAGTACGCTTGGCTTCACCTCACTCCTGTTAGTACAGGCAACGACTAAAGTCAATACATCGTTGAAATTCTTTATTTAAATCAAAACAAAATTATAACATACATTTTCACAAATAAAAAATTTCTTCTAACGCACCACATCGAGGCAACGTATCCAATATGCTAGCAGCATTTTCTCACTGTATAGCGAGTGAGTTAGTTAGTTAAGATCTTTATTGCACCAAAACATAATGATACAGAGTAATAGATTAAAGAAAGCAGATGTCAAAAGGCGGCCTTATCGCAGCTGCAACCTCTTCCAGGCAACCGAGGTACTTGGAGATGTTTAACGAAAACAGGTGAGGTGCGAAGTTATATGCAAGAAGAAAAAAGTGTAATTAATAAAGATACATACAATACATACATACCTATATCAATATGTACACAAAAAAGAAAATCCGAACAAGGTAAGTGTGGAAATAAAGAAAGTCATATTATAATAAGGATAGAAAGTGCGACTTCACTTGAGATTTAAAGCTGGCTAGCGTTTCAGCACGCCGGTTGGATGGTGGTAGTGCATTCCAGAGTCGAACTGCCTTGACCGTGAATGATTTTGCATAAAATTCAGTGCATTTTTAAAAGTAGATTTTCAGCACTACGTAAGTTTAGCGAGAATTATTCTCTAAACGTTAAAATTCTATACATATACGTACAAACACTATCACGTCTTTATTCCTAACGGCGCAGACAGAGAATTTTGGGTCTTGCGGCTCTAAGCAGACAGAGCCCAGGGCCGCAAGATCCTAAGGCCACTTTTAGCGTAATAGTGGGCGAGAAGGTAGGAAAAGCAATCAAAATAAGGCTGAAAAAATATATTTACAGTAATATATTGTAAGTATATTTATATAAGTATGTATAATAAGTTCGTTTTAAAAACCAATGTCAGATGCACTGTCATTTTAGCTTTTTTAACATACGAGTATTTCGTTTGTTAATAATAGGATTTCGTTTTATTTATTTAACCAAAAAAACGCCATTGCACTTGCAATGGCGGAATTAAACTTTTAAATTTCTCAACCAGATGGTGATTTGTAGAATGACAGGGGTAGTTCTCTTGCAGTTTATATTTAGAACTTTGGTTGATTTTTATTTTTATTTTAATCTTTAATTTTTCTATTTAAAATCTTTTAACCCCCGACGAAAAAGAAGGTGTTATAAGTTTGACGTATCTGTGGCATCGGATCTTCTAAACGAATAGACCTATTGCGATACGGTTTTTTTTATTCGTAAGCTTTGTCTGTCGAGATGTTTCTTAGCTATGTTTGATGAAAATCGTATTAGCCGATCAAAAGTTATTGGGGTGAACACTTGAAAGTCGGGATTTATTAAATTTATCTGGCAATAATTGTAAATTTATTTAATTACACTTTTTGTGGGTGACTGTACATACGTGTTAATTAACAAAGAAATTAGCGCGGCCATGTTGGTAAACCTCGTATCAAATTGCCCTTAAGGCTGTTAAATAGTTTACTTTATATAATCTATTATCAGCTTGGTTAGGAGGTTCAAAGGATTCGAAGGATTATTTGGAGAGATAAAAAGAAAATAAAAAATTAATTATAATGGTTTCTGCTTTTTCTTCTCCACTTGGCACCGTTTTCGGCAGGCTAGGGTTTACCCAAGCTGTTTATTAGGTTTACCTAATATACTATATCGTGAACTGAAGCCCTACATCTATACTAATATTATAAAGCGGAAGAGTTTGTTTGTTTGTTTGTTTGTTTGTTTAAACGCGCTAATCTCAGGAACTAATGGTCCGATTTGAAAAATTATTTTTTTGTTGGATAGTCCATTTATAGAGGAAGGCTTTAGGCTATACCTATAACATTCCGACAACCACGCGAACGAAGTCGCGGGCACAGCTAGTGATGTAATAAAAAGGCGAAACTATCTGTAAAGAGCATGCTCAATTAGTGATATAAAACTACTTAAAAAATTACGCGTATCATTAAGGTGAATATAGAAGCAAATGGCCTTGAAGTGTGAAATAAATTGTTAACTCGTAAATATGGTGATCATTTCCATATTGCTCTTCGTAATGCACTAGACAGCCCTTTAAATTATTTTATGAACTGCCGTTGAAACTATTATTGGTGATCCGTCTAGCTTTAAAACTTGTCGTGGCCACTTTTGGCAGAGGCAAGTTTAAAGCTAGACAGACTAATGTAAATACTTTCAACGGTGGTTCATAAAATAATTTAAAGGGCTATCTAGTGCATGACGAAAAGCAATTTGCAAATTATTACCATATTTACGAGTTAACAATTTATTTCAAATGAGGGCGCCACTTCAAGGCCATTTGCTTATATATTCACCTTAAGTATATTTAATAAAATCGTATTTTGAAGTTTCACCAACGCCTGTAAGTCGTCGTAAGTAGTACTCACCTAATCGCATCATCCCAGTTTCAAAACACTTTTATTAACTAAATCACATTCTACGTCTTCGAAATAAAATAAAAATATAATGTACGAGACAAAGTGTCACAAAAAAAAACAAAAAATAATACCGCTGCGCGCCCTGTAGTTTCCCATATCAAAAAAGATATTTATTTTCATCAACTCGCGCCAAGTCCGTTGTCAAAAGATAAAAGCATTAAAACAAATGTTCCATTTTTGTTTTGCCATTTTTGGGTCAATGTTTTTCATGTTTTGCTGCTGCTTTACGTGATTTAGTAACTTTTTTCATTGAATTTGGAAAAACTGTAAAAACGCTAAAAACCGGAAGTAAATAAGCATGTTAAATGTTAGTACATTTAGGACAAAATAAGAACAAATAGAAAAAAAAATATAGCGTCTTACAAAATGAACTAAAACTATTTTAAGGCTGTATTCAATCCAAGACACTGAACAACTTTTCCCAAGCTACATAATATTATGTATAACGAAATATTAAAATACATTTTTTTTTTCATTCCATAGAAACTCGGATCAGCTAATCGGTCAACTTGTATGGGAGACCTAAAATATTTTTCATATTTCGATATAAGAACCTATGTTCCTTGGGGAAAGTTGTTCAGTATCATGGACTGAATTCACCCTTAAAATAGTTTCAGAACATTTGCTTAGACCCTATACAGGCTGACTTTTTATCCACCTGCTAAATTTTTGGAGCAAGTTCAGTCCATGATACTGAACTACTTACTATAAAAAAGTTATTAAAAATCGATTAAAAATTTTTTGTCCCCCTATACAAAATCCGTCTGTCTGAGCGCTGATTTGTACGGCAGGACAAAAATTTTTTACCGATTTTTAATAACTTTTTTTATAGAAAGTTGTTCGGTATCATGGCCTGAACTTGCTCCAAAAATTTAGCAGGTGGATAAAAAGTCAGCTTATATACATCGTGTTAATGAAAGAACGCAAAACCTCTCAGATGGTACCTCAGCCCATATAACTGAACAACTTTTGTTCAACAACTTTCACGAAATCCAAAAAAAAAATTTCTGATTTTTATACAAATTGACTCGATCAGTTAATCAGTTTGTATAAAAATTCAAATATTTTTATTGTTAGTTTCGTGAAAGTTGTTGAACAAAAGTTGTTCAGTTACATGGGCTGAGGTACCATCTGAGAGGATTTGCGTTCTTTCATTAACACGATGTACCTATATGGAAACTTTTTTTCAGCTGTTAGGGAAAAGACAGTAGTAACAGTAAAAACACTACGATAGATAAATAAGTATGTCTATACTAGTACGTACATACACAATTTAGCTATTCTGCTATTCCTAGATGAATTTTGGGTGCACGGGAGCATAATAAGCCAAGTTCAGACATATTTGGGAAAACTTTTCTTTCAATTGTTTTAAAGTAACTTTGTTGCAAATAAAAAAAAATGCTCAAAAATACTTTTTTTCTTTCGTAAATGAGTTTTAAAAGTATTTTAAATTAAATGTCACGCTAGTCGATTTGTCACGACTTGTGTCTAATTTTAGAATGTTTCATTGTAATTTACTGCTGCCTATAAAAACTGTTTAATTAAGTAAAGTGGGACGAAAAGTATTGAACAGAGAAAATGCAATAGGTCTACTTACGAGCTCGTAGCTAAAGTAGCGTTTGTCTTCGTTAAAACGTTCTTAGAAATCTTGTACAATTTGTAGCTTCTTTTAAACGTTTTATTAGCCAGGATTAAAGATGTCACTTCTGAAAAGCATCCGTAACCAAAAAGCATCCTTTGAAAAACAAATAAGGCTAGGTATAAAATTCCCAGAAGCATTGGTAGGTGTATTGGGAATGAAACTCCCAGTAGTCCCCTGGTAATTCTCATCATCATCATCATAATTTAAGAGCGGCGCTCTTGTTGGTGGAATTTCTTCCTTTTTTTTTTATTTTCTGCCAATCTCTTGTTTGACATCTTGATACGACACTACTAACATCTTTTTCTTGACTCGCTTCATACAACTGTGCCTGGGCTTTCTTCTTCCCCTTCTTCCTTCTATTTTGTATTCTAAGTATTATAATTCGCATAAAATTTTCATGCCGTATCATGTGCCCCAATATGTACTAGTTATTTGGACAAAAATTCTCAGTAGTCTTACTGACAGGACTAACTTGGTAGGTCTACTGAGAAAGCTTAATATAGAATTGGTCCCTGCCGTATCCTAAAAAAACTATTGAATCAGTTGTACAACTTTGTAATGAACTAACGCAAAACCTCTCAGAATGTACCTCAGCCCATGAAACTGAACAACTTTTGTTCTACAACATTCACGAAACCCAAAAAAAAAATTGAAATTTTTATAAAAATTATCAGCTGATCGAGTCAATTTGTATGAAAATCCGATTTATTTTTTTTTGGTTTCGTGAATGTTGTAGAACAAAAGTTGTTCAGTTTCATGGGCTGAGGTACATTCTGAGAGGTTTTGCGTTAGCTCATTAACACGTTGTATAACTGATTCAACATGCCAAAAGCTTCACGTCCTCACTTTAAACTGTAAACAAAAGTTCATAAAATTCAAGGGTGAATTCAGTCCATGATGATCATCCATGATGAGAAAAACAACTTTCCCCAATCGAAATTTTCGACTTTCCATACAACTCTGATTGGTCAAATTGAATGAGAGTCCAATAATTATTAATCCTATTTCGATATATGTTACTTGGGGAAAGTTATTCAATATCACTGACTGAATCCACCCTAAAATAGATTCAGTATATTTTTTTATACCCTGTGTAGGTAAACCTTAGGGCACTGATTAGCAAAGATGTAAGATAGGTACTTACTTTAAAAGAAGGTCAATACAAACAAACAGCCAGGGTAAATTGGAAAATGGCCTTTTTTAAATTTTCTTGGGTTTTTGGTGTTTACTTACTACCTATTACCTATATAAGTATTTATTATAAAAAATAGTATCGTTGAGTAAGTGTCCTATAACTCAAGTTGAAACTTACTTTGTGGCTAGATCAATCAGTTTACACTAACTTTGAGTCTGAAATAACAGCAAACAAAATCGACTCATCAATGTAAAAATACTTAAATGCAATTGGTTTTTATTGGTGGAGTTTTTGTCAGTCATACTTAAAATTATGCTACCGATAAATAAATAAATAATAAATAAATACATAAGGACAAATCACACTGATTAAGCTAGCCCCAAAGAAAGTTTTAATCTTGTGTTATGGGATACTAACTCAACGATACTATATTTTATGATAAATACATATATAGATAAACACCCAAGACCCAGGACAATTTGAAAAAGGCTAAAGGAATATGACAATTTGAAAGAGGCTAAAGGAATATTTACTGAGGTAAATATTAAGCTATTTAAATACACATCCAATTTATCTGTTATCTTATAACCGTGTATTATTCCCAAACCAAGATACAAATCCCGAGGGAGATATTATAATATTACGAGGGCATTAGGGGAAACAGCAGACCGTGACGACGACACAAGGTTATATTAAAAGGCGATGTCTACTTAAGTATGTAAATATGTGTACTTAAGTAACACACTTTCACGTTTACAAGAAGTAAACACCATGGTGAAATGAAAATAAAAACTGATTCATCGGAAGACAAAAAAGAAATCATTGCTTTTTACTTAGGTCTACGGGATTTTTATGGAGGTTCTAAGCCTACATATTGACTCTAGAGATTCTACAGCACACTCTTAACCGATGAATGTGCACTAGTTAGTCTAAATTCAGAAAAAAACAGAATATATAAAGATAAAACGTTTATTTTAGAAAGGTACACTGCATTCACAAGCTACGGACTTATATATATGTACTTACTAAACTAATTAGATGGAAATTGGAAATATCAGAAAATTCATCCCATACGAGATTGTATTGTAAAATAGAATGAAGACTAAGATTCCATCTCACTGAAACACTGCTAGTCATAATCAATCAATAAAGATATACAAACTACGTCAGTATATTATGCAAGTAATGAAGTAAAAAGTAAGAATAAAAACAATGTTAACTTTCCTTTCCACAAGATAAAATTAGAAGACCCAAATAACCGACTTACAAAATAGCCTGTTACGCAGCATTACATCATAGATGGACGAAAATTCGCGGCCGAAAAAGGGAACAGCTAAGCAACTATTTCAGGAGTCGGGAAACGTCAGGCTGGAGGCAGGGCCTGCTCGGTCGATTGCCTTGTGCACGGTGCGGCAACGCCGCGCCGCATCGGGGTGGCAACGCCGATCAGCTGTTGGAAGCTTTATAATTCAAAACAGGCGGTAAAAACGTGATGTTTCGCGCTCATTCGGTCTCCTGGGGGCTGGATGTGGGACGGAGTGCGAAATTGTGGGAATTTCGAGATGAGGCAGAATTGGAACGCTTTTCTTTGTAGAAAATCGATAAGATTCTTGAGATGTGTTCCGGACGGGGGGAGATGAACGCGTTTGTAGAGTTGACGGGTTTATGGCAGTGTTGATGTATTTTTTTTGTTTTATCCCGGTTCTGATAAAAGTGTTTATGAACTTTTTAGACGGATATATTTTAGAAGTAGGTACGTGTTTAATGCTCTGAATCTCGTCATTCTTTTTCTCGATTTCTTTTAATACCTTTTGTTTGTATAAGACATTTAAAAGGAACAATTTTTGTTATCCATTTTATATTATGCTCCTAATGATTCATGGTAACATTTCATTTCATCTCCAGTCGGCTTGACTTAAATTTAACTGTTCACATTCGGCAATAAATTCTTGACTTTCCAAAGAGCACCTAACATAAAATATTTAAATCAATCAAAACATAACCCAGAGTGATCCCGAAACCCGCATCCAACATCTACAAATCATAACCTAACGCAATCCAGCTCAGTGAAACTAAATTCCCGGGCGACGAGGCCGCGGAAGGAAGTGCAGCGGGGGAGGTCCGCGGGAGAGGAGGGCAGCTCAATAATTTGCGTGCGGGCCTGGGGGGGCCGGGGCCCGGGGTGCAGCTCGTGCGGTGCAATAGCCTGGCCCAGTCGAGTCCACAAGGTCACTGCCGCTGTTCACGCGACTCTTCCATTCATGAGCACCACAATTAACTTCCATTTTTGAATTTCGAACACTGCTCCTTGTTTATGCGATTGTTTTATTTTTCGGTGATTGGTTAGTGTTGCCAGTTTACGTTTTCTTGTTGTAAATGCAGTTCAGACCTGACGAAACTTCAGTTTTCTTAGATTCAGACATTTTAACGGCTGAAAACTTATAGAGAAGTAGTATTTTAGCAATTAAAGCTCCATATACCTACAGTTCTGATAAGAAAATGAGAAATTGGAATGAGAAATATGAGAATACGAGTACTGCGATATTATAAAAGAGATTAGGTTAGGTTAGGTTACCTACTCGCATATCAAGATTTATAGTTACAACGTTTCAAAATAAGTACCTACTTATTAAACAAATGTTATCTTTTGTTTTTTTTTTTGTTGTTTTACTTCCAGTTTTAGTACCTTTAATTTTTTTAGGATGCCTTATATTAAAGACAAGTAAAATTACCTAATTATGAACTGAATAAGAAAAAATGCTTGTAAACAACAATGTAGGAGATTAATGGTACCTAATCACGCAAAATTATCGTTAACAACAGAGATAAGTATTAAGAATCGTGATGAAACGAAATTTAATGTAATTAATGTTGCTACAAAGTTATTAAGGAATTTAATTGAATAGATTGATTTACCCAAGAATACTGCATTAACTGAGATATTAAACTTAACGGTAATTATGTACAACGGTTAAGTATGGATAGGTAGTTGAAATCTTAACAGATTTATCCGAAACAGGGTAGACAGAGCTTAAGGCTAAAAGACCCAAAGGCCAGGTTGATCGTGTAATTTTTTTAAAGATTTTATTTTGTCACGTTGTTTTAGTGTAATGAAAATTAAAATATTTATTTGCACCTAAATAATTAAAAAAACGCATTTTCGTATATAAAATAGTAGCGCAAGCGCAACCATACATGATGCACCATACATAATAATATACAATATACGAGTATATATAAACCTTAGTTAAAAAAACGACAGGTTGCACTCCGGGAGTGCCGGCAGAAGTGAAAACTTGAATATTAGCGTTGTGCATTTTTGATATTTTGGAATGGTTAGGGAATAATTTTGCACGAATTGCTTTAATTATCAGTATAAAAGTACTATCATTTATGTGGTAGAATACAATATTTATTTATTGCGCTATGGTATACAAACATGACAATTTATATTACATTAAAAAGTTTATCTCTCAGCTAAACGAAACAGCAGGCGCAGGCATATATTATCGCCGCGCCGTAGAAAGAGAGGAGGATACTTCCTCTCCTACGCCGCGCCGGCTGTCTACTCTCCATCCGTCTTACGAATTTTCGATCAGGACACGTGTCCTGACGCAAGTTTAACATTTGTTACCCATTACAAAACAAGTGCACAACGCCGCTAAAGAAGTTTTCACTTCAAAAATATTTTGTTCTATCTACAACTTGGCGCATTTACTGCTGTGCACGTTCTAAAACATCAGCATCATCAAAGATATTTTGAAAAGAAATAAATGAGATAACACTGGGATGTTTTTTAAAATCTCTACAGAGCTAGTCGTATTTTCTTTTATTAGGCATAATTTCCTTGATGAACGTTATTATTAATTACGGATTAGGAACCGACAGAGACATATACATAGGTTATACTTTGTATAGTAGTAGATCTTCGAATGTTTTTTGTAAAATAGTCTTGTATTAACTATAAATATTACAAAAGACATTCGATTTTCTGCTACTGTGTAATCTACCTCTATATCTGTCATTGTGTATATCTCTCTGTTGGATCCTCGACAGGAGTACACATACTAGCGCTTTCTCTTGTTAAGCAACCAGGGCGTGGTTACCAATTGGATTTGTCCCGCTTGGTATTAGATGGCAGTCAACAAGCTATGTCAGATGCCTTTAGGCAGCTTGAAAAAAATAACCCACATCACGAAAACTAACCACTAACCTAACCCTACGCCTTGGTTGATATTTAGTAAAATGACACTAGCACATCCATCTGTCAATGCCAACTTAAGTTTTTAGCAGGAGGGTCCCAGTCAAGGGGTTCAATTGGTGTTTGCTTTAATTTATTTTGCAAATTGATTCTAGTAGTGTAAAATTGCTCATGAACAATATGTGAAATAAAGTAGTCATAATACGGCTGTATGTAGTGATATTTGGTAAGCGGAGCTGTGGTAGGTGGCCTTAGGCGCCGTCCACCACTTAATCGTCTATGAAAACCAGTGGATTCGTATAAATTTATCGCCAGAAGCACCCTTAAAGCAATTAAAGAACCTACCACGATTGAAACTTGTTAGTGAGTTAGGAATAACGAAACAAAAGATAGGCTCTAAAGAACTCGTAGTTATCCAAGGGTGTAAAATAATTCTTTAAAAAAAACCTAGTGAAAAGATAGTGAGTTTTATGAAATAAACCGGCCAAGTGCGAGTTAAACTCGCGTGGAGAGGGTTCCGTACAATTGATTGAATTCTTATAGGTTTTCCTGTAACCTAGAAGCAATTAACTATATTTCTTATTTTTTCAAAATTTTTGGCTCAGTACTTTCGGAGATCTGGGGGGGGGTATGGTCAATTTTCGTCTTCTTTCTTGAATAAAATCAAAACTTTTTATTTTACAGTAATAAAAAAAAATTATTTGAGATCCTTATAATAAGCCCTTTCATTTGATATATAACGTAGTAAGTTTTGTTTTTTTTTTATTTCATAATTTTTCCCCCGAAAATGACCCTTATTTTAAAATAATATATATTTACTTTGCACATATGTTTTTGGGTCATAGGATTACACCATCCTACCAAATTTTACCTGATTCGGTCCAGTATTCGGAGAAAATTGGCTGTGACTAGACGGACGGACAGACAGGACGCACGAGTGATCCTATAAGGGTAATTTTTTGTACGGAACCCTAAAAAGTTTCAAGTTGTACTGTGCTATCGGCAAATATACACTATTCTATGTGTAGCAGAAAATCCGACACGACTTTTCAATCGAACACCGATTGGAAAGTTGGTCACAGACACTGAGAATGTTGTTGCCAACTAGAGCTACCGTAGACATACCTTACATAGCAGTAATACGTTTGTTTGATAAGTATTAGTATTTATGTTGTGACGTGCTATGTTCCTACATAAAATTTGGCCAGGACATCCACAACAAGTAATTATTTTAATAAAAATCGAAAATCTTGTCTACGTGATTTTTTTTCTAACTACAAAGAAAAAGATACAACAGCAGTACAGCAGTATGCCTAGGATATAACCAGGAACAAGTTTACGTAAGCGAGGTTATATGTTATTTTTAACCCCCAACAAAATGCTAATGTCTAGCGGTCTGTCTGTCCGTTTCTTTCACGTGAAAACAAGTTCCCTTGCGGTGGTTCTTAGCTATGTTTGATGAAAATGGGTTCTGCCATTTATGGCGCTATATTTATGGCGCTATCCGTAGCGCGACTTGATATCTTTATCAAGTCGTATCAGTAGTTCTGCTACTCATCACTAGATGGCGTTCTTGACATTTAGGTTTTTTTTTATTTGCCCAATTCAAATAAACTTGTTTAGCGTTTCTTATAAATTCCATGCATATGTTTTTAAAATCCTTTGTTTTTTATCCCATACGTTGTTATGAATAAAAAAAAATTAAGACATAATTTGGCTTCAAAAACCGTCACTTGTTTATTTTTTAACTTAATGCATCAAGCTGTTCAAGCCATCAAAAGGCTACAGAACGTGCCAAAAATATACATACACACAAAAACGTAACTCTCCTTCTGGCGCAGTCGGGTAAGCTGTGTATGTCACTGTCAACGTAAAAAAAGTTGTTCACTCAGTAGGGTGCTGCTTTTTCTTGTATACACAACTGTCTTACTGTTTGTCATTATGCACAATTTACACAACTGTCTTTCTGTTTGTCATTATGCACAATTTACACAACTGTCTTTCTGTTTGTCATTATGCACAATTTACGCAACTGTCTTTCTGTTTGTCATTATGCACAATTTACACAACTGTCTTTCTGTCTGTCATTATGCACAATTTACACAACTGTCTTTCTGTTTGTCATTATGCACAATTTACGCAACTGTCTTTCTGTTTGTCATTATGCACAATTTACACAACTGTCTTTCTGTTTGTCATTATGCACAATTTACACAACTGTCTTTCTGTTTGTCATTATGCACAATTTACGCAACTGTCTTTCTGTTTGTCATTATGCACAATTTACACAACTGTCTTTCTGTCTGTCATTATGCACAATTTACACAACTGTCTTTCTGTCTGTCATTATACATAATTTACACAACTGTCTTTCTGTTTTTCATTATGCACAGTTAACACAACTGTCTTTCTGTCTGTCATTATGCACAATTTACACAACTGTCTTTCCGTCTGTCATTATGCACTATTTACACAACTGTTTTTCTGTCTGTCATTATGCACAATTTACACAACTGTCTTTGTGTCTGTCAGGATAGAAGAAAACAATATTATACGTGCATTTTTTTAAATTTATTTTTGTATATTTCAGGTAAGTACGAGATGTCTGTTGAACGTGGTAGCGATTACGATGGGTAATGTTTTATTTCTTTCACTTTGTACCCTAAACATAAACCGTATACAAAGTGGAAGGGATATACCCGTCATAAGTATAACCACGGGCTATACTAGATGACTAAAGTACCTATAATGAAATTAAAATAACAGTAAAAAAACTAAAAAAAATTCGACATTCCCATACAAATCACCGGCGGCCGCACACTTTTGTATGGAAATGCCGAAAATTATTTTTGTTTTATGGCTGTTATTTTAATTTTAATATAACATAATGGTCTACTATAGCCCGTGGTTTGATGTCCCTTCCACGTTGTATATTACTTCTCACTTACATATGTCTTCCTATGTGGGTCAAGACCCACCCAATACGTTCCAATATTATATTGGAACACGCCAATCCGTCACACCGGTGGTTCAGGGTTCCCAGCCAGGGCAGTTTGGAAAATAACCTTTTTCATATTGTTCTGGGTCTTGTGTGTTTATCTAAAAAAACAAAAAAAATCTAAATTCTATATAATTACATACCGAACCTGTTTATAAAATTTCACGAGAATCGGTTGAGAAATGCGACCTGTAGGCGAGAACAAACAGACAGACAAACGGTTCGAGTCTCACTCGTAGCGACAAACATTTTCCTCACATATTTTTGAAACAGAATTAACTAGTATAACACAGCAGCGGACACCTGCGCCGCTAAAATAACCGTTCATTGGAATTTTATAACATTGTTATTTAATAACTACTTGTTCATGTGAACACAATTACATATTTTAGACCCGACCGAGCGGGGAGGAATGCGATTGGAAACAAAACAATCTTTGTAGGAAACGTGAAACCACAACTATGTGGTAGAGCCACGCTACCGGCAAAACTCTGTTTTGCTAGTAGTATGAATGGGCTGGCTCGTCCGGGGAAGTACCTCACTCTCACAGAAAATCTACGTCTGAGTAGTAGCTCCACTGCTACTATGCTTCGTTCGGTGAGTGAGAGAGCCGGAGCCCCGTCTGCCCCCCCCCCCCCTCCTCTAGGGAGGGCCCTGAAAGGCCGGTAACGCTCTTGTCACGATCACTTACCATCAGGTGACTTGCTGGTTTGCCGTCCTATAACATTAAAAAAAAAACTGAAAATAATTTTAATGGTTACACCCACCCATGTATAATTCAATTAGCCGTATGGTTCCCGGCAGATGTCGTAGAAGGCGACTTAGGAAACAAGCTAATCAAAGCATACAAACATTATTGATACCTCTCTAAACCCGGCTGGCCAGCGTGGAGACTGTAGGCCAAATCCTCTGACTGCTCCGGCTAATATATGGCTCTGGTAGTACAGCGAGGGTCGTGCTCCTGCAGTGGAGACTAAAAAAGACCTAATGATGATGATGATAATTCAATGGTTACACCTGTATAATATCTAACATAATATACTGAAACTATTTAATTGGGCTGGAACGTGCTCAAAGAGCGGTGTTAAAGGTTATGCTGCGAAAATCATTCCGTCATCCTACAACTTTATTATATGAAGAGGCAAAGGTTCTTAGTGTTCGTAAACTGTATATCCTAAACGTAGCATTCGATAAGCACAAACAAGTATTGAAATTACCTAATTACGAAAATATGTTAAGAAAGCGAATATTTATGGTTAAATCTTCATTTGTGGTCAGTACCTCATTGGGCCAGCGTTTCAACCCATTTATTTCGAACTTTATTTACAATAAACTAGTAAGTAAGTGTGATATCAAAGAGGCAAGCCCAGGAAAATGTAAGCACATCGTTAGGTCCCTTCTGCTAACGTGGGATTACATTGACACTGAGCAATTCCTAAAAATTGCAAAGTAAGCTTTTTATAATTCCTGATTATTTAGTACCTACCAAATATTCCATGAGTGTACCTAAGATATGTGTAGCATCTCCCGAGTTCGTAATTTTAAGAATGAACAGGTTAGTGTTATTTCTTCTACTAAATAAATAAAAAAAAACTTAGTAATTATATTACTAAGTTTTTTTAGCATTGTTTCTTTTTAGCATTGTTTTTTTTTTTATATAATTATTATTTTTGTAAAACTACTGAACCCCATTGTCGGCACAATTTTAACGCAAATTGGAAATGTAATCTGGCTACCACAGGACAGGCATGTTGCCTAGTGTGGAGCCAACAGTGTAACCATTGTGTAAATCTAAAAGGTCAAATAAAAAATTCATTTCAAATTTATTTCAATATTTTAAGGGTGAATTCAGTCCATGATACTGAACAACTTTCCCCAAGCAACATGTATTGAAATATGATAAATATTTTTTGCTATTCATACAAATTATATATTATACATATTTCGATATAACTATGTTCCTTGGAGAAAGTTGTTCAGTATCTCGGACTGAATTCACCCATTTCGAATAGATTCAGTATATGTTGTTGGACTTTATATAAGCTACTCACTGTAACCACTTGGCCGTATGCCTGTTTCCTACTTAGTTATACAAAAAAAGACAATGTGAAGCCGACATTATAATATAACCTAAAAGGCAACAAATTTGCAACGTCTATCTAACCGCGTAAAGCGGCAAACGCATTTACTTGATTAAAAAAACATTGAATGGACGTACGTACGCACGCGAATGCATAATTTTGTTTTTGCCCACTGCTGGCCAACGGCATTCCAGTAGCGCGATCGCAGACGAGTGCTCAACGCGCCTCATTCAGAGCATTCGAATCGATTAAGTAATTACGAGAATCGAGTATCACGATTGATGGACGTACAAATTGTAAAGAGTGTAGACGTGAATCGTTGTAAATGACGATATTCTCGAGTTCTAGTTCACACTGGTGGATCTATTAGATGAGAGGGCCGAATAATGTAAACCTTAGTCTGTTTTCCCTTCAAATGTCAGAAAATTATCAGCAATATGATAATTAAAATTTTCTTTTAATTAAAAAGTAATTTATGTACGAGTAATGTTTCATTTATATAATCCACCAAACGCTCTACAAACTTATTGTTTGTTGCGAAATAGCAAAGTAGTAGCACTCACTTCCAGGTTTGTCACACACACACACACTGGCAAAACAAGGGGGTGGGTTTCGTGGTACACCCAGTGAGAACGAAGTTCCTTACTGCAAAGTCGAAAGCTTTATGAACACTAAACTTAGGTAAAATGATATTTTGTTAAAAACTAATTTCCAGACATCATTTTAGTTCCAAAAAAGCTTAGATTCGGATTCCGTAACTCCAAAAAATCATGGATACCCTGAGTTTCAGTCAAATCACATGCAGTTGAGAATCAGGGGGCCATCTTGGATTAATGAAAAAGAAACAAAAAAAGCTCAGAATTTGGTGGGTGAGGCTCGGCCTGCGACCTCATCATTTCACGAAATATTAATTCGTGTGGGTCGTGCGCGTGCGTAACATGTAATGCGAATGATGGAGGATTTCTTAACGTAATCTGCGAGAAACAACTTTGTGAAACTCACATGTGTGCGACAAATTGGTAAAAAAATGCGAGATAATATTAGAGTTGCTCGTTGTGTGCACAAAAAATACACACATTTGGTTAATTTCTGTACTGTCTATATTTAATGTTTTCTCGTCACTATCCCACGTTAAGAAATTGAAGAAAATGTACAAAAAGACGCCACCGCCGGATGCCGCTGACCATTATTGCTAATTTTTGTTTTAAAATCGACAAAAAACGACAAATTGGCGGCGAGAGGAACGATGTAGTTTTAGTTTTAATGATGTAAAGTCTTTGACACTTGCTTTTTGCGATGAATTGGCGGAGTGTTTTAGTTTTTGCGATCACTGGTTGTTTCTGTGGCTGGCGAGAATTGTTATTGAAACAGTTATGTTAGGTTTTTGTATTTTGTTATAAAGCTTCTTTAATTTTGTACTTAAATCAACTCTTAAAACCTTATATTCTTTTCTCTTCAGACATTATTTCTCTCATCATCTTTCGGTGCTAGCGTTTACCCGTACTTTCTTTATGTCTTTACTTGTCTTTTTTGCTATTTGATCTAGGCACGCTGCTGTAGGTTCCAAACGCCATCTAGCGTTTGTTTAAACCTATCCTAGGATTAGTTCTGGTCTACCATTTAGGTTGCGGAGGTCAGACGGCAGTCGCTCTGTGTAAAAACCAGTAACCTCGTCAAATCACCTAGGTTAGGTAGCGGCCCCGGGCTCTGAAGCTTTACCGCTGAGGATGCAACCGGGAATACGCTTGGATGATGATGATGCTATTCGATCTACATCACTTTGTGTTCTTCCGCCACCAAATAGGCCGGTCAAAAGATGAATTATAAAAATGGTGTATTTTTATCATTCGGCCCTTGACCGCCGAACGATCAACAGCGACAACATCTGGTTTTATGCCTGCAGATGCCTCGTGTAGAGATGAAACATTAGTCACGAGTACGCCGATGTTGCTGCAGCCACACACAACGGATGCAGTAGCATAGGCAGGCAGGGGCATGATGCATCAACTATTGGTGGCGGCTGTTGGTTGCAGATATGCTGGGACTAACAGTAAAAGTAGTGGGTGGGGCCGGCCGGCAATAGTTTGTATGAACTCACTGGTTGCGGGAGCACACAAAAGTAATCTAGATCAAATAGCATGTAAGTTTGACTTTGGCAAATTAACACCTGAATCTATTGACTATAATATGTCTTTTTTACCGTCATCATTCGAGTAGAGAGTGATCTTCTATGTTGTCAACCATGCTTCATCGTTGGCAGGTTTAGGCCAAGCCACATCTGTGTACTATTCTTGAACCCTGTTTGACTGTGACTAGCTTTCATCATTAATATCTTCATCAAACGCTACATAGTGACGTCTCTCTCTATCTATCACGTGGCCAGATCGTAGAATTGGTTATTTCATGATATGACCAGCAAAAACTGACTAGGTATATCGTTTACACGACAACGTTTGAATGTCAATCCACGTTTGGTCATCTTTCATGACATCAAAAGTTAATAAAAAATTTCAAATGAAGAGGGTAACTATAAATATTTTCCTTGTAATTAGAATTGAAAGATGGTATCTCTAAATAACACTTTTTGAGACTGAAATCTAACCTGACCTGAAACTAACCTATGAAATATGTTTCTAAATCTAAGGTTTTTTGTGTGAATTTCGTAAAATTCAAGTAGTTTTGACATTATATCATTTTTATCCACAATCGGCAAATTAATATTAGCTTTTTTATCAGAATAATAGTCACTATTTTACGATATGATATTATGAAAAAGCCACGCGTTTAGCTTTTGAAATCGATGAACGATGATTATTGATTGATCTGGGCAGACCATTATCATGATGTGACCAGCGAGTATTTTCCATATCATGAATAGAAACCATTTCAAGAAATGGTCGGCCATATCATGAAATTATCAATTCTACGATCTGGCAACGTCAAAATCATGCTTTAGTAAGATAACTCGACGAATTAAAAAAATTGTACCCGTAATAAATCGAACCACGGTCTATACTAGATCACTAAAGTATAATGAAATTAAAATAACAACCAACGCGATTTGTATGGGAATGTCGAATTTTTGTTTTTGTTATTAATTTTAATTTCATTATACTTTAGTGATCTATAATAGTTATAGGTCGTGGTTCGATTTATTACGGGTATGTCCCTTCCACGTTGTATACCTACCATGAACGCATGTACATAATAAGGAACACACCACACCCTTCTCCCCAGTCGGTTAGAAACAGTCACCACTCACACCACACTCGTAAATCTCTCGCCGTAAATCGGTCTCGGGTCTCGGCATCTCACTTGGCCGGCTGATGACCCCGTCCCGCGGTAACGCCATTTTTGCTGACGTTGCATAACTCGAGCTAATGCCCTCACTGTCCCTTTTCAAGGCACTGATATCTGGCGTTCATATTGTGGCATGGTTTTTAGTATTAACATTTGTATTCTGTGGAATTACGGATTAGATGCATCATTTTATTTTTATTTTATTTTATTATACAACGTGGAAGGGATATACCCGTAATAAATCGAACCACGGGTTGTACTAGATCACTATATTATAATGAAATTACGAGTAAAATAACAGCCAAAGAACAAAAAAAAATTTTGGGATTTCGATACAAAAGTGTGCGGCCGGCCGGACGATTTTTTGGTTGTTATTTTAATTTCATTATACTATAGTGATCTAGTATAGCCCGTGGTTTGATTTATTACGGGTATGTCCCTTCCACTCTGTATATAGACGAGCAGCTAAGAGCTGATATGTCTATTTCACACAGTGCTGAGAGTCCATCAAGTCTTTTCACAGCTCATATATTTATTAACGACACTTTATTTGTCCTTAACCACTTGTCGAGTCTATTTTTAAATGCATTTATGGAAGGCGCAGTGAACACTTCTTCTGGTAGTCTATTCCAATTATTGATCACTCTATTACTAAGAAAGTGAAAATGTGCAGCTTTGGTTTTAGTCGCTGTAAGAGTTAACTGGTAGCAGTGTTTTCGTGATGGCTTTGTGCCTTGCCTCATGTTGTAGATGGTATGCAAGTCAGGTAAGTCGTAGCTGAGAGTCAGGGTGAGAGTATTTTAGTACAAGGTTTTATTTAGCTTGCCCTTTTTGCTTGTTGTCTTTTGGGTCAAATCTTGCAAGTTTATCATTTCAGCCGCATAATATCCACTGCTGGACATAGGCCTCTCCCAACCAAATCTTGCAAGTTAAATAGCTACTTCCCGGTTTCCGATTGAGATGAAATTGTGTATGCTAATGTAAATCAGACGACAATGCAATATTATTATGACAAAAAGTTGATCTGACAATGGAGCCGAAATGTGACTATATGAACCCTGTAATGAAACAACGCATCCCAATCGAGTTTGGGCTTATTACATTTTGTCTTTGCCTGTCAAAAAAAGCAAGGCTGTGTAGGTACGGGGATTATTTTTTAATTCTTATAATAATACCAATCTCTACCACATCCATTTTAAACGTGATTTGAGATGTTTATTAAACATAATATGCAAAAAAACTGACTGAGATTACAGCGCTATTTGACTCCAAGAAGTTATTAGGTATATTCACGGTTTGATATTTCATACAAATTCTGAAGAAAATGGTTGTTTTGCTTTATTTATTTATTCTGAGTTTAAAACTATTTCCTAAAACGCCTTTACTAATAGTGAATGAAAACTAAGACTCTGGTTCTATCCTATGTCAGCACTTTCTTAAGATTTACTCCCAGATCATCTCATAACTATGACACAAGAACCCTTTTATTTTTAAAAGCAATATGTAAGCACCCAATTTATTACCCGTCGCTCCTGACAGCGTCCTACTTAGTTAATGATGCTCCGCGGATCCATATAAATAGCTTTATTATCGGTGTACACACTGTGCTGGTTCTAGCGCAGCCAATGCCCCAGGGCGTTATTACTATGGCGCCACCCTCACCATTAACTATCTACTAGTGGTTCGCCCGGAAATCGTGTACCCCAGTTCGGGGTGAAGGGGAGAGGGGGGAGTTATGGTATCTCTGCAACCGCTTGACCAATTTGGCTCATGTACGAGTACGAACTTAAAAATTCTATTGACCACATCAACACGCCTACTACCAAATATGAAGCTTTGATTAAAGACGTCAAGTCATCATCTCTGGTCAATTAGACTCTGAGATGTTCTCAGAGTCTAATTTGCTTCGCTCGCTACTTCAAAAATAAAATCCTTCTCCTTATCGTAGCGTGTAGAATTTACGTGCATTAATCATTACGTTAAACAAAACAATGTGAAAGAAAATTATGTTAAAAAAATAATTTAATGTTTAATAAATATTATGAGAAATAAAAATTAGGTTAAAGTACATTATGTGAAGCTTATTCTGTCAAATTATTTTATGAGAATTAATAGAGAACCGTATGCATTGAGCCTTTTTTACGAATTGTAATGAATAATAATAAACGATAAGTTATTCGTAAAAAAGGCTTAGATATATAATAGACCTAACCTAATACCTTCAAACGGATAGCTTAAAATGCTAACCTTAATATTTCAAACTTCCATTATTTTTTCATATTTATTCATTAGTTCTGCCTTCATGTGTTATATATTGTATTTGTGAAAAGTACCACAAACTGCGGTGAAAAGAGGTATTCTGGTAAGAAAATAATCACCAGTCAGTTAGATGACTAGAGTAGAGGGACACTGGACTTTTTTAAAACACATTTTACGAGCCCCGCACCAACGAGTGCCCCTATTATGCCTGGCGGTCTGGGCGATCGCTTAAACTATGCTGTTCCCTAACGCTGCTTACATACGAGTACGGTGTATCTGGCTTTTAATAAGCTTATGTTACAGGAAACTTGCTTTCATTATATTTTCCATGCAACGTTTTACCACAAAGTAAGCAAGGACATTAGAGAATACACAACATTTCTATATAAAATACATTATTAGCTACGATCTTACATAAATACCTCTATTAGATATATAATTAGGCTTGTATTGTGGTCTGGAATGTAAAATAATAATATTAGAGTCAGTCAGATCAGTGCCTGATGTCCATCCTCCTTGGGAATGCATTTCTGAGGTTTTTTTTTCGACAACCAAGTCTATCTTCCTTGGTAATGCTACAAGGAGTAAGGTTGACTAACAGCTAATGTTTTTCTTAAAATTTAGTCCTCATTCAACATCCATAGAAAGAAATAGAGTAGTCGTATTCTAGGCCCGAAACCATGTAGATCGAGAGCTGGCACGAATTTTTGGGTAGGTATTTGAGGCAAGTTGAAAACTTGTCACATACTACCATCAAAATGACCTGTCTTTAAATGACATGTCTTTTAGAGAATCTTATTTTTTAGTTATAAGTAATACCCTATTAAAATTTCAAGTTGCCTCAAATACCTTTTTCATATTTTTTTGGAAAATACTTTTGCACGTGCCTGGCAATATCAAAGCCCCGACTAAATCGTCTGGCTTATTGATTTTTTTATTCTTTAAACATTAAACTAAAACATATAAAAAATGCATATTGCCTCAAATGCCTTTTTTGAAAAAAGAAACATAAAAAAATTATAGGTTGCTTTAGCCCCGCTACTCACCAGCCAAGTCTGCAGTTCCGTATTTGGGGTATAATAGGAGAGGTATGTGACAAGTTTTCA
The DNA here is from genome assembly GCA_963576875.1 of Acrobasis repandana. NCBI lineage: Eukaryota > Metazoa > Arthropoda > Insecta > Lepidoptera > Pyralidae > Acrobasis > Acrobasis repandana. The sequence goes on along the minus strand of OY756227.1, from coordinate 19,461,466 downwards.
ACTTGCCTCAAATACCTACCCAAAAATTTGTGCCAGCTCTCGGACCAATGTGACACAGACCAGAAGTATTTGCATCAAAATGAATCAAAGCTTACAAAAGAAAAAAAACGGAAAATTATAACGGTACTGATAGCGAATTCAATGAACTAAGAAGATTGTAAGTAAGATCTTCGCCACCATCCACCATATCTCAGTACCAAATCGAAGGCAAGGCACGTAGCGCCTTCATTGCCACCTTACGCGTGTCAAATTTTTTTCTTTGCCCTTTTTGTTAGGATTTCACGGTTCTTTTTGTACTTCTTGCTGTTCCCATAATGATCCGTTTAGATGGACTTAACAACTAACTTTTAGTTATGGCTTTTGATGTCACGGTGGCACATTAATAATATTAATTTACTAATGGCTAATGTTTTGAGGTAAATATTTTGTTTCCGTCGGACCGCAAGTGGCGTTTTACATCCGTTATTATTTTTGATTCTATTTGGATTACAATCGTGGTCAGTTTTCAAAAAAAAACATCCCTTGTGTTTTTATTTATTTACTTTTCAATCCCGCGGGATTTACAAGTGACTTGAGTCCTACTTATTAGGAATAACAACATAGTTTTTCGAATAAGGCATTTTTTGGCCAGAGGAAAACGTAAATCATAGACAGCTCAGACGGTGATAAACAAAACCTCAATATTCCCATATTGATCACTACTGCAATCTGAAAAACATTTTTTTCACCGTGTCTATAATCTACTTATTTGCAATGCAGCTTTCCTTCGGTCACACCTAACCTGACAAATTCACATTAAAAGACGTTTCAATGTGATGTTTGAACTAAAAATATGTTTAGCTGATGTTTTATGTACTTATTTTATTGTAATATGAAGCAATGCTTGCAATATTTCCATGCTATTTTTCAAAATCAATCCGTTAAAAAAATAGATAATGTGACATAGTTGTTAAATAAAGTACTATGTTTTCCTTATTTTTTATGTGTATGTTTGTAAATTTCCAAGTGTACTTGAACAAATAAATAAAACTATTTCGGACACGCCACTAAGTCTATGTAAATACGTGTCGTGTCGATTTTCTCTACTTTTTGTCACATTTCACAGTTTTTTATTTTTAATTTTTTCAAGTATTTGCCCCGTGGCCAATTTGCTAAGTAATTGGAAGACACGCATGTGTTGAGATTGGCGAAAAAGCAAAAAGAGACAGAAAAAAGGTTTAACAGATATTTTTAGCATGACGTAAATAGAATTTGTGGAAACTGAGTTACGAGCTTACCGCTGATGAGATTCCCTGCGGATACTACCTATCTACTTCGAGTAACAGGGTTAGTTGACATTAGACATATTCGCAAAACGACAGGTTTGACATAATAAAAAGTTATATTAGTGAAAACTGTCGTTTTGGGAATATAACTAGTCGCTGTCCGCGGCGTTGCCTTTGTGGTCAAAGTTATTTGCCAATTGCACGGGAACCTCACATTTTTCTGGTATGAAAAGTATGGTATAGTATAGTAGTGTTATAAGCTATTCACATGTAAAATTTTAATTTAATTCGTAAAGCCGCTTTTGCCTATAAGTAGAACAAACATTCAGGCATACAGAGGTACATACATAAATTCATCCATATAAATAAACTTTAAATATATTTATAATATAAGTAGGAAATACACTAACCCTGATGTTTACATCTCTCTCTAAAAGTGCGTGGTCCAAGGCAACAATTAAACGTGCAAAATCCACATGCTAGGCCTTCAATCTTTCACCAAAACCGTATGGTTGCCCACGAGGTGAGCACGAGGGATTTCCATATAATTTCTACCTAATTCTGAAAATGCCATAATTGAAAAATCACTTTTTCTATATTATAATCACCCATCAGAAACCACGTCTTGCTGAGCATGGCATTTGGGTATTTCGACATTTTCGACCCTTGTATGTTTGTCCGCCTCATAAAGCATTAAAACCTGATAGTGTATCTGTTAGTTACTTCTTATTTTCGTGTCGATGGTATTATATTTTGTCACCACAGTATTGGGCCACTTCGATAGCTATTATCATTTGTGGCCATCAGGTTATCCCAAGTGCTGGTGTTTGGGCACCTATAGGACACGTAAGTACGTGCTTCATAGTTTGTGGAGAGAAACCACACTGGAAAATATTTTGCGATCCGTCTATCATTTATCAGTTACTATAAAATCATCCTTGTCTATTTAAATTTAAAATATTCAAAAAGTTACAAATGATCTTTTCACAAAATTAAAATGAGGCATTGAATGAAACTATAAATGAAGTGAGTCATTTAGCTAATTTGGCACTTTTGTACAAGGACGTTTTACTAAAACGTCCAATGAATATCTAGTGAATACCACTCCAAGAACAGGATTCAGAGAAAATCAGGAAAAGCGTCCAAAGAAAGAAACTGGTCCGATTGAAAACATGTTGTGGGTGGAATATGACGAGAATTTGCGGGATGCTGAACGGAATGTACAAACTTTATTGGCATCTAGTCCTAGTCCTGTAAGAATTTGCCACATGCTGTTTGATCTCTGGATTTCTGAAATTAGATATTCTTTTGTTTGGTTTTCAATTTCTTCGTGGCTGCAATAGGACGGTGATTTTCGGGATGCTGTCCGGAGTGTACGGAATGCACAATCTTTATTAGGATCTAGTCCTGTAGGATGATTTGACATGAATTCTGGAATTCTAAAATTGGGAATTTTGTAGTAGGTATTGTTTTGATTATTCCTGCAATCGATCAGAAATAGATATCACATCATTTTCTTATTTTGTTCAATCCAAAAATATGTAAGTTTTCTTTATTAGGTTTGGGGAATGCTTTAGGGTCAGTTCACACCAAGACTTTAATTGCAATGTATTTTTGTGTAGTAAACAACTATATATTTCTTCAAAAGTCGCTTTGCATCACGTTGAAAACTTACCTTTTACAGTGTGTTGTTACCTAATATTGCAGACATCTATGCACTACTACAACTTACCATCAAATGGTCGATCTGTCTTCTTATATTTATTCATACAAAGATGCGAATTATTATGACAAAAAACATGACAAAGTCCTTATTAAGTAGACTTAGCAACTTCGCCATAATTCATGCTTGACCTTTCAAACTCGAACTACTTATAACTTGAGGCAGTAACGACTCTTTTGTTCCTTGTGACAAACAGACAGACAATTGGAGTCACAACCACGCGTTCAGGCATTGTTGATGTGATAATAGCTGGGGGGGCCCCTGCCATTGTAAACTAGCTTTTGTTGCCTGGGAGTAAAGTTTAAGTTTTGGTTTTGGGGTTTTGTTTGTGTTCAGCCAGTCGTTAAGATGAGTGTTATGTTAAAAACATACAGTGTGGTATGTCAAGTAATTTTTGTTTTATAGTTTGTAGTCTCCGTCCAAAAGTCCATGTGGATGGCAAAAGTCCGAAAAGATATGAAGCAGCCAGGCCTAACAGCGACAGTGCCGGTGATCGTAGCAAGTGGCGCTGCATGGTTAAAAAAGCCGACATGTGTTTTTAGAGTTCGGAGTTTGAAAGTTCAAGCTTGATTTTGGGGAAGTTGCTAAGTCTATGTAAATGGACTTTGTTATGTTTTTATATGTCAAATCCACATTTTTTTTTATGTCTTAATTATTCGCAATTTATATATATGAATAACAATAAGTAGACTTACTTGCTATTCGATGATAAATAAATTAACGTAGTGTAAAAGACGAGTATAATTCAGGATCTTACAAAATATACTGAAAGTACTTATTTTAAGGACGGATTCAGTCTATGATACTGAACTCAAAATATGAAAAATAATTTTTGGCCTCCTATACAAATTGACCGATCAGCAGATCGGAGTTTATATGCAAAGCAAACATTTATTTTTTTATATTTTGGATAAGTGGTCCTTGGGGAAAGTTGTTCAGCATCATGGACTGAGTTCACTCTTAAAATAGTTACAGTATATTTTGTTGGACGTTTTGTTGGTCTTTACCAGATCATTATAGTATAATGAAATTAAAATAAAAGCCGAAGGACAAAAAAAAATCGAAATTCCCATACAAATCGCCCGGGCGGCTGCACACCTTTGTATGGAAATGTCGAAATTTTTTTTGGTTCTTCGGCTGTTATTTTAATTTCATTATGCTTAGTGATCTAGTACAGCCCGTGGTTCGATTTATTACGGGTACTTATGTCCCTTCCACTTTGTGTAAAGCGGTGACGGCGGAACGGTTTCGGTGCTGACTGTGCATATTTTCTGTGAGGCACGTAGGCAGATCATCACATTCATTCATTTGCAGCGAAACAAATTATACGCAAAATGCGAAACATTACAAGGATAAAATTGTGTTGCCACTGCAGCCTTTAAAATATACTTAAAGTTAAAATTACACAGTTTTTTTTTTTATGTTATAGGGCTGCAAACGAACAAGCGGGTCAGCTTAAAAGGGTAACATTATATTAATGGTTAAAACCAGCATGTGCTCAATATAATTAATTCTTTTTTAGGGTTCCGTACCAAAAGGGTGCAAACGGGACCCTATTATTGAGACTCCGCTGTATGTCCGTCCGTCTGTCATAGGGCTCTATCTCTTAAACCGTAATGGCTAGATACTTAAAATTTTCAACAATTATGTATTACTGTGGCCGTTATAACAACAAAAACTAAAAATAAACAGGCAAGTGCGAGTCGGACTCGTAGATGAAGGGTTCCATACCTCCGTACTATTTAATTTTTAACTTTATCTTATTTTTAGTATTTGTTGTTATTGTAGTTATAGTAATACATAATCTGCAGAAATTAAAAGTATCTAGTTAATGCCATTATAAACATCTAGTTAAAAACGCCGAAAAACACGTTTTTTGTATGACGACACCCTTTAATTTAAAACGTTTTTTTTTTGTTTTCAGTATTTATTGTTATAGCCACAATAATAAATAATCGGTGAAAATTTATAGTGTCTATCTATTACGGTTCAAGAGATAGAGCCCTGTGACAGACGGAAAACGGACAGACGGACAAACAGCGGAGTCTCAGTTATAGGGTCCCGTTTGCACCCTTTGGGTACGGAACCCTAAATAGATAAAGTTAAAAAATTACAGGGGTTCGTCAATAACGTCATACAAGAAACGTGATATTTCTGCGTTTTAAAACATTGTACGGATACGGGATCCTTCATGCACGAGTCTGAATCGCACTTGACCGGTTTTTTTTAATACAACAATGTACGTTGGTATCTACAATCTACAATGTGAATGGATATTATGACCATATTTGTGCAACATACAAGACCATATTTATTGATGCGTAAATGACTGTAATAAGCCTATACTATATTTAGTATATAGTATGTGGTCTCAATATAAGTCCTGACATCGTATAATATGCAAGTATAATATACACATTACGTTATAGGACATGTAATAAGTTGCCATGTTAAATAATACATATACAGGGTGTTGATTTGATTATCAACACGAATATACTGTACTTATATTATACACGAATATAATATGCTTTTTCACTCGTAGGCTCAATTTACGTTGACGCGGAATTAAGGCGAATTTTAAAAAAATCATAGATGATAATGGCTTCTATAATCTAGGAATAAAGTACTAATTAGCATAAAGAAAAAAACTTCTCAGGATTTCTGGCACATTCCGCAGAATTCCGCGGAAGTTTTTTTTTGTTGACACAATTTTGAACATTACTACTTTGACGTAGAATTCAAGCTTTGTTTTTTTTTAATTTCGCTTTTATTCAATGGCAATGTAAATTGAGGCTTAAATGCTAATTACAAATGCCACTTTAATTCTTTTTACAAATCTTTAGATGCTCGTAACAATATGTATAAGTTAATGTGTGTACTTAAGTATAATTAAGATGTCTTGCTTTTCTCTTTAGAAATGAATTTATACTTTTTTATGGAAAATAAATTACTTATGTAAACCGTAGTTTTTGTACATAAAAAGTAGATGTTCTTCATTTCGTATTTTACTTACATATCGTAAATACATTAATGTTAAGTCGCAAAACAGTGAGCTTCCATATATTTTTTTCGCAATTTCAGATTTAAACCCTCTGGTAAAATCCGTTTAATTTATTAGACTGAACTTATTACAACAGTTGTTCACGAAATACCAAATCAGCCTGTATACATTTGTATCAAAAGTCTATACCTAGTTTTTGTATAAAAAGTAGGTAACGATAGCAAACATGAGATAACTTTTATTTTATGTATTATTTTTATAAACTTTCCGTGTATATAAATTAGTAAATAAAAAAATTGTCGACATTTACACATACGTGATGGATCCGATGGATCTTAAGGCCGTACCTGAATTTTCCGGGGTCCAGTGCTGCCCCCATTTAAAATAAATCGTTTCAAAGAAAACGGAGACATCATTTAAAATTTTGCTACTACTAAGTCCTAGATAACCCTTCAAACTATTTTAAGAACTACTGTTTACAGTTTAATAAAAAATAAATAAAATAAAATTTGTTTATTAGGTAACTATTTAAATTACAAGCTTTTGTTGCTGGAGCCTCCTTTTAAGCAAAAAGTATGCTTGTGTCAGGAGACTCCGCTCTTTCTTATTTCTAGTACTTTATAAATAACATAGTTGACCAATTTATAAGACAGTTTGTCTTGATGAAAACAATATAGCCTATGGGTGTATGTGTGTGAGTGAGTGTGTGTGTGTGTGTGTTTGTGTGTGTGTGTGTGTGTGTGTGTGCGCGTCAATGTGTATGATGATGAAGATAGAAGATAGAACGTTAAGCTTTACTACGCGCATTTGCCAAAAGTGGCCGTTTTTCGCAAATGCGCGTAGTAAAGCTTAACGTTCTCACTTTAAACTGTAAACAGTAGTTCTTATAATAGTTTGAAGGGTTATCTAGGACTTAGTAGTAGCAAAATTTTAAATGGGGGCAGCACTGGACCCCGGAAAATTCAGGTACGGCCTTAATGAGAACGATAAGCTTTACTACGCACATTTGCCAAAAGTGGCCGTTTTTCGCAAATGTGCGTAGTATAGCTTAACGTTCTCACTTTAAATTGTAAACAGTAGTTCATAAAATACTTTGAAGGGTTATCTAGGTCTTGGTCGTATCAAAATTTTAAATGATGTCTCCGTTTTCTTTGAAATGATTTATTTTAAATGGGGGCAGCACTGGATCCCGGTAAATTCAGGTACGGCCTTAACTACACTTACATAAATCAATACTCCCTGCTGTTTATTTTTATGCTAATCAAATATTCGCTAATGTTACTTTCAAAAGGTAAAGTATAAGTAGTAACACCTAATAAATAGTATGTAACTATTCGATATCGCAGGATATTAAATTGCGCATCATCCTGTACAAGAGGTAGTGTATCCTGTAATGATCGCGGGCACTACTAAATCGATTAGTAGTAAGTACATCCTAGAACTGGTTCTAAAAAAATAGTCTAGACTCAACTGGCAGGTCCTGTTTGGCTGGGAACTGGTAACATAGTTGTATGTTAAGTCTGTGCCACTGACATTATTACACTCTGGATTTAAAATTGTCTTTGGACTAAAAATGTCCTTAGTTAGATAATTTAAATATTTATTGCAACAAAACATAGTGATACAGATTATTAGATTATAAAAAACAACCGACTTCAACTTTTTTAAGGAGTTTCTTCCATATCTCCAAAGTTCTTTATCATATCGTCACCAAATTAAAATGGGACCAACTTGGTAGTAGAGGCTTTCAAATAAAAAAAGAATCATCAAAATCGGTTCACAATTGGCGAAGATATGGCGTAACAAACATACATAAAAAAAAAAACATACAGTCGAATTGATAACCTCCTCCTTTTTTGAAGTCGGTTAAAACAGACGACAAAAGGCGGCCTTATCGCAACTAATTACAAATTAAGGCAAATAAGGTACTACTAGAACTGTAAACCTCGTGATTAATTGAGCGAGCGAGCGTAACGAGCGAAGCGCTCAGTTTAGAGATTGGCCAAAAAATGATTTTGCCCGTCCGTCCATTCTTGCCTACTGGTCGCATTTTTCAACCGATTCTGACGAAGATCGAAACAAAATTTCCTTGAATTATTTAATGTTTTTAGTCTTTTAGGAGGAAGGAGGGCGTTGCGTATGGTTCGACACTTAGACTTGACAAACACACGTACAGAAGAATTATACACAACGTGGAAAAGACATTAGAAACAAACAAAATAATCGCTTTTAATAACAAAGCAGTAAAAAAAAAAATTGATTTTCCCGTAAACTCTGGGTATTGCAATGATTTTATTTGTATACCGTCATTAAATATTAGTACAAGTGCGTGCTTTAATATATTACGCTTACTTTATGCCTGTTTCTTGTTGTATATAACGTCTAACAAAATATACTGAATCTATTTTAACGGTGTATTCAGTCCATGATACTGAACAACTTTTCCCAAGGAACATATATCGAAATATGAAAAATAATTTTTGACTTTTCATACAAATTCGGATCAGCTGATCGGTCAACTTGTATGGGAGATCAAAAATTATTTTTCGTATTCCGATATAATATGTTCCGTATATTTGGTTAGACCCTGTATAATTCGTCCACTGTGATTTAAGTACAAATATACAACGTGGAAGGAACATACCCGTAATAAATCGAACCACGGGCTACTAAATCACATAAGTATAAAGAAATTAAAATAACAGTCGAAAGAACAAAAAAAATTCGACATTCCCATACAAATCGCCCGGGCGGCTGCACACTTTTGTATGGAAAGGCCAAAATTACATTATATTTCACTATACTATAATAGTCTAGTATAGACGGTGGTTCGATTTATTACGGGTATGTCCTTTCCACTTTGTAAAGTACAATCAACCATCAATTTTACGTCTACAACATTGAAAGGCAGAGCACTTAAGTATACACACTTTAAACTAGTATTTAAACTTAAAAGTTGAAAATCAACAAGGGTCACTCATTCCCAATTAAATTAGCGGCAAATTTATTGTTCCAACTAATTGCACAAGTGATGGTACAAAATAAACTAAATTATTATACTTATAGGTACTGTATTTTGCTACACACGCAGCACAGCGAAGGATATCTCCTAGAAACCCGTTTAATAGTTCTGCGATTCATGCAGACAGACAGACACACCCTTTTATGCAATGCTAATGTGCCTGTTACTGCAAGTAAAGGCTAAATCTTAATGCAAATTGATACAAACGACTTTAAACTTTAACACGAAAGGTTAGAACCCTTATTAGGTTGAGAAGATTGTCGGAGGCTGTTTCCATGGTGCCAAAGGAATTTAAACGTTATGGTATAGTTTTAGAGGTTAAATGAGGTAATTGAATTAAATGCAGCGTTGTTAAGCTGGGTTTGTGTCCATTGTAGTATTGAATGAAGTCAGGACTTGAAACTTATAATACTAATTTGTTTTTTTTTTTAATTAAATAATTTTACGGCTCTGGATTCAAGTCCTTTAGAGCCTATCTTTAGTTTTGTTCTTTATTCCTAATCCTAACCTAACCTAATCCTAACAAGTTACAATCAAAGGGTGTTGTAGGCCTTTGACTGCTTCAAGGGAGCTTCTGGCGACAAATCTGTACGAGTCCACTGGTTTTCATAGACGACTGAGTGGCGGACGACGCGACGCCCGAAGACGTACACAGTCCGCTAATACTAATTTGGACCTTAGATTTTTTTTTTTATTAAATAATTTTACGGCTCTGGATGCAAGTCCTCTAGAGCCTATCTTTAATTTTATTCTTTACTAGCTGTGCCCGCGACTTCGTTCGCGTAGTTGTCGGAACGTAATATTATATAGCCTAAAGCCTTCCTCTATAAATGGACTACCCAACAAAAAAAAAATTTTTCAAATCGGACCATTAGTTCCTGGATTAGCGCGTTTAAACAAACAAACAAACAAACAAACAAACTCTTCCGCTTTATAATGTTAGTATAGATTCCTAATCCTAACCTATCCCTAACAAGACAATCAAAGGGTGGTGTAGGCCTTTGACTGCTGCAAGGGAGCTTCTGGCGACAAATCTATACGAGTCCACCGGTTCACACAGACGACTGAGTGGCGGACGACGCCCGAAGACGCCCACACAGTCCGCAAAATAAATATCACTACAGCCGTACCACGACTATCCACCTCAACTATTTCACACATTGTTTATGTCATGAGCATTTATAACACCAAACAACACCAATTTCATACTATAAAGTCCAATAAAATCAATTTGCAAAATAATTCAAAGCAAACCCCAACCGAACCCCTTGACTTCCCGCCCAAAACTCGGACCTTAGATTGTGTTTTACCTTATTTGTCAAAAAAATTGCGTCTCCTTACGAGTATGATGAGATTTTTTTTTAACCCTTGACAAAAATGTTCGACGAAAGGAATACATCGACTTCGATGCGGATTTTTTTAGTCGAAAGCCTGTCTGTCGAGATTGTTCTTAGCTATGTTTTATGAAAATCGGTTCAGCCGTTTAAAAGTTATTGGAATTATTTATAATTTGTCTGTCAAATAAACTTGTTTTATGTAAAATGTAATAAATACCACTTTTGTGATCAGCTGATGATGATGAAGTACAGAAATACCTTTAAGCAGATCAGATAACTTTTATTCTACTTTATCCCTAATCGGTCGGACAGAGCATTTTGTTGGTTAAGTTTACCTTTTGTACAATAAAGATTTTTAATAAATAAAATAACCGGTCAAGTGCGTCTCGGACTCGTACACGACATTCCTTGTACGACCTCCTTTAATATTTAACCTTTTATTATTTTTAGTATTTGTTGTTATAGCGGTCACAGTAATACATAATCGGGGAAAATTTCAAGTATCTCGCTATTAAAAGATAGAGCCCTGTGACTATGACAGACGGACAGACAGCGGAGTCTCAGTTGGCACCCTTTGGGTACTGAACCCTAATTAAATACTTGTATCTTTGATCTTCAAGAAAGTTATTACTCAGGGAAAAAGTATTCAGCTTGAACACAAATGATGTCACATTAATATTTCAAAAGCGTTTCAATACAAATCAGTTCAGTGAACATCACGCATAAAACCAGCGCATAAATATTTAATTTCCAACACGTGCCGAAACAAGGGTGGCCATGTTCGGAATTTTCTGGATACGAGTACATTCTATTTTTGAAGTGGAAACTTCATTAGGCGCGTTGGGCATTTATGAGATGGGGAAAAACCATTCAAGTTTTCACTTCTGTCGGTATTTCCGGAGTGCCACTGTTTTTTTTTTCTTTTTTTTCTTTTTTTTTGTAAGTCTGTATGTGTTACTTCATATCTTCTCCAATTTTGAACCGATTTTGATGATTCTTTTTATTATTTGCAAGCCTTTACTACCAAGTTGATAGTTGAAGAAGTTGACGATACGATTGGTGAAGATATTTAGAGATAGGTATGGAAGAAACTCGTCAAAGAAATTAAGTCAGTTGTTTTTTTTGTTAAAAAATGTAATTATTTCTTTAGCCAGTCTTCGCATGATAGCAGGCGGAAAGATAGAAAATGGAATCGAATTAGTGATGGGTTGCTAGCCGCACCGCCATTTAACACGATTCAGATTTCGACTTTAAAGATCTGCGTGGGAAGGGAAACAGCTGGTACATTCTACGTTTTTTCAATTCTCCCAGACCAGCCCTTTTAGCATGGCACCGGCGACAGTGTTTATCTCGCTCTACGTAGTAGTAACGAGTGACATGGCACTAGTCTGTCCCGCGATATAAACTTTATCTGGGTTTATCGACGGTGCCATGCTACGGGTGCAGCTTGGAAGGGATATATTTTTTTTTATACAACGTGTTAAGGACATACTTTTATATGCGTAATAAATCGAACCACGGGCTATACCTGACCACTATAAGTAGTATAATGAAATTAAAATACCAGTCCACAAACAAAAAATACACATTTCCTTACAAAAGTGCGCAGCTCCCCGGCAATTTGCATGAGTCTTTTTTTTGTGTTTTGACTGTTAATTTAATTTCATTATACTATTAGTGATCTAGTATAGACCGTGGTTCGATTTTTTACGCATATGTCCTTATCCTTATGGTCAGTTCACATTGAGACGCGACGCGACGCGACGTAACGCGCACTTTGTAGAAATATAGAACTTGTTTACTAGACAATAAGAGTGAGAGTCCGGTGCGCCGCGCTATGCAGCGCTACGCAGCGCGGCATAGTGGGCTGTCGCTGAAATTAGTATCTTTTTGTCTAGTAAACAAGTTCTATATTTCTTCCAAAGTACGCGCTATGTCGCGTCGCGTCGCGTCTCGGTGGGAACTGACTCTTACACGTTGTTTATGTACAATATCTGGCTACCCTACCAAAAGCACTACCATACCACTCATCAAGTCATTCGATGATGTGAATTTCTGTTATCTTTTAATGCACTCGGCATCGCAAGACCGTGTTTACAGTTTGTTCACAAACTGGGTACGTATTTGTTATCAATCGAGACAGAAAAAAATCATTAATTACCTACCTATTCTTAAGAAAATTAATGCATTCAATGCGATCATGCATTAGATACTTTTCTTGAGAATAAGTATCTTCGTTCAGTCAAAGAGTTCAGTAGTTAAGAGGAAACCTCAAGGGCTAGAGAAATAAAAAATAGGTATTTGTAAAATCTATTGCTGTCGCGCTGTGCCCGAACTACAACCGAGCAAGTGCGATAGAGACATACTGCAGCTTGAACTGAAAATACCTATTAAAAGAACAGAAAATCAACGACTCGTAGTCCCCTGATTTCTTCTCGAAAACTTAACCAATATAAGTACTTTTTTTATTACGAATTAATAAAGACTTGAGCGGTGTTACTATGTTTTAATGTTTTTATATAATCTAGTCAAATTTGTTTTCTGGATGTTTGAACACAGCGGAAAACCTGGCCATTTTTTAGGTTTTTGAACGTTCATATCTCTTTTAATAAATAATTTTTGAAAAAAAGAAAACATAGGGACGTGCCAATAGCGGCTATAGATATTCAGAAAAAAATATAACTCTACCGGCATTATCCAGGGGTGTCCCCCTGGATAATGCCGGTAGAGTTATATTTTTTTTCTGAATATCTATAGGGGACTACGTTTGTATGGAAAAACGGCCCTTCTGTTTCGTCTTAAGGTGTGTACATATATCTTCAGTCCGTAACGATAGCAGTTTAGCTTTTTTAAATTAATAAATGAGTTATGTATTGCTTTTTCTTTTTTACAAATTAGTTACATTTGTTAGGTACCAATAGTAAGAGGATCAACGCATCTTTTCTTGCGAATAAGTAGGTAGGTATAAAAAGTTTTTTCTTACGTAAAGGTTGACTGGAAGAGATTGCAGTGCGATAAGTCCGCCTTTGTATAAATTTTCTGTTTTTTCTGTTTTTTTTTTTGTAATTCCTTTTAATTATGGTGCAATAAAGAGTATTAGTATTGTATTCTGTTGTATGAGTGTCGTATCGTATTGTATATCACTGATAAATTGAGACAAAAATAAACGGGCAAGTGCGAGTCGGACTCGTACATGAAGGGTTCCGTACCTCCGTACAATGTTTAAAAACGCTAAAAAAAACGTTTTTTGTGTGACGACTCCCTTTAATTTTAAACTTTTTTTTATTTTTAGTATTTGTTGTTATATCGGCCACAGTAGGTAATACATAATCGGTAAAAATTTCAAGTGTCTAGCTATTACGGTTCAAGAGATAGAGCCCTGTGACAGACGGACAGACAGCGGAGTCTCAGTAATAGGATTCTGTTTGCACCCTTTGGGTACGGAACCCTAAAAAACAGATCATTCTTTTAATTTTTAAAAAAAAATATATATGTATACTATAAGATAGAACTTACGTTGATTATTCTAGCATTCAAAACATATTTTATTGATTACCTAGCATAAAATATGTAGCTATTTACTTAACGTCGGCCATTATGGTTTTTAATTGCCATACCTAATGATAACAAAAAACCTAGTTTTTACATACAAATACTAGATTTTCGTGTTGTCAACTTGTCATGAGGTACTCACGGAGACGTAGGTAGGTCATAAGTATAATTAACATTTTAAACATTAAAAAAAAAGGTAATGAAAAAAAAATGTTTGCACAGCATGACGGCAAAATACACAGTGAATTAACATTTTTCTTTGAACAAAATGAGCGTAGCATGTTTTCCTACTAATTACCACACTAATTAGGGCATAAAACGTAGTATTTTTACATTGGTTTAATTTGCAAAAAGGTACTCGGAGGCCTATTTAGGACTTATACAATAGGTATGTTTTTTTTTGTAGAAACTTGGATTTTGGCAGCTTGGGAGAACTCCATTACAAAAAAAATTGATATTTATTACATACAATAAAAATTAAAGTATTTATTTTTATTTATTGAAATGCAGCTTGGTACATTTAATGCTCTAGTCAATTTAAGGCTTAACTTACATTGCCGCGAAATAGTAGCGAATTTTGAAAACTCTATAAAGCATATTGAAACCTATTTCAATGTAGTAATGTATAAAATTGTGTCCAAAAGATACTAATGGTGTAGAGTTGCTTTTAAGATGTGATAAGTATAAGTAAGGGTGACTTGACGTTTTTGAAAAACAATTCATCCTGTTATTATAAATGTGAAAGTAAGTATGTTTTTTTTTATCCGTCTTTTACGTCAAGTACCTAATTTTTCTAAATAACTTAACGATATTTTTCAGTTAAAACTAAAGTGAGACACAGAGTGCGGCTCGGGACGTGTTCGTGTGCGCGTCGCGAGTCATATTCGCCCTGAGGAAGACCTCCGGATAAGGTCGAAATGTGTCGGCCTGTAGCTGTCTTATTAGTCTAAATATATTAGTATTACGCGAATTACCCGTGTATCGCATATTAATAATTTATTGATACTTGAATAGGGGGAAGAAATATGCTACATACAGGGTCTAAGGCTGAATTCCAAGAAACATATATCGAAATATGAAAAATAATTTTGGGCCTGCCATACAAAATTACCAATCAGCTGATCCGAGTTCCTATGGAAAGCAAAAATGTTTTTCATGTTTTGATATACGAGTATGTTCCTTGGGGAAAGTTGTTTATCATAGACTGAATCTACCCTTCAGTATATTTTTTTAGACGTTATATAGGTAAAATGCACAGATTTTTAGGCAGTCGTTTTTAGGGAACAAGCTACTTGGAAAATTTTGATACATTTTCGTATATTATATGACAAAGTATCAATATTATTTTAACATACTTATATCGAAATATGAAAAAAAAAATTTTTGCTTTTCATATAAAATCGGATCAGCTGATTATTATTATATATTTTCTGTATTTTTACGTAGCGACTTGTAACACAAAACCTAACTAGGGGTTATTTTTCCTTCTTCAATAAATACCCCTTTAAAATACCAGCATCAAGTACAAAATTCTTTTATTTATTAAGAAATTCGTTGGGTTCCAGAGTTGCAATGTACTTGTAGGTACCGGTTTATGGGAATTTCGGTTTTAAATAAGTCGAGTAAGGTTGATTTTCCAAGTAACTACTTAGTTCTTTATGAATGGGGTGGGCAGTTAACCAACTGAGAGAAAAGTTAATATTCATATAACTTTATTTTCAATGGAATTTGGTTGAGTTTTTGATAAGGGTCCTCTAGTTTATCCTTAATATATGAAAATTTTGTTGTTTACCAGAAATATTGGGTACATTATTAACTGGTTCTATACATACCTACATAAACATATAGGTTGATATTAAAAATAAAATAAATAAAAATAAAAAAAAATATTATCTTCTAGTAGTAAGTGTTTAAAATCTTTAGGTTTTTGGTTCGATCCCCAGCCAGGGCAAGTTGGAAAATGGCCTTTTTCAAATTGTTCTGGGTCTTGGGTGTTTATCTATATATGTATTTATTATAAAATATAGTATCGTTGTGTTTACTATCCCATAATACAAGTTTAAACTTACTTTGAGGCTAGCTCAATCAGTGTGATTTGTCCTTATGTGATTTGACTTTCTATTTGTTCATAGAATAAGGATTAGAATTATACATCAGTCTTCTTACATCTTACATTCACCAAAATTCGTATTGTTTACTTCCACGAGGCCGGTAGCAGTTGGTGAAATGAATGCAAATGGGAGATTTTTGGTATGCATTTGTGGGCTAATATGTTTAGTTTTTATTATGAAACGACGATAACTAAGACAGAATATGTATTTTATATTTCGCTTAAAGAGTACGTTCTTCGAATATAGCTACGAGGCTCTAAATCACCCTGTATAAACTTAGTAACGATTCCACATTACAGACTACATTCCCCAAAAATTACATGGCGAAATTGCCGAAACAAATTCGGCCTCAAGCAACGCTTTTCTTTATAGTACGAGTAAGGACTCCCATACAAAACGCTTACTTTGCTAATCTTTTATATGAAAAAAAAACGATGTAGTTGTTTAAATTTTTCATGTTTTAAATCTTCCTGTATTTCCGTCCGCGTATTCGAAGTCATTTTTTGTAACAAAAAGAGTTATTCACAAGAAACACAATATAAGTGCGTTTTCAAAATAAACCATTTCGCAAATGCATTAATACTTCACTCATTAAATTTATGGAAACGCGTTCATATTTTGAGGTTAAGTGCAAAAAGCGCGCGCTTTTCAATAAAAATAAATAAAAAGAACAAAGCCTAACACAATGTCATTTGATACAGTTGGGCGGCAGTGCGGAGTGTAAAAATAAAAATGCTTTTAGTAGAAACTAGTAGCGAACAAAGTGAGTAGGCTGAGCAGACTTGCCTCGCAGTACAGGATTTTAAAAAGAAAAAAATGTATTTCTGTTCTATAGTTTATTTGCATTCTTGGAATTTTCTGGAACTTATTTTTAGGTTAGAAGAGATAGAGTATTGAGTATCGCGTAATTTAATAGAATTATAGGTAAGTCGCTCATAATTTGTATACCTACGGACTTAGGTCGTGGTTTACAAGAAGAGGATTAAATGTAGATTTATCCCTTTCTGAATAAATCAATGTTCTATTAATGTTCTATATATTTGTGATTTTACAGTTTTGCACTCACAATATTAATTTTGGCAATGTTCTCAACAATTATTAGTTTTTAAAAAACGAATAAAATAATCCTATACAAAATAAGTTTTTTTTTTTTTGCAATTTTAATCACAATACAAAACCTGAGTATAGCTATAAGATTATAAGAACCGAAATTCCTTTATTATTTCTAAAAATAAATGTTAATTAGAAAATTCTTGGGAGCTCACCTAAAAATGGTTCATGGACAACCTATTTCCAATGACAATACACGTCCGGAAAATGGAACGTTGTAGTGCGGGAACATTTTTTATCTTATCTTATTTACTTTACAAAATGACAGCAAAATGCGAAAAGTGACTGGCCAAGTAACATTTATTAATATAAATAATAAACTAGTGGTTCTGTGCGAACAGTAGACCTCGCGAGCTCTTATAACCATACAATAACCGAATCTTTCCACTTTACCCTGGCTTAGCAAAGCCATTTCAGTGAATACGTAACTAAATTCAATTGATTTTTGCAACGTCTTGTTTTGAATGAATGATGGTTGTATAATATACTCGTATATGTACTTATTATAATAAATCATCATCATCAGGTCTTTTTTAGGCTCCACTGCAGGAGCACGACCCTCTCTGTACTACCAGAGCCATATATTAGCCAGAGCAGTCACAGGATTTGGCCTACACGCTCCACGCTAGCCAGACGGGTTGGAAAGGTCTCACTGATGTTAAGGCCGTACCTGAATTTTCCAGTCCGGGTCCAGTGCTGCCCCCATTTAAAATAAATCATTTTAAAGAAAACGGAGACATCATTTAAAATTTTGCTACTACCAAGCCCTAGATAACACTTCAAAGTATTTTATGAACTACTGTTTACAGTTTAAAATGAGAACGTTAAGCTTTACTACGCACATTTGCGAAAAACGGCCACTTTTGGCAAATGTGCGTAGTAAAGCTTAACGTTCTCATTATAAACTGTAAACAGTAGTTCACAAAATAGTTTGGAGGGTTATCTAGAACTTGGTAGTAGCAAAATTTTAAATGATGTTTCCGTTTTCTTTAAAATGTTCTTATATTTATTTTTAATGGGGGCAGCACTGGACCCCGGAAAATTCTTGTATGGCCTTAATATTAGCTTTGTTTAGCTTGTGTTTCCTAAATCGCCTTCTATGACATCCACGGAAAGACTTGGAGTGGTCTTATTCTACTCTTCCGGGAACCACACGGCTAGAACATAATAAATAAGTTATAATAATGAGATGTGGCCAGCTAACATCGTGCATTTATCCCAAGATTATTCTCTTTGACCAATATGAGGATTTCCTTTTCTCCCAGACCAGCATCGATGAACCCCAATTGAAAAAGTTTTCATACAATTTCTGACAATAACAATGTGTTAATGAACTAACGCAAAACCTCTCAGATGGTATACCACAGCCCATGAAACTGAACAACTTTTGTTCTACAACTTTCACTAAACAAAAAAAAATAATTTTCATACAAACTGATCATCTGATCGAGTCAATGGGCATTGTTCATTTTTTTAAGCCCTAATTTTTGTTTTTTTTCTATCAAAATATGGATTATTACAAGAAACTAAATTAAATATTTTTTTTATAAATTATAAAATCATGTCAAAGACAAAGTAGTGCCGGCCATCGGCTTTAAAAGACAAACGGCCAAGCCCAATACATATTTTTTTTAAACACGCTAGTGTCATAATAATTTGTCTGTGTCAGTGTCATTCACTGAATTCAGTTGCCCAGGATTGGCGGAAATTTATTTTCTTAGTTTTGATTGGCGGAAATGGTGACATTTGACGTTATTGTCAGTAACGGATAAACGACTTTATTTTTTAATGCAAGGACTCAGAGCTTAAACTGGTACCGCCGCGGAGGAAGGTCAAACAAAATACCCAAAACAATTGATTATTTTGCCAAAAAAATTACCCCACAACTGTTCATTAACTCTCTCTCTCTCTCTCTCTCTAAATTGTATCACGAAACGGATTTCAAAATACCGCTTTCCAAAAAAAATTAACAATGCTCATGAATATCCTAATTTATTTTTGGCATTTTGGGAATGTTGTAAAACAAAAGTTGTTCAGTTTCATGGGCTGAGGTACCATCTGAGAGGTTTTGCGTTAGTTCATTAACACGTTGCATAGATAAACACCCAAGACCCAGGACAATTTCCATCTTGCCCAGGCTGGGGATCGAACCCAGAACCTCCGTATTGGTGGACTAGCGTGTTGACCATTACACCAAGGAGGTCGTCGAATAGGTACATATACACCACTATCACGTCTTTATCAGTGCATTATTGCATAGAGCATTTTGGGTCTTGCTTGCGGCTCTAAGACCCTTATGTCTTGCTGCCTTGGACGCTGTCTGTCTGCAGTCTGAGATTGTGAGAGCACAAAAGCATATCAGGGCTTCAGGGTACTTCGAAACTTGCTATTTGGCACAAGATGTTTAACTTGCATAATTTTATATAAACTGTCAAACTTAGTAAAATAACAGTTTAACCCTTTCACCGCGAGACTTGATATCAGTTGTCGTGCTCCCAGCGCGAGGAATTGTGAATAGCCATCGTATTTGGTCGGATAAATCCGACGCTCGCGAAATGGGCACGTAAATGTTTGTCGGAATTATCCGACGTTCGCGGTTAAAGGGTTAAGAACAGTAGCTCTAAAAATAAAACAACATCGCGATTTGCACTGCGATGCCCCGACCAATGACCTCCGATTATGCAAGTTCAGTCTTCAGTATTACCATATCTTTAGTATTGCCATGTTGCCGTTTTGTTGACGTCATTATTTACGAAGTAGGTTAGGTCGGCGACCTTTTTGTATGAAATATTCAGCTCGTCTCGAGGGGATTCGAGTAACTTTGCAAATCAAATATTCATTACGAAATTTGCAAACTTTGAAAGGAAGGGATATCTATTTTTATACAAGGGCAGGACATTGTCTGATAAAACTTCCGCATTTAAAACAATTTTAATAGTTGTAAGAAGTTAATACATATCTTAGCAACTCCTTAAATGAATTTGCTCATGTTAGTACATACAATATCACGTCTTTATCCTAATAGAGCAATCAGAGCATTTTGGGTCTTATGGCTCTAAGAGAAGACAGGAATGTAGGCATCTCCACTTAACTCCACCGACAAGAGCCAGCTCTTATGTTAAAGAAAGGCTCTAAGCAGACAGAACCCAAGGTCGCAAGACCCAATGGCCAGTTTTAGTAATGGGTGGTTTAACATGATTTGCATTGTCGGCCACTTCTTTCGATCGACTTGTACGATCTGCGTGGAAAGAGAAGCAGCTGCTACATTCTAAGTTTTTTTCTTTTCTCCCAGATCAGAAAAAAACACTTTAAAGCACTTGTATCGTTATGTTAGTTTACCGCACGATTTCGAATATGTGCATGGCATTACACAATTTTAAAATTAAATATGGAAAATAGCACTTTCCGAACGAATGTGTTGAAGAGGTTTGTAAACATAAATAACAGAACTAAAAATTTAAAAAATAATGGATGCAATGCAAAACACTCGAATTATCGTGGTTTTGATTGTGCAAAAAGAAATCAAGGAGAGACCCATTAAAATCTTTGGTTCTGATTTGACGAGCGGCTGACATCAGCCCTCCTTGGGAATGCAGTTGATGGATGAGATGTTTGTGCTTAGTCTTTTGTCGTCTCTCACAATATTCACTGAAAGAGATAGAGTGATCCTAATCTCAAAGAGCAATAATGTACCTTATGTACCTAGTCCGAAAACCATCGAATCGACACTAGTTTGCAAGTAATCGACAGGAAAACCATGGGGCGTCCTAGTGATGTGCCTGGAAACTTTGGGAACATTCCCGGAAATCTTCCTAAGAAATTTAGGGCAATATTTACGGAACTATTGGGAATACAGTAGTTTTAAACAAGTGGAGGGAAAAAGGAATGACTTTTTAACCACCAGCCAAATTTTTGGAGGAAGTTCAGCCCATGATACTGATCAACTTTTCATAAAAATAAATACATGCCATAAATACAATGTAAGTACTGTAAAACGATAAAAAAATATTCGACCTCCCATACAAAGCAGCTCTCAGCCGAACGGACTTTCTATGAGAGGACAAAAATTTTATTTCGATTTTCAATAATCATTTTTATGGAAAGTTGATCAGTATCATGGGCTGAACTTCCTCCAACAATTTGGCTGGTGGTTTAAAAGTCATCCTGTATACTTACACGTAAAACTACAGGAAAATTCCCGTATATTTCCAGCGGCACATCACTAGGCGTCACTACTGTCGCAAAATGCTACACACATGCTAAAAACTCGCGGAATTTCTGATAAGCGAGGTCTTTGCACTCCTCGCCACTTAGTTTAACTACTTTAGCATGGTTTAACTTAGTTTAGTTGCAATCACCCGCTGTTGCTTAATGAAATGGAACTTCTAAGTAAAAGAGTTCATTCGTTCGGTAATTGGGGTCTGAATAACAGACTTCTAGGTTTTTGTCGATAGCGTTTAGAAATGAGACTGAATTTCCAGAGCAATGGCCTCTCGTCCCCATACAAACCAAAAAAATATGAAGAAACGAATTTGAGTCTAATATCTAACAAAATATACTGAAACTATTTTAGGGGTGAAAAATATATTTTAATTTTTCATGCAAACTGATCAGCTGATCGGCAAGTTGTATGGGAAGCCAAAAATAATATTTCATATTTCGATATTCCTTGGGGAAAGTTGTTTAGATTCATGGACTCAATTCCTTCCCTCCCTTAAAATAGTTTCAGTATAGGTATTTTGTTTAACCCTGTATAATTACCTAATAATAATAAAACTTCCTTGACATCTTTAGACTCTCTCGCTAGATAGCTGGGTCAAGGGTCAGATTCAGAAGGCAGTACTCTGGCAGTTTATAAATTACTGGCAGTACATAAACTTTGAAAATGTCTGTAACCTGTGATTCAAACAACTTCTCTACTGACTCAAATATAAAATGTATTTAGTAAATTCAGCAACGTTCATAGAATAATGTTTGTGTGACAAACATTATTCTCTAAATTAGTAAATGCACTGACATAACTTAATTAGAGGCCATCCATAAATTACGTCACACGTTAAAGGGGGCCGGGAGGGGGCGGTCAATGAAGTGTGACAAGGGTTGGGAGGGGCCATACAGTTCGTGACGTCACAATACAAAATCTTTATTTTAGAACTAACACACAACATTTTAACTAATAATAAAAAAAAACAAAAATATTTCCAGCTCTATCTAATGATAGAGTGTTTTAGATTTTTAATAATGCTTCGCTCACATATTCTATTTTTTTTTAATTAAATAAATCTTATTTTGGTACTGCTGTTTTAACTTATATAATTATCCCGCATTGTATTATTTATTTTTTATAAGCGACTATTAGTTTCTGTTTAGAATTTTCTGAAAGTTAATAAAAATTTTAATACATAAATAAATAAAAAATAGATATATGTATATGCTATGATGTCACATATTTTGAGATATGTGGGGGCTCACCCCCACATATCTAGGTATGATAACAAAATCGTGAAATTCGTGTATTTATGTATTATTACGTAATTAATGGATGGGCCATAAATTTTTCGTTCTTCAGACGGATTTTGTATGGGAGGACGAAAAATTTTTATCGATTTTTGATATTTTTTTTATAGAAAGTAATTCAGTATCATGGACTGAACTTGCTCCAAAAATTTGGACAGTGTTTAAAAAGTCAGCCTGTATTATAAATAAACTCTGGGACATGTATGGCGTCTGCCCATTGTCTTATGAAATCGTATTTAATGTAATAACTAGTTGCAATTTTACTCGACTATACAAAAAATTAACTTCTCTTGTGGACGTTAGACTCGTTCTTGACAAAGCTGCGTCGGGCACAAACGTACATACATATTTATGTGGCAGGTTCACCGTGGTTCAGCCTCAAGGCTGTTGCTAAGTAATCAGGGTGCATTTACATCGACAGATCTTGGTCAGATTAAATTTAGTCGATTCGTGTAAACGTACCAAGTAACACTTTTAGTTGTTAATAAATAAATATATATAGGGACATAACACTGATTGAGTGAGCCCCAAAGTAAGCTTATACTATAATATTTCATAGCTGAGGATACAACCGGGATCGCGGCGCTTAGATGAAGAATAAGAAACAGTAGTACGTGTGTATCTACCAAATAGGTAAAGGTCTCATTAGTATAAACTTGGGCATTTTTATTCACTTGATCAGAATAATAGAGGCTCTACAAAAGCTACCTGAACTGCAAGCTAGATAGGTATGTACTACTATACCATAGCGAAGACAAAGAATTTATAATACTATCTAGAATAACTACGAAAGATAATCTCACAAAAACAACATTGAAAATTAATCTTAATGCCACGCACATAAAGCTCATATTTTGATAATGCTTATATTTAAATACCTAACGTTACCAAAAAATGTACCTAAAGTTATAGGCGTCCCTTTCCCGCAAACTGTCAGTGCAATAAAGTAGAAGGGAAGAGCTATAACTTTAGGTATAATTTTTGGGAACGGCTTTGCCACTTTGTAAGCATACTAGATTTATACAATTTCTTAGAGCGAAAATGAAAATGTTAAGTTAAGATGGATGAGTGTAGTGACAAGTAAGGATAGAATTAAAAAAGCGGCCAAGTGCGAGTCGGACTCGCCCATGAAGGGTTCCGTAGCAGCAAGTAACATAATATAAAAGTTCTAAAGGTAAATTGCGGTTTACGATTTATTAAAAAATAACTATCTATGATACCGAGGCCGCTATAGTTTTAATTTAAAGTACATATTTTTAAGGTATATACCACATTTTTTTCAGAATTATTTTAGTAATATTTCAAAAGTTACGGTGGGGGGCCACCTCAAATTTTAACTTTGTATTAGATTATCTCAAGACTGGGGGTTTGATCTACATAGTTTCAAAGCAGTTTTTGTTGCATTTTAAAAGACCTTTTTAACGATACCCCTCACGTTGGGGTTAGTTCAATTTAATTTTTTAAATTCACTTTTCGTTGTATGGGAGGGGCTGAAAAAAAATCATTTTTTCATAATTTTAAAAACCAACTTTTGGAACTTCAATATCTATCTCTCCACCAAGTTTCGTGACAATCGGTGTAGTAGCGGCGGAGTACGAGCCCGGACGGACAGACGGACGGACATGACGAAACTATAAGGGTTCCTTGTGAACTACGGAACCCTAAAAACGAGTATGTAAGGTAGCCCCAATAATGGAAAGGCTAGAAGCAGTAGACTTAGATGGTATGGACATGTAATGAGGAGGGAGGAGGGCCACGTTACCAGAAAGGTGCTGAATTTGAAGGTTACAGGAAATAGGAACAGAGGAAGGCCTAAGAAAAGGTGGATGGAGTGCGTTAAGGACGATATGGACAAAAATAATGTAACAAGTGCCTTGACAAAAGATAGAGGAAAATGTAAAAGACTCACATGCTGTCCCGACCCAATGTAAAGTGGGATAAGGTGAGGAAGAAGAGAAGAATACTATATTTTTACTACTATACTATATTTTTAAATACATACAATAACGTTTAACAAAATGTACTGAAACTATTTTAAGTGTAGATTATTTCCATGATGCTGAACAACTTTCACCAAGGAAATTATAACGAAATATGAAAAATGTTTCGCTATACAGGGTCTAACTATATATACTGAAACTATTTTAAGGGTGGATTCAGTCCATGATACTGAACAACTTTCTCCAAGGAACATATATTGAAATATGAAAAAAAATCTTCTTCTTTGCTGGTCTGGGAGAAAAGAAAAACATAGAATGTACCAGCTGCTTCTCTTCCCGTGCAGATCGTAAAAGCCGATCGAGGGAATGGGCGAGAATCTGAATCATATGAATAGGCGATGCGGTTAGCAACCCATCACTATTATGATTTCCCTTTTCCACCTTCATACCCACCATTAAGCTAAAAGTGGCCTGGGCTTTACCGCCCTTGGCTCTGTCTACCCCGTTAGGGATAAAGAAAGTGATGGTGTATCTGTATCTGTATGAAAAAAAATTTTTGGCCTTCAATACTAATCGACTGATCAGCTGATCCGTGTTTGTATGGGAAGCAAAAATATATTTCGATATATATCTATGTTCCTTGGGGAAAGATTCTCTGTCGCACCACCCAAATTATTGCTCTACTTGGTCCAATGGTTGACTGGCAGAGAACGCCATTAGGCGTTAAGTCCGCCATTTGTACACCTTTTATGTGCAATAAAGTTTAAATAAATAAAATATATTTATTTATTAAATCTTTATTGAACACAAAGGTACAAAAGGTGGACTTAACGCTAATGCATTTTCTACCAGTCAACCTTTAGGAAAACCGGAAAAATCAATTTTATTGCGATAGGCGCTACAAAAAGAACCTATACATACATATATAAATACTACAATACATACACATAACTAATATATAATACTATTTATACATATAATATATATGTATTAACATTTACACAAATACATACCTACATAAACTACAAATGTGAAGATAATGACTAGTTAGCAACAAATTACCAGAGAGGTGCGTGTGGACCTTTTTCTTAAATAGATATCTATTTGAGTTATCTTTGATGTCCTCGGGTAAGGCATTCCAGAGACGCGTAACTTGAAGAGTAAAAGAGTTGTGCATAAAATTTGACCGAAAAAAAGGAATATGAAGAAGAAGAGTATGACTGGAACGAAGCTCACGGTCATGACCTTCAGACTGATAGGTAAATTTGCTTTTCATATATTGGGGAGAGAAAGAAAAATAGTCCTTGGGGAAAGTTGTTCAGTATCATAAACTGAATAAATCTTTAAAATGGTTTCAGTATATTAACATACGGGTCGAATTGATACCCTCCTAGTTTGAAGTCGGTTTCGGTTTACCACAGAATACATAATAGTACAAGGTGTTACACGGTGACAACTTTAAATAACTTTACATAAGCAGTGAAGGAATCAGTTGATTATGTATGTACATATGTATTATGTAATAGGTATGTATGTTAATAGATTATCAGCATGCGTGGCTTTACGGCCCCTTATTATCTGCCTACGCCCTGTAGGGAACGCGATTGGAAATGGCTGTCATTTGAACGTGCACCCACGGGTTAATATAATTTTTATGACATGCCTAGCCTTCACTACGTTGCCCACATACAATATTATTTTCAAATCGCGAAGTTTTACAGATGGTTACGCACTACCTTATTTCCCATCACTTTTCTATTTCAGCGAGGTTGCCTGGAAGAAATTGTACAGCGATAAGACTGCCTTTTGCGCATTTACTAGTTTTTAACTATAATATAAGTATCCTGTTTGTTTTATGGCAAAATGCGGCAGGAAATCGCAGAAGACATTGGGACGTGTGGAAAGATAAGGGACACAAGACCTACAGGCCAAAAAGAGGGTATTGTATGGTTCGGTCTATTATAATTATATAGTTTATGAGAACTACGAATTAAAAATACTTCATTCTCGTTCAAAATTGGTTGCATTCTTGGCTATTCCGCTTTGCAGCCCTGATTCTATGCATCTCGAAACTTGGTTTAGCTTGTGTTTCCTAAGTCGCCTTCTACGACATCCACGGGAAAATTTGCGGGGTGGTTATGTTCAACTCTGCCGGGAACCACACGGCTTCCTCTTACAACATCCACAGGAAAATAAGATGGTCCTATTGTATGATGGAACCACACAACACAATTTAGAACTGTTAGTCACTTATGAACAATTATGATTGTATATCTATTTTTATCACTATATCTATCCGTTTGCCATGACACTGTTCTTGGCGAGTAAACGCTTGGTTCTTGCAGTCGCCTGTTGCATTATTTATTACAATAATACGGTACGAGTATTTTAGTCTTTATAAGAAAAAATCTTAAAAATATATTCTTTAGATAGAACATTTTTGATTCAGTTCATAAAATAACAAAATAAACTTTGAAATTCAATTCATACTTTCCAGTTTTTTTAATTTGTTTGAAACGCCATGATATTACGCCATAAGCCCGTGTAGTGTAAACTAATAAACGGGCAAGTGCGAGTCGGACTCGTACATGAAGGGTTCCGTACCTCCGTACAATGTTAATAACTCTGAAAAAAACACGTTTTTTGTATGACGACCCACTTTAATTTTTAATATTATCTTATCTTTAGTATATGTTGTTATAGCGGCCATAGTAATACATAATTGGTGAAAATTTGTGTCTAGCAATTACAGTTCAAGAGATAGAGCCCTGTGGAGTCTCAGTAATAGGGTCCCGTTTGCACCCTATGGTTACGGAACCCTAAAAAGTTTTGGGTTTCGGCAAATAACGAGTAAAATTTTAAAATGTAATATTTAAATTCATTTATAAGGCACTTGTTGATTGAATAATAATTTAATGTTTTTTTTAGTGGTTTATTTGCACCATGGAATCTAAATGAGCTTTTTTTTTTTAAAGTAAGTATGATTGAAGTTTTTATTTCAATCATTACTTACAAACAAGGCCACTAAGCACAAATATCTAGTGCTACAACTGCATTACCAAGGAGGATTGACGTCGGACGGCGGCCGGTTGTAAAACTATTCGCACAAATGCATCACCGAAGAGGGTAGACATCAGGCAGGCATAAACAGGCTACTATACATTTTTGGCAAGATATCGCCCAGAACAGAAAACAGAAACTCATTCGTCTCGAGGCCAGGATCCATTTCGTATGTGTCGATGGTAGTGGTTGTAGGTACCTTTTGAACAAAACATATCCAATATGTATAATGAAAAACAATTCGCCACCAAATACGTAAAACACTTGGTAAGTTCGCTCCTCCTTCCATAAAACCGAATTCCATAAATACAGCGTGTCCTGCGATCGCTCATTCGAGCCGCATCGCGGTGGCCGCTAGGGCTGCCTAACAACCAAAATCTTTAAATTCGTCATGGCGCTACATCATTATTTAAAATTTTTAAAATTTCAAAGCGGCCTGGAACCAGTTTTTTTCCGTAAACAGGTTAATTTGTAGAGAATGGCTTCAAATAAAAACAATAAATATTAGGGAAACAAACTGTAAATATCCCGATTTTCTGTTTTAATGCAAACAACACCGTATAAAGTCTATTTTATTTTATTTTTTCAACTTTAAAATTAAACAGCGGATTTAAAGCCTTAGGCTTTCTCTACCAGTCAAACGACAGGTGGTGCAGAGACAAGTGAGGTCAAAGTCGGCAATACGTACGTACTTAGTTTTTAGACAAAACATGTTTGATACTTGATATAAATATACTCGTAACTCATAAATGAGGAACTTGCTAAAACAATGAATTAAAAGTAAGTATTATTTTATATTTATCTAATCAATGAAATATATTTCCTAGATTCACCGCTCAACCTGTGTTGGTAACACCAACATTTTATTGTTACAATTTAATATTTTATCTGTGTTTTACACTTCCGTTACCTGTACCTATGTAATCTGTGGTTTCTTCTTCTTCTTGTGTTTTATGGCAGAATATAATACACGTATACCAAGTCACACCTCCGGACCTTTTATTTATTACCAGTGCCTCAAATATAGTCCTTAAACATCTGTTCAACCTGTCAGCTTGTATAAAAACTGTACAAATCTTTAAGTTACTAAAGAATTTATTTATTATTTATTTTATTATAATTTTTTATTTTAATTGTAGATTTTACCTTAATTTCGATGTACAAAATATTGGAAGTAATTAGATCCCATTTAACCATACACATATTATCTGAGATGTATGTCAACACTTTTTTTTAACGAACTGAAAATGCCATCGCATACCATTCCGCTACGGGGACAGTGGAGCGGTTATGTGGGACTTGGACCCACTAAAAACACCTCGATGGCCCTTCATGCCAATACGGGAAAGGTGGGAGCGGTGGAGTTGCCACCACTCATCCACTCCTCCCAGCCACGGCAATGACCTTTTTAGGTCACTCTACCCCCGGGCTAGTTGGCCCTTAAATACCACGACGAGCGACGAACAGGGACACATGTCCGTATTCCCAGCCAGGTGGATGTATGGCAACCCTTACTCTGCGATGTGGTTGAAACGGCCCACACAATTCGGCGGTCATCGCAACGACAACGACCCTTCTAACAGTTGTGTGACAGGCGTTCCCCGTTTGCCAATATGACTAAACATTTATTGGAATTTACGATCTGTAGGTGTTGTTTCGGGCCTAGAATATGAACACTCCATCTCTTTACTGTGGATTTCGTAAGAGGCGACTAAAGGAATAAGCACACATCTCGTGCTTCATCCGCATTCCCAAAGAGGGTTGAGACTTCGTATCAAAGTAAGTAGCTATAGTTATTCGTTCTAAATTAGATCGAAGACGCAGCTCTAACAAAACTCCACGTGATATGATGATTTGAATGTCAAACAAAGACGTCTGACGGCGGCCGGTTGTAAAGCTTTTCACACAAGAGTTGATGTAAGGCAGGCGGCTGTCTGGTCGTAAAACTAAGCCAAATCGTAAACTGTCCCGGCTATTTCTTCTCGATTTCGCAAGGTTTTCGGCATCCTTTGACCATTAACACGCATGAATTAAGTATAGATATTTGAATGGGCAGTTTAGTCCATCATCCTAAAAAAACACCTGGTACGTACCTACAATAGGGAAAGTTATTTAGGTTATGTAATGTATGGAAATAAATAAGAAAGAAAAATATTTGCACCCCATAAAAGTTGCATCAGTCACATGATCTGGTAAAGTAAAGTAAAAAAAAATCGTGTTTCGAACTATGGGAAAAATTGTTTGACCTTGCCCGTTAAATATGGTAATCTAACTTGTGCACCCTGTACTTTTCCGGACGAGAGTCAGCCCTAACTTTGCGGTTGGTCCACAGCGAGTGGCCATCAAAGCGACCCACTGCAGCCACTTCTGACAGTTGTGTGACAGATATCCCATGTTTTTGTGGCAAGCGCCTCTTTACCGTTTTGTGGGATTTTGCTGTATATTTATATACTTTTTCCGGACGTCTGTCAACCCTAACTTGGTCGGCCCACAGTGTGGTGGTTGTCGAAGAGACTTCTGACATTTGTGTGACGGGAATGCCATGTTTCCAGTTTCCCAATATTACCGGCTTTGTGGAATCAACGGTTTATTTTAAAATAGGTACCTACCTAGGTAGAAGGCACATCGAACGCCAAATAAAAACGTAAACATTACTTATTTTCACTATCAGTGATATAGTATAATAATTATATCTAGTATAGTGGTTGGATTTATTACGCTTAAGAAAATTACACATTGTAAACACTTAAGATCTAGAAAATTTTAAAAAGGCCATCCATCTTGTCCTGATTGGGGATCGAACCCAGAATCGAAGTAAGTAAAGGAATAATGGAAAAATAAAGGGAGTATAAAGGGAAAATAATGCAGTAAAAAAGAGAGTAAATATGAAAAAACCGACCAAGTACGAGTCGAAATCGCGCAAGAACGGTTCCGTATCATTATCTATACAACATTAGACACTTTATTTAATCTCGAGCAAAAAACGACGTTTGTTGTATGGGAGCCTCCCTTAAATATTTATTTTATTCGGTTTTTAGTATTTGTTGTTAGAGCGGCAACAGAAAAAGATCATCAGTGAAAATTTCACTTCGCTGTCTAGCTATCACAGTTTATGAGATACAGCCTGGTGACAGACAGACGGACAGTGAAGTCTTAGTAATAGGGTTCCGTTTTTACCGTTTGGGTAGGGAACCCTAAAAAGACTAGGTATAGGTTAGAATTTGTAGATTCTGTGTTTTTCTTTTTAAATGCTGCTAGACAATATTGCTTCCTCTCAATTCAACTTTAAGAGAATACCTATAAAATACACTTACTCGTAATTTATTTAAAAGCCTGAACGAAATGGAACATTTCCACAAGTGTGTGAAAAATAAACATCGCGAAATATTGGCAATTTCGCAGCACCTTCAAGTTCGTACTAGTTATGTAAGTGCCTGAAGTACAGGGGCGTAGCCAAGAATCACATTCCGGGGAGAGCAGAAAACTTAGATACCGCATAGTCCATTCATCACATTACTAATTGGAGGGAAAAACTTCAAAGCAACAGTAGACACGTTAGAAAGATAGGATTTTTTGTATTTTAAGAAAATATAGGCACATATTGAATATTTATAGCGGTATCGGAAAAACTCATACCGTATGATTTCTGGCCTAGAATGGATTGTGTGGCGATTTGATTCTCCGGCGTGTGGAGAACAAAACCGGAAAGCACACTTTGGGCTCTAATTGCAGTTTCCAGTGCATTTTCTTCCCTACAGTATAGGATCATAAATAACCCTTCATCATCAGGTCTTTTTTAGTTACCACTGCAGAAGTATGACCATCTCTGTACTACCAGAGCCTTAGGTATATTATATTAGTCATAGTAGCTAGAGGATTTGGCCTACACTCTCCACGCTGGGCAGACTGGTTGGAGAGGTCTCATTGATGTTTGTTTAGCTTGTAATATAAATAACCTAAAACGCGCTAACAAAGTATCGGAGAAGTCGTGTTTTTAGTTGTCAACAGAGAGAAATGCACTAATTTCCAAAGAACAAGATACCCACCCTTGCCCCCTACCCTAAACACGTACCTTTTACGTTACCTACACAGTTTCAGGAAAACACGTCTCTTTACTATAGAAGTCAACGCTGTCAAATGCCGTAGTTCCGTAGTGTAGTGGACCCGCGCAGTCTCGCTACAACCGGTCGATGCCCTCGCCCCGCCGCGATCGTACCCTGCCCCCACACCCCCCCGCCGCCCCAGTCGACGATTCATCGAGGAATTCTAGTTGTCATAACCTAAGAAATACAATGACGAAGGGCTTTTATTGGAACTTGGCCAGGATGGGGACTGGCGTAATGTGGCTAATACACTGTTCTGGCACTCTAGACATTCTGGGTTGTGTACCATGAGTTGTCTCTCCAGTCACTGCTAGTTGGAAAATAGCATTTTTAAAATTATATTGGGGTATTGGGTTTATCCAGGGAATTAGCACGAGTAATAAATAAATAAATAGATAGGGACACATCACACTGATCGAGCTAGCCCCAAAGTAATTTTAAACATGTGTACGCATTGACTTATATATTACTAGTGTAATACTAACTCATATACTATACTATACAACGAGTTAATGAACTAACGCAAAACCTCTCAGATGGTAATTTCAGCCCATGAAACTGAACAACGTTTGTTCTACAACATTCCCATAATGCCAAAAAAAAATCAGATTTTCATACAAATTGACTCGATCAGCTGATTATGATGTATGAAAATAGATTTTTTTTTTTTGATTTTCGTAAATGATGTAGAACAAAAGTTGTTCAGTTTCATGCGCTGAGGTACCATCTGAGAGGTTTTGCGGTAGTTCATTAACTCGCTGTATTTTACAATAAATACATACTCGTATACATCCAAGACCCAGAAAAAAATTAAAAAGGTCTTTTTCCAACTTGTCCTGGCTGGGGATCAAACCCAGCACCTCCGGACTGGCAGACTATATAACCGCACAGAATAAATAATACTGACGTACAGAAGTCTCACTCAGCAAAGAAATTCAGAGAAATATCTACTCAATGTGGCTAGCGTATGGTTTAATTTAGCTCACGTCAGAACTCCGCACCTTTTTGCATAGATACCTAGACATCCATTGCAAGCCAATTTCATTCTTATTACTCTGGACAAACGATTCGTATAACTGAATTTACCATCCGGAAGGGCCGCCTGCGCGCATAGTAATAATGTGGGTAAATTTTCGATACTTAAACGGGGAGTGACAAAGGCCTGGTAACCGTTAGTTTGCTCTCAATGTGTGACTAAATCCAGTAATACAACTTTCGCACACTAAATGACATGTTATTGTCTAGAAAATTCTAGATCATCATCATTAGAGCTAGCCGCTCTGTGAAGCAAACTATGCGAAAGACGGACGGACAAATAGCCGGAGAAAACTTGCATTTCGCTTGCAAATAGTACACATAAACTATAAGAAATGCGAGTATGTAATAGTCATTGTCATAATTTCAGCCGTATGACGTCCACAGCGTCTACTGCTAAATAGGTTCCTTTAAGAAAAATTAACGGGAAGTGCGAGTCGGACTCGTACATGAAGGGTTCCGTACCACCGTACAGTGTTTTAAAAAGCTGAAGAAACAAACACGTTTCTTGCATGACGACCCCCTTTAATTATTAACTTTATCTTATTTTTAGTATTTGTTGTTATAGTGGTCATAGTTATACATAATCGGTGAAAATTTCAGGTGTCTAGCTATTACGGTTCAAGAGATAGAGCCCTGTGACAGATCGAGTTAAAAACGCTGAAATAAACACGTTTATTGTACGGCGACCCCCTTAAATTTTTAACTTTTTTTTATTTGCAGTATTTGTTGTTATAGCGGCCACAGTAATACATAATCGGTGGAAATTTCAAGTGTCTAGCTATTACGGTTCAAGAGATAGAGCCCTGTGACAGACGGACAGAGAGACGGACAGACAGGCGGAGTCTCAGTAATAGGGTCCCGTTTCCACCCTTTGGGTACGGAACCCTAAAAAGAATATCTAATTACCTATATTCTTAACACTTCATTATCATCAAGTCTTTTTGAGTCTCCACTGCAGGAGCACGACACTCTGTACTACAGAGCTATATATGTATGTATTAGCCAGAGCAGTCAGATGGTTTGGTTTACACTCTCCACGCTGGCCAGACGGGTTAGAGAGGTCTCATTGATTATTATAAGCTTTGTTTAGCTTTTGTTTCCTAAGTTGCCTTCTACGACATCCACGGGAAGACTTGGAGTGGTCCTATTCTACTCTGCCTGGAACCACACGGCATATTGTTAACACTTAAATGTTTATATTTTTAAACTAACTGCATGTCATAAAACTCTCTCGCCGTTCCAATATTCGTTTTGCGACACCTGACAGGGTTCATAGTGTGCTATTACTTGTACAAGACAGTGACTTTTAATAGTTAGATAGGCTAATGTACATTATGAAATGCAGTAAATGAATTAAAGTATTTTTTAAAGTGAACTGGAGCGACCACTTCTGTTCTAATATAATCACTGCAATCTTCTTCATCAAGCTAGCCTTGGCGCTGGCTCTCCCGGCTCGAAGGACCAATTGATATTTCCTTCCCCAAAGTTCTTTTCAAAAATGGGTCTAATACCCTATTTAAGTCAGTCCATTTTATAATAAGACGGTACAGTTCCGAAGCATTAGAACAGGGGTTCCCAACGTGGGCGACTTGTGGGCGCTGCAGGCCTAAATGGGGGCGGTAAGAGACCCAGAAAAAAAAGGGGGCGTTGTGTAGGGCTTTGGGGTCGATTTATAATTTCATCTACCTAGCTAGGAAGACTCTTAGACACCGCCTGAGCTCTCGACTACATCTTGTGAATATCAACTAATATTAATTAAGATATAGTTCAAACTCGGTTCGATATAATAGACCGCGGGCAATCATGTTTTAACAAGTTTTTGTTAAATAATCCGATTTGTACATTCCTGTATCAATCGGCTGGTTCTATAATACTTGTTCTTGCTTGTCGAGTACGATTGGGCGTCGAATGAGATAAACGAGTTTATGCACGTTTGTCTTATTCCTGTTGGTGCGTGCTGCTTATGCAATCCTATATAAACGACGTAAATTTATTTTATTTTCATTTGCGGTTTCGCGCATAATAGATAACCAGTACTTGATTTCAACACTTACGTATTTCTCAAAACAAAACAATGTCGGAAGTAAAAAAGAAGAGACGGCAATACTCTGCGGAATATATTAAATTCGGATTTATTGAAAATCCCACAAACTGTCCGAATACTATAACGTTGCGTTTCAATAATCAGTTATAAGTACTTAGCGGTTTTTAAGTATGTTTAAAAAGGGGGGCGTTAAAAAATAATTTATTCTTAAAGTGGGCAATAGACAAAAAAAGGTTGGGAACCCCTGCATTAGAACAACGGCTGCGTAATAGTACTGGACATTGTCAGTTCCTTGTACGGAGGTTTCCTATCAAAACAGTAACTATGTCATAAGTTTTCATTACCGCCATCATTAATCAGTATATCAGAGAGCGTGGTTATCCGTTTTAGCTAACTGTAAGCCGACGGCGCAGAAAACTATGTACTAGATGAGGCACTTCAACAATGTTGAAATGTAGCGCTGTCTTTCTTTATATGGAAAACAATCGGACAAGTGCGGGTAAACTCGCGTGGAGAGTTCTGATTATTCCGTACATTACTTTTACAATAGAATACAACAATACAATACCCTTTATTGCACAAATGTAAAAAACAGGACATAATTATATTAAAAACTAGGAAATGCGCAAAATGCGGCCTTATCGCTAAGCAAATTCTTCCAGGCAACCTTTAGATTTTTATGTAATGTATAATATCATAACTTCATAACATAAAAAATCTGTACTTTTTTTCAAAAATATTGGTGCTTATAGTTTCGGGGATGAGCGGGGGGATGGTCGTGTTTCGCCTATTTTCTTAAATAACATCCTAACTATTTCTCTTAAAATTTTAAAAAAATATATGTATATTACAGATTCTCACTTCAAGATGACCTCTCAGATGGTACCTCAGCCCATGAAACTGAACAACTTTTGTTCTACAACTTTCTCGAAACCCAAAAAAAGAATATTCGAATTTTCATACAAACTGATCAGCTGATCGGGAATGTTGTAGAACAAAAGTTGTTCAGTTTCATTAGCTGAGGTACCATCTGAAAGATTTTGTGTTAGTTCATATTAACACGTTGTATACAACGTAACACAACAGACGAGTCAAACTTATAACACCCATCTTTTACGTCGGGAGTTAAAAAGCATATACATTTGCGCTATTTGTTGGCTTAGTTAGCAACTGTTGTTTTATTTATATTATTTATGAAAAGCCTTTTAATGAGTTACACTTCTGTCACGTGTTATTTTGAGCCGCCGGTCATTCTAACTGTACAGCGTTTGTGCTTGCTTGCTTGCTTCCATTAATTATTTATTTGCTGATTGTTGACTAATTCATGTGCACTAAATAAATTTTAAATTATATGAACATAATATAGAGCAACAAAGAACGGCCATTAGCGTCCCTGGAGATGCAGGTATATGCAGCTTACAGCAAAATACAAAAAAAATATGAGTAACTGACATTTAGACCACAATTTATTTGACTAAATCGTCTTTTTACAAAGCAAATTAGCCTCTAAGTCAACTCACTAACATAAAAACGTATACAAACTGCTTTAATATTTTGATAGTGGCCGAACCGTCAATGAAAACGGCCACGTAATAATTAATTGTGGCTGAAACGTCAGTAAAATAATATGAAAAAATGTGCCGAAAAAAAATTTTGTACAGTAGTAAACTCCACCTACAAGAGCAAGCTCTTAAGTTAAAAAGATAAGTAAAGTACTAACCAACCAACTCGACTGACTACACGATGATGGTAATGTTTTTAATTGTAGTTTATTTGTAGTTGTGTTTGTTGTATTGTAATGCTAATTCTAAAAAAAATACGTTCAGAAATTGCACAATTTGAGTTTATAAATAAAACGAAGTTTATAAAAAATAACATAAAAATTAACTGTCAGTTTATTACACAAAAAGATGTTGACAGACTAACTATATTTCTACTTTGTGTATTTTAAGCTGTAAGCCTTCTAACAGTGCAATGTTTTTTTGTTTCTGTTATCGACATTATGAACCATTGAATAAGTTTTTCACTATTATGGACTAATCATTCTACGGAATCTAATCCAATGTCCCATAACATTGACGACCTCCGTGGCATAGTGTTTAACACGCCAGTCCGCCACTTCGGAGGTTTTGGGTTCGATCCCCAGCCAGGACAAGTTGAAAATGACTTTTTTGAAATTGTCTTTGGACTTGGGTGTTTATCTATATATGTATTTGTTATAAAATATAGCATCATTGAGTTAGTATCCCATATCACAAGTTTAAACTTACTTTGGAGCTACCTCAATCAGTATTATTTGTCCCTATATATCTATCTATGAATATTCTTACAGTGTACACGTTTTACAAAGAAATCCCTGAACGGCCTTGGGAATCGACACAATCACCCAATTCTTGGGCAAATCCACCCAAGCGCGATAAACCTACCCGTTTTCACTCAATTGAATTTCTTAAATCTGTAGGCTTCAGATACTAGTATTTTTTCTTACATTTAGGTCAGATTACAAAAGAAAATCCTATAAACCAGTCTGAAATATAAAAAATAAGGTGGAAAATATCTAAGATACGTAGAATAGAAAGAAATTGAGATTTTCTTGTACTAAAATATGGCTAGACTTATCTTCAGTGTTGTATTTCTTTTTATGGAATTATTTAGTATTAAAATCTAATAATGTATTATACATATTATATACTTATATAAATAAATTTATATTTTTAGCTCGTAATGTCTTCATCTCCCTACATGCTTTGGATTGGACTTGATTTTACCTACGCAACATTTAACCTTTTTAGAGTTCCGTACCCAAAGGGTGCAAACGGGACCCTATTACTGAGACTCCGCTGTCTGTCCGTCTGTCCATCTGTCCATCTGTCTGTCTGTCCGTTTGTCCAGTGCCAGTGCAAGTTAGTCTGTCCGTCTGTCACAGGGCTCTATCTCTTGAACCGTAATAGCTAGACATTTGAAATTTTCACCGATCATGTATTACTGGGCCGCTATAACAACAAATACTAAAAATAAAAAAACATAAAAATCAAAGGGGGTCGTCATACAAAAAACGTGTTTTTTCAGCGTTTTTAACTAGATCTTTATAATTTTATAATGGCATTAACTAGATACTTGAAATTTTCACCGATTATATATTACTATGGCTGCTATAATAACAAATACTAAAATTAAGATAAAGATAAAGTTAAAAATTAAAAGGGGTCGTCATACAAGAAACTTGTTTCTTCAGCGCTTTAAAACATTGTACGGAGGTACGAAACCCTTCATGTACGAGTCCGACTCGCACTTGCCCGTTTATTTTAAATGGTTGTTGCATACATTGTTGCATTTATCTGCGAAAATTTATTTATTTATTTTCAAACTTTATTGTCTTACAATTGGCGGACTTAACGCTAAAAGCGTTCTCTCCCAGTCAACCATAGGGATAAACAGATAATTCGTTGCGGCGCAAAATAATTAAATAATTACATACTTATACCAAATAATACACATACATGCATATATACTTATAATAAAGATACGCATACATATAAAATAATCATATATATACATATACATAATTAAATAAATACAAATACACACATAACTACAATGAATGATGATGTAGATAAGAAAATGAGACTAATTTACTCGTAGAAGTACTCGTAAAAATTACCTTAGCGTTAGATCTGGGCTGTCAAAGATATTTCGATATACACCTACCAGTGCATCTATTTTCTTAATGTCTCTCGGAAAACTTCGTATTTCTTCAGAATGGCCGCTTGGAAGTTAATATAGCTGTTATTACTCTTTTTACTTATTATTACATAATTTATTTTAAAAATGACAGGAAAGCTTTTAATTCGCAGACACGACAGATAACTTTTTATTGCTGTTGAATCGCACATAGAAATGGAATAGACGCACTGTACACGTATTGTTACAGGAAACAGTGCTTTATATATCTATCTCTTTCTTTATTTCTCTCTTTTTATCTCTTACTTAAATATGTTAAATATGTTTTGGCACAACTAAAATAAAGTTTTCTAGCCTTCCCCAAGCTTATTACTACGATAAAGTAGTTGTGAAGTAAGACTGTTACATGTTATCAGAGGCCGACTGTACCTGACCCAGAGGCAAATCTAATTACGCCCTGTACCAGGTAATAAACAGTCGGAGTAGTACTTCAGTTACACAGTTACTTTGATTTAATTAATTACATTTGACATACATTACATCACTCGCAGAGAAGCTCTTAAATTAATTAAATTAGTCTATTTTAACTATATCATCATTTTTTATATAGCGCTCAATGGTGATTGTGAGTGAGCGAAGATCTTCCCGCCAGGCATAGTGTTGCGCGGGGAACAGCGGCTCCGACGGTTTATTGTCGGAGGATGTATATATGTCAAGTTCCAACCAGAACTCTGATATCGAGATGTAGGATACTGTTAGCGCCATCTAGTGTGCTTCCTGTGAACTACGTTGTAGTGTCGCTGTTGTGGTAGCAGTTCCTCGATGTGGCGTAGAGGTAGCCGCAAATGACACTTAGCTACGTACGTATGTCGTGTTTAAATTATTAACAATTTGCTGTAAGGCTCTTTTAAGCTGTTTTTTTTGTCGTTTAAACTGAATGCCCAATTTTTTTTAATTAGCCATTTATGTCCCACTGCTGGGCAAAGGCCTCCCCTTTTTCCTTCTACAATTCCCTTTCCTTGGTCTTCACTTTCCATTCTTTATCAAATTAAAAAATATAAATTATTAATTTCTCGTTATAAATTAAAACTTAATTAAATTTTTAACAAAAACAGTATCAGTTTTTAACAAAAACAGTATTAGTTTTTAACAAAAACAGTAACAGTATCCTACATCTCGATATCAGAGTTCCAACCAGAACTCTGATATCGAGATAAAGGATACTGTTAGCGCCATCTAGTGTGCTTCTTGTGAACTACGTTGTAGTGTCGCTGTTGTCGCATTCTTTATCAAATGCATACAAATAGTCTGTACATCTCATCTCGGACTACCTCTCTTTCTGTATCCATCAGTTGATCACCCAATTGGCAAATTTAAAAAAAATTGAGCTTTCTTTGTATTTTATAAGTGTCTTAAATTATTTTTGTCATGATTGACTTCGACTTTAAGCTTTTTGAGCATATCCACGAAGCTCAAAATATTGTTGCAAATGGGGCGACCAGGTCAATTAAATTTTTTACAATACTTTGACATTTCACACATACTTAAGTAGCGACATTTACGATCGAACGTAACAATGGACTGTCCGAAAAAAAGTTTCCCCCAGACTAAAAGGCCGTAACAATAAAACCTCTAATACAAAAAGACGTAAGTACTTAACGTTTTTTTGTATTACAGTTTCGTCTAGGAGAGGAGAGCAGTTGATTGCTTTACCAAGTTACAATCGCCCTTAATATAATTGCTTAGGTACTTTCCAACTTTCCTTCGTAGACAATGTCTTACTAGGACGTGACCCTGTCGGAAATATACCTACACACTTAATAGTACGGTTGATGGATTAGATTTTATTGATTACTGTTGATTTAATCAATCTAAGTGTAGGTAAATAAGTCTTGACGTAAGTGAAGGCAAATATAATCTAAGCGTGACCGTGACTGATATACCTATACCAACAGAACGTTGGGTATATGGGTGGACTCTATGGCTGGACTAGTAATTTGAAAATAATTTATTTATCTAACTTCATTATATCATATATTAACCGACTTCTAAAAAGGTGGAGGTATCAATTCGCCGGAGGTTCGCCGATATTGTGAACCGATTTTGATGATTCTTTTTTTATTTGAAAGTCTTACTACCAAGTTAGTCCCATTTTAATTTGGTGAAGATATGATGAAGAACTAGGGAGATATGGAAGAAACTCCTAAAAAAAATTGTGTTTCTTTTGTTAAAAATTTAATTAAGTTTTAATTTATAACGAGAAATTAATAATTTAAGTATGTATTTATAATAATAAGTTATTGATTTATACAGCATTACAATGCTCGGAACAGTTTTTTAATTAATTAATTATGTGATCTCAGTTTAAATATAATCTAAGTATGTGATGAAAAATTTCGAGTGGGATTCGAACTCACGCCTCTGACATCTGTACTAAGTGAACTCACTTGCTTCGTCACGGTCATTTAAGTCTCACTCGTGGCGAAATTTTTCATCACATATTTTTAATTTAGATATGTGTAAAAGTGCATGCAAAGACCGCCAGGCCTATGTCACTACCCGTTTCGGTACTTATCGAAAATGTACCTTAATTATTTCTATGCGCGCAGCGGCCCCTCGGAGTGGTAAATTCAGATAAACGAATCGTTTGTCTAGAGTAATAAGAATGAAATTGGCCTGCAATGGATGTCTAGGTATCTAAACAAAAAGGTGCTGAGATCTGACATGAGCTAAATAAAACCATATCGCTAACCACTTTGAGTAGATATTTCTTTGAATTTCTTTGCTGAGTGAGACTGGTAAGACTTCTGTACGTAAGTACTGCTTCTTATTCTGTGGTATTACTCGGATCAGCTGATTTGGTCATTTTGAACGGTAGTCACGGTGAGCAGATAGAAAAAAACCTATTTACAGTCATCCTATTTTTCAAAATTTAAGTACCTACAATGAATAAATACTACATAGTTTTGTCTACAAAGCTGTTTATCTCTAGTTAAACATTGTTTTTGATATATTTATTTGTAGTTCCCATAACAATCCGCTTGTTATCCCCAATCTCCGGGGATCAGA
This sequence comes from Acrobasis repandana, assembly GCA_963576875.1. Taxonomy (NCBI): domain Eukaryota; kingdom Metazoa; phylum Arthropoda; class Insecta; order Lepidoptera; family Pyralidae; genus Acrobasis; species Acrobasis repandana. The sequence continues at coordinate 19,419,890 of OY756227.1, read as the reverse complement.
GCCTGCGGGGTACATCCTGCATCCCGCACAATCGGTAGGGATCGGGAAATCGGAATATCGGATTGTTATCGGAGAACTACGATAACATTACATAGGTACGTACCTATGTCGTGGATATGAAATATTTCAATGTCAAATGCTTGATAATAAGTCCGCTATTTGTACATTTTATACAAGCTAGCCGTGTAGTTCCCGGCAGAAAAGAATAGGACCACTCCAAGTCTTCCCGGGGATGTCGTAGAAGGCGACTTAGGAAACACAAGATAAACAAATCTTAAACATCAATGAGGCCTCTCCAACCGTCTGGCCAGCGTGGAGAGTGTAGGCCAAATCCTCTGGCTTCTCTGGCTCATAGCTTTGGTAGTACAGAGAGGTTCGTGCTCCTGCAGTGGAGACTAAATAAACGGACAAGTGCGAGTCGGACTCGTACATGAAGGGTTCCGTGCCTCCGTACAATGTTTTAAAACGCTAAAAAAACACGTTTTTTGTATGACGACCCCCTTTAGTTTTTAACTTTTTTTATTTTCAGTATTTGTAGTTATAGCGGCCACAGTAATACATAATCGGTAAAAATTTCAAGTGTCTAGCTATTTCGGTTTAAGAGATAGAGCCCTGTGACAGACGGACAGACAGCGGAGTCTCAGTAATAGGGTCCCGTTTGCACCCTTTGGGTACGGAACCCAAAAAATATGGGTAGCCATATCGTCTAATATGTTTCGCATTTTCGCCCATTCTCCCGATCGGCTACTTCGATCTGCGCGGGAAGAGAAGCAGCTATACATTTTATGTTTTTTTTTCCACCACATCAGCATGGATAGTAGTCGGACTGACGGAACAACTTCATCTAATGCTTTGAATTCTTTTTTCTTTTTTTTTCGCCGTTGAAATAACAACGATATTTCTGTAATAAATTAGCAAACGCAAATCCTGTACAAACGGATGCTGCACATACATACATACATACATTGCCATACAATCGATAGACCAACATAAACATCTGGTGATCTACTACGCCATTAAAAACCCTATTACGAAAGCCATAAGGCGCAAATTAAGCATAACGACCGTCGATAAGGCTCGACACTATTAGGTTAAACTTGAATCTTATTACTGTTGTGGCAAGGGTGAATTTCGGGTGATTTTCCGTTGGTAGTTAGTATGTTGTAAATTACATCCGTTTCCTTTAAGGCGAAGCTGTTTTACAAGGCTTGTAATGGTAAAATTGTGTTACAAACTTTGTAGATAGTATTGGAACATGTACCTACCTATGTACTGTGAGGGTGTTAAGCAGTAATTGCCTTTAGTATGTACATAGGCTTATGCTCGCAAACAACAATAGTAGGTACCTATACCTACTTAGTATAGAATAGTGAATACAATTGTTTGCACTATCACGTCTTTATCCCTAATGGGGCAGACAGAGCATTTTGGGGTCTTGCGGGTCTAAGCAGACGGAGCCCAGGCAGGGACGCAAGACCCAAAGCACAGAATAAATTATACTAACGTACAGAAGTCTCATACTCAGCAAAGAAATATCTACTCAATATGGCTATAGATATGGTTTAATTTAGCTCACGTCAGAACTCAGCACCTTTTCGTATAGATACCTAGTCATCCATTGCAAGCCAATTTCATCCTTATTACTATGGACAAACGATTCGTATAACTGAATTTACCATCCGGAGGGGCCGCCTGCGCACATAGTAATAATGTAGGTACGTTTTCGATACCTAACGGGGAATGACACAGGCCTGCCTAAAGGCAAAGTCGCAGGTTATCATCTGATAAGGCGCATAGGGTATTAATAAATATTTATCAGTCGCATGCTAGAATCGCCATTGAAAGCCACAATCTTTAAAGTCATAATTGCGGCTCATGTGCTGTCTGATAGAATATTAAGAGACACTTACGTAGTAACTATTTATTAATCTGTGCCAAAGGCCACTTTTAGCGGCAAACACAAAAATTGGCAGAACAAAATTTAAAACTTGAGCCAATGGCACGATAAGAAGAAAAAGCTTACATGTACAGACGATTAATCAGATACCTGTGCCACCGCGCGCTTTGCGCACGTGAGGTGGCACAGGTATCTAATCATTCCTCTGTACCAGCTGCTTCTCTTCACGCGCAGATTGTAAGAGCCGATCAAAGAAATGGGTGATAATGCGAGTCATGTTAAGAACGCATAGTACTAGAGCGATTTTAAATATTATCAATATTAACGAATTATTCACTTTGAAATAAAAACACAGCTGAGGTCAGGACTAACTCTATTATATGTTTCAAAAACAGGATTGCTTAATCTCGATGGAAAAAATCGCGAAGTTGCCTCCAAATCACCCTAGAATATACTTAAATGGAAAGTACATATTCTAGAATATAATAAATTTACTCTTGTAACTTTGGATTCTAATTGTATTAACAATCGCGTAGTATGGCCTCGGGCGGCATAGAAGGGGGAAGGGGGGCGGTGGCGGTATTTCAAATAATTACATTGCAATGGGACCGCTGGTTAAAGGCGGCAAATTTAAAACCGGTCTACTGCACATAAGGCAGTCATAATTTTTAAACGCGTAAACCAGCCTCATTGGCCCTCCGCGATCTTCCCACCCCGCATGGCTTGCTGTCGTGCTTCGGCTAGAGTAAATTATCAGCATCAGACGCAGCCTCAATAGGCTATTCCATCACTATTTTCATTCATTTACCATCTTCTCGTCCACCATCCCACCACCATCACGCTGAAAGTGGCATTTTTGTCTTGCGGCCCTGGGCTTTGTCTGCTTAGAGCTACAAAACTCAACATGCCCCATTAGCACAGCGGCGACACTCCCTGTACGTGAGAGTTCGAACGCCGGTGGCCTTGAGCTCGGAGCTCGTAACGCTAGGGTTGAACTAGCTACCAGCCCTCGGCCAAAGCAGTCCGCGATAGCTCTTTTCACGCCCCGCGCGCCTCTCAAGACCCCCTCGCACATCCAGCCACCCACACATAGCCGCAAGCGATTCTACGTGCACACATACTTAAGTGTCGTTTCTTTCCGCCTAGTGTATATATTCTTTGCCATTAGGCCCTAAATCAATTTTGTGAACTTTTCCTGTTCACATTATTTAAAAAAACCATTTCTTCTATTTATAAAGGCTGTGTCAAATATGTTAAGGAGCTTATCGTCCATCAAAAATCATTGAATATGTATGTTTCACTCACCGCCTGTCAATACGACTTCCTTTTAACGCACACACACCAACGTCGCTTATCGATCTCGTCGAGATATACAATACAACATATAACATACATATGACACCAAAAGTTACACGTAACATTCGAAAATAATTCGTATTGCTGATGCGTAGAATCTCATTTCGTTTGCAATGCCTCGACCTACAAACAGGGTAGGATTAAATTGCAACAGACCCGTATTTAGACTTATGAAAATATTCCTTTTTTTGCTCTGTCATTAATTTTATGTAACTACTGGCATTCCTTCCTATTCGTGAGCTGTTAGTAAATAAGTGTACAATAGTGTACATACTTATATTTTTTTCTCTGGTTTTCTTTTTATGGATGTTGGAATAAAAGTTTTACTGTTATTGCCTCGGAAATAGGCATCAATAAAGCTATATTAGCAGGGAAAGCTGTTTTTCTGCCTCACTGAAACAGAAATAAAATATAGAGGCGGCGCTAATTCAGTTTGAAGCGACGCTACCTACTTCTTTATTTATTCAAATTGATTTAAATACTTACTGGATGTTTTTATTACGCAAGTTCAGTTCATAACGCTTTTCATGCGTAATATCTCGCTGTGGGGCAAACAGTTCCAACCTTGAATTTTGTTTATCGACTATACATAGGGTTACCAAATGACATCGTTAATTGACGGCTAGCCGACAACACTTGGTTCCAAAAAAAATAATGTTATGGTTCATCATTATTAATTATCATAGATTTTTCCAATAGATATTGGAGTATTACCCGGACACTATTTAAGCCGCTCCCCATATACCTATATAGGTTTTTGGTTTTTTTACAATTATTTTAATGTTTTTTTATTTATTTATCAAACTTTATTGTCCAAAGTAAAAATATACTTTTAAAAAAGGGCGGACTTAATGCTAAGAGCATTTTCTCTCTGTCAACCATAGGGATAAGCAGAGAAAATTGTGCGGCGCAAAAGCCATAAAGAAAGAAAGAAAGAAAAATGCTTTATTTGACACAGATACAACACTAAAACAATGTTCTTAAACATATTTAAATGAGCATATTAATTTGTGCCTGTATCAAAAGGGCGAAGGGGCTCAGTAGAATGTTGGGACGAGAGCCACAACGCTGGTCTTCCGAGGATACCGACATAAAGACTAATTTACATAAAACAAAAACAAACATTGAACAAAAACAAACATTACACATAATACCTATATACTTACATTAAAAATACTAAGTTCATACACACTATTGTATTACATATTATATATAAATATATCAGAGTAAATACCTACTTACACAATACATATACTAATAATTATAATAATAAAGAAATAGTTAATGAAAAGAAAGGGAGTTTGAAAGGTGGGCGTGGACTTTCCTCTTAAAACAGAATTTGGTAGAAATTTCTATAATGTCAACGGGTAAAGCATTCCAGAGTCGTGAAGCTTGAAAAGAAAATGAGTATGACATGAAATTAGTCCGAAAAAGGGGGATAAAGAGCTGACGAGTCGCATTAGAATGAAGTTGTCGATCATAAGTGTCTGAAAGGTAATACTTTAGTGATCTAGGTATATATAGCCCGTGGTTTGATTTATTACGGGTATGTCCCTTCCACTTTGTAAAGTAAGTAGATTAATATTTTTATAACAACACGGTGAACACGGTTGGCATCCCTAACTATGTACATTATAATCAATAACGTGAATAAAGCTACCATCAAATTGTCAGCGAGTCAATGTCGCGTGCGTGTGCACTGCACGCCACGCACTAGGAATGTCGCGCGACTCGTCTTCCGTTAGGAATTCTCGCAAATCGTGAATATATGTTGCGTGGATTTCAATCAAGACGAAAGTAGAAAACTCGCACATTTTCCTTATACTACAAGCAATATGCACTATTTGATTAATAACTTGGAAAAATCCATCCAAAAATCCACCCTGACTTGGTTTTTTTTTTATGTTATAGGGCGGCAAACGCACAAGCGGGTCACCTGATGGTAAGTGATCACCACTGTCCATGGACAACTGCAACACCAGGGGTGTAACAAGAGCGTTACTGGCCTTTCAGGAAGATATAGACTCGTTTTTTGAAGGTTTCAATGTCGTATCGGTTCGGAAACACCGCTGCAGGAAGTAGATTCCACAGTTCGGTCGTTCGTGGCAGGAAGTTCCTTTTAAAACGTACGGTGGTTGATTGCCAAATTGGTGACAAAAGGTAACAAAATCTGTCCTTAATTGACGGTGAAATCGTGAACTTAGGGTCCATTCATAAATTAAGTCATCACACGAATCAGTATCATAGACTAATCTTGCTCTATCTCTGTAAACAATCAAAGAGCTTGGAATGTACCTCCCTTCTAATCTCTTATACTTTATTCCGAAATGTTACTAGTATCATAGACTAATCTTGCTCTATCTCTGTAAACAATCAAAGAGCTTGGAATGTACCTACCTTCTTATCTCTTATACTTTTTTCCGAAATTTTACTAGTATCATAGACTAATCTTGCTCTATCTCTGTAAACAATCAAAGAGCTTGGAATGTACCTCCCTTCTAATCTCTTATACTTTTTCCGAAATGTTACTAGTATCATAGACTAATCTTGCTCTATCTCTGTAAAAAATCAAAGAGCTTGGAATGTACCTACCTTCTAATCTCTTATACTTTTTTCCGAAATGTTACTAGTATCATAGACTAATCTTGCTCTATCTCTGTAAACAATCAAAAAGCTTGGAATGTACCTACCTTCTAATCTCTTATACTTTTTTCCGAAATGTAATCAGTATCATAGACTAATCTTATCCAATATCTCTGTAAAAATATCCTGTTTAACATCTTTGGTATCAAATTAGCAATACCATAGCAACTACATAAAATATTTATATGTACTTACCTACTCTGTAAAGCTTTTTACGTAATCAAGAGATTTTATTACGTAAATAATCTCCTGTTACCGACGTAGAAACGCCGTCAGGTTTCCTTCAGAGTATTTTCGTCTGGCAATGGAATCAAATCATGTTTTACTGTGAATTGTTTTTCAGCCTTGGTAAACAAATTTCAATTAGACTAATTAGGCGTTGTTTTATGTCAATCCTTTTGACTAGCAACATCGGTTATCTGGTTAATTAAATTGTCTGAAACGCTCATACTGTATAGGTATGTGGAAATAACAAACTTTAAAAACACGTACTTATACATACTTACACGTTCATAAGTATAGATCTTAGAAGCCGATCGAGGGACGGGCGAAAATGCAAATCATTTTAAGGCCTTACCTGAATTTTCCGGGGTCCAGTGCTGCCCCAATTTAAAATAAATCATATATCATATACGAACATTTGCGAAAAACGGCCACTTTTGGCTAATGTGCGTAGTAAAGCGTAACGTTCTCATTATAAACTGTAAACAGTGGTTCATAAAATACTTTGTGGCTTATCTAGGACTTGATAGTAGAAAAGTTTTAAATAATGCCTCCGTTTTCTTTGAAATGATTTATTTTAAATGGGGGCAGCACTGGACCCCGGAAAATTCAGGTACGCCCTTTAAAGGGGCTTCATGAATTTTCCGGGGTCCAGTGCTGCCCCCACTTGAAAATCATTTAAAATTTTGTCTCTAGTAAGCCCTAAAACCCTTTAAACTATTTTATGAACTACTGTTTACAATTTAAAGTCAGAACGTGATTTGTGAAAAACGGCCACTTTTGTCAAATGTGTGAAGAAAAGCTGTAAATATTTATTTGTTTATCTAAACAGAAAGTTGAATAATAAGGAATTTACGATTGGTAAATTGTAATATATTACCTAAGTTCAAAGAATAGGGTTGTCTATCAAACGGCCACCCTGTCTATATTTGCATATACCTTCCTCAGTTAATATAGGGCTGTCACTATATCAATTAGATTGCCCATTGAGCCTGCGGGCTCATTGGCCACAGCGGATTTAATAAAGCTGTTTGATGAAAATGAATACAAAGTGCGTCTGACTGATATATTGACTTGGCTTGCTTGCCTTGCTTTCCACTTGGGTGGACGTCGCTGCGTCATCATCCCCTTAATTGCATTTACTATACAACGTTTAACGGATATATGTGTGTTATAAATCGACACGAGCTATACTAAATCACTATAGTATAATGAAATTAAAATTACAAATAAAAGGCATATCTATATAAAAGTGTGCAGTCGCCGGGGCAATTTGTATGGGAATGACGATCTTTTTTTGTTTTTTGACTGTTATTTTAATATCTCTATACTATAGTGATCTAGTATAGCCCGCAATTCGATTCATTACGCAAATGTCAATTACAAGTTGTCATGAAAGTGTAGGTAAATATTTTGACTCATTCGGAATCAACAAGATTGATTCGAAAGCCATCGTTATACCTACATATCCGAAGTGTTGACTCGTTTACGGCTTCCCCATTTCATTTCAGTTGGATGGACCCTGGGCACCGGTCTGGTGGGCAAGCGTTTGATTGCATTACTGCGTGGAACGGAACGTTGTTACTCTTGCATTTCCATTTTCAATATATTTAAGAGATCCTAATTAAAACGTCATGCATATTAGACACAAACTAAGCGTACCCAACTACAACTTCTCGGTTCACGACGATGCCATCAAAGTAAATACTACTTTACAAGCATTTATTTAGTTTCACCTGTCCCGTTGTCTGTGTCCGTAATCAAATCTTGCAAGCTAAATAAGACCCACTTACCATTATTCGATTGAGCTGAAACTTCACATACTTTTGTAAGTTGGGTGACAATGCAATATTATAGTACCAATGACCTGATCTCATGATGAAGGCTGAGGCATCTCTGAGATAAAACTACATAACCCCACCGAGTTTGGGCTCAATTTTTTTTAGTTTATTGTAAAATAAATACTTATTTATGACTATGACGCACAGAAGAGACACATTCGAGATAGATTAATTAGAAATAAATTTGTTTTCGGGCTTCTATTCTACTGTCGTAAGAACATAATCGTTATACCCATCGGATGTGTTGACTCAGTTCTCGCTTCCCCATTTTCGGTTGACTGAAGCCTGGACATCGGTCTGATGCGTCAACCCCTTGATTGCATTACTGTGTGAAACGAAACGTTGTTACTATAGCGTTTGCATTTGCAACATTTTCCGGATGCGGCCGAAAGGTATTTTCGGTATGTGATTCTACATGTACGAGTGTGGATTTAGTACAGCGAATTAAGGCCATACATGCCATGATTTTTTTTGGGGTCCAGGAGTGCTGCCCCAATTTCAAAGGAAACGGAGATATCATTTAAAATTTTTGTCTTTGTAAAGCCCTATAATTTTTGCCAAAAGTGGCCGTTTTCCGCGAAAATGCGTAAAAAGCTTAAGGTTTTCACTCTCGTTCTCATTATAAACTGTAAACAGTAGTTCATAAAATAGTTTGAAGGGTTATATAAGGCTTACTTTTAAATAATTTATTTCAAACGGGGGCAGCACTGGACTTCATGTATCACCATAAGTACTAAAGTATATTTTGACCGGGGTACCCCGGGCTAGGGTTGCCAACCGTAATATGCACTATTATTTTTAATACATTACAAATATTTTCAGACGTGATTCAGTTCATTATTTTGAACAACTTTCCCAATAAATGTATATCGAAATACGTGATTACTTCGATTTGTATAAACTTTTTTTTTGTATTTCGATTTTTCGTTCATTGTTATAGATAAAAACTTGTTGATAAAAATATTAAAAAAAAAGAAATTGGTTTCAAAGACGTGTGCATTTGATTCGTACTTATTACTCAAATAACTTTAAAAAAATCTTGTTTGTTCCAGGTAAGTATCTACATCTTTTTTGCCGTTTTGACAATGGGTATGAACCTGATGGTAAGTATTGAGACTTAAGAATCCCATACAATCGTGTGTGAAATAAAACGGCCAAGCATCACACACGATGAACGAATGCCTGTAAAATCTTCGTAACGTTAGCAAAACGGCCAAGCATCACGTTTTGAATAAAATGTAGAGTATGTGAAGTTAGGCTTGGTGTAAGGGCGCATAGATCAAGAATCTTGGCTCTACACGAGATCTGACCACTTTTTCATAGATTTTGATTAAGGTGTAGTGTAGACCTTGTAGGTTTAGAGCGTGTCTTTAGAGCTTGGCTTTATACGAGATCTGATAACTTTTTCACAGGGAAAGCTATGTAGACTCGTCTTGGCAACATTTTTACTTGAAAATGTTTTTGGTGGGATGAGGTTTATGTATAAGATATATATTTAAATATATAAATAATTACACACAAGAAAAAAGTAATGAAACGATTGTACTCGTAATGACTGGAAAATGTATAAGATGTGGTGGTCCTAGAAAAATATTTTCATAGTACTTCTTCAGTGAAAACCACCAAATAAAGGTAATAACTCACTGTTAAACTCTGATTAGGTATATGTAGGTATTTTACTTTCTTTATAGGTATACATTTGCAAATTTTTCTCATAGATGGAGATGAAAAGAATATTCGGTGTACGGTAATAGTTTTATCTCGGCGATATACTTGAATCCCTCGCTTCACTCAGGATTGCAGCAGCTAGCAACACTGAGCTATATTGAAATCTTGGAATCAGAATCACCAACAGAACGCAAAATAGCAAGAAAAGGAATACTTTTTTTAAACTATTTTTCATTAGGAAAAATCCCCACATTTGCAATACATGGCTAATATAATAATAATACTATCAGTGTCATTGACCTCCCTGTCGCTCGATTCCTCCGTGTGACCCTTCCCGCCGGCGGCGCGCGGGGCGAGCGATCATTATGGCCACAGATATAGCGGTAGGTACCACTGCGATTGGGAATTTGCCGTACAACTTTGAGGGCTTTTATCTTTAGTTTTTATTTTGAAACAAGGTAATTGTAAGAGAACATGTATATTTTATTTAGCGCACAGAGTACTTTCCTTGAATATGGCTCAGAAGGTCAAAATCATCCTGTACCTACCTATTACTGTTTGTGAGGCTGGCAGTGCTGGCACCCCATTTGTGGTCGGACCACAAATGGGGTGCCAGCACTGCCAGCCTCCCCTTGTGCATATCAGTCCAATCACGTGGCGTTCGAAACACGGACAAAATCATTTACGCCGCTTTAGACCAGACAGTCTGAGCCTAGATTAGTTTCAGGTCTAATTAGTGTCTGCGGACTCACAGCCTGCAGCAGACCAGGGGGCTGATAATAGAGCCAATCAGCTAATTCACCCTTTGACAAACAATATTAAATTCCTTTAGTAGAGACAAAGGCAGCTATCTATACTTTTAATGAAGGTTTTCATATCATAATGAATTGGGCAGTTTCCTGGGTCAAAAAAAATATTTGGTACTGTTAAGAGAATAAAACGTCACAAAATAATGTTACTTGTCATTGATTACATCCGCTTTGAACGTGATTTTAGATAAACGGATATTAAGAGCGCTATTTGACTCCAAGAAACTATGACGTCACAGAACGATATTTCATACAAATCACATAGAAAATGTTTGTTTTGACGTTAAGACTGCAGTCTTCGACCTTGGGAATTTCTATTGAACACCCGAATCTATATTTTCTATCTACACATACGCATTGCGCTGTATTGTACATGCACTCTGGAGACGAATTTAGACGAATTCAGAAGCGCAGCGGGCGGTCTGCCTTATCAGCGTTTTCGTCCCCATATTTATTTGAGAATTTCGGAGAACTTTAAATTTTTCTATCTTTTTGCAAAAGACAAATTATTTTTATTTATTTATTGTACGTGTTTAAGCATGAATCAATATTTATATATTTGTATTTTAATTTTTAACTCAGTCGTATGCGCAAGAAATCCGACGACGTATTCGCTTATATTTTTTTCAAAGTTTAACCTTTTTAACTAAGTTTTTGAATGAATTAAAAGAAAATACTAGAATCATTTTCATTCACTTTTTAGGATTTTCCTTTGTCTTTATTTCTCTGTAATTTATACACAACTTCATGTTTTAAATTCTGTGTACACAACAAAGACATGAACGTCGCGCACCGCAAAATATTAAAACACGTCTCAGGTTATTTGGAATTAAACAAACTATTACAATGAAAATCAATAAATTGTCTTATTCACTTTTTTAATACTTAAATAAACTTCAATTTAACATATCTTAACATATTGTTACTGAGATAGTTTAGCTCCAATCAGCTCCGAAAAAGCAGTCAAAATCACTAAAAATAAGGACTGGGCCCTTAAGAAAAAGGTATCTGATTTGACTTGTTGGATACTAGCAGACTGTGTGGGCGGAAAAGTAAAAATTGTTTATTAAGAGTCCCCTTACCCTAGACAGAAGCAGACTTTCCCATTCAAACGTAGTATACCATTTTTTTTTTGAAACGACAACATGTCACATTTCAGCAAAGTTTTATAATGTCAAAGAAATTGCATATAACTCTCTCTCTCATCTCAGCGTGTTCCCAGTTGCGTCCACAGCTGCAACGCTGTGAAGCCCGGGGTCCTAAAGAAATTGCATATAACTAGTTTTCACAATCAAATATAGATTTGAAAGAGTATATATTGTCTCGTACCATACTTGACCATCAGTATTGAACTTCTACACCCTTATATTTTCTTTCAAGTTCATATTTGGAATGTCGAAAACTAGTTACCTTTATGCCTAGGTAAGGTAATTGCATATATCTATAAATACTGCTGAAATCGGACATGTCATTTCAAAATAAAAGCCAGGTTACGTTGGAAAAGTCTAGTCAAAGTCAATTTTTTTTATTCAATGTAGGATAAATATATCACTTATTAAAGGTCATTATTTTTAATTATTTTAAGTGCAAAAGCTACCGATACTAGCGTTTCGCAACGACCACAGCTGAGAAGGTAGGCTAGGGTAAGAGGACTCTTGTTTCACGATTCATTTGCACAATTTTACATTTTAGTTCGATCTACGAATTTTTATTATGACGTACTTATCGAATTTCATTCTGAACAATGAAAGACTGAACAATCCCTTGTAGTTGAAGTATTCACAATTTATAGGGAAAAAAAAAACAAAAGTACCCGAAAATTAATATTACTGATTATTCGTATATAATAAAAGTATGTATAAATTTTGGTATCTAATCTAACATTTTGTCCTACGCATCCAGCTGTACGTATACGAGCTTACATAACTGTACATAAAGCACAAGAAAAAAAAGAAATTCAACAAAAAAGGGGCCCGGCCATACCAACTTCTTTTACACTAACCACTAAACGTAAGGGTACGCAGGGGGTGGTACATTTCTAGGTCAGGGGTGGCACAGGGTGGGTCACCTCGCCACTCCCCCGGCGCCACCCCATGCGTGCTCCAATTGGACTTCCTCCCTTTTTTCTCTGATTCCAATTAGTACATTTTTTGCTCCTGTCAATAGAAAAGTGCTTATTTAAGAAATTAGTGAGTTTCCTTAATTGCAAATACCGATTGCGAGATTTCCTCGGATTTTAGCGTTAAGGCCGTACCTGAATTTTCCGGGGTCCAGTGCTGCCCCCATTTCAAATAATTCATTTTAAAGAAAACGGAGAAATCATTTAAATTTTTGCTACTACCAAGTCCTAGATAACCCTTCAAAGTATTTTATGAACTACTGTTTACAGTTTATAATGAGAACGTCTAGCTTTACTACGCACATTTGCCAAAACTGGCCGTTTTTCGCAAATGTGCGTAGTAAAGCTTAACGTTCTCACTTTAAACTGTAAACGGTAGTTAACAAAATAGTTTGAAGGGTTATCTAGGACTTGGTAGTAGCAAAATTTTAAATAATGTCTCCGTTTTCTTTAAAATGATTTATTTTAAATGGGGGCAGCACTGGACCCCGGAAAATTCAGGTACGGCCTTAAATAGTTTTTCTTGACGATAAGTAAAAGTACATAGAAAGTCCGCTCGAGAGCCTCTGACGGGTGTGAAGTTTCGAGGCCTTTCTATATAAGTAATTTAATTTGATTAATAAATCTATGTAGGTATAACGCTAGTTTCGTTTAATTTAACATTTAAATCTTCTCTATACTTACTTACTTACATATTTATTTGTTTATCTATAACGTCTAACAAAATATACTGAAACTATTTAAGGCGTAGTTTCAGTCCATTATACTGAACAACTTTCCCCAAGGGACATAGGAACCTATATCGAAATATGAAAAAAAAAATACTTTCCTTACAAACTCGAGTCATCAGATCGGTTAATTTGTAAGGTCAAATACTATTTTTCATATTTCGGTATATGTTCCATGGGAAAAGTTGTTCAGTATAATGGACTGAACTTGTCCCAAAAATTTGGCTGACTGCCCCCATTTGAAATAAATTATTTGAAAGGAAACGGAGATATAATTTAAAATTTTGTCTCTACCAAGCCCTAGATAACTAGATAACTTCAAACTATTTTATGAACTACTGTTTACAGTTTAAAGTGAGAACGTTAAGCTTTACTACGCACTTATGCGAAAAACGGCCACTTTTGGCAAATGTGCGTGCAGCACTGGACCCTGGAAAATTTAAGTATGGCCTTAAGAAATCACCGTATCTAGTCTGTCCACTTATTATAACGCTACTCATTTAAGAAGCATTTTGCTTTTTCTGCCCATTGCATACAAAGACTGCACTCCTTAAATTGCCATGTGACCGTTTTAGGAGCATTTGAGTGTAGTTTTTTGTTATAAATTCAACTGTTAGAATAATATACTCACTTAGGTACTTAGTCGGATTAATGTAAGCCGGTTTTTAACGAAGTGGCCAATTAGAGTTGATTACAAGATAAGTTGTTTGAACAGATTTTACGCAAAAAAATCTTAATTAAGACGATTTAAGAAAAGATACAATGTTGTCAAAATCTAATGAGGGAAAAATACATGATATTTATATATTTTTTATTTGTAACTCAAAAGATTGAAGAAAAACGCGCAAAAGAAAGACAGGCTCTTTAAATGAAAAGCCTGACGCGGAAAAGGAAATTCTGTTTGTTAACATGTATTTTCAACGAAGCCTTATGATGATGCTTCATTTAATTTTGGTGTACATTCTCGTTCATTGGTACTCTAATTTAAGTATTTTTAGTCTATTAGGTATAGGGTTTGACGTCAGGATGACATTTGATAACCTATTGAAGTTGCCAAAGAGGAGTTTTTGGCGGGAAGTCAAGGGGTTCGGTTGGGGTTTGCTTTAAATTATTTTACAAATTGATTTTATTAGGCTTTATAATATGAAATTGGTGTTGTTTGGTGTTATAAATGCTCATGACATGAACAATGTGTGAAATAGTTAAAGTGGACCGTCATAGTACGCCTGTAGTGATATTTATTTTGCGGACTGTGTGGCGTCTTCGGGCGTCGTCCGCCACTCAATCGTCTATGTAAACCAGTGGACTCGTATAGATTTGTCGCCAGAAGCTTCCTTGCAGCAGTCAAAGGCCTACACCACACTTTAAATGTATTGTTAGGGTTAGGTTAGAATTAGGAATAAAGAACAAAATTAAAGATAGGCTCTAAAGGACTTGTATACAGAGCCGTAAATATATTTAAAAAAAAAAAGTTGCGAAAGAGGTTTTGGCGGGAAGTCAAGGGGTTCAGTTGGGATTTGCTAAAATTTATTTTGCCAATTGATTCTAGTGGTGAGTAGTGTCTTAAAATAAATTAAGTTGCCAAATGTGGACAAGATATAAAGACGTTATAAGGTATATAATTTTATTTAAAAAATATAATAAATAGCTTAAAATGTTGTTTCTCTATTTACAGGTAAGTTGTAATTATCGTCCATATCTAGATAAATATAAAACAGTATATTTTTCTAGTATAATAACCTCTACTTACCGAGCAACACAAGCTTTTATTTCATAAACCCTTCGATCAACAATACTATGAATATTTTTCGAAAACGTGGACTAAACCGTTTTAGTGGATTAAAATTGGTGATGTTGACTTATGTTCAGTCAATTTCATCAACATCAATTGCATTTGGTGAAGGAAAACATCGTAAGTAAACCTAAACACTAGCCCAGACACTAGTGTGTGTGCTACTATACGTCAGATGCCTTTAAGATAGGTTATTCAAAAAATCTGCCCCAAAAAAAGACTGTAATGCTTTCAGGCGTGAACAGAATTGGTAATATGGGGTATCGTTAAATAGAATCCTTGTATTACCCCGAGACATAGGATTTTATTTTTAATTTAAATACACTTGTTAATTTTTTAAATAAAAATAAGTTCATATTTCTTACTTAGTCGTATAAAAAAGATTCCATTATTTGCCATTAGTATTGTTTTTGTATTCACTTTGCTGTTTATAAAACAAACAGTCTCTCCAATTCATAGAATTCTGTGAAACAGGTTTTGTTTGGAGAACTTTCCGCCAAAACAATTTGCATTGAAAACTTTCCATTTTCTTGTAATGTAAAAATCCACTTATTTTTGTTCTCTGTCAGTTTTTTTTTATAAATGTAGCCCTTTGGCCAATTCTAACTTGGAAGGCTGGCTTGTAGTTATTGGTCAAAATATACAGCATTGCCATACGTGGATAACTATGTTGCCAGCCCTTGAGCACAACAATTTGCGGGACATGTTTTATTTGTAGTGCAGATACCTATGTTTTATTTTATTAAATATTTGTTCCATGCTGGACTGAAAGAAAAGAAAAAACTTAGAATGTACCAGCTGCTTCTCTTTCCGCGCAGATCGTAAAAGCCGATTGAGGGAATGGGCAAGAATCTGATTCATGGTAATAGGCAATGCGGCTAGCAACCCATCACTATTTTAATATAAAATATGTTGTACAAAATCAAACACAGTCAAGTTACCCAATTGTAAATTTATGTATTCAAGTTATTAAATAAATTAAGCTAAATAGTAAGTGGGTGTTAAGTTACTTCTACATCAAAGTAATAACTTAATCTACTTACTTTATATTGTGAATAAGGTCTCTTCATAAATTTCTATTAATTTGCCTTTGTGGCAGGGATTCTTGGATGCGCACTCGCACTTGACAGGCCGTATGACCTTTTTGGGTTGCTGTAGCACACAGATACGAATGTATTAGATAGATAGATAGATAAATCATTTATTGCATCTATAACACACAGTACATAGAAAATGACAAAAAAAATAACCTAGGTAATATAAATCAAAGACATGTGTGTGCTACAGTATTACAAAAGGCTGTAGCTCAGTGTGGGGAATTGCCCAGTGAGCAAAACACTGATTTTCAGCTACCGCCATAACGGATGTGCTTGCGCAGCCGAAGTTAATTTAAGTACTTATTATAAATAAAAAGAAAATATATTATAAATATTTATATAACATAAATGTATTACCAAAGAGAAGACAGTGAGGAAAAAAAGAAAGCAACAAGGAGTTACATAGAGTTACAAAGTCGTGCAAAGACTATAAGAATAAGAATAAGTGCGCTTCCTGAGAGCACGCTACCTAAGTGACAAAAACTGGAGTGGTATAGGATTTTTTTGACAATTTAGTAAATAAGCTTTATAATTTCGTTTAAACGATAAAAGCGAACCCGACTGTCTTAAAGGAGGCGGTAAATTGTTCCAGCATTTTGTCGCCTGGTAACGGAAGCTCCCCTCGAACGCTACGGTTTTATGTGTGTGGTAGGATAACTGAGACCAAACATCTCTGGTACCATATCTACTATAACGGCGATAGAATTTTATCTTTTCATATAGATATTCAGGAGCTTTATGTTGAAGGACATTAAACATTAAACTTGCCAGGTGTAATTTTCTACGTGAGTCCATGTTCAACATTGAGGCGTTATTTATATATGGTGACACTCGCGTTCGAGGAGGTATATTAAAGCAATACCTACAGCAAGCGTTTTGCACTCTCTGAATTAAACGGCGTGTTTTTGCGAGTAGACGAGGTCCATATACCGTATCTCCATAATTAAATCGTGATAGAACTAACGATTCACACAACCTAATACGCACGTTTGTATCAATCAGATGACGAATTTTATACAAAACTTTTAGCCGATGAAAGCAGGTACGCACTATACTGAGGATATGGCTTTCAAATCGTAGTTGGTCATCAAAAATTATGCCAAGATTCTTAGCCTCGTATTGTTATATGTTTCCGTCTTTCTTGTGTTTTTTATTATGTTCTTATGTTGTATATTTCCTGTATGTGTGTGACTAAAGCTACAAATAAACATCTATCTATCTACTTGGGAAAAACTACGACCAAAGTCTATGGGATATAATATTTCCTACGGGAATAAAAGCTCTAAACTCCTCCTGGGAGACAATCGACTAATCGTTTCGGTTGACGTTGCAAGATATACTCGGTGACCCGCCAATTGGTGCCAATTGGCCTGTGACCGCGCCGCCAAGTAAAACCTAGAGCACACTGTTAACTCTATTGGACTGTGACTAAACGATTTTTTTGTGCAGAAAACAACTCACCTGCTAGGGTTAGGAGAACCGCCATAGATATTTAATAGATAAAATACCATCATCATCATCAGGTCTTTTTCGTCTCCACTGCAGGACCACGACCCTCTCTGTACTACAAGAGCCATATATTAATTAGCTAGAGCAGTCAGAGGATTTGGCCTACACTCTCCACGCTGCCCAGCTGTGCACGCTGCACAGCTTTGTTCAGCTTGTTTCCTAAGTCGCCTTCTACGACATCCACGGGAAGACCTTGAGTGGTCCTATTCTACTCTGCCGGGAACCACTATAATACATATATATATTTAATTAATAAAGTGATATTTACCCAATTATGAAATTTATTTGGACAATAATTCGATATCCTTGTTTTCTATTTTTACTGATATTTACTCCACAATCCACATCCTTATTGATTGTATTATCTGCCGCGATTGTGGACTGTCCAATGCGTTATATGTTCGTAATGCAATATGTGTCAGTCACAGTATGGTCAACAGGGAACATATGATCCATCTATCTATAATTTAAGAACCACGTTCTTGTCGGTGGAGTTGTTTCCATGTCTTCCTCTCCTGAGCCATCCCTTTGACCGCTATCATCATTAGGTCTTTTTTAGTCTCCACTGCAAGAGCACGACCCTCTCTGTTCTACCAGAGCCATATATTAGCCAGAGTAGCCAGAGGATTTGGCCTACGGCCAAAGTTACGCTGGCCAGACGGGTTGGGGAGGTCTCATTGATGTTTATAAGCTTTGTTTGACTTGTGTTTCCTAAGTCGCCTTCTACGACATCCACGGGAAGACTTGGAGTGGTCCTTTCTACTCTGCCGGGGACCACACGGCAGACCACCTCCCTATACGACACAGAAAATATGATAGATTAGATTACTAATAATTAATACTATACATATAGGTACCATATTGACTCCTATTCTGGGCTAAAGTTTGGTGAATATACAGGATGCAAATTGAAAACAATAATTACCTACTAGCTGCAGCCTCTTATCAATAGGAAAACGGAAAAATTCTGTATTGTATTTCGACAGCTTAGTATTCTCCTTAGTATTCCGTTGAAGTATTTTCTTCACCATGCAAAATTTTGAAACTTGTCTAATTTTAGAATCAATTTTAATATCAATTTTATTGTAAGTCTAATTACTACAGTGCAGTTGGTTGCCGCTTCTTCTGCACTAGTGCCTAGGCGCTAGATTACCGCTTCCTACCGCTTCCTAGGAAGCGGCAAGCTTAGCTGTAAGTAACGATTTGACGTCAACAGATGAGTAAAATCAAAACAAAGTGACTATTATTAAGAGCTATTACAAGGGCCATGCTCCATTGACGCTGAACGGAGCTATGTTAAAAAGCTAAAGCCAACAAGATTTAGTTATTGACACATTGATAGAGATACACCTCTTAATAACTTAATTCTATCGGTTGTTTAAAGATAGCACAACTCCACTCAGTTTCATTGAAGCACGACCTATATTTTGGTGATTTGAACGCAGAATATCCTAAATACAGAGTTTTTTGAAACTTTATCTTGTTTTGCTAATAGTACTGAACGCGTGGCATACGTCTGTCTCACTTATTTTAGCCACCCCCTCTCAATTAGGCTTCAATTTGCAGACCGTACTGCAGGTGGTTAGATGAACTGACCAGTCCTTAAAGGAAGCCTATGTCCAGCTGTGGATTTCCTCCGGTTAAAATGATTTATGGAAATGATCGAAGTGACCAAATCGAAAAAAATGTAATGATGCGATTATCAGAAGTCTTTAATTTTAGGACTGATTGCGGCATTCCTACAACAAATCCACGTTTTTATTTTTTAACTGTGTCCTTTAGCAGTGAAAAAAGCAATATAGTAATAATAATCAAAACCGTCATGAATTTTGGATGTTAATAGATGAAATTTTGTGTAACGTAGGACAGTAATTCGAGAGGTAGGGTAAAAGAATGATTTACTAGCATAACTACACCATAAGGCTTAATTATTTTTGAGTCGAACACACAACTCAATCTTTGTGCCGTAGAGAAATATGAACCTACTAGTTTTTGTATTATAGGTACTATAGCCATCTACATTTTGGTAGTTATATTGTGACCTCTCTCGCTTCATCTACACTCATCTCATTACTCTCTTCATACATGCCCTTCAGTTACGGGTAGGTACTTCTAACCTCTCATTTTTCGAGAACATCTGCAATCTGTTCGCAGAACGTTAACATTTGCATTTATTCACATATTATACAAACCTTCTTCATCGTCATCATCATCATCAGCATTCACAGCCTTGAACCTCCCACTGCTGGAAATAGGCCTCTCTCAATGAATGCCGTTTACCACGGTCCTGAGCTACTCTCATCCACATTCGACCCGCGAATTTTCTGATGTCGTCTACCCACCTTGCCAACGGACGACCCACGCTGCGCTTGCCATTAATGGGCCACCATTCTGTTAATATTTTGCTCCACCTGACATCACCACGTCTTGCTAGGTGTCCTGCCCAACTCCATTTGAGTTCTGTCACTAGTTTTCCAACATCTTGAACTTTTGTTCTTTGTCGAATAACTGTGTTGGGAACTCGATCTTGAAGTTGGATGCCTAGCATGACTCGCTCCATGGCTCTCTGTGCAACTCTTATTCGGTACACAGCCTCATCGGTAAGCGGCCATGTTTCGGCACCATATGTCATCGTTGAGAGGACACATTGATTAAATTAGGTTATTATTTTATTATATACGCGATACGCCATGTGTCTACTGCCTTATGCCACCTCAGCTGCCGAGGTTCATTTGATTTCGCTGAAGGTCCTGCAATGACATGACGAACTGCGCCTTTGTTTAAATGCAATAACATTTTGTTAAGTACCTACCTCCTTTGCTTCTTTGTGGCGATGGGCATATTACCGTGAAGTAATTTTAATCAAAAACTTACAGTATCCGTCTTTATGTGAAAGTACTGACTCGCAATGTAGTTATTTGTTGATCCACTGCGAAAATAAGCGTATTATAAGCTGATAACCAAATCATTTAAACTGTTCAGGCTAATTCTTCTCCATTTTGCAAGGTGTTTGGCATCCTTGAGTGACAATTGGCATGCATGTCATATTTGGAGAAAAAAGCGGGAAAGCGCACCCTGGGCTCTGAAGCAGCACAGCTGAGGATGCAACCGGGAACGCGCTTAGACGAAGAAGCTAAGCTTTATTTAGCTTTTTTCCTAAGTTGCCTTCTACGACATCCACTGGAAACTTGGGAGTGGTCCTATTCTACTCGGCCGGATGGCTAGATAGGTATTGTGTCATTGTTTTTTATTTTTCATTACTCTTGTCAACCTCTGGTATTCAAATTCGTTGTTCGAACGGCATTAGCGTGAAATGCCACCGTTTCAGCGATTGACCTTAAGTTATGCCATCGTGAATTATGAATCAGCTGATAGCAGGTATTAACTGCGAACCTTTGCCTGAACTATTACGAAAGCATTATCAATCATCGAATTACTGTAGTTACTTTGCCCTTTCAGAAATCAACTTACAGCTTTTAAATCGTCGTCAGTAAAATGTCTACAAATGACATTTCCTTTCCTTCAGCAAGTTGTAATTAACATTAATATTTCTTTTACTGTTTTTGTTTCATACAACTAAATAGCCACTTAGGCAAACAATTGTATACTAGTATAATCCATACGGGTTACGGTCCATCTAATGATAGGTGGTAACAGTCTACACATGGGCGTTTGTAACATGTAAAACCCGGAGTGATATAAATCTCGATAAAACAATAGAGTTTTAAGAGCCCGTATGACCGCTATAGTACTTAGAGCGATCCTAAATATTATCAATATTAACGAAATACTCACTTTGAAATATACACACAGCAAACTTCAGGATTAACACCAGTCATTATATGTTTCGAAAACACGATTGCTTAAAATTTTCTTCATAGAAAAAAATTACGAAGTTGCCTCTAAATCACCTTCAGATTTGTATAAAACAGAAAGTATTCAAGAAATACAATATATTAGCCCTTGTAACTTTGGATTGTAATTGTATTAAATATAAAGCAGTCATCATATGTCTTACTTTTTTAAAAACTCTTAAATATTCTTTATATATGATAGTGTGTGTGTGTTTAAATAATTATTAGAATACTCGTAAATCACCTCAAAAAGAACACCACTAGCCAATTGTTGTAAACCCCTGTAAAAATGTCTTAAAATTGTTTTTCAGTTATGGGTCGTATTAGTTAATTTTACGAGCAAGGCCCAGGGTCTGAGGCGAGTTCGGGGCCCAACGGGGCCATTACTCTTTAATGGCACTTCGGACTTCGTGATGAAACAAAAATACTTAAATTGGACATGACCCATTACGGGAACTCGGTAAATTTTGACTATTAAGACTTTTTAGGGTTCCGTACCCAAAGGGTGCCAACTGGACCCTATTACTGAGACTCCGCTGTATGTTTGTCTGTCGCTAGACACCTGAAATTTTCACCGATTATGTATTACTGTGGCCGCTTTAACTACAAATAGGTACTAATACAAAAAAGTTAAAAAAGGGAGTCGTCATAAAAGAACAGTCTTTACAGCGTTTTAAAACATTCTACGTAGGTACTTAACCCTTCATGTACGAGTCCGACTCGCACCTGACCGCTTTTTTATCCCATCATCGTAAAAGTTTTAGGCTAAGTATTCTTGTTGTAGAGCGTTTGTTATTTAACAACTGGTTAGGAACAGGACTGTAACTTGGCAGAATTTCGGTGTTATAATTCGTCTGGGCAGACTAGGTCGACTAGTCTCAGTGCTATAAGTCGTTTTAGCTGACAAATGTCAAAGACGTTAGTCGTCTTGACTGAGTAATTCCGATGATGTTAGTCATCTTGAATGACTTAGGTATTTCGGTGTCATTAGTTGGTTTGGCCGACTTAGACCAGTCTCGGTTTTATTAGTTTTCTTGGCTGACAAATTTCGGTGACGTTAGTCATCTTGCCGACATATTTCAGTGTCATTCATTAGTCATCTCAGCTGACTAAGTCAACGTCTGTTATTAGTCGTCACGGCCGTCTTATTTCAGGGTCATTAGTCGTCTCGGCCGACTAAGTCGACTCGACTTGGTGTTATTAATCGTCTTGGCCGACTAATTTCGATCATGTATGTCGTCTTAGCCATCTAATTTCGGTGTCTCGCCTCGGTTAGTTTTAAACGGAACCATTGATTTCGCCCTTCCCTTGTCATATTTTTAAGTAAAAGCTATAAGATTTGTTTATTATACTCTAGTATGATAAATGTAACTATAACATTAGTGCCTAAATTCTAAACATACTTACATTGTAGGTTACTTGGCGTTAACCCTAAAATGTCGAATAACTATGAAATATGGTTGACATTAAGAGCGGAACGTTTGCAGTCAGATACAAAGTTACGGGTGATCTTTACAACCAATCGATAATTTCTGTGCACACCATCGAAGTGCACACATTAAATAAATTAATACATTATGCATGAACTGAACGCCTATTTAAGGCCGTACTTGAATTTTCCGGGGTCCAGTGCTGCCCCCATTTAAAATAAATCATTTCAAAGAAAACGGAGACATTATTTAAAATTTTGCAACTACCAAGTCCTAGATAACCCTTCAAAGTATTATTAATTAATGTTTACAGTTTATTATGAGAACGTTAAGCTTTACTACGCACATTAGCCAAAAGTGGCCGTTTTTCGCAATTGTGCGTAGTAAAGCTTAACGTTCTCACTTTAAATTGTAAACAGTAGTTCATTAAATACTTTGAAGGGTTATCTAGGACTTGGTAGTAGCAAAATTTTAAATGATGTCTCCGTTTTCTTTGAAATGATTTATGATAAATGGGGGCAGCACTGGACCCCGGAAAATTCAGGTACGGCCTTAACTTAAACCGTTAGATATATTTTTTATTTCTTCATCGATTAACTTCTTCTTTTAACTTAAGAGCTTGCTCTTGTCGGTGGAGTTAAGTGGAGATGCCTCCATTCTTCTCTTCTCTCTGCCATCTTTTTAATGTCTTGGTAGGACCTTACTCCTAACCCCTCCTTAATTTGTTGGAAAACCTTTATCCTTAGTGTTTCCCTTCCACGTCTCCCTTTTATACCGAAGCAAAAAAGAGGAGTGATATAGGTACGTTACGTTTGTCGTGTGTCGTGCATCTGTATGCCTGTGGCCCGTAGCTTCCAAACGCATGAAAGATAGGTTTTTATTTTTATTTCTAAGGTAATTAGGTACATTTGCCTTTTTAAATTGGGTTATATTCTTTATCTGATAACATGGACAATGTGCGACGACTCAGCCCGTCAAAATGAACAACTTTTTTCATGGGGCGAATGCAAGGAAACTTTAGACATTTCCACTTAGACTAGTGAAGATGTATACAGCTTAGGTAGTTTGCCTTGTAGACATTAGTTTTAGGCATTTTGCTTCGTAGACGAATTAAAAGTTAGGCACTTTGATCACAGAGGGAAAAATGTAGGTAGGTATTGTATTCATATTGACTGCATCATTTGGATTAAATATATATATTTATTTGAAAACCTCATTATAACCACATTTTAACGAGTTACCAATAACTAGAGTCGACAAAAATATTTATTTTATAAACACATTAAACGTGTGCTAAATAATAATGGCTCTTGGCAAAGACGTAAATGTGGCTTCGGACAATGCAATAAATTTCCTCATCTTCTGCCACTTGCGTAGTTACCTAATGCAATTTTCTATAATTAGATAGTTAAAAGCAGTAACTAACTAGCTAAAGAACATACTTGTTTATTTATTAACAAGGAAAGATACTTGTATTAATTGAAAACTAAAATAAAAATACAAACTGCTAATATTTAAAAATAAAAATGTTAGGGTAGTTCTTTACTCTGCGGCAACGTGCCCAGAAGGCTGGCAACATTTTCCGTTGCTCTTTTGACCGATATAGACCAGCCTTCTAGTGACAGGAAACTCAACGAGTTACCTACCTAGCTATCGGTTCGTATAGTTAGTTGGTGGGCTGATGGTTCCCACGATCATAAGGCTACACACATACTACGAGTAGTTTCCAAAATCCATTTTGTTTCGCTCGATCTCAGCCACGGCAAGTTGGGAAATGGTGTTCTTCAAATTATCCTGGATCTTGGGAGTGTCCTCCTCCTCGTTTGCGCTTTTCAGGGTGTTTCCCTTCCTGCGCAGCTTCGGAGCCCGGGCCTGGCTTTTTCATCTACACATATAATATGCATGACAATGGTCACCCGAGGATGGCAGAGACTGTGAAGTAAAGAGAAAAAGCTGATAGCAATGAAACGGTTTGGCTGTTTTCGGATCGATTGCCTTCCTAACGTCAATTATCCTTTAAAATTATTAATAAAACATTAAACGTAATGCATAAGTAATACTTATTATCAAAGTGTAAGTGCCTGCAAAGTAAACTTATTACAGAATAAATATTTGAGGCTTTGAAAATGAATTTGTGTGAAATTTGTTTTTCAATAACAAAAATTTGCTGTGACTCTACAAGAGCAGTATGATGAATTCATCAGTATTTATAATAGGTAGACTTTAACCACAGCTCAACTATCAATGTTGAAACGATAATCATAAAATATAGCCATATAGCTTGTAGGAATATGCTTAGTCTAGTTTTTGTAATAGCTTCCTAATGACTTAAAATGCTACTATTCCGTGTCTGTTTATCGTTAAATCTAGATAATAATGTCCAATGACGGTTGCTCCATATATTTGCTTTTAAACCGTTCCTTGAAAATGTTTGTACTTTTATTGTACAATACAAATACCAGACAAAAAAACTGCAGAATAGGGATGATGACTGGGTCAGAAAAGTATTATTCTAATTAGTCCGTTAGTTAGATTATCCAAAAATTTTGTACCCATATTTTTCAGTTTATCAAAAAAGTAAAAATTCACATAGATACAGAGTAGGTATCAAAGTTCGAGAGTGGGGGCTTGTGACGTCACCGATGTGTAAAAATCGTACGAAAGCGTAACGTTATGCGAAATTTAAATGCGCTGTATCTTCGTTATTTATTTTTTCTCAGAGAAAAGAAAAAATATGTGTACAATATTTTTTTAATAATCTAACCGATGGGCCTCAAATATTTTTTCAGTCATCATGCGTAATTAAGAAAAGATAGAAAAAGGAATCAAAATAGTGACGGGTTACTAACCGCATCGCCTGTTAACATAATTCGCTTTTTCGCTCATTCCCTTGATCGGCTTTTACGTTTTGCGCAAGAAGAGAAGCAGGTGGTACAATAAAAGTTTTTTTCCTTTCTCCCAGAAGACAAGTTTATTTGCTAAGCAAATTAAAAAAAAAACCCCTACTGTCAAGAACGCCATCTAGTAATGTGAACCGGAACTATTGATACGGACATCAAGTCGCGCTACAAGCACGCTACGGATAGCGCCATCTATATATTTGCTAAAAAAAGCTCTGATTTTCAAGCGTTTATCCTCAATAACTTTTAAACCGCTGGACCGATTTTTATCAAACATAGCTAAGAACCACCGCAAGAGAATTTGCTATCACGTAAAAAAAAACCGCATAGAAATCAGTCCATCCGTTCGAGCGCTACGATGCCACAGACAGGCAGACAGACCGACCGACATTAGCATCAAACATAAAACACCCCTCTTTTTTGTCGGGGTTTAAAAAAAACCTAAATTTTCCGGGGTCCAGTGCTGCCCCCATTTAAAATAAATCATTTCAAAGAAAACGGAGACATCATTTAAAATTTTGCAACTATCAAGTCCTAGATAACCCTTCAAAGTATTTTATAAACTACTGTTTACAGTTTAAAGTGAGAACGTTAAGCTTTACTACGCACATTTGCGAAAAACGGCCACTTTTAGCTAAATGAAGAAAGAAGAGGTTAAAAATCGGTTGTACTGTTTTAGTGTTTTGCGAACTCAAATGACTCTTTCGAAATTAAAATCGAATAACAACTGCCGGAGCGTGTGTTCAAAGTATTCAAATCAAACAATAATGAATGAATGAATGATTCGTATTAGTCACTATCGGTTAAAACAACATCAGCTTCTAATAATTACGAAACTAATTAAGATTAATTGTTATTAATCTTAATCGAAAAAGTCTTTGATTCTTTTAAATTCATTCAGATTGGTCCCATAGCAATATTATCAGTATTTTGGTAGTAATCAAAATTACTGGAATATACGTCGTCCTAGTGAACAACTGTTGCGTACCTATTTTGCTTTTGTGTGACTTTTCAGGGTCACTGGAATTTATGTCAGTATTTTGTTTGGAAAAGTTAATAATTGTTTTCTTGTACCAACTTGTTTGAACAGCCTTGTAAGGAACCTCCACGAATTGAGAGCAAAAAATATTGGAAATGTACCTACAAATGAAGTAAACGGGCTATTAGTTATGCTTTGTGCTGATCGTCTGAAGTCGTGAAAACTTTTTACATTGTTTGCTCGTACAAACAACTGTACTCCACGAATTGAGCACGGGGTAGACAAAACTCAGAGCCACCAAACCAAAAGGCCACTCAAAGTGAAAACCTTGAGTAAACATTTAATTGTTTTGAAGAGATTAAATTTAAAGTGGATTTATCGTCTTCCTTCCTTCCTTTCATTCACTTTCTCCTACTCCACGCCCATCATCATCATCATCCGAGCGTATTCCGGGTTGTATCTTTAGCGGTAACGCTTCAGAGCCCGGGGTCCGCTACCTAACCTAGTTGATTGACCCATTATAACCCAAAGGTTCGACGTGCTTCCCATCTCCGCAACCTAAAGGGTAGACCAGACTAGCATAGGTTTTAAAAAAAGCTAGGTGGCGTTCGGGACCCTAGCTTAACGTGCTTTCCAAAGCACAGAATCATCTTTCTTTTCTGATATTCAGGTGACTCAAGCCTGCAATATCCTAACCAGACTGGTAACAACTTTCACAAACTATGCTTCCCATGCTGGGATTTGAACCCACGACCTCCGAATCTGCATCCGTCCTCACACTAAAAGTGGGTTGATAGACTCTAGAGCTGTTAGATCCCAATCTAACAGCTCTAGAGTCTATCCACCCCGTTAAAACGTCATAGTGTGTAAAAGTAAAATACCTAGGTGTTTTTCTGGCGTCTAATGTCAGTTATCGCCAGGCGCACTATAAATGTTGGCGTTCAACAAATGATTCATTTGTAACAATGCGAGATGCATGAATGCGTTTTGTTTCTTTTAAGAACCGTACCTTTAGGTAGATATCTACTGAAGCTAAAGCGGTTACCTATTACACTATCCAATTTGTAGGAACACAAACTAGGTACAGTTAGGTTCCTAAATTGTTAGCTAGTAGTGATCACACTATACTAAATTGCATCCTAAATCGAGGCGCGTGACCGACGCCGATGCATACAAAAACAATCTTTATGGCGAGCAGGGAAGCTAACGGCCGCGCGTATAGTAAAGTCAGAAGGTTAGCCATTTATTTGAAATTTGGGAGTATTTTTTTTCAAAAATTATGTTTTTCTTACGGATCTGTGGTCTAGTAGTGATTCTAATTCCACGATTTCAATATAATTAAGGGGTGCAAAATCCACCTGTGTAACTCGCACATATCTTTTAAGGTGAAGATATAGGCAAATAGCCTTAAAGTGGCGCCCTCATTTGAAATAAATTGTTAACTCGTAAATATAGAGATAATTTCCATATTGCTCTTCGCCATGCACTAGATAGCCCTTTAAATTATTTTATGAACCACCGTTGAAAGTATTTACATGAGTCCGTCTAGCTTTAAAACTTGCCTCCGCCAAAAGTGGCCACGGCAAGTTTTAAAGCTAGACGGATCACCAATAATAGTTTCAACGGCAGTTCATAAAATAATTTAAAGGGCTATCTAGTGCATGACGAAGAGCAATATGGAAATTATCACCATATTTACGAGTTAACAATTTATTTCACACTTCAAGGCCATTTGCCTATATCTTCACCTTAAGTACGTGTCTGTACTATATCACTGTGTTTAAAGTTCAGTTCAACAACTTCGACCAACTTATGTAGGAACCTAATGCATTTTCCAACTTTTCGCGTGTCTGTGTAATACCGCACAAGCTGCATACAAATAGATGTCGTTAGTATTTCGCAACTGTTGAATGCGATGTGTGAAAAGTTTGTAATGTAACTACCTACACCGTTATCCAATAATTCTTCAAAGTACTAGAGACATCATAATATGTTTTATATATATACATAGTACATTATTTATAATTTCTTTAATTGTTTTAATGGAAAGTAGTAGTTCTCCAAAAATTTGGTTGGTGATTTAAAAGTCAGCCTGTAGGTATTTCTACAATATATTGAAGATTTTTACTAAATTTAATTATTAGCTTTTATTATGGAGCTTATTTTTAAAGGGGTCGTTTCACTCCATAATTTTGAACAACTTTTCCCAATAAATGTACCTATATCGAAATACAAAATGTTCACTTCCCATACAAATCGAAGTAGTCACGTGCGTGATCTAGTTAGGTACCTACTATGGGAAGTGATTTTTTTTTCGTAGTTGTACATAGTGAAGCGAATCACTTCTTCGTCTAAGCGCGTTACCGTTCTGGCGCAGTCGGATAAAAATCGTCTAAAAAAAGAAAAAGCCGTACCACTATACCAGCTGTTTTCTCTAGAGCTGTCTATGGAAACACTTCCATTGGTAATGCGTTGCGCGCGCAGACAGGAAAAACATAACCCTTCTTCTGGTGCAGTCGGATAATCGTATAAAAAAGAAGAAGCCGTACTACTATACCAGCTGTTTTCTCTAGAGCTGTCTATGGAAACACTTCCATTGGTTATGCGTTGCGCGCGCAGACAGACGAAAGAGCAACGCACGCAAACTTGACCCACTTGTGCTTGTGAGAGCATGAATTATTAAAGATGCAGACTTCCTTCGAGCGTTCTTCATGCGGTACGTTACACGTAAAGCCGGTACATATAGACAGACTTTTTATATTTCGCCAATTTGTGTTACTAGTCTATTAATTAATTTATTAATTTTACACGTAATGTATACAAACCTTATTGGCGTGTAAAAAGTGCCTGCAAACTTAGATCATTAATACCCTACAAAGGCCTAATTACTGAAAAAAACATTTGAATTTTGAATTTTATGCCGTTTTATTTTTATAGATAGGGCAACTTACACTGATTATATCTCGAACTCCTCCGTGCTTCGGAAGGCAGGTTAAGCCGTTAGTCGCGGTTATCATCATTGTGTGCCAGTCGTCAAGCTATGTCAGATGCCTTTGGCAGCTTGAAAAATCTGACGTCAGTGTTTGCCACTTACACGAAAAACAAACAACTGAGTACATTCTCCAAAAGACATTATCATCATCAAAATTTAAGAGCAGCGCTCTTGTCGGTGGAGTTTCTTCCATTCCTTTCTATCTTCCGCCAACCTCTTGACATCTTGATACGACACTGCTATCACCTTTTCCTTGCATTGCTTCATATAACGGTGCCTTGGCTTTCCTCTTCCCCTCCTTCCTTCTATTTTGCCCTCTATTATAATTCGCATAAAATTATCGCGCCGTAACAAGTGTCCCAACATATTGCGAGGAAAGAGGCACGGACGACCTCTGTGGCCTAGTGGTCGTTATGCCAGGCGGTCACACTGGAGGTCCCGGGTTCGAACCCCGGTCAGGTCAAGATGGAAAATTATCTTTTTCAGATTGACCTGGGTCTTGGATGTTTATCTATATACGAATTTGTTATAAAATATAGTATCTTTGAGTTAGTATCCCATAACACAAGTCACGAACTTACTTTGGGGCTAGCTCAATCCGTGTGATTTGTCCGTATATAAATAAATATAAATATTATGAGGAAAAATTTAGCTTCGAGTTCCCATGTTGATGTGGTATTTTTTATCCCCCTACGAAAAGAGGCGTGTTATAAGTTTGACGTGTCTGTGTGTCTGTCTGTGGCATCTTAGCTCCTAACTGTAAATAACAAATTAATAAATTATACTGTATGTTATGCGCTTATTTTATCTGTATGTGTCCTTAATTGTTTACAATTATTTTATTTTTTTAACTGTGTGTCCATAAGGCGAGATCGGTTTACAATTTGCAATACTGTGCGTATTTTTGAAAAATCACTGTTATTAAACTACTACAGTTTAATCCTCATAAAGTTTACGTAAAAATCTTAAGGATATTCTACAGACACCCACGTTAGCCAAAACACGATTGAGCATTTTTTGCTCGATAGAAAAAAATCACAAACGTACCTCTAAATTTGTCTTTTTAATACATATTACTATTTTATACAATCAACTTTTTATATTCAAATTATACCAAATGTATTATCTACATATCTATCCGTTTTGGCTACAAAAAAATAATAATAAATAAAACACTGCAAAATATCGTCGAGCACGGTTCTGGACCTTTCTTCGCTCTCGACGAATATTTCACTGTATCCAGAATTTGCTTCTATCAGCACCAGGTTGACTGGTAGAAAAGGCCCTGGGCCTTAAGCCCGCCTATTACATGTTTTGTAATAAAGTTAAATAAATAAATAAATAGATATTTAGATACTTAATACATTTTTTTTACATATAAAAAGGTGATTGTATAAAATAGTAATATGTATTATAAAGGCAAATTTAGAGGTATGTTTGTGATTTTTTTCTATCAAGTCAAAAATGCTCAATCGTGTTTTGTATATTGTAGGTGTCTGTAGAAAAGCCTTAAGATTCTAGTGTAAAATTTTTGAGGAATAAACTGTAGTAGTTTAATTACAGTGATTTTTTAACACTCACAGTATTCTTGGCTCTGAACTGGCGGGGCCTTAATCGTTTACAATAATTTTATTTTTTAACTGTATGTCTGAGGTAAATTGTAAACAATCGATATCGCCTGATATCGTCATTATTTCCTGTAAATAGAACAAAAGAAAACAAATTAAAATACTTTCAATTAAAAGTATCACCGGAATGCCCATATATTTGCGATAAAATTGTAAATTAGCTCCACAATCTATCGCAAATAAAAAAAAGCGGCCAAGTGCGAGTCAGACTCGCTCATGAGGGTTCCGTAGCAGCGAGAAACATAATGTTTGTTTTTGTTTTTCGTGTATGTAAGTGGCCAACACTGGTGTCAGATTTTTCAAGCTGCCTAAAGGTTAATAAGTAACATATTATAAAAGTTCTAAAGGTAAATTGCGGTTTACGATTTATGGCGTATTACAAAAAAACTACTTAATAGATCTCGTTCAAACCAATTTTCGGTGGAAGTTTGCATGGTAATGTACATCATATATTTTTTTTAGTTTTATCATTCTCTTATTTTAGAAGTTACAGGGGGGAGGACACATTTTACCGCTTTGAAAGTGTCTCTCGGGCAATCTATTCAGTTCAGAAAAAAATGATATTAGAAACCTCAATATCATTTTTGAAGACCTATCTATAGATACCCACCCCACAAGCATGGGTTTGATGAAAAAAAAAATTTTGAGTTTCAGTTCTAAGTATGGGGAGCCCTCAAAATTTATTGTATTTTTTCTATTTTTGTGTGAAAATCTTAATACGGTTCACAGAATACATTTACCAAGTTTCAACAGTATAGTTCTTATAGTTTCGGAAAAAAGTGGCTGTGACATACGGACGGACGGACAGACAGACAGACATGACCAATCCAAAAGGTTTCCGTTTTTTTTCATTTGGCTACGGAACCCTAAAAAGTAAACAACTACACATAGGTAGGTATTTATGCACATATAGTGCATGTAAAGTCTAATATAGGTACCTACTATGTTAAATGCAATGTATTTATTAAATAAATAAATATGTAGTTATAAATGTAGTGACAAATTTTAGATATTTGTATGTTTGCGAATTTGTATTATACATATATTGTTACCCAGAGAAATAATAGAGAAATAGTAGAAAGATGGGTATATATAGAAAAACTTTATAGTGTAGAGATAGAGGAAAGCTATATTGAAATAACACGTGACGAATTTGATTTTGCATTAAATAGCTTACAAAATAACAAGCCCGCTGGTGTGGATGGCATACAGATAGAACTTACTAAGTATATTAAATTTCACACACTCTTAGACGAGATAAATTTGTTCGGCCATCTACTGCGTCACGATGCGTTTTTTAAAACAATAATGAAAGGAAAATAGAAGGAAAAAGAGGAGTAGGAAAACCAAGAATTTTTTTCGATCAAATAAAGGAAAAATTAAACGTGAGAACATATAAGGAGGTTAAGAACTTGGCGGAAGAAAGAGAGACATGGAAAGCACTCCACCGACAAGAGCCCAGCTCTTAAATATAAGAAGAGATTGTTACTTAATAATGAATAGCCTGGGTCTTGGATGTTTATCTATATATGTATCTATTATAAAATATAGTATCGTTGAGTTAGTATCCCACAACACAAATTTAAAACTTACTTTGGGGCTAGTTCGAATCAATCTGTGTGATTTGTCCTTATATATTTATTTATCTATTTATATGATACTTTTTATCCTGTAAACATTTTCGGTTCCTTTGGGATGCAGGTAACAGCTGGTCTTTATAATATTATAAATACGAAAGTTTGTATGTTTGTATGAATATATGAATGTATGTTTGTATGAATGTATTATGTATGTTTTTTCCGCGTTCACGCCAAAACGGCTATACGGCAACGGATTGGAATGAAATTTAGCACGTAGATAGCTTATTATCTTGATTAA
This sequence comes from Acrobasis repandana, assembly GCA_963576875.1. Classification (NCBI taxonomy): domain Eukaryota; kingdom Metazoa; phylum Arthropoda; class Insecta; order Lepidoptera; family Pyralidae; genus Acrobasis; species Acrobasis repandana. The sequence continues at coordinate 19,386,548 of OY756227.1, read as the reverse complement.
CCATACGATTGTAAATTGTAAATAGGTACCCTTTGCCCACGCGGGCAAAGCCGCATGTAACAGTCAGTTGCAAATAAATTATTGACGTTTACAATCTCCCATTTACTCATTTACCCAGCGATGCATAGAAACATTGCTTTCTGCAATTACATTAAGTGGTTACAGTCTTGCACCTCTGGCTGTTGCAAATTAATGCACTCTAACCGCGATGTCCAAATGAACACTTTAAAACACTAGCCTTAAAGATGCAATTTGTCTGATAAAAACAAATTGATAGCTTGCAAAAATGTATTTGACGTTTAATTACGATAATTTACGATAAGCTTGGTTTATCTACCTTTTTATACGATTATCGTTAAGTTAAGAACTTACTTAACTGTACTTATTAATTAACAGAAAGATATTCATGCATGATATTAATATTTTATCTAACTAATACACTTCCATGCTGTACTGGGAGAAGAGAAACAACTTAGAATGCAGGTACCAGCTGCTTCTCTACCCGCGCAGGTCGTAAAAGCCGATCAAGGGAATGGGTAAAAATGCGATTCATGCGCTGCGGCTAGCAATCCATCACAATTTTGATCCTTTTTCCACCTTTCCGCCCACCATCACGCTAAAAGTGGCCTTTGGGTCTTGAGGTCTTGGGTTCTGTCTACTTAGAGCCTCGAAACCGAAACCCAAAATGCTCTGCCTGCCCCATTAGGGATAAAGATGTGATAGGTGTGTGTGTGTGTGTGTGTAAGGGGGTGTGTGTATTGACATATACTTATATATGAAGTACTTACCTACCTATCTATAGTTCAAGAACTACGTTCTTAACGGTGGAGTAGTTTCCATGTCTCCCTCTCTTGAGCCATCCTTTTGACCTCCCTATACGACACGGCGTCAACTTTCTCCTTCACTTGATCTATAAATGCTCTTCTTGGTCTTCCTTTCCTCTTCTTGCTTCTATTTTTCCTTCTATTATGTTTTTAATAAATTGATCGTGGCGTATAAGATGACCAAACATCTTTCCTCTTCTAATATCGATTGTTTTCAATAAGTTCCTTATCTCATTAACTAAATTAAGTACTTCTTCATTTGTCTTTTTCTCTATCCAACTTATACCTACCTAGATACTTTTAAATACTTAAAGTTATAAGAAATATCCATAAGTATGATACAAGTCTGTATAGTGAGTGCTTAAGAATCGTCGACCTCAAATACCTACAAATGATCTACAATTTCGAGCCAAACTACTCTACAAACATGTATCGACCAAAACGTTTGCTATGCACCAAATATGTTCTGGTAACGGAGTTGAATCAAAACAGAAATGATTTCATAGTAATTCATACTAACTACTAGGGCTGCGGCTGCCGCCAATGTCGGAGTATCGGAACTTTTACCGATTTTATAATTGTATTTTTTTAAGCATATCAAATGTCGTTATTTGTATGCTTATAAAAATACAATTTTAAAATTATAAAGTCAGTGTAATGTGCACGTTATAACATTCATTTTCCCACTTCTCTATTACGAGTACCGAACCCAATTACTAATACACTTATGGAAAAGAATTTTCGCTACAAATAAGAAAATAAAACAAAACCTAAGTACAATTTTTAAAATTCACTTTTCATAGAAACTCGAACAGTTGATTTCTCGTATTTCTACATTATAGTAATTGTTTATTATCATTAACTTTACACATTTTGATACCTACACACTGTATTTTTTTCATTAAATAATTTTACGGCTCTGGATACAAGTCCTTTAGAGCCTATCTTTAATTTTGTTCTTTATTCCTAATCCTAACAAGTTACAATCAAAGGGTGGTGTAGGCCTTTGACTGCTTCAAGGGAGCTTCTGGCGACAAATCTGTACGAGTCCACTGGTTTTCATAGACGACTGAGTGGCGGACGACGCCCGAAGACGCTCACATAGTCCGCAAAACAAATATCACTACAGCCGTACTATGACTGTCCACTTCAACTATTTTACACATTGTTTATGAGCATGAGCATTTATAACACCAAACAACACCAATTTCATATTAAAAAGTCCACTAAAATCTATTTGCAAAATAATTTGAAGCAAACCCCAACCGAACCCCTTGACTTTCCGCCAAAAACTCACCTACACACTGTAAGTGTTGCAGACGTCATGACAACGAGGGAATCACGCTCGCATCGCATTTATCTTAATGAAAATTTCCCAAAAATACATGTGCCGACATGCCTAATAGGCATCAACTGGCCAATGCCAAATTTAGGTGTGAATTTTCAATTACAGTCGTGCTGAATTAATTCCGATGGTTCAAATACGCTGATTTGGACTGATATTACCAAAACCGATAAGGATTAAACTTAAATACACTTTTATTAGAATTTAGGCTTAAATACGCTTAATTAGGATTTAGGCTTAAATAAGGCTTTGGCCATATTAGGTTTTATAGATTCAGGACCGTACCACAGGCCGTACGTAAACTAGATTTCGAATAGATATCGTATGAACTGTGTGAACTAATATTTTTAAATGTTTTATATGGTAATGTTCAATTTAATCACAGGTTTGATTTTTTTTATTGATTCTCACTTCTACCAGAATTATGCAGGAGAATATCAAGCACATATTATGTGACAGTTTTTACTTCTGTTCAGCTCAATTTACATAGGTACATATGCTATCAAATCTTTATCCCTAATGGGGCAGACAGAGCGTTTTAAGTCTTGCGGCTCTAAGCTGACAGAGCCACTAAATCCCATTGAAGTTAACCATTCTTTCTACAACTCATATGCATCATCATACATCCTAAGCTCTTGGCTCCCGGACCAGCATTAAAGATGCCGGTCATTGTGTGAAACACGTGTGAACCTACTTGTAATGCAATGCGGTCTGGATTAGCACAATTAATTCAAATTGATCGTGCATGATTTTATATTAATAATATATTAATAATTGACTTACGTCCATCATTGGACTTACTGCGACTGAATCGATGAAGTTAATGATTTTAAATCCAGTAAGGTATCTGCCTCTGTCAATAAAAAGATTTCAGCTCTTCTACAATCTTTTATCCTCCTCTTTTTTCTGCTAAAAAATACAACACAGATTTAACGTTGTTTTTTTTTCTTCTTTTCAGCCAAAAGGGGTACAGCAGTCCGTGGAGTTGGACTACGGTGGCGGCGACGGGTGAATGACCGCGGGCCCCGCGCGGGCCGCCCGCGCACCCGCAGTGAACGCGAGGGGGGGGGAGTGTGGGCGACGCTAAGGGAGGCGAGGGGCTAGTAACATAACGTGAAAGGCTAGTAACGTAACGCGAAAGCATGTACTTAACGTAACACAAAATTCTAGTAACGTAACGCGAAAGGCTTCTAACGTACTAAGCGCGAGGTAGAAAAGTGAGGAGCCCCTAGATCTTGAGTGTTTTTAAAATCTCAGGGCATAGTAGCACTAGTTGGCTATATGACTAAGCTACAGTAAGATTCTAGACCATTTTTCTAAGAAGGTATCTCTGTCGTCGTTGGAATAGAAGTCGAAGAAGCAAAAGATTGGACTCGGTTACGTCCATAAAAACAAATATTGACGTATATCAATTATGTAAATAAAACTAATATTAATTTTATTTTCCGAACAAATTATAAAATATTATAGACAAGATTACAATTTTTGGAAACTAGGTTCAAAATTTTTAAAAATGCCATCCCCATTTGATTACCAAGCCCCTCGTTTGCCCAGCCTCGCCCAAAAAGTGAACGAAATGATCCGTCCGAGTTGTTAGACCCCCGCGTCGCTGCGGCACCCTGTGGACTACTGGCGTGAAGTTCTACTCCACGCGTGGACTACATAACCCGTGAACTGATCTGTAACTCGATGCCAACTCTTCAACCAGCTTTAATTCTATTTTTAGACCAAAGACTGAGCAGCCAGATGTTTCTTTACTATTTGTTTCACTGTAGTTCCTACATTTTAGGGTCAGGCACAAGTTGAGTACTTTAAGCATATGCTTAAACTATAGGAGGGCGAGACACTCAAATAGAAGGTTACGACAACGCGCGTCTAGCGGGGGCGAAACGCGTTTTTCGCCTGCTTTAAGAAGTGTCAAGAAAACGCTAGTACAGAGGAAAGTTAAGATACCTGTGCCACCTCACATAGTGCGCGACGCGCGCGGTGGCTTATTAACTGTCTGTACATCCGCTTCCGCTGTGATAATTTGACGAATGAGTATTGGTCCGATTAACTCTGATGCTAGCCCTACCTATGCAAAATTTGTGAGGAATACCTCCAACATTCTAGTCGCAAAAAAAAAAAACAGTTGAATAATCGAATCCTTGTGCTAAAAGTACCAAGTATGCTATGGCCCCCTCTACTTTTAATTAGTTGACGATGTACATGAAAGTACAAGCGATAGGCTTTTAGGGTCGAGTCGCACGAACCGCACCTCTCTCACGCTCTTTTATCTGGCTTCTCAGTACAATACAGATACGTTCACACCGTTATGCCTATCATTACGGAATTGCTAATTCTATTAATGTGAACCCACCTTAAAAGCATCTACATGGTCGGCACCAACTACACTCTCAATCATACCTTATCACAGTAGAAATAAGACGGTAAATTGAACAAAATGATTGAGAAACTAGTTCGCCGTTTATCCTCTAGTACATTTTCGAAGCTGTTTTTATCTGTGTTATCGAAATTGGCGCCAATTAGTGTTACCATTAGATGCTCAGAAACTACCATATCTCTAAATTAAGAAATCGGGTACAGTGACGGAAAGTGCATAGAACATTATTTATTAGTTGTGATATTTATATGACACTGCGCGCCGGCGGCTGCGCATATAGTTCCAAATGAGTGCAATGCAAATTGGACTGTAAATGTATATTATCGTAGTTAGAAAAGTTAAGTGGCAGTGTATGATGCATTTAATTTATGTGTGGAGCCAGCCAGTTGGTTTGGGAGCGTCGAACTGTTGTAAAGATTGTTATTTTTACAATTTTCTTAATGATAAGTACCTATTGATAGTTTTCGTTTTTGTATTCGTTTTTGTTTTTGTGCCTTCGAAACCAACTTGTTGGCGTCCCTGTATTTTTAAACCAATGTTACGTCGACGATTTCTGAGGAAAATGCCATAAAGTAACATCGAATGAGATCAATTATACTTGTCCTTGATGGCGGAGACACGTGTAACGTTTCCATTAAATAATTTATTATTTGTAACCTACTTATTGACGGCTCTTTTCATGAAAGATTTATCGAGAAAGTCCTTTTCGAGTTCTTCATAAAATATCTTTTATTTTCCTTTTAAAGATACTTAGGTACTTGTGTAATATCAACCGATATTATTTAAATTTCTTTGAAACAGCCGAAGCCATAAAACCTACTCATAAAAAAGGTCGGCTAAATTATTCGACCTTCTTATTAAAACCTACCTTTCAACTTAGAAATCGTCGACTGGCAACATTGTCCTGGCTAAAATGAGAGGGCCTAGCTAACAAACACTCGTGATCTCTCTCCCACTGTGTTATTATTAAGTATACTCATGTTATAGGAAATGTACAAACACCAACTAACCGAACAGAGGCTGTTTTAAAATAATTGGTTCACTAGGACAACTAGTCACTAGACTAAGCGCCAGTTCGCATATCAACAATGGATATTGACGACCTACGTCTATCGGTCACTATTATTCTATAACTGCATTTTGTAGTGCTGTTACACAATTTAAAACAATTTTAAAAGGATTATGAGGCAAGGACGATGATAAACAAACAGTTATAAATAAATTAATAATCAATAATAACTTGTTAACTAGCGCTTGTATATTGAACTAACGGAACTTCGATATTAAAGTAGAAGAAGTAACTACAAATATTATTGAAAAACTTCTACTTTTCGAAAAAAAAAAATAGTATCTTTAAATACATAACGTAGTATTTAAAGATACTTAATGAAAAAAATGTCGGTAAGTTGGTGGGTATAAATGTCTCTCACTTTAGCCAGCAGTCTGTGTTAGCTGAGTAGTAAACCGATTCTCTTTCTTATGATTTCTATTTCTATATTAACAATAGATAATAAATGGGTCTAATATTACTCTAATATAATAAAATCATATGTGTCTCATACAAATTCTGTATAATCAAGAATCAATCAGAATTTGTATGTAATGTGTTTTATTTTTATAGATTATAGATACACAACTAAGTTCTAGTAGTCATAAGAAATTGATGTCGGTGCAAAATACTTTTTTTATATAAAAAAATAAACTATTTATTTTGTTATTATTTAAGTTTTCGATGATTTAATTGTTCTCGTTACTTTCCTTGGGAATCTTTATCGATTTAATGTTAGTAAGTACAATTTCATGTGCAGTATGTAAACGGGATTTGAAATATCGGTAAATGTACCGGTAAATCGGTATTTGTCTATTCTGGAGGCAAAATCGGCAAAATATATCCGACTTGACAGCTAAGACATAGATGACCGTCTTGTCTTGTAAGTAATGTTTCTACTTCAATGAGAACCAGACATAGCTAACCATATAACCTCTCGAAATATATCCCATAGACCGATGTTTTGAAATCTTTCTGATTCCAAGATATATTTTTTCATGCCTTTTTTTCAATTTAATAAAAAAATGCCTCCAGCACCGACAGTTTTCATTATTATATGTCCTTTTCTAGTGTACAATCCCATTTTTCTATTCCGATTGCATCACGGTTACCGAAAGCGGGCGCCGGTTCAGTCCCGTTGGACTAATTGTTGGTTATAATAATGAATGTTCACTATTCCAGAACTTTCTGTAATTACGACTTGATAAATGAAATTACGCTTTTAAAGTGTACTATTACTATGTAAATATAGGAGGAACTAATACCTACTATAATAGTGAATGTTGTAATTTGTATATAAGTAACGAAAATTAAATTTTAAATACATAGATAACATTGTGGGTGTTCATTTATTTATCTCCTTTTTCAGGTGAAACCCTTTTTATGATATTGATTTCGCTGCAAACATGTGTATATTGGTACTGTAAACGTAGACCGAGAAATATTGACACAAGACATACTACATATGTTTCGACACAATAGTACACAAAAGGAAACTTCAACATATTGTCCAATAACAAAAATTAATCAGTTCATAATACTGAACAACTTTCCCCTAGGAACAAAACATTTATTCTTCTTTTTAATAAGTTGATACTCAATAAGTTGAGTCGAAATGGTTACACTTGCTTTCTATACATGCTCGGATCAGCTGATCGGTCACATGTCTATGAGAGGACAAAAAATATTTTTCATATTTCGATACTTGGGGAAAGTAGTTCAGTATCATGGACTGAGTTCAGCCTTAAAATAATTTCACTATATGTTGTTAGACCCTGTTTACCTGGTGTCACGAATTCCAGAACCCCTCATTGAACCCTTGCCCTGTCAGCTCTAAGCATCTCTTCGCCAATTTGTTTTTAATCCTTGGAGAAAATTCTTGAATTTTTGTGTTATATTGTATGTTAATACATATTGGCAGTTTGATAATAAAACAACAATAAAAAATTCAATATACAGAAATATAATACAGTAACGTTATTATACATAGGTTGTACATTAGGAATGAGGAACGTACAGCAAAGTTTGTACAATATTTTATATATCATACAGAGAAGGCGCTATTAGTCTTGTATAAGTCTGCTCTATTTGAACTATTAATATGTATGTAAAATTAAAAATATTTCAAATATAAATTAATAAATTATGAACTTTATAAATTAATAAATTATGAACTTTTAATGATTTCAATATTACTTACATAAAATTTAATTTTCATACAGGATAGTACACCTAAAGATAGGGCAGATCAACAAAATCATGTCATGACCAAGTTAATACCGGTATTTTAGTATCGATATCCAGGTAATACCGCCACTATAAACGTTAACTTTTAATCGATGAAAGTACCGATATTTCATTGCATGTAACATTAAAGTTTTTGGTGTAAAATTATAACGGTACTAAAATATCGGTTTTATCAGTGCCACTCAAAATTTCTTAAAAATATTAATAATTTTAAAATATCGATTTACAATATACATCGATCCTGGTCAATAGTATTGCACCATTATAAATAAGCTTTGCAGTGTGGTCGTTAACATATTTACAAAAATAAAATTAAATATATAACGGGAATACAATACGCATGATGACTGAAAAAATATTTTTGGCCCATCGGTTAGATTATTAAAAAATATTGGACACGTATTTTTTCTATTCTCTGAGAAACAATTAACAACAAAGATACAGCGCATTTAAATTTCGCATGACGTCACGCTTTCGTACGATTTTTACACATCGGTGACGACACAAGCCCCCACTCTCGAACTTTGATACTCTGTATCTTTGTGAATTTTTACTTTTTTGATAAACTGAAAAATATGGGTACATTATTTTTGGATAATCTAACTAGCGGACTAATTAGAATATACTTTTCTGACCCAGTCATCATCCCTATTACAAAAAATAATTGAAATTAGCAGACAAACACAAACCAATCAGATATAACATTTATTTTCAGTGCAGAATCTATTATCCGGAAGAATAAAACAATATTTTGGCTAAGGGACACTATTGTTTAACTTCACGTAAGTATACAATATACATACGGTAAATAGTTTCGGATATAAGAACTCGTATATTAATATAACATTAGTTTTCCAAATCACAGACAGGCAGCGGTAATTGGAATATATTTTTTAAAATTACTTACATAAGTAACTTTATAGCTCATATCCAAAGTTGGAAATGGTATACCAGACGAACTAATGAAATAAGATATGTTAAAAAAAATACCAAGCAGGACTCTTTTTTTCTTATTTCATTATTTACTTCGAGTACTTCAAGACTGCATTTTGAATGCCTATAAATATAATGGTATACCAATTTGTAAAGTCTAAACCCATCAAAACATGGAAATACATGCTTAAAACAGGCATTTTTCTCACGCGTTGATATACCTCGGACTAACATTGTCAAACAAAAAACCTTGCCAGATTGCTTTAAAATTTCATTCAAAATAAATAATATTCAGATCGTTAACTTTGTTGCGCAAATTACTTTTTGGACTTTCATTTGCATTATAATAAAGCATAAAATGGCTTTGCCAAGCCAGGGAAAAGGGGAAATTGTCCGTTATTGCATGGTTAAGGCTCGCAAGCTCTACTGTTCCCACAGACCCACTGGTAATTTTTACATTGGATAGCAACTTTTTTGGTGGATGTACTCGAATCATCCCATTAATGTCCATTAACTCAATTGACCGTTTACAAATTGTATCACATCAGCTGCTGTAATACCACAGAATAAATAATACTAACGTACAGAAGTCTCACTCAGCAAAGAAATTTAAAGAAATATCTACTCAATGTGGCTAGCGATATGGTTTAATTTAGCTCACGTCAGAACTCAGCACCTTTTCTCATAGATACCTAGACATCCATTGCAAGCCAATTTCATTCTTATTACTCTGGACGAACGATTCGTATAACTGAAATTACCACCCGGAGGGACCGCTGCGCACATAGTAATAATGTTACATTTACGATACCTAAACGGGGAGTGATACAGGCCTGGTAATACTTTTGATTAGTTTCGCAGACATATCTTTGGACGAAAATGAATTACATAATTAATTATACTTCAGGAACACCATTATTGGAAGTAAGGATACGATGGAAGATTTTTGTAAAGGATACCTAATTTTCAAGTGCGAGCACTTATATCGGCAAGTTCAACATTCTGTTAGATCGACAGAAACATTTAAGGCGGAATACGAAGATAATCTGAGGGGATAAGGTGCGGGGCGATCCGCAAAGCACCCCGCATGCTTTTACATACTTCGTTTGACTGTGTATTTCGTTTTTATGATTTATTTTAATAACTAATTTTTTATATCGAAAATGAAGAAAGCTTCGGAATCACAATACAAATATTTTTGAGAATAAATATTTCCTCAATTTACATTCTTAGTTTTGGAAGACAAATAATTTTTAGATATCATTTCTTGACATTTTTTTATATTGATTTTTTTTAAAAAACCTTGCGAAGTATTTGAATAAACCTACAAAAAATGTTTGACCGCTTAGAATCACTTCAGGTCAAAGTTCTAGTGAACAGAAATACATGAAGTTTCGACAGTTCTCTTCGTATTCCGCCTTAAGGCCGTACCTGAATTTTCCGGGGTCCAGTGCTGCCCCCATTTAAAATAAATCATTTCAACGAAAACGGAGACACCATTAAAAATTTTGCTCCTACCAATTTCTAGATAACCCTTCAAAGTATTTTATGAACATCTGTTTACAGTTTAAAGTGCGAACGTTAAGTTTTACTACACACATTTGCCAAAAGTGGCCGTTTTTCGCCGTTGAAATATGTATGGCAGTCAGTCGTCTGATCATAATGATCTGCTCAATAGTCCATGCTGAGCAAGCCTGACCCGCGCGTGCGTCCGTCGCGGGGTAGCGGGACGGACGCGGGGCCCGCCTCCCCGCAACGGACGCCCGCGCGGGGCACTTTTATATTTTATATAACGGCGCTGGCGTCTGCGTAACGTAGTTTCAAGCCTCAAGCCTCAGGCTGCAGGAAAGTGTGATATTAAAGTTAAATAAAAAGTACTTGGACATACAACACATTAACCGAAATACATAAATTATTACGATTTATCGTAAAAGTGAACCTCACGAGAATAGGGTAAACTGCCTTAGAACACTAGCCGTCATATCAATGAAACCTGCTCTCCTTAAATCAGTTACACAACGTGGAAGGGACATACCCGTAATAAATCGAACCACAGGCTGTACTAGACCACTATAGTATAATAAAATTAAAATAACAGCCAAACAAAAAAAATAAATTTCGACATTTCCATACAAAAGTGCGTGGCCACCCGGGCGATTTGTATGGGAACGTCGATTTTTTTTTTAGTCTTTTGACTGTTATTTTAATTTAAATTCATTATACTTTAGCCATCTAGTACAGCCTGTGGTTCGATTTATTACGGGTATGTCCCTTTCACTTTGTAGGTATAGTATAACGCTACTGATTTAAAATGTATACTAACATAGGATAAGGAAATTCTACCACGGGCGAACAAATACAAGATGCCTGAGAACCGTCATACTTTGAAGCGTATTTCGATTCTTAGTTTAAATACTGTAGCTAGATGGAGCTACTAGTTCGAAAGAAGATAGTTTCGTAGTGGTGCCGCTTAATTTCGGAAAGATGGCGGTATAAGCGTTCATTTACTGCGAACAAACAAGCACCGTCTCTGATTTTTCGTGGATACCGTCAGCCTAAGTGCCCAGCAACCTATGTATAGTTAGCGGGCGCGATAGTAGTGACATCTAGAAATAATACATGGCTTTCTAGTGTACGCTTTTTTGTATGGGGTTGTCAGTCCTCTATTATTTGTTAGTCCATGATACTGCTAACGAAAATTATGGACTACAATCTGAAATAAATAAAAAGCATTGTTTTTACTGTCAATCGTATAAAACATCAGCACTCCTTAAATTGGTAGAATAATTGGTAGAATACTCACTTTATGACTGTTACCCGTGTGGTTCCGGGTTAGAATAGGATCACTCCATCTCTTCCTGGGAATGACGTAAGAGGCGACTAAAGGACTAAGCACAAACATCTCGTGCTACAATTGCATTCCCAAGGAGAATTAACGTCGGGGGGCGGCCGGTTGTAAAAGTTTTCGCACAAATACATTCCCAAAGAGGGTTGACGTCAGGCAGGTGGCCGGTTGTGAAACTATAGCCAAATCATTGAAAGTGTTCCAGCCATTTCTTCTCCATTTTACAAGGTCTTTGGCATCCTTGGGTGACCATTGACATGCATATTATATTTGGAGAAGAAAAAACGGGAAAGCGCACCCCGGGCTCCGAAGCAGCACAGCTGAGGATGCAACCGGGAATGCGCTTAGACGAAGAAGAAGACTCACTTTATGAGTGGTAAGAATACAGATTTTATATGAATATGAGGAAAATCATTAGTCAGCATTACGTATGACATTGGCGAATTCATTTTTACTTTGCAATCGATGCGTCCATTTAACAATATGAATTTTAAACCAAGGAAGTAAACAAGCAAAAAAGTGTCTTTGGTCAGATTAACTAAACTACTGGACGGATTAATATTACGGGAATTGAACTATATACAAAACAGAACTATGTATATACAAAACAGTTGCTCAACGATTGTTTTTAAAAAAATATCATACAAGACAATTTGACATACAATAACACATTGGTGAATACCGTAATGCTATTTTACCGTAATACCATAATCTGTTTTTACTCGTAAACACTAAATAGTAGCCGCCATGCTATTACGTCATACGCCCGTATAAACTAAATAGTGTCAACTGTCGAAATACATACAACAGCGCATTTGTTTACATGCATACTCGTAACAGCTGACGTCATAAATACAAAACAATATGGCGTCCACTGCTCCCAACGTTTTCGGCAAACTACGCGCGAAATTTGAAAATTTAAATGCACTTCACAAAATTTTGTGTTATTTTCAGTGGTTTATTAGCACAACTTAATTGAGACACTTTTCGAAAATGGGTATGATACCCTATTGTCTTAATAAATAAATAGTTTAACTTTGACCGTTCACTAAGCAGTTTACCCTAAAACTACATACATAAAAGGCGGATTCCTAAGGATTCGTATACATATAAATTAAATGTATATAAATATCAATTCCACGTCGTCAACATTAAATAGTTGATTATACACTGAGACCGGTAAAATAAAGAATATGCCAGATCGCAGGTATAAGAACCTTAGTCTGAGTAAAACCTGGTTTACATTTTGACAAGTGAGAAGGCACCAGTGATTCTGCGTGTGAACAGGGAGTGACAAGTGAATAGCAGCCTGACAGAGGGATCGCCGCCGTGGCCACATACTGCTCACATGCGATTTGAAATTGAAGCTACAGTGTAACCATTTCGACTCGATAAGAAGAAGCAGCCTGTTATCAGTAGCTCTGCCCCGCGCTACTTCACTTTCCCCGCGCTCGCCCACCGCCTCAGTAGCTCTACCCCGCGCTACTTCACTTTCCCCGCGCTCGCCCACCGCCTCAGTAGCTCTGCCCCGCGCTACTTCACTTTCCCCGCGCTCGCCCACCGCCTCAGTAGCTCTGCCCCGCGCTACTTCACTTTCCCCGCGCTCGCCCACCGCCTCAGTAGCTCTACCCCGCGCTACTTCACTTTCCCCGCGCTCGCCCACCGCCTCAGTAGCTCTACCCCGCGCTACTTCACTTTCCCCGCGCTCGCCCACCGCCTCAGTAGCTCTACCCCGCGCTACTTCACTTTCTTCGCGCTCGCCCACCGCCTCAGTAGCTCTGCCCCGCGCTACTTCACTTTCCCCGCGCTCGCCCACCGCCTCAGTAGCTCTGCCCCGCGCTACTTCACTTTCCCCGCGCTCGCCCACCGCCTCAGTAGCTCTGCCCCACGCTCGCCCGCCGCCTCAGTAGCTCTGCCCCGCGCTACTTCACTTTCCCCGCGCTCGCCCACACCGCCTCAGTAGTTTTGCCCCGCACTACTTCACTTTCCCCGCGCTCCCCCACCGCCTCAGTAGCTCTGCCCCGCACTACTTCACTTTTCCCGCGCTCGCCCATCGCCTCAGTAGCTCTGCCCCGCACTACTTCACTTTCCCCGCGCTCGCACACCGCCTAAGTAGCTCTTCCCCGCGCAACCTCGCTTTTCTCATATAATTATGAGCTTACTGCATATCCACTTGCCAGATGAGTGAACACCACTCTTGTCACTTGACAGTGTTGATATGTCACTTGTCAAAATGTAAACCAGGCTTTAGGCGAGTGTAATAAATATGCGATCTGTTGATTTCTTTACTTTGGTCTGTGTTGTGTATTCATTTTTGAAACTTGCCTGGAAGTGCTTTTTCGACCCCTTGCAAGTATACGCCTCATTCCGGCCCGTGGGCATGTCATTTTTACAAAATAGACTAAAGGGCAATCGTTCATGGATCACTCGAAAAATATTACTGATAAAAGTTGGCCCTTTCGTCAATTTCATCACATTTTTTGTTCATATACAAAGTGGAAACGACATCAGCGTCATAAATGAGAACACGGTATAGGTTAGTACACAAAAAATAACATATTGATGATGTCACGACATCACATAATCCGATTCATAGCGCCAAATAAATTTATATATACTTAATTGTATAGGTAATTTTATTGTGTGTTAAAGAAAACTATTATTAAAGGGCTTATAAAACAGTACATTGCGTCTATTTTCCCTCGGCAACCATCGCATTTACGATTACAAACGAATGCTATTTACAATGACTATCAATTATTAGATTTATCGTGAATAATTAGATTTATAGTGTTTTCCAAAAGATACTATGAAAATTAGCCGTGTGGTTCCCGGCAGAGTAAAATAGGACCACTGCAAGTCTTAAACAGAGCTTATAAACATCAGTGAGACCTCTCCAACCCGACTGGCCAGTGTGGAGAGTGTAGGCCAAATCCTCTGACTGCTCTGGCTAGTATAAGGCTCTGGTAGTACAGAGAGGGTCGTGCTCCTGCAGTGGAGACTAAAAAGACCTGATGATGATGACTAAGAAAATAGAAGCATGTAAATGAAAATAAGGTATAGGGAAAAAGGAGTAAGGGATAATATTAGGTCCTTACATATGAAATTGCCGATTTTCAATACTGGAAACTTTAAAATCAAATATCTTGCGTTTCATTAGGAATTCCAAATTCAAATTTAGTTACGACTAAATTTGGAACGACTTACGACGACCAAATTCAGAAACGACTCGAAGAATTAACGACGTGTATGGACCAGGCACCGCTAACGAACGAACGGTGCGTTTTTGGTTTCAACGTTTCCGTTCTGGAAATTTCGATTTACACAATGAGCCTCGTGGACGACCTGATACTCAAGTGAATAACGAAGAATTGAAGGCGATAGTGGAAGCGGATCCATCTCAAACCACTTCTGAATTAGCAGCAGCCTTCGGCGTAAGTGACAAAACGATACTTATCCACTTGCGCCAAATCGGAAAAATTAAAAAACTCGAAAAGTGGGTACCGCACGAATAGAGAGTATGCATGCATTTTTTTTATATTTTTATTCGATAGTCCTCGTCGAGAAATAGCCGCAAAAAATAAATCAGTGCCGAAAAACATGTATATGGTGTAGAAAATAAATATTAAAAATAGCAAGTAGATTATAACAACTAAAACACACCATTTTAAAATATGACGTCAACGTCTGCAATATCCGCTAAAGACAGAAGCTGTCAACGCATGTTTTTCTTTTTTTGGGTACTTTCGATATTATCAGCCAGTGATGTTTGTTAAACCTCTATATAAAAGTACATACATTTCGAATGTCATCGATAGTCAAACTACATGGACGGACAGTCCTATCGAACGCACCCAAACTTGTCATTTCCTATTTGTGAACTTTGTCGTCATTTCCCTTTTGTTTGTCAAAAGTTCCCGCGTAATATTTGCATATTTTCAATAATTTATTTCTAATCCAAATAAGAGTCAATAAGAAAAATAATTAACTAGGTGTGGTGACGTATTAATAGAAATTGTAAAATAAAAATATGAGCCGGATTGGTATTACATGCATATTCCTTATTGACTGAAGCAAACCAACAAACACGCGTTGCTTGCTGCGTTTCTTTGCTTAATCGCCACAATGATGAGGGGATTTTGAACCGTATTGTGACTTGTGATGAGAAATGGATCCTGTACGACAATCGGAAGCGATCATCACAATGGCTTGACCCTGGAGAACCGGCAAAACCTTGCCCTAAGCGAAAACTGACCAAAAAGAAGATTCTGGTTAGTGTTTGGTGGACCAGTGCTGGTATTATCCACTACAGCTTCTTGAGATCAGGCCAGACGATTACTGCAGACTTGTATTGCCAACAATTGCAAACAATGATGGAAAAGCTCGCCATTAAACTACCGAGACTGATGAATTGCTCTAGCCCACTGCTCCTTCAGGATAACGCTAGACCACACACTGCACATCAAACGATCGCCAAGTTAGAGGAGCTGCGACTGGAACCTCTGCGTCACCCACCATACTCTCCAGATCTTGCCCCAACCGAATACCACTTTTTTAAAAATTTGGATAACTTTTTACAAGGAAAAAATTTCAAATCTGATGAGGCAGTCAAAACCGCCTTCAAACAGTTCATAGACTCTCGCTCCCAGGATTTTTTTTCCAAAGGTATCAATGATCTGCCTATAAAATGGCGGAAGTGTATCGATAACAACGGCGCATACTTCGATTGATTAAATAATAATTATATTAAATAAAACTTGTTTCACTTTTTTGATACTGAACGGCAATTTCATATGTAAGGTCCTTACATATGAAAAATATGACTAGGGATAGAGTAAGATGGAGAAATTGACATTCTGTGCCGACCCCACGTAAGGCTTAAAACTACGTCAAGCGGACGCCCGCGACGGGTTCATTCCGTCTCTGTCACAAACCGTACGTGCGACAGAGATACGTGTACTTTTTTATAGTAAATTGCCAGAATCGGTCCTTGATATGCCGGACAGGAAATTCAAAGCCTATGTAAATAAAGTACTTTGTGAGAAGGCTTATTATAGGATCGAAGACAAAAAAGTCTGGCTTGAGCTTGGCGCGGGTCCCTCTTAAAGGTTAGTATATTTAGACATGTCATAATTTAGGTACATACTAAATTAACAAATTGACATTATTTTAAATTTCGTAATTCTTATAATTCAATTTAATTATGACATAACAAACAATGTAATCTCTGTCCATCTATATAACTAATTTTAAGTTTTAAGTTTGTTAGTTGACGTCTTTGGAGAAAACGTGCAGTGCAGTTTGTTGCCGCTTCTTCTGCACTTGCGCCTAGGAAGCGGCATAAACTTAGCTGTAAGTAACGATTTGACGTCAACATTTGTGCAAAACAAAACAAAGTGACTAAATATTATAAATATCCTATGATAATAAAGTTATTTTGAATTTTTGAATTTTGACCCGCGACGGTGCCAGCTATCTCTGTCGCACGTAGGGTGTGTGACAGAGACGGAAAGAGCCCGTCGCGGGCGTCCGCTTGACGTAGTTTCAAACCTAATGGTGGGATAAGGACTTATCCTTATAACTTTTTGTTTGTTTTTTTTTTATATCTTTATTGTACAAGAAATAGTTACAGTTAATTAAGTATTGATAGACCAAAATATTTTTTACAACGGTGGACTTATCCCATAATGGGATCTCTTGCAGTCAACCAAGTTTCGGCGAAAGAATACAATAAATAAATCTTAGCATTAGAGGATAAAACAGGATCCTCACTCCAAAAGCAGCACCACAGACGTTCGTAACGTGTCCGCATTTCAGTGTCAAGCAGCATTGAGCGTTACGTAATTATTATAAAGTCTAATTTGCTTTGACATAGAAATAGGACTATATCGGACGACTATCGTTTAATTTTTTGGAGTAACGGTCCAGTATTATGAATAATTAAAAGAGCCTTTGCGAATTTCTTAATGAAAAAAAACACGTATTTATTGTATACGAACGATCACCCGCCTAACAAACACAATCAAATATTGATCTTATTACAACGTAATAAGACTCTCACTCGATAAACATAGTCTATACATATCGTAACGCCGAATAAATATTTGCAGTCAATAATGGTCTAGTATAAATAACTAATTTATTTAAAGTACCTTTAGGCGTAAGTCTTCTTTTGGTGGACGCTTCAATTATATATATTGAGATCTGAAAATACAAAAATATACATATATTTAATGTATAAAACATCCGAGTTCCACGAGGGGGTGGCAGCAGGCTGCAACAGACAGGGTTCAGTGGTCAAAGAAAGGGGAATCCTTTGCCCAGCAGTGGGAGACAAACACAGGCTAATTTAAACCAAAAACAATATATTCAGCAAAAACTTTTGTTTTGAAAAAAAGACGAATAAGTCACATAGAAATAGTACTACATAGTCGCTTAAATGTAGAAGATAATAAACCTTTTTTAAATATAACTAATTTAAGATCAGCAGATTTTTTATGAATACCACGGTAAAATTTTCAACTCATTAGGCAATAAAGTTTTTCCAGCAAATTAAAGTTAGGTGTAAGGTCCACCAGGACATTAAAAAGATGGCAGAGAGAAGAGCCGTGTGGTTCCCGGCAGAGTAGAATAGGACCACTCCAAGTCTTCCCGTGGATGTCGTAGAAGGCGACTTAGGAAACACAAGCTAACTAAAGCTTATACACATCAATGAGACCTCTCCAACCCGTCTGGCCAGCGTGGAGAGTGTAGGCCAAATCCTCTGACTGCTCCGGTAGTACAGAGAGGATCGTGCTCCTGCAGTGGAGACTAAATAAAATAAACGGGCAAGTGCGAGTCAGACTCGTAAATGAAGGGTTCCGTACCTCCGTACAATGTTTTAAAACGCTAAAAAACAGGTTTTTTGTATGACGACCCCCTTAAATTTTTACCTTTTTTATTTTTGGTGTTTGTTGTTATAGCGGTCATAGTAATACATAATCTGTGAAAATTTCAAGTATCTAGTTAATGCCATTATAAAGATCTAGTTAAAAACGCTGAAAAAACACTTTTTTTGTATGACGACCCCCTTTAATTTTTTATATTTTTTTATTTTCAGTCTTTGTTGTTATAGCGGTCACAGTAATACATAATCGGTGAATTTTAAGTGTCTAGCTATTACGGTTCAAGAGATAGAGCCCTGTGACAGACGGACAGACAGCGAAGTCTCAGTAATAGGGTCCCGTTTACACCCTTTGGGTACGGAACCCTAAAAAGACCTGATGATGATTTATAAATATATATACAGCCGCACCGCTAGTGGTCGAGCAGCGAGAGCCGCAGCGCCTCGTCCAGCGCGCGCTGCTCGGCGAGCGCCTCCTGCTCGCGCCGAGCTTGCTCGCGAGCAGACAGCGCCAGCGCGCGCTGCAACTCCGACTCCGCTTCCGACACCAACTCGGGAACTGGCTCTGTGACGTCAGACACCGACATTACGCGGAGAGACGCCTCGATCGCTCTGTGGAAGCCTAGCGGGTTAACACTAGCGGTCTACTGTGCAGAAGTGACATAAAAAATAATATATAAAAAAAAACAGAATTTCAATATTGTACTCTACACTACACACAAATACTGGTGGTGGTAAATTAAATTAAAACGTGAATAGGTACTTAGGTACTGTGATTACCCAAACAATAAAAGATTTTTGATAAAATTTCATTATAAGTATAGCTTTTATTGTGAGGCGTAAGGAACTATCAAGACAAATGTATTAAGCCCAAACTCGATGGGATTGCGTCATTTTATTACAGGGCTCTTAGCCACCTTCCGGCTCCATCATCAAATCAGCTTCTTGTCATAATAATATTGCGTTGTCAAGTGTTTGTTGCACAAATGTATGGGGGGAGCCGGCTAGGTCCCTGAACACCTACCTGAAATTTGCATATTTTGGTCGGTATCAATGCCTTATAAGTAAATCCAATAAATTCGTAGACTTTCTATGGTACATTTGAATCAAAATATCGTAATTAAGGTTAGGTTAGTTCCGCCAAAATGGCCGACACCCATTATGTCAACTGACCTGACATTGACAGTATCTGCGAGTGACGTTTAAATCAGGTTGCGTACGTTTGTTTGTTTGTTTGTTTTATATCTTTATTGTACAAGAAATAGTTACAGTTAAATAGTTAAGTTATAATAGACCAAAATATTTTGTACAATGGTGGACTTATCCCATAGTGGGATCTCTTCCAGTCAACCAAGTATCAGCGAAAGAATACAATCAATGGACATAACGGGCAAAAGTCAACGTACAATCGCAATAAAATACGTATGGGGGCGCCATGTCAGTATCGCCATTATACGATAATAATCGTTTTTTAATGTATTTTTGTATACTATCAAGATCACAAAAAAACAAATATATAATGGTCTTAATCGATTTTTGATATTTTTTCTGATTTTTAGGGAAGTGTTCATGTTGTGCAACATCCGCTTTAACTTGCAAGATTCGAAGAAACAACAAATTGGGCACACAAAAAACATTCGATTTTTTTCAAATATTAAAAAAAAAACGTAAAACAGCACATTATATATTTATTTACTTGATTGACAGACAAATTTATATATTAATAATATTTAGATTTGGCACTTTTAAAACGCACTTTTACATAATTAAGTTGCTTCACCTTCAAGAAGGCTATTTGAATCTGAAGTATACTATGTGCATAAAAAGATTCACGAATACAATTTGTCTCACTGATATCACGCTTGTACATAACAATTTGATTTCTGGTTTGTATGTTTGATTGAACTCTTTATTGCACATTTAAATACAATCAAATTACAGATAATATGCATTACAAAATAAAAATGTATAATAGCAGCTTATCCCAGTTACAAATAAATACGCATGATGACTGAAAAAATATTTTTGGCCCATCGGCACTGGTATGACTCTCCATTGATTCAGAGTAACATATATACCTACTACTACTACAAACGAAACAATTTATCTGTACACACGTCGATGTGTGAGTTTTATACTTAGGGTCGCACCGCAGAATTATTTTAATACTTACCTACTAACGAGTTCGACATATTTACGATTATATTTTTCCATACCGAAAGACTTGCGAACACTATGACGTAAAAAATATTCTGTTTTATATGTATTAAATGTTACAGGAAAGTCGGAAACAGCTACATAATATCACTTCACAAATATTTTTCATTATGTCCATTGTCCATTTCACCATTAGTTCACTTTACTGATTATTATTGAGTCATTTATAATGTAACGCACTACTTTCACTAATTCTACTATTGTAATATAGTAATTTGCATATTCGGCGCAAAACTATACGGTAATTATATGAATAAATTCAATAAAAATAAACAAATGTTTATCACGCTTGATGATGATGACAAATTGACACGCACAGCATGTCAAGTTGACATTGTCAACAATGGCATTTAGCACTATAACCCGCGGAAGTCTAGTTGGCATCTGCGTGTATGTGATTACCTGTGAGCGAGGAGCCTATGTAACATTACCGGATTGCTTATTAGCAATCCGGTAATGTTACAATCTCGCTCTTGTGTATCTCCCGCCAATGCGAGAGAGCGAGAAGGGTATATATATCAATATGGTTGCGGGGTAATAACGTGAAATTATATTGTTGCTTTGCTTACCTGTTTTCATCATTTGGAAATGTATGAAATATACGTTCTTTAGAGTATTGGGTGGATAAACAATTATTATACGCGCACCTTCTCACCATGATGGTTACTATTGGTTGACAGTTCTCAAGACAACACACGTCGCGTATTGCGTGCGGCTAGTAATTAAACCCTGGTTTGGAGCCGTCAAAGCTCACAAAGTGCGGGGGAGAGGTGCGGGGACGCCAATTTGCGGAAGACGCTGTAAGAGACCATTCTGTTTGACTCTTATGTATTCTGTGCCATCGGTTAGATTATTAAAAAATATTGTACACGTATTTTTTCTTTACTCTGAGAAACAATAAATAAAGAAGATACAGCGCATTTAAATTTTGCATGACGTCACGCTTTCGTACGATTTTTACACATCAGTGACGTTACAAGACCTTTGGAACTTTGATACTCTGTGAATTTTTACTTTTTTGATAAACTGAAAAAATATGGGTCCATTATTTTTGGATAATCTAACTAACGGACTAATTAGAATAGTACTTTTCTGACCCAGTGATCATCCCTATTGTTAAAAAAATATTTATTTTCAATTTTATTGTTAGGTTAGGAATACATACATAAGAAGGTTACAATTTTATATCTGTTATATTATATGTATCCTACTTTTATATCTAGAAGTGAAACACCTATGATATTTATTAATTAAATAGAAAACCATCTTAAATATTATTTGTTTTTTTACTGACTAGCTTTTAACTTTAGCTGAATATTAAGTGCAACACACGCAACACAAATGAAATCAGTTTTATAAACGCCATCGTCTGTGAACAAATTATATTTTTTGGATTTCATAAATAGCATTTTTTGTTCCAATCTTTTTAAATTTAGTCTCGTCATTTTACATTTAGTCATTTAGTTGTTAAGCCAACCTTCAAATCTTGATGATTTCAGGTGTTATTGAGGAGCATAAGAGACGGCCTCGAGAGATTGAGCTATAAAACGAAAACAGTCCCCATAGCATAGTAACGTTGATAAACACAGACAAAGATTATATCGCGCGACGGACTAGTGCCATCTCACTCGCTATTATTACGTAGAGCGAGATAGTGATAGATGTTTTTTTGTTGTTGTTTAATACTTTACCCTCTGACTTTATCAGATTATGTTTGCTCTTAGTGATAGATGTTAGCGCTCAATAAACGCTGTCGCCGGCACAGGTATGGCACTTCATAGAAGCGGAGTATCATTTATGCCTACACTACTACAAACGACACAATACATCTGTGCACACGTCAATGCGTGTGTGTTCGCCCGCTCTCGGCCCGCGATAAGGCGAGAGCGGGGGAGAGGGGCGGGGAACGGGGACGTATATTGCAAGGGACCTAAGGAGATTCGTTCTGTATGAAATACTCTTATTAATACTCGTACTGTGTGTGGGGCGTACCTTTGTAGCTGTGTCTCCTCGTTGGCCAGCAGGTCTGAGGGAGTAGTGCGACCTCGCGGCGCCGGCGACGACGGCCGCGCGCCGCGTAAAGCTTCCCACACGTCCACCTGACACACACAACGTATTAGCTAATGTTGACAAAATTGTAATAAGTAAGGCTTGAGACTACGTCAAGCGGTCGCCCCGGACGGATTCAGTCCGTCTCTGTCACAAGGGTTTGTACGATACGAACGATAGAGAAAGCTCAATCCGTCGCGGGTCACGTGTCTCTGTCGCACGTAGTTTGTGCCAACGTCCGCTTGGCGTAGTTTGTGTAGACAAAAAGATACTAATTTCAGCGCGGCGCAGCAAGAAACATGTTTCAAAGTCAAAGTCAATTTTTTTTAATTCAATGTAGGATAAATATATCACTTATTGAAGGTCATTATTTTTAATTATTTTAAGTGCAAAAGCTACCGATACTAGCGTTTCGCAACGACCACTGCTGAGTAGAAACGCCGAAAGAAACCCAGTTACACAGTATTGGTCGCCTACGCGCCGAAAGGGCTTTGTCAGTTTACAAAGATATTATTTTTTTTATTGTAAAAACTAAATACAACAGTTTTCACCAATTACAGTATATAGAATGAACTTATAGCTAAATGTATATTATGCCTAATACAATGTTACCACAATATAACATGTAAAGCTTGCGAACGAGTGCCAAATCCAATTTACAGAAATAAGTAACACCGGGTAGTCAGAGCTGACCAGTCCCTACTGGCGGCACCCGTTCACGAGTTGACGCGTGGCTCAGCCATCGCTGAACTCAACCATATTATAGGAAATCCAGTAACCCGACCCACGACGCCACCACCAGTTTGGACCCTACCTCGTATTTTCTCAATATTTGAGATTGAAAAAAAAACAATACAAAACATTTTTAACGGAAATTGGTCCAACAAGCGTTTATTCATTTATAAGAGATCGCGATTTTAATTATAAGAACCTGAGCAAGAGCGCAAGTCAACTTTCAGCGAAATCTTTTTATCGATTATATTAGTAATCCTTGGAAAAGTAAAATGCGTCAAGCGGCACCACGCATAAACTCTACGTGCGACTGAGACACGGCATCAGGCGACGCATTCTGCTATCTCTTTCTTTCGTAAATTTTATGACAGAGATAGACTGAACCAGGTCTGTGTCACTCCCCGTTCGACGACGACTCGAGTATCGAAAATGTACCTGTTATTACTATGCGCGCAGGCGGCCCCTCCGGGTGGTAAATTCTGTTATACGAATCGTTTGTCGTGAGTAATAAGAATGAAATTGGTATGAAATGGATGTCTAGGTATCTATGCGAAAAGGTGCGGAGTTCTGACGTGAGCTAAATTAAACCATATCGCTAGCCACATTGAGTAGATATTTCTTTGAATTTCTTTGCTGAGTGAGACTGATGCCGTTGCGCCCTAATGCTCAAATGGAGACCAACCTGTTCGTCACTAGTGCCCGCCTCCATCAGACTCTGCTGGATGGCATACTGCAGCAAGCCTTCCTCATCGTCTAAGTGCAACGCGAGCCGGTCCACGTGCGCGGCGTCGCGGTAACCTCGACCCACGCTGAAATGACACAACACCTGGTCAGCTCGGCTCCGTGTTTAGGGTCCCGTACCCAAAGGTGCAAAAAAATTGCGATGACAATGACAATGTGACCAGTTTTGACACATGGTCAGAGGGGAAGGGGGGGGGGGGGAAGGTATGCTGCCATAGCAGAGAAGGATTCGAATAAGACTGCGATGAATGTGGAGGTATATTTACAGGGAGAGCTATAAGGCTCAATTTACATTGCTGCAGAGTCAAAGCGATTCGCCAAAATCGTACATAGCATAATGAACTTTATGTCGATCGTATAATGTTCAAACTAAACTTCCGGCGTCTTTCAGCGACTTCGAGAGAGTTCGCCGCTTGACGCACGACGACTTTTTGGGCTCCAATTTAGTTTGAACACTATACGATTGACATAAAAATCATTATGCTATGTACGATCTCGGCGAATCGCTGCGACTCTGCCGCAATGTAAATAAAGCCTAAATTACCTCAACACGAGGCATCCTCATGCACAAAACCGGATGTTTCGATATACGATCGTCCCTTCAATCATTCGGCGGTCGGCTGTTGTACACGTGTTGCGAGTACAACAGCCGATGTTGCTGCAGCCGCAACGGATGCAGCAACATCGGCACGGGCATGCTTCAAATATTAGTGGCGGGTGCGCTCGGACAGTTGGTGCCAGGTGTGTTGGGACTGACAGTAGTGGCACAGGCCGGAATCTCCTAAGGTACGCGCAATATGCGTCACCCAGGCGTCCCCGTTCCCCGTCCCCGCACCTCTCCCCCGTTTTCGCCTCGATGACTCACGTTGGCCGTCAAGAACCGGGGGAGAGGTGCGGGTGCGGGGAACGGGGACGTATATTGCGCGTACCTTAGGAGATTCCCTTCTGTTTACTCTTACTGTATTTTGTGGTAGTGGGTGGGGCCGAGCGGCAAATAGCAAATTAAACACTCGCAGCGTATTCCCAGTTGCATCTTTAGCTGTAAAGCATTACAGCTGCATTCGCACATTCGCAGCAGCGAAGCGCCTGGGCTTCGCAATAATACAAATCCGCTTAAAATCACCGTAAATATCAATTAAAACATGTCATAAATAATAATAATCTGTCTGTTACAATAGTAGTAAAATTTCTATCTGCGCAGACCTGTTATTGGCTTTCTGTTTGCTACTTTGTAATATATTATGTAATTATAGCTGTTGGTCATGCGAATGTAAATAAACCAGCCAAGTGCGAGTTAAACTCGCGTGGAGAGGGTTCCGTACAATTGATTGAATTCTTATAGGTTTTCCTGTAATCTACAAGCAATGTAGAATAGGTAGCTAGTAAAATATATTTTTCTCAAAATTTTAGGCTCAGTAGTACTTTATACAAATTTATTTATTTCTAAATTAATGCATACGGGAATTAACGCGAAACGTACCTTTTATTTATTTATTTTGCTGACGTTTCATTCGGGTTTCACCGAACGTGGTCCCAGCTTGACGTGAGCGTGAGCGTGGTCAGTCAAGCTGGGACCACGTTCGGTGAAACCCGAATGAAACGTCAGCAAAATAAATAAATAAAAGGTACGTTTCGCGTTAATTCCCGTATGCATTAATTTAATAATAATGCAACGCGATAGTTTAAAAGTATTTATTTATTTCTTACAATCAAAGTTACAATATACATATGTGACGTTCCACGGGTAAAGGTACCTTGTGGACGCTGGCGCTTAGGACGTTTAGAAAAACAATTCTAACAATTAACTTAGCTTAAATAAACACAATGTCGTAAGTGCCAGCGTCCATAAGGTATCTTTACCTGTGAAACGTCACATATATGCACTGTACAATGTTTCATAAACCAGATTTGGTTTTTTCGAACATCGGATACCGTTATCGGTCGCTTGAATTTATATATTTAATTATTAAAACGAAGTTAAAATAAGCTAAATAAGCAATCACTAACATCAATCGAAAAAATCGAAGATCAAGGGGGGGGGGGGAATAGTCAATTTTCGTCTTCTTTCATGAATAAAATCAAAACTATTCATTTTACAACAATAACAAAAATATATTTGAGATCCTTATTCCAGCCGTTTGCAAAACTTTTTTTTTAATTTCCTAATTTGTCCCCCGAAATTGACCCTTATTTTAAAGAAATATTTATTTACCTGATTCGGTCCAGTAGATTCGGTGCAAATTAGCTGTGACAGACGGACGGACAGACAGACGCACGAGTGATCCTATAAGGGTTCCGTGTTTTCATTTTTGTACGGAACCCTAAAAATAAAAAGAGTACCTAAAGCAAGCATCGTCCACGACGCAGGACAGCCGCGGCCCCTCTTGGATGCACTCGATGTGCGGGACCGCGCTCTCCGTCGCGAAGATGTTGCCGAACGTTATCCTAGCGTTCAACACGTGGAACAGGGGGATTTCTGGAAAAAATCATATGGCATTACTTTAAACGAGCAATTCTTTTATATAATAATATATAAATATGGACAAATCACACTGATTGAACTAGCCCTAAAGAAAGATTAAACATGTGTTATGGGATACTAACACAACGATACTATATTTTATGATAAATACATATATAGATATAATGAGGATCTTGGAAACGAATCCAACGATTTCGATGAAAATTTGTATATTGGTTTCGGAGGTGAAAATAGGATCTAACTGACCTAGCTAGCTTTTTTTTTTTATTAGAGATTTGAGTGCGTTTGACCTCTATCTAGCCTGATGGGAAGCTGAGATCTAAGGTGTAACACGCAGACTCGAAAAATGCCTATTCACTCTTGCCTTAAAAATCCCTAAATCATATGGGGAAACATCGACGCAGGGAGGGTATTCCACACCTTAGCGGTTCGCACAACGAAGGAGGAGGCGAATCGAGAGGTACGATGAAATGGAATATCGACCACAAATGGGTGGAATCCCTGTTCACTTTATAGCTTTACTTTTTTTTTTAGCTTTTCCTTTTTTAGCTTTGTAAGTCAATTAAGTTAATAGAATTTTACTTAACAGATAGGCTTCAAACTGTTGATATAAACGACGTAAAATCACACGGGTCTAATGTTAAAATGGGCGTACCCCAAGGTTCAATTCTAGGACCGTTCCTTTTCTTAGTTTATGCTAATGACTTGCCTTACATGGTTGAGAAAGAGGCTGACATGGTGCTGTTTGCTGATGACACCTCGCTAATATTTATAATAGATTTTCATAACAAAGACGCTAGCGCGGTGAACAACATCTTTTCTTCAATTTCTGATTGGTTTTCAGCCAATAACCTCATGTTAAATGCGAAGAAGATCCAATGCATTCGATTCTCTCTTCCTAATGTGAATCAAGCCTGCGTTCACATACTAATTAATGGTCAGAAACTCGATATGGTTGAAATTACTACCTTTTTAGGAATCACAATTGATTCGAAACTTCAATGGGGCGCTCATATAACTAAACTTTCTAATAGGCTTAGCTCTGCGGCTTACGATGTTAGGAGAATAAGACAATTGACAGATGTAGCAACTGCTAGACAAGTAGGTGTACTTTAGTTACTTTCACAGTCTAATGTCTCACGGGAAACTTCTATGGGGGAGTGCAGCCGACATTCAGACTATTTTTATTTTACAAAAAAGAGCAATTCGTGGCATTTACGGTTTAGAATCGAGAGACTCACTGAGAGAATTATTCAAGGAAATAGGTATACTTACTTTTGCATCACAGTTCATATTTAAAAATATAATGTATGTAAGGAAAAATATTTCCATGTTCAATAAAGTAAGTGATTTTACAGATAGAAATTTACGTAATAAGAATGACTTAGTTAGCCCGTATTACTGGCTGAATACAGTCAGTAAGTCTTTTATGGGGAAGTGTATACTTTTTTATAATAAATTGCCAGTATCGGTCCTTGATATGCCAGACAGGAAATTCAAAGCCTATGTAAAGACAGTACTTTGTGAGAAGGCTTATTATAGCACCGAAAGACAAGAAAGTCTGGCTTGAGCTTGGCCCTCTTAAAGGTTTGTATATTTAGACATGTCATAATTTAGGTACATACTAAATTTACAAATTGACATTATTTTGAATTTCGTAATTCTTATAATTCAATTTAATTATGACATTACAAACATTGTAATCTCAGTCCATCCATATAACTAATTTTAAGTTTTAAGTTTGTTAGTTGACGTCTTTGGAGAAAACGTGCAGTGCAGTTTGTTGTCGCTTCTTCTGCACTTGCGCTTAGAAAGCGGCATAAACTTAGCTGTAAGTAACGATTTGAAGTCAACATTTGTGCAAAACAAAATTAACTATTATAAATATCCTATGATAATAAAGCTATTTTGAATTTTGATTTTTTTTTAATTTCTTTTATTTTTGTATATGTTTTTTTGTGTATGTTCCCCCATAACTTCTGCTATCAGTTTTTCAACCGATTTAGAAAATTCTCTTTTGTTTAAAGTTGTATATATGCAATATGGTCCCATTATCACCAGGGTGCGTTCAAGTATTACGTTTTTGACCCCCCCTCTCCCCCTTGTAACGCACCGTAACGTTTTTCTGTACCCCCCTCCCCCTCTCTAAACGTTACGTAACACTCAAGAGATCATTTTTACCCTAAAGTCGTAAAAAGTTATGTAATAGATTTACACTTCGTATAGTTTTAATCTACTAAATAAAACAAGATAATTTTAATTCGCCTGCATATTTCGTTTATTTTTTATAAATTTTTGGCTTTACCTACACACAATTGTTTTTCTCCTTCATTCTCCTAAGTATTTTAGCTTTTTTACTAATAAACTCTTAAAATAAAATCGCAGATTTATTTTAACCTTTGGCAATGCAATTATATACAGAAACCCAACTGAAATTAAACATTTTACTCGAAATAAAATCGTATTCTTAACAAAATTAAAAAATGATCAACTATTAGTAACCAAGTATGTATCTAAGTAGTTATAAAAGACAATTCGATTAAAATTACTGCTCCTCTGTCCACGGGTTTGCTAGCCACTCAGATTCCTTCACCACTGGCACCTGGAGTGCAGACGAAGACAGTTCTGGAGTTTTTAAGCCAATTGCATCAACTTCGTCTGCGTCCAGCCAGTCAGCATCCTCGGACGATGTTTCATGACGACGCACAATGCAACGAAGCTCATTTGCCCTTCTGGCAGCAAGGCGCTGTGGCCGCACTCTCGTTTCACGATGGTCTTGGACAGTCTTGCCATGCACGTAACGACAGTGCATTTGAACACTCTTGTGAGATGTGAAATAGATCCCACAGGTTGGACATACCTTTTTACTTTTTTTTACTTTATAGGCCAAGAACAGCTGATGATACAAATCTCCCTCTATTGAAGACATTACAGTATGAACTCACGCTTAAACACTAACGAATACTGACAACGAAAACAACATTAAATGACGTACAATGCAATCTAGGGATCCCCCGTGAAATATAAACGAAAAGGTTTGCCAACTTGCGAGAACAAATTGAAAAATGATAAACGGGCATTGAGTGCGAGTCGGACTCGTACATGACGGGTTCCGTACTACCGTACAATGTTTTAAAACGCTGAAAAAACCCGTTTTTTGTATGACGACCCCTAATTGGTGAAAATTTCAAGTATCTAGTTAATGCCATTATAAAGATCAAGTTACTTGAAATTTTCACCAATTAGGGGTCGTCATACAAAAAACGGGTTTTTTCAGCGTTTTTATCTAGTTAATGCCATTATAAAGATCAAGTTAAAAACGCTGAAAAAAAAACACGTTTCTTGTATGACGACCCCCTTTAATTTTTAACTATTTTTTATTTTTAGTATTTGTTGTTATAGCCGCCACAGTAATACATAATCGGTGAAAAATTCAAGTGTCTAGCTATTACGGTTCAAGAGATAGAGCCCTGTGACTGACGGACAGACAGACAGACGGACAGACGGACAGACAGACGGACAGACAGCGGTGTCACAGTAATAGGGTCCCGTTTGCGCCCTTTGGGTACGGAACCCTAAAAACGACGACCACACTAATACAATCGAGGGATTCCCCGTAACGGAAATGAAAAGGGTTGCCAGTTTGGGAGTTTTAATTCCCTATTTTTTTAGAAACAATGTTACGTAACGTTTTGTAAGAAAGACCCTCTCCCGCCCCTGTAACGCATCGTAACGTTTTACAAGACCCCCTCCCCCCCCCCAAATTGCGTTACGTAATACTTGAACGCTCCCCCAGGTGAAGATCTGATGATGGGATCCTCGAGAAATCGAGGGAACTCCTCAAATATTCTATGCACACATGTAGTGATGTGATGGTTTTGCCAAGAAATCAAGCGTTTGCATTCAGAAAGTGAGTTTTGGTGAGGTGGAACTGATAAAGACCAGAAATTGAAGTCGCTTTTTTTTTTGTTTAAATTATTATAGAACCTTTTTAGGGTTTAGGGTTCCGTACCCGAAGGGTGCAAACGGGACCCTATTACTGAGACTCCGCTGTCTGTCCGTCTGTCACGGGGCGCTATCTCTTGAACCGTAATAGCTGGACACCTGAAATTTTCACCGATTATGTATAACTGTGGCTGCTATAACAATAAATGCTAAAAATAAAAAAAAGTTAAAAATTAAAGTGGGTCGTCATACAAAAAACGTGTTTTTTTTCAGCGTTTTTAACTAGATCTTTATAATGGCATTAACTAGATACTTGAAATTTTCACAGATTATGTATTACTATGGCCACAATAACAACAAATACTAAAAATAAAAATAAAAGTTAAAAATTAAAGGGGGTCGTCATACAAGAAACATGTTTCTTCAGCGTTTTAAAACTTTGTACGGTGTTACGGAACCCTTCATGTACGAGTCCAACTCGCACTTGCCCGTTCATTTCCTAGTGTTTCCATCGAGCGAAGCTCGGTCACCTTTTGTATATTTACCTGTTAGGACCTACTAAAAGTATACACTATAAAATAGAGATAGTTATACTCGTATAAATTTTACTAAGTATGTAAAACCTTTGTTATATTTTTTGAATAACGGCAATAATAAGTTTTTATATGAAATCAAAGAATTTTGTTTATAAAAAAAAAAAAAAAAACATTTTGTTTTCACCATGCAACATATTACTATTTAATTGGTATATGAAAATGTACGTTTCACAAATTGTTAATAAAGATATTCTATTCTATCACATCCCCAATGGGGCAGACACAGTATTTTGGGTCTTGAGACTGTAAGAAGACAGGTAAAGAGTAGAGAAATAAATAGAAAACGTAAAATAATAAAGAATGTACAAAACTCACCGATTTTAACTGGGAATCCGGCCGGTAGCTGCATTTGTATGAAGTCCTTTAGTTTGGCGAAGTGCGGCGACGATATCGCGGCCATGAGGTCCAGGATCGGCATTATTTGCTCTTGTAGCTGGAACATTTAGGCATAACAATAGTACCATGCACCATCCATCGGAAACCATCTATAGCAACCACAGATCTGTTTAAACTACTAGATACAGAAAGTCCTTCAATTCGTATGAAAACCTGGAGTGCCAATTTTCAATACTTACAATATTTTATAAGAAATTCACTTACAAACGGAAGGAATCTTTTTTATTACTTCCTCCAACGTTTTTCGACAAGTTTCTACGGCTCAAATCGGCAGATTTAGGTATTTTACAGTAGAGAGCTCAATGTCCGATCTAATAAATTGACATACACGGACTAAAAGTGACGATCCTAAATGAAGTCAATTTGACGTCAGATAGACACGCAAATTTATACAGAGGCTGTGTCTATTCTTGATCTATGGTCTGTGATAGCAACCCACGTCTAGCTTGCATCGATAAGAGTCCAGCTCTTAAGTATAAGAATATACAAGAAGATAATTACTTCTAGAGGATAATCTTCACACAGCCATAACGTAGCCTTGAACTTCTGCACCTTGGTGGCTATCTCCCTGGGCTTGCCCACGTCGTGGTCTAGCGGCTCCCCGCTGAAGTACTCCTGCCAGCTGACGGATGACATGGATGTGGTGGACCCGGATGCTGATGAGAGGTTCTCCTGAGACCGGCTGCGGGACGGAGGCTGTTCCTGGAGAGGACACAGCATTTATGTTATAGTGCGTAAATAATGTCATATGTGACTTATAAGTTTGTGCTGGAAAAAAATATCAAGAAAAAACAAAAAAACAAATAGGTGAATAAAAAAAATAAGAAAGAACTGAAAAGAACAGGAAATAGGTGCCAATATTTCCAACAAGGAGCAGATTATGTAATCCATCACTCTCGAATCAGTCTTCCCCAGCTTAAAATTGGAGAGAAGAAAGGAAGGGGGACATTAGGGAGACCTATTGTACTTTGTGGTTTGGCCTATCTATTGGGGCGTCCTGTTAGACTCCGTACTGTAGTGCATATCCGTCATAGAGTAAGAATCCTTAGCTACTCGTATTTCCCCTCAGCCGTCGTGCCCCCTGGCCGCAGCAAGAGTGGCAATTGCTACGGGCCCCTCGCAAAAGAAGGCCCCGCATATCCTAGCCTACTCATTTCTTTTCTCTCTTTCATCTTAGCGCTTTCCTGGTTGCATACTTAGCTGCGGTGCTTTGGAGCGCTAGGTAGGGTTGCCAGCGCATTCTTCTCCATTTCGTACGATCTTTCTTGGGTAGACTTCGCTACGGGCCGCGCACTTGCTTAATTCAGTGCTGCCCCGCACCCCGGTGCCGCGCAGGCGATAACTTTATATTCAGAGCTTAGGCTTATTAAATCAGTTAAAGTTTTCACCTTTTCCGGTGTCGAAAGCGGTGCAATATCACAGGTAGGTGTAGTAGGTTCGGCCAGGGCAAGCAACCCCGCGAAGGGCGCACGAGGGGATACCGCAACCCTCTCCCCCTTAGTCAAATGTCCCGTTTCGTCTTCACAAGCTCTTGACATAAACTTCTTTAATAAAATAGTTGAAAAAGCTTACCTTTTCCGGTGTCAAAAGCGGCGCATTATCACAGGTAGGTGTAGTAGGCTCGGCCAGGGCAAGCAGCCCCGCGAGGGGCGCGCGGGGGGACGCCCTAGCCCTCTCCCCCTTGGGCAGATGCTCGGTCCGCGTCTTGGAGACCAGTTCGACGTTGTTCGCACTGAACACTTTGCACTCGTAGCCGTTTACGTTCTCAGTCTTGTCTTGCCGCCAGCCCCAGATGCCGCTTTTGTTTCTGGAACAAGTCAATTCCAAAATCAATCAACTCTTATTGCTTAAATCCCCATTTATTTTTCCCCATCAACCCTGCTAGTACCTTGCCCCATCGTCTGTTGTGAATTGTCTGAGTGCCGCTTTCATGCCAACTGATCGTCAATAAGAATGAGTTTTTTTTTTTTAAACGTAACGTGAGACAGACATATTGATATGCGATGACAGGTAACTCGCGTAAAATATCAGCTACTGACTGACATGTCAAAAAGACTTGTTAAGATCCCCGCAAACTTTTTTCAAGCAACAAGAAAACCGGTCAAGTGCGAGTCGGACTCGTACATGAAGGGTTCCGTACCACCGTACAATGTTTTAAAACGCTGAAGAAACACGTTTCTTGTATGACGACCCCCTTTAATTTTTAACTTTATTTTATTTTTAGTATTTGTTGTTATTGCGGTCATAGTAATACATAATTGGTGAACATTTCAAGTATCTAGTTAATGCCATTATGAAAATCAAGTTAAAAATGCTGAAAAAACACGTTTCTTGTATGACGACCCCTTTAATTTTTAACTTTATCTTATTTTTATAGTATTTGTTGTTATAACGGCACAGAAATACAAAATGGGTGAAAATTTTAAGTGTCTAGCTATTACTCCTAGCTCAAGAGACAGAGCCCTGTGACAGACGGACGGACAAACGGACAGACAGCGGAGTCTTAGTAATAGGGTCCTTGTATGGTCTATCTCTAAACCACACACCTTTTAATTAATATAAAAGATTGATATTTGTATAAATGATTTATTGATAGAACTGATGTAAGTATGCGCGATGAATGATAATGTGGTAATTGGCAATTGGCAATTGGCAACCTTTACAGAACCCAAAAAACTGAATCAAATGTCACAGACAAACAGAGATACAAACGTTATCTCAGAAATTCTTGGGTTGCGCCTATTTCTAGCTGTGGAAGTACCTCTCGAAGCTGATCTTGTCGGTGTCGAGGTAGTTGATGGCCAGCGGGGAGGCCAGCCGCTGCTGCACGGCGCGCGGCGGCGGGCGCGGCCAGGCGCGCGCGCCCGCCGCGTCCAGCGGCTCCAGGTACTCGCACCACGAGGTGCCCGCCTCGTGGTCCAGCTCCACCAGGCTGGCCGTGCGACCTCCGCAGACAAACATTTTTTTTTTCAAATTTCAATTTATTTTTTAATTCTTACATTACAGAACATTCAATCGACAAAAAAACCGTAATCTGTGATGGTTTTATTAATAACTAGCCCGCGACTTCGTTCGCGTGTTTGTCGGAATGTTATATAGCCTAAAGCCTTCCTCTATAAATGGACTACCCAACAAAAAAGAATTTTTCAAATCGGACCATTAGTTCCTGAGATTAGCGCGTTTAAACAAACAAACAAACTCTTCCGCTTTATAATATTAGTATAGATAAGTGGCTTTTTGTTAAATTTTTTTTATAAAGCTTGACAGACAGAAACAAATACAAAAACAGAAAAGTAAACATACAACGGCGGACTTATCCCGTATAGGGATCTCTACTTTACTATACATTTACTAGTTAGATCTCATTATCATCAGGTCTTTTTTAGTGTCCACTGCAGGAGCACGACCCTCTCTGTACTACCAGAGCCATATATTAGCCAGAGCAGTCAGAGGATTTAGCCTACACTCTCCACGTTGGCCAGACAGGTTGGAGAGATCTCACTGATGTTTGTAAGCTTTGTTTAGCTTGTGTTTCCTAAGTCGACTTCTACGACATCCACGGAAAGACTTGGAGTGGTCCTATTCTACTCTGCCGGGAACTACACGGCTAAGGCTGGTTTCAGCTGGTTTCAAACGCGCGCGCTTGTTGTTAGCTGCGTTTCATAGACACGCAGTTCAAACGCGCCATTCAAGTAGCGCGCGCCGTCGGACAGCGCTGCCGAAGCGAGCGCGGTCCGAGCTCCTCTTCAGTTAGCGTTTCAGAGTGACGTCCCGGTCGGACGCACTGTTGCGTACAGTTAAAATAAGTAACAATTTCATCGAAACTAAACGACCAAGTTTGGCTAAGATGTTTGTGAGTGACTGTTTACATTTATGTTATTTATGTATGTTTATTTATTTATTGTACTTACATTTATGCAAATAAAGAATTATGATTATGAATCCCTAGTAATTGACGATGATCTCCTTGGGATCAATAAATTTTTTTGTTAATGGAACGCTAATATACGCGGCTTACCATTGTTATGGCGTTACACACAAGTTTTGATTCCTGTATGATGGCTCAAAAGGATTCGTATCAAAGCCGTACAAAAGAAAATAATTTATCAGTATTCTTATAATTTATTTTAGCGCCTCATTCATTCATTTTCAAGTCATAAATATTTTGTAATACTTAGTAGTAAAAGGCGACGTAGGAAACACAAGCTGAATAAAGCCTGGCCTCCAACCCGTCTGGCCAGCATGGAGAGTGTAGGCCAAATCCTCTGACTGCTCTGGCCAAGTATGGCTCTGGTAGTACAATGAGGGTCGTGCTCTTGCAATAGAGACTAAAAAAGACCTCATGATGATGACTTAGTAGTCGTTATTGAACGCTCCATTCCAATCCATTTGATACTCACCCTGCCCTCTAAATATGTACGTCCTGTCACCCCTCTGCCAGCGATTGTTCTCGAAACCGACAAGTGTAGTATCAACACGAACATTGCCGCCACGTTTGTACACTTTGTACGTGTCGAACGGACACATTCGGGACACTAAGGGCACTGTAACAGAAGAAAGATACATTTTACATATTTTTTTATTCTGGTAACATACAGTTATGTACTATTTTTACTAAGATTGAGTGCCTTATATGAATACATTATATTAAACTAAATTAAAATCAGTCAGTGACAGTACCAATCAAGAGATTGCTTTGGAATTAAGGTAAATACCAAGCAGAAGTGTCCTCATTTGAAATAAGTTGTTAACTCGTAAATATGGTGAAATTATTTAATTTAATTGGCATGTTAATCATGTAAGGAATCAATAAAACCTATTTTTTTTTATTTATTTAAATATGGTGAAAAATTTAATATTCTAAATGTTAGGCACAAAATAAATTATTTTATGAACCACCGTTAAAAGAATTACATTAGTCCTTCTAGCTGTAAAACCCGCTTCCGCCGCTAGTGCCTAACATTTAGAAATATAAAAATTTATACCATATTTACGAGTTAACAATTTATTTTAAATGAGGGCGCCACTTCTGTTTGGTATTCACCTTAATACAATACACTATCAAGTCTTTATCCCTAATAGGGCAGACAGAGCACTTTGGGTCTTGCGCTAAACCCAGGGCCGCAGGACCCAAAGGCTACTTTTAGCATGAAGGTGGAAAAAAGAATCAAAATAGTGATGGATTGCTAGCCGCATAGATTAACATGATTCGCATTTTCGCCCGATCGGTCGGCTAATACGATCTGCGCAGGAAGAGACACAGCTAGTACATTCTATGTTTTTTCTTTTCTCCCAGACCAGCATGGAAGTTTTAATTATAAAATGAATTCGTATAATTTACTAATGGCATGGCAAAGCTCGGTGGCTCGGTGGGATTAAGCATTGCTAGGGCTTCCGCAAGTTAAGCAACCCCGGGTGTGGTCCTCACTTGGATGGCAAAGGCTGGGAGACAAGTGGCACAAAAATATCTCAAACTCCTCCGTGCTTCGGAAGGCACGTTAAGCCGTTGGTCCCGGTATGACGGTCGTCAAGCTATGTCAGATGCCTTTAGGCAGCTTGAAAAATCTTACACTAGTGTTGACCACATTTTTTATTCAAAACAAACATAAATCTCCATATTTCTACATCTTCTCACTATGGATGGATAGTTTTAACGAAAACACAGACCAAATACGTTATATGTCTTCTTCTTCATCTAAGCGCGTTCCCGGTTGCATCCTTCAGCTGTGCTGCTTCGGAGCCCGGGGTGCGCTTTCCCGCTATTTCTTCTCCAAACATAACATGCATGTCAATGATCACCCAAGGATGCCAAAGACCTTGCAAAATGGAGAAGAAAAAGCCGGAACAGTATAACAGTTACATGTATAACTGATTAAAAGAGTGCACCTAATATTTTTAATAAATGAACACTGCGTTAATTATTTCACTTGCTTACCCCAACTAGTGAACTCCCACTTCATCTCCACATAGAAGTCCGGAGCGAGCGACAGCCGATGCAACAGCTCAGGAATGCCGCCTGCGCGCACCCACAGCCTCTGGTAATCTCTTCTTGCCAGCACCACTGATAGCAGCTCCGCATCGCCAGTAGCTGTCGCCTCTTGTACCGCTGGAAACAAGGATTCAAATAATTTTGTGGTGCCAGAAAAATTAGACATACTTTACACTTATCATCATCATCAGGTCTTTTTGTCCCCACTGCAGAAGCAAGACCCTCTGTACTTCCAGAGCCATATATAAGCCAGAGCAATCAGAGTACACTCTCCACGTTGGCCAGACGGGTTGGAGAGGTCTCATTGATGTTTATAAGCTTTGTTTATCTTATGTTTACTAAGTCACCTGCTACAACATCCACGGGAAGACTTGGAGTGGTCCTATTCTACTCTGCCGGGAACCACACGGCGTTATTATACACTATCACGTCTTTATCCATAATGGGGCCGATAGAGCATTTTGAGTCTTGCGGGTCTAGGAGAAAGCCTCAAGACCCAAAGGCAACTTTTAGCGTGATGGTGGCGAGAAGATGGAAAAAGGAATATGGGTTGCTAGACACATCGCCGATTAACATGATTCACATTTTCATTAAGCCGTGTGGTTTCCGGCAGAGTAGAATAGGACCACTTCAAGTCTTTCTGTGGATATCGTAGAAGGCGACTTAGGAAACACAAGCTAAACAAAGCTTATAAACATCAATGAGACCTCTCCAACCCGTCTGGCCAGCGTGGAAAGTGTAGGCCAAATCCTTTGACTGCTCTAGCTAATATACGGCTCTTGCAGTTCAAAGAGGGTCGTGCTCCTGCAGTAGAGACTCAATAAGATGTGATGATGATGACATTTTCATCATTCTCCCGATCGGCGTTTACAATCTACTCAGGAAGAAAAGCGGCTGGCACATTCTAAGTTTTATATTTCTCCCAGGCCAGCAGTCTCGGCTATTATTCCTATATGACGTGCAAAGTGAAGTGCGTGTGCCGTGTGGCTTCCGGGTTAGAATAGGACCACTCCATCTCTTCCTGTGAATGTCATAAGAGGCGACTAAAAGACTAAGCACAATCATCTCGTGTTACATCTCCATTCCCAAAGATGGTTGATATCAGGCAGGCGGCCAGTAGTAAAACTATAGCCAACATTTTAACATCCTTGGGTG
Organism: Acrobasis repandana; assembly: GCA_963576875.1. Taxonomy (NCBI): domain Eukaryota; kingdom Metazoa; phylum Arthropoda; class Insecta; order Lepidoptera; family Pyralidae; genus Acrobasis; species Acrobasis repandana. The sequence continues at coordinate 19,347,738 of OY756227.1, read as the reverse complement.
ACCATTACCATGCATAATATATTAGAAGAAAAAGCAGAAAAGTGCACTCTGGGCTTTGTAGCAGCACATAGTAGCTGAGGATACAACCGGGAACACGTAAAGATGAGAATGTGTAAAGTGAAGGCCTGAATCATTAAAACAATTTGGAGTTCAAGACTGGTCTAAAGTAAACTTACCCGTCCAGCCATCTTTCTCACAATTGACATCTGCCCCAGCATCAATAAGCGATCGTACTGCCTCTATATACCCGAGAGTAACTGCCAGCAGCAACGGCGTGCGGCCACGAGGATCCTTGAGCTCTAGCTCTTCTGGAGTAAACTGAAAACAATATTTTTATTCCAGCTGCAGTGACAAACGGCTGAACATGCCTTCCTAAGCACGGAGAAGCTTGAGATTTTTTTTTACGCCTCTTGTGGTCATCCATCCATGTATGGATCATGCCCAGGCTATACTTGCGAACAACTAGCAATGCATACTCCCACTAGGCCAGTGAGCTATAATATGGCAGCATTATCAAAATTACTCCATCAATCAATAAATCATTTATTTGTCAAACATAGGTACAATTTTAGAGCTATTACAATAATTTATAGTAGTTTGCTATGTCTTGCCATATATAGCATACAAATATTTAAGTACAAGTAGATACATGCACATAAAGAAATTTGGTTTATTTTAAATTGGAGCTACAAATAACAATGTCGCAGATTAAAACTTTTAAAATCAATTTCATGATGAATTTTAAAAAAGTATAATATTTTAAATAAATAGCAGGTGTATTTGCTAATCTATACCAATACTCGTTTTTGTACATAAAAGCATAAATGCTGATAATGAAGCCAAACAATTAACAACATGGACATATCACATAAAATAATCTTATTATCAGTGAAGCCTCATAAGTTAGGTTGTGTATGGGTGTGTTCAAGTGTTTTTACCAATTGGTACATGTATTGGTAATCCTTTACAGGTCTTTTTTCGAAGTATTACATAGAAATATTTATTTATAAATATGATATTGCTTTGTATTAGAGATTCTGATAAGGGTTGGATCTCATCTATTATCACGAACAGCACTTTCCTATGCTGCTATCCTTTTCTGTCGCTCAGAACAGGAATTTGACATCGACGATGCTGTCACATTCTGCCACTCTCTGTCGCTCTAGCAAATGATTGAATTTTTGTTTGTGTATCCCATAAAAGACAAAGATGTTATTAATATTTAATGCTAAGTTGTATGTTGTATACTATCACTCTGTGCTATAAGTGATTTATCCAGACTTGTGGGCCTAGCTTGAAAAATCTAACACCAGAGTTGGCCACTTACACAAAAAACAAACAAGTACCTATTTTAATCTGACATTATTGCAAAAATGCAATAGTTTCATATTCTACAAAAGTTGTTGTCAACTGTAAGAGCGGTTTTCGCCACTGTGGTGCTGCGTGCTTGGATTTTGAAAAAATGCCTGGAGTCAAAAGATTTAAAAGAATGATGATATTCAGTAATATATTTCCGATCTATTCATTCAAGCTCATAATTCATTATGAGTTTGACTCACTTTCACAGTTCACATTTGGTAATGTTAAGCCACAAAACACTGCTATTTTTGTCACACAGTCAAGCAATTACTATTGTATTCAAAAAGTTGCAAGGTACATGGCATTTTTAATAAACATTTAGTAACTGATTTTCTTGGAAATGTTATTTACTGATAGCTGTTCTACTGAATTTGTGAATAAGATCTTTGGATTGAGTGCACTAAATAATCCAAAACTACATGTTTGTTTTTTAACCTAGAAACTAGACATAATTTTGATCGCACTAGTCTACAGTCGTTGCGGTATCATTAAAATTAATGCGTACCTTATTAGACTCCAAGGAAGTCTTTAATTCTTCGTGGTTATTGTTCCAAACCAACCAGTGGATGGGATAGCGTTTCGCGACTTCTTCTGCTGTTATAGCCATGATATCAAAAACTACGATAGTTCCCTACAAATTAACACATTTAGCGAATTCTGGTGAAAGCTTAGCACATCCTAGATAATCGTAACTACACAAATAAAGCGAAATTAATTTAATTTACACGCAAAATCTGACAAATTTTACGCTCTCCTCTCTCCCCAAAAATGTCATCGACTAAACTAAACTACTGTAGTATATCGATTCGAATTCGATTTCGGATTGAATCGCAGGAATAGGGATGCGAAATGCTAAATTATTTTGTCGATAATATAGTAGAAAATCATGTGAGTAAAAAATGTTTGAGAAAAAAGAATCAAGTTCAGCATAGTTTTATTACATTCTCTTTGAGTTCAGTTCATCAAATGAAGACGAAAGGACTAAAACCTTTCTTTTCTGATATTTTATTGAACGTTCTAAAGCTGATGATATATTTCTAATGAAACCCGTCCAAACCCAAAAGATTATAATCTTTGATTTATAATCTGTGAATTCTGTGATTGACATCTAATGCTAATTTTTTTTTTTTATTAAATAATTTTACGGCTCTGGATACAAGTCCTTTAGAGCCTATCTTTAACTTTGTTCTTTATTCCTAATCCTAACCTAACCAGTTACAATCAAAGGGTGGTGCAGGCCTTTGACTGCTTTAAGGGAGATTCTGGCGACAAATCTGTACGAGTCCACTAGTTTTCATAGACGACTAAGTGGCGGACGGCGACGCCCTAAGACGCCCACACAGTCCGCAAAACAAATATCACTACAGCCGTACTATGACTGTTCACTTTAATTATTTTACACATTGTTCATGAGCATGAGCATTTATAACACCAAACAACACCAATTTCATATTATAAAGTCCACTAAATTCAATTTGCAAAATAATTTAAAGCAAACCCCAACCGAACCTCTTGACTTCCCGCCAAAAACTCATCTAATGCTAATCAGCTGTTTGCTGCTGTCAACTGTCAAAGATTATCAATCAAACAAACAAAATATTCAGCACAGCAGTGTTCAGCAGGAAGGAAATCTCTAACTAGTCATACATATTTTTACGTAATAACCATTAACCAAACATAATGTGATAAATCAAAACAAAGATGTCCGTAACAACATCTTCAGTGATCTGCTTAAAATATTTGTGTTACTCAAATCCATATCTTGTATTTTCGAGGACTGCAGCATCAAATTCCCAGAAGAAAATTGCGGTAAGTAAAGTTGCTCTATTTCCATCACAACCCAGCTCTCTCTAGCCTCTTCTTTTTAGTGTAGTTAGTAATTTCTAGAGTAAGGTTCCATACCACTGTCGCCCTCAAAATATTCCATGCAAATTTCATACATAGACTTAAGATTAATTCGGAAATTATATTAATTACCAATGTACAGTATAGTTAATATTTGATTTATTTATTTATTATACAAGCAGTTAGGAGCTGATAATATGTCGTCTATTTCACACAGGGCTGAGAATCCTTATAGTCTTTTCACAGTTCAATAATTTATTAACAATAACTATTTAATTTATTACAATTTTCCAAGCATTGTCATGCTATTTAAATTAATAATTATTAAAAATACTTTATTTGTCTTTATCCACTTGTTGAGTCTATTTTTAAATGCATTCATGGAAGGTGCAGTGACTATTATTTTTTAATTCTAAGATTCCTGTGTAAGCAGCAATATACCATCCAATATGATAATCTTTTTTCTTTAGGAGTGTTACAAGACTCTGAATGTGCCATTACACTCAAAGCAAGATGTTGTCCGCGAAGCATTCCTGGAGCTGGCTAAGAAATACCACCCGGACTCCGGTTCTCCGGAAGCAGACATGGACAAGTTTGTGACCATAGAGAATGCATTCAGAATGCTCACTAAGCATAACACTGGCAATTTTGAAGAAGCTGAAAAAGTTGTTTATGATATTAAGGTTTGTCTTTTTAAGGTGTGAAGTGGCGCCCTCATTTGAAATAAATTCAATCAATCAATACTTTATTTGCATCCTTAATGTATATACATAGGTCGTTTTACAATAGTGCAGAATCAATTAAGGACCCTAACGGGAGCAGCAATCGAAGAGGGGTTGACTTGTCTAATTTCGTATATTTGGTGTCAATAATTTAAATTATATATTTAGTCTATTTAAAAGGATAGGAAAGTAGTTTTTGTACAAATGTCAAAGATTTAAAACAAATTTCATATAATTGATATTGAAAGGATTTAATTTTATGTAGAGAATATTGAATGATAAATGGGTTATTTATATTGTTATTTATTCAAAATGCAGTGAATTGTACTATGCGAAATTATTATTAATTATTCTTTTAAATGTCATATATTTTAAATTATTTTATCTTTCAGATATTCTGTTATTGTGTAGTAACATCGTTTAGCCAGTATATCTTTGATTTGCCTCAGGAAAGATTTATAATTTTTTATGCCTTTAATAGTATCAGGAAGTTTGTTGAATATTTTAACAGACATTGCTAGAGGGCTATCCGAGTGAAGTTTAAGGCGAGATGTTGGGATCTGTAATTTATTGTGATTTCTCAATGTATGTTTCCCTGTAGTCTCTCCTCTTTTTTGAAAAAGGTTTGGATTTTTTCGGACGAATTTACATGTTTCCAAAATGTAGATGCTCGGCAAGGTTAGGATTTTGTATTTTATAAAATAGGGTTTACAACTGTCTGTATTTTGGATATTTGCTATTATTCGAATGAGTCGTTTTTGAAGAGTGAATGCCCTGTCCCAGTCGGTGCTGTTGCCCCATAGTATCGTCCCATAGCTCAGACATGAGTGTGCATAAGCATGATAAGTGGCAATCGCGGTCTCAGTGTCAGATGCCTTTTTAATCTGTCTCAGCGCATAGGCAAATTTGGAGTTTCGCACATACTTTTCGGACGTGGGATTTCCACTTGATATGGCTGTCTATATCCACACCCAGCAAGGTGAACGCATTCACTACTTCTAACTCGGATCCATTAAAACATAAATTGATATCTAATGTCTTTTTCTGGTAGGGATGGAAAGTTTCGTTTTAGAATAATTTATTTCTAGATTGTGATAATTTAGCCAGTCGGATACTTTTGTCAGGGTTTCTTTAAGGCGTTCATGTATATTTTCATTACTCTGTGCAGAAATAAGAATTGAAATGTCGTCAGCGAAGAGGACGCAATGTTAATTTATTGTTTTGGGGAGGTCGTTAATATATATAAGGAATAGGAGGCTATCTATATAATATAAATTGTTAACTCGTAAATATGGAGATAATTTCCATATTGCTTTTCGTCATGCACTAGACTAGTTTCTTCTTTGCTGGTCTGGGAGAAAAGAAAAAACATAGAATGTACCAGCTGCTTCTCTTCCCGTGCAGATCGTAAAAGCCGATCGAGGGAATGGGCGAGAATCTGAATCATATGAATAGGCGATGCGGTTAGCAACCCATCACTATTATGATTTCCCTTTTCCACCTTCATGCCCACCATTACGCTAAAAGTGGCCTGGGCTTTACCGCCCTTGGCTCTGTCTACCCCGTTAGGGATAAAGACGTGATAGTGTATCTGTATGCACTAGACAGCCCTTTAAATTATTTTATGAACCACCGTTGAAAGTATTTACATTAGTAGTCATTAGTAGTTAGTCCATCTAGCTTTAAAACTTGGCTCCGCCAAAAGTGGCCACGGCAAGTTTTAAAGCTAGACCAAAGATAATATAATTACTGCCTAGACGGATCACCAATAATAGTTTCAACAGCAGTTCATAAAATAATTTAAAGGGCTATCTAGTGCATGACCAAGAGCAATATGGAAATTATCACCATATTTACGAGTTAACAATTTATTTCACACTTCAAGGCCAATTTTGCCTGTATCTTCACCTTAATCCTTCATCCCTCAAACACCAAGCGGCCGCATCCGGGTATTACAAGTTAACTTTCGGCAGTGTCGTAAATAGGCAGACCATGCAGGACTATTATTTTTTTCGGTTTGCTCCTGATAAGTTCCCGCTGCGCCCCTAGTGCTCGATTCCAACACATACGTACCTACATGCATAAAAAAAATAAAAAATAAAAAAATAAAGTAATTTACAGTTTACTGAATCTTTGCAGGGTGTTCTTTTATTGTAGAAGTATGAAGACCATAGTGGCCCAAAAATTAAATCTTAGCATCAGGGTGGGCAACGCATTTGCACTAGTGAACTTGCATTTGAGTTTTAGTGAGTGAGACACAGTGGGTGGTATAATAGGCGAAGGGTCCACTTAACATCAGATGGCTCGTCTGCTTGTTTGCTTACATTAGTTCTTTAAAAAAATTGATTTTGCTTTCAAAATATTAGATAATTGGTTCACCAACACCAAGTTCCTTGTGCTTTATTTTATCACCTTGTATGATATAAAGTACCTATACATAGCATTGCTCTAGGGTACCTATAATATCTAAAAAAAACAAGGTCGCAGTAATAGAAGCTCGCAATGGGCGCAGAAAAAGCTATTCACGCACAGATTTTCGGTCTTCCGTCGGATTTGGCTGTTTTAGTGGCCGTTTAAGTTAATTAATTAGCCTAAGGCTGCATCCCTTAAAAACTTGTTATAGTTTTAAATACTTTTCTTCTGACTACTTCTTTATAAGTACTATTTCAAGTTCTGCATATCAGTCTACCTATGTTTATGCCATTGAGTGTTTTCAGAATGTATTAAAAACTGGATTACACACAGTAGGAGTCAGCAAATGCTAGGGATTCTGCGTCAATCAAATCAATAATAATATATTTTTTCCTAGCCATATTAACGTATGTCCCATCCCATAGTTGGGCCTCCCTTTATTCCTTCCAGCCACTTCCATCTCCAGCCATTTCCCTCCAATCCTTTTCAAAAGTAGACAGGTAGTAATCGATCTCAACCGAGGATTTTTAGCACCCGTGAGGCCCCTGACTCCAGAGCCAACCACGATGCCGTCGTCACCAGGTTTGTCTCTGAGGCGCCTGGCACTTGGGGCCATACATGGCCATAATAAGTAAATAAGGTTAAAAAAATAATACTTATGTTTCTTTCTTAATGTGTTTTCGCCCCCAACTCGATTTAGAGACCTCGCTCGCTTAACAATTATTTATTTCAAATGAGGGCAGCACTGGACCCCTGAAAATTCATGTATGGCCTTAATAGCTAATGGTTTGCTTAGAAATCTTGATCCAGTTAATCTTTATTTACAGCATACAGCTCCTCAACACCGCCAATACCTGAGCTTCGAAGGCGTCGGGCACGGGACTCCATTCCAAAGACAAAAGCAGTGGTCCCAGGCCAAAGCCCAAAGAGCAGCGATCAACGTCATGGAGCACAGAGTCTCCAAAGCCGTGGCTTCTGAGAACACACTGATGAAAAAAGAACCATACCGAAATAAACATGATATAAAAACGAAGTATGGTTTCGATAGATTGGTGGAGGATTTGATTCAGGAGTCCATGTCGAAAGGAGAGTTTGAAAACTTGAGCGGAAAAGGGAAGCCTTTGAAATCCCAGAATAGGAATCCGTATGTAGATTTTACGACGCACAAATTAAATGAAGTGAGTGTACCTTTATTACTGTTACGAAACTGGGGTTCAATAATCGAATTTGGAGAGAAACGCCAAATTTCGTATGAGGGTTTTTATTTACTACGGAACCCAAAGATAACACGTGAGGATGGTCTTCCAAATGTCCAAGGTCCAAATCGCGTAGCAGCTGAGGTCCAGGAATCTCGCAAGGTAGTCGCAGGTACTTTCACTTGTCACACTAAGGTAGGCTTCCTTCGCTTCGAAGTGATCGCTCGTTGATAGCTCGTGTCGAACTGAACTGGCGCACTCCAGGTTCGCTATTATATTATATGCGCCATCGAAAAGGCCCACATTAATCTCGAATATTCTACATAGCCGACGAATGTGTTTCGAAGCATCCAGGCGCCGGGTATGTGTGTGAGTGTAACATGGTCAAGCAACTCTAGACTTTATAACACAAGACATATGGGCCAATTTAGCTTGTATTTCATTTTATTCTATATTATTTCTTTTGGCTCGCGAACATTGTTCGAGAAGGTTCTGTCACGTTCGCGACATTACTCTCTCTCTCATCAGTGTATTCCCAGTTGCATCCTCAGCCATAATGCTGCGAAGCCCGAAGTCTGCTATTCATAGCAAATACATCTCTCTTTCATTATGGTATGGGAGAAAAGAAAAATCTTAGAATGTACCAGATGTATCTCTTCCTGTCCCAATATCACGTCTTTATCCCTAATCTATAATTTTGGGTCTTGCGGCTCTAAGCAGACAGAGCCCAGAGCCGTAAGATTCAAAGGCTACTTTTACCGTGATGGTAAAATGTCAATATTTATTATATCACTCTGTAATTAAATCATGAAGTTTAGAGCAGCCCCGGACCTACGGTAGGAGTACCGGGCGGCAAGATCAGAGGGGCGGCAATATACCTCTAGAATATTTTCACCACGCACCTCCTGGTTATTAAGGAGCTGCGAAATCAAGCCTTCCGGTCTGCATCTTCCACCCCCCATCCCTACTCTTTTTGTAATCGTTGCCTCAGAAATAGCTAGACGAGGGGTGGCCTCTGCATATACACGATTAGCCCCGCTTCCAAAAATCTAGATCCAGTACTCAGTTAGTCACCTTTTGGCACGTTTTTATAATAATTTATTTGCTTTTTCAGGTACTTATAAACAATGGTTTTACACCCGAATGGATAACAATGGCCAAAGAGATAGAGCAGGACATTGAAGCACTAAGAAAGGAAATAGAAAAGGACAGAATGGACTTAGGCCCTTATCCGCTCGACTTACAAGAAGCCAAGAAGTGGGAGCGCCTTTGTGAATTAAACCGAGACCTAGCCAAATCTATAAACACTAAAATAAATACGTACAATTTGATAGTACCTTTGATAAATAAACAAAAGTTTCATGTCGAAATTGAGAGTATGTTAGATGATGTACTAAAAAATGGTAAAAACTGTGTGGATAGGCCTCCTTTGGTTGTAGAGAGGAAGCCAGAGCCTCAAGCGGTTGCGTCTGGAGACAACGATGACCTTTTTGGAGTCTTTTTTAAAGCTATAGCTGAATTACTTACATTCAAAAAAGAAAAGCAGTAGATTACTTATTATGATACTACATGAAGATGTTAGTGCATTTTTTTACAGTAAAGTCGATGATATTGATTGTGTACACACTCCAAAAAACGGCGATTTTCAAGTTTCCGTACATACGCGCTTACCGGATCAAATGTAAAGGGAGGTCGAAATGTCTTCCGTCATAATGTGATCGGCAGTGGCTGAGCCAGGATTTTGGTTTGGCAGGGGCTTGAATCCAATGTGGGTAGGTTTTGCCAAGATAAAGTAAACACTAAATAAACACACTTAACGGGCCCGTTCATTCATAGTTTTCAAACCGCTCGTCCCTGCGGCGTTCTGCAGTCGGATTTAGCGTTTTGGGAATTTTCCAAAACCCTCAAATTTTTCATGGGGATTCAGTTTGGGGGGGGGGGGGGGGGTTGAGTCCCTAAATCCGTTACTGGTGATCAATGTTATGAATTGAACATGTAATTTGCATGAATAGAAGTAGAATGTCATATACAAAGTGCAATCTGTGATATTTATAGGAAAATAAAACAAAATTTAACATAAAAATGTTTTATTAAAACATGCCTAGCCTAATATACCTGTGATATTTTAACAATAATTGCACAACTTTCATCGGATGTAACTAGAATTATTGCAAGTCCGTAATGCTTAATTTTAATGCCACTAGAATATAATGGCAGAGAACATATTGCAGAAATATAAAGATACCAAGTTTCATGATTGTAGAACAAGTAACCTACCTTCTGTCGCAGTTTGATAATATGGATCATACATAATTTTTTAAGGGAATTTGCTATATTCCTTCAACTCAAGTCATTACAGGGGGCAGTGGGTCATTTCAGTCTGATTTTTTTTATTTATCTTTGGATGTTTGTATTATTTTTGATAATCCGCTAGTTTCCAACAAGTCAATTCAAATACTTTTTTCTAACAATCATTTTCTATGACATTTTGTATGAAATATCGGATTAAGACGTCATAGATTTTTGGAGCCAAATCCGTTTTTCTGCAATAATAAATCTAAAATCTCGTTCAAAATAGATGTGATCAATGACAAGTGCATTATTTCGTGACGTTTTATTCTCTTAACAGTACCAAATAATTTATTGTTGACCTAGGAAACTACCCAATTGTCAATTTTTCAAAACTACCCAATTGTAAAATTGAAAATAATGTCAATTTGTAAATTTAGTACGTACCAAATGTACCCAAATTATATCATTTGTGAGTTTAAAAATATGTGTCTTCGTCGTAGAATGACTTATTTTCACCCGCAGGGGTAATATAATTCAACAATTAAATATTAGACCCTAACTCCAAAAGCACGACAGACGTACGCAGCTACGTGGCCGCGTTTCAGTGTCAATTAACATTGAGCGTTACGCAATGATGATAAAGTCTAATTTGATTCGACATAGAAATAGAACGACACTATCGGACGACTATCGTTATTTTATGGAGTAACGGTCCGGATCTTTTATCATAAAAACATATGACAAGGTTTGATGAAATAAGAAACGCCAAGGTGAAATAAATCTTATGACATAGCCATATATGATCATTTTTTAATGCGACAAATACAACAAGCATTTTCTATTATGAACAGACGCTAACAGAATCGTTGATACTCGTATCATTAATTATCTGCAAAAAAAACATTTAAAAGTACAAAATACTTAAAACTATTATACCTACAGTCTGATTTGTCTAAAACTGAACTAAAATAATTAGTAATGGAAAAAACATGTCGTTTCCATAGAACAAGGCGTGTAAAAATAGGATTATATAGAATATCACTTGTTAGGGACTGTTCAAGTATTAAGTAAGAATTTTAGCCATTTTTAACCCCTCCCATCCCACTTGTCAGCAAGTTAATATCCTGTCCCCCCACAGATCTGTGTCCCCTCATCCTATGCTCACGTAAACATTGATTCATTGTTACAAAATCTGCTTGTATATTATTTTCATGAGCATGTATTGTTTGTATACATTATTTTATTCACTGAGAGGCTTTTTCCCAGCAGTGGGATATACAAGGCTACCGATGATGATGATGACATAATACTTGGACAGCCCCTTATAGATAGTAGCGTCATTTTTTTCTAGGTTAGCCCACATATCTGGGGATGCATTGTTGATACGCGGAGTCACTAAACAAACGGTTTTTTGTTTGTTTTTTTTTTTAGTAACAGCGTTTCAAAAATGGCACTCCTGTTAATAATAATAATAATAAATCTTTATTAAATAGACATATAGACAGGCATTAACAGATACTCGTAAATTTATAGACACATCGAGTAGTTACATTTTATTCCATCCATCCAGCTACAGGCCAATCTCCGAACTAGAAAGGGGTCTGTTATGTTTGGCAAAACTGTATAACATCATATATGTACGTGAATTTCTGTAACATTCGAGAACAAACTGTCACTTCACTAATCAACACATAAGTGTCGTTTGAGGAATTAATACTTAATTCTAGGAATAATGTTGGTCCCAACTTATTGGAATTTCTAGCTAATATGCTCGCTCTAAAGAAGCTATTACTGAAAATGGGATGAATATTATGATAGGTCGCTCAACTGGCTATAGAGAGAGTTTCGAATCAAAACGTCTGAGAGCCTAGCGGATTAGCTCATTTGAAGTGGCGGTGGACGAGGCATAGATTTGTGACGTCACACTTTTACGGTCTTGTGAGGTCGATAGGCTGATGATGCTAGGTATATCAAATGCTTTAGTTAGGGCGTCCGCAACGCACGCGACGGGTTTAGTCTATCTACGTCACAAACTACGTGCAAAAGTGATAGCAGAATCCGTCGCGTGATGCCGTGTCCCTGTCGCCCGTAAGAGTTTGTGACAGAAATAGACTGAACCCATCACGTGCGCTTAACGTAGCGGATGCCCTTAATAAAATAAAAATAATAAATCATGAGATGCACAATTTATTGTTTTTTTTTAATTATTATTTATAGGAATGCACAATATTGCATTAATGTTCATACTTTGACTAGCACTTAGACGATATTCGTGTAGCTGATACTACAACCTTTTTGAGGGCCGAATCCGCGTCTGCTGGTGCTGGTGGATACGTTTCGTCAGAGATTGTAGTATGTCTTATTATATAAAATGTTTGGTATTACAAGGGGATCATGTATGTTACGAGAGGATCACGTATGTTATAGGAGGATAATGTAGGTTACGAGAGGATCACGTATATTGTAAAGGGATCATGTATGTTAAGAGAGGATTACGTAGGTTACGAGAGGATCACGTATGTTATAAGAGGATCACGTATGTTATATGGGGATCATGTATGTTACGAGAGGATCACTTTTGTTATAAGGGGACCATGTATGTTACGAGAGGATCACGTATGTTATAAGGGGGTGATGTGTGTTACGAGAGGATCGCGTATAAGGGGATCATGTATGTTACGAGAGTATCACGCATGTTATAAGGGGATCATGTATGTTACGAGAGGACTACGCATGTTATAAAGGGATCATGTATGTTAAGAGAGGATCACGTATGTAACGAGCGGACCATGTATGTTACGAGAAGATCACGTCTGTATGTTAAGAGGAGAACATCAGCGTGCCCTGGCTTAGCCGGCAGCGGCCGGTAGCGATGAGTCGCAGCGCGCGGGGGAAGGCGCGGTGCTCCGCTTGGTGGATGCGCTCCGTGAGGGAGTCCACCGTGTCCCGCGGCAGCACGGGCACGCGCTCTTGCAGGATTATCGGCCCGGTGTCCATGCCCTCCTGCAAATACAAATTGGTCATTAAAATTTGTTATATAACTGACCGACCGAGCGAAGCGTCTCCGTTTCAGCTTCGGCAAAAACTCTTGCGTGTCCGATTTCCGGATGTCCGGCTGTTGTCGCCTACAGGTCGCATTTCTCAACTGATTCTCGTGAAATTTTCTGAGCAGGTTCATTAATTATACAACGTGGAAGGGACATACCCGTAATAAATCGAACCACGGGCTATACTAGATCACTATAGTATTATGAAATAAAAATAACAGCCAATGAACAAAAAAATTTTTTGCCATTTCCATAGAAAAGTGTGCGAGCGGCCGGACAATTTGTATGGAAATGCCAAAAAAATTTTTTTTCTTTGACTGTTATTTTAATTACATTATACTATAGTGATCGTATTTAATACGGGTATGTCCCTTCCACTTTGTATAGAGTTTTTTGTCGATCCAGTTTTTCGATTTTACTCTATGGCGGTGATATTGCAAAAGGGGATCATTTTTGTAATCAAATTTTTGTAAGTACATTATTGTATAAGGATTATTCTCAGTAAGTGAAATTTAATATTTCTTTATGAGAATGAATAAAGTTCTTAAACCATAATGGTTAAAAACGCTGAAATAGAAGCTATTTAGATAAATTTTGAAAAAAGTATGTTTAAGGTCATAGCCCACTTACACGACTCTGCTCCCACCCAACAAATAAAATATTATTGAAATATGGGCTTCAGGTAGTGCTCTTTAGATATATTTTACATTGGCAACATAAATTAGCAGACAGCTCACTGTCAGCGAGCTTATCGCCATCAGACTGCTCGGTGGTTGACGCCTCGCTGGCCGCGCGTTGGGAACAAGCGGTCTACGCGCTGTCCTGACTGCTAACAGTCACCGCGGCGACTAGATGAGCCTCCCTCCCCTAGATTAGCTGTCGGAACGAAGACCGCTGGGCTCCTGCTAGCAGTCGGTGCGTGGAGCGCTGGGCTCCTGCTAGCAGTCGGTGCGTGGAGCGCTGGGCTCCTGCTAGCTGTCGGTGCGTGGAGCGCTGGGCTCCTGCTAGCTGTCGGTGCGTGGAGCGCTGGGCTCCTGCTAGCTGCCGGTGCGTGGAGCGCTGGGCTCCTGCTAGCTGTCGGTGCGTGGAGCGCTGGGCTCCTGCTAGCTGTCGGTGCGTGGAGCGCTGGGCTCCTGCTAGCTGTCGGTGCGTGGAGCGCTGGGCTCCTGCTAGCTGTCGGTGCGTGGAGCGCTGGGCTCCTGCTAGCTGCCGGTGCGTGGAGCGCTGGGCTCCTGCTAGCTGTCGGTGCGTGGAGCGCTGGGCTCCTGCTAGCTGTCGGTGCGTGGAGCGCTGGGCTCCTGCTAGCTGTCGGTGCGTGGAGCGCTGGGCTCCTGCTAGCTGTCGGTGCGTGGAGCGCTGGGCTCCTGCTAGCAGTCGGTGCGTGGAGCGCTGGGCTCCTGCTAGCTGTCGGTGCGTGGAGCGCTGGGCTCCTGCTAGCTGTCGGTGCGTGGAGCGCTGGGCTCCTGCTAGCTGTCGGTGCGTGGAGCGCTGGGCTCCTGCTAGCTGCCGGTGCGTGGAGCGCTGGGCTCCTGCTAGCTGTCGGTGCGTGGAGCGCTGGGCTCCTGCTAGCTGTCGGTGCGTGGAGCGCTGGGCTCCTGCTAGCTGTCGGTGCGTGGAGCGCTGGGCTCCTGCTAGCTGTCGGTGCGTGGAGCGCTGGGCTCCTGCTAGCAGTCGGTGCGTGGAGCGCTGGGCTCCTGCTAGCTGTCGGTGCGTGGAGCGCTGGGCTCCTGCTAGCTGTCGGTGCGTGGAGCGCTGGGCTCCTGCTAGCTGTCGGTGCGTGGAGCGCTGGGCTCCTGCTAGCTGTCGGTGCGTGGAGCGCTGGGCTCCTGCTAGCTGTCGGTGCGTGGAGCGCTGGGCTCCTGCTAGCTGTCGGTGCGTGGAGCGCTGGGCTCCTGCTAGCTGTCGGAGCGTGGAGCACTGGGCGCCTGCTAGCTGTCGGTGCGTGGAGCGCTGGGCTCCTGCTAGCTGTCGGTGCGTGGAGCGCTGGGCTCCTGCTAGCTGTCGGTGCGTGGAGCGCTGGGCTCCTGCTAGCTGTCGGTGCGTGGAGCGCTGGGCTCCTGCTAGCTGTCGGTGCGTGGAGCGCTGGGCTCCTGCTAGCTGTCGGTGCGTGGAGCGCTGGGCTCCTGCTAGCTGTCGGTGCGTGGAGCGCTGGGCTCCTGCTAGCTGTCGGTGCGTGGAGCGCTGGGCTCCTGCTAGCTGTCGGAGCGTGGAGCACTGGGCGCCTGCTAGCTGTCGGTGCGTGGGCCGCGAGCAGTCGTATTGGTTTAGGGCGGTGTTGGGTGGGAGCGGTGTTGGAGCAGAGTCGTGTAAGTGGGCTATGACCTTTATACTTACGTCAACAAAATGCACCGTACATCCACTTTCCCTGTCTCCAGCATCAAGACATTGCTTTTGAGCGTTGAGTCCGGGATGGCGCGGCAGTAACGATGGATGGATGTTCACGAGCCGACCTTTCCATCTGTACAGAAATGTGGTATTATTACTAACTAGCTGTTTCCCGCGTTTTTAAAGATAATATTATATAGCCTATGTTACTCGCTGATAATGTAGCTTTCTATAGGTGAAATATTGTTGTAAATCGGATCAATAGTTTTTGAGTTTATCCATTACAAAAAAAAAACAATTCAATCTTTCCTCTTTATTATAGATCTCTTTAGATATAAAAATCGGATTGAAGACCCATTTCATCCTGAGGGTCGTAAAGTTGAATTAGTTGGCGTCTTTCACCAAGGAAGATGAGGAGCTCAGAGGCCCGGCGGGAGTGCGCATTACTAGCGCTTTCGCAAGTAAAGCGGCACTGGGGCGTGATCCGCACTTGGATGGGGTGACCACAAGTGGCATAAAAATTTTCTTGAGCTCCTGCGTGCTTCGGAAGGCACGTATAAGCCGTTGATCCCGGCTGTCATCATTGTATGTCAATCGTTAAGCTATGTCAGATGCCTTTAGGCAGCTTGAAAAATCTGACACCAGTGTTGGCCACTTACACACACGATAAACAACAACCAAGGAAGATTTCTGGCCAAAGGAAGTTCTGATCACCAAGATATTGCAGACGGTTACATGACACCGGTACATTTAAAAAAAACTATTTTTTTTGTTGTGTACCATCTTTCCTCTCGTTTTCCTTCAATCTGTGGGAGTGATTTCGTGAAATGCGACGGAAGTGTGTAACAGGAAGCGCGCGGTAATAGAGTTACTTATTACTAAGGTGAGACATCAGATGTTACACATCATATGCGGCTACTGTAAGGCTCGTTCGTTTTCTTCGTTCTTTTATTGATCTGATGACCTATGCGCGGAGATTTTAAAAATTTGTCGCACACCAATACCCCAACATCTCCACAGCGAAACGCGCAAAAATATTCGCCAACTCACTTCTGAACGAACTCTGCTGACAGTATCCGCATGTAGCCGGCGAGGCACACAATGTCTATTTTATGTTCCTCGAGTGCAGCCGTGATGGCGCGGTCGAACTCCTCGCGGGACGCGTAGTCTTTGTGGTTGAATACCTGTGGATAAATCGTGGACAATTGTATTATTATTTTCGGTAAAAAACTCATAGATATTAAATAACAATGTAAAAATACAAAACAGCTTTTTGTGTATATCTGTCTAAGGCATTTTACTACCTTCAACATCAAATTATACTAATAAAACACACTAAATATAGTGCTAATATTATTATTGATAGGTTTTTATGATATTATTTATTTAGCATTCATTTTAAGGCGTCCGTTTTGATACAACCCAATGCTGTTTATGAAAAAGTGATTTAAATACTTTTGGTGTTCCTCAAGGCTGTATATTTGGTCACATATTTTTTTACCTGTTTCTTTTGTAGGTATTATACATTCTAATAGTATCTCAAGATTGACTTACCAGAGTTGGTATCCCCGCTTTTTCGGCTCTCTGTAGCGCGTACGCTGACTGTTTGTTGCTGATGACGAGAGATATTTCGCTGCACATGCACTGCGAGGCGTCGCGGGTTGTGTCGAGGAGCGCTTGGAGGTTGCTGCCGTTGCCGGACACTAGGACTGCCACCTGAGGTAAATAAATAAATATTTACGGACAAATCACACTGATTGAGCTAGCCTTAAAGTAAGTTTAAACTTGTGTTATGGAATACTAACTCAACGATTCTATATTTTACAATAAATACTTACATATATAGATAAACACCCAAGACCCAGGACAATTTGAAAAAGGCCATTTGCCAACTTGCCCTGACTAGTTTATTAACACGTTGTATACTCGTATATATGTATAGGCCTTACTTTTTTCGCGTCATTTTCTCCAGATCTGTGCCATTTTCATCCATTGCTTGCCCATCAATCTCACAATATCGTTTGACCATCGGGCCGGTGATAATATACAGGCTGACTTTTAAACCACCAGCCAAATTTCTGGAGTAAGTTCAGTCCATGATACTGAACTACTTTCCATAAAAACAATTAACGAAAAACTGTAATAAAAATTAGCCTTTTCATACAAATCAGCGCTCAGTCAAATGGATTTTCTCTGGGAGGACAAAAAATTTTCATCGATTTTTAATAACTTTTTTTATAGAAAGTAGTTCAGTATCATGGACTGAACTTGCTCCAAAAATTTGGCTGGTGGTTTAAAAGTCAGCCTGTATATGTATTTTTATTAATTAGTTACACAAGCTAAACAAAGCTTATAAACATCAATAAGACCTCTCCAACCCGGCTGGCCAGCGTGGTGTGTAGGCCAAATCCTCTGACTGCTCTGGTTAAGTATTGCTCTAGTAGTACAGAGAGGGTCGTACTCCTGCAGTGGAGACTAAATAAACGGGCAAGTGCGAGTCGTACATGAAGGGTTCCGTACCTCCGTACAATGTTTTAAAACGCTGAAGAAACGTTTCTTGTATGACGACTCCCTTTAATTATTAACTTTATCTTATTTTTAGTATTTGTTGTTATAGTAGTCATAGTCATGATGACATAATCTGTGAAAATTTCAAATATCTAGTTAATGCCATTATAAAGATGTAGTTAAAAACGCTGAAAAAACACATTTTTTGTATAATAACCCCCTTTTTATTTTTAGTATTTGTTGTTATAACGGCCACAGTAATAGATAATTGGTGAAAATTTCAAGTGTCTACCTATTACGGTTCAAGAGATAGAGCCCTGTGACAGACGGACAGACAGCGGAGTCTCAGTAATAGGGTCCCGTTTGTACCCTTCGGGTACGGAATCCTAAAAAAGACCTGAAACAGTAGTGACCTTTTTGCTGGGCAGCAGCGGCATCCGCCTCGTGAAGTCGATGGCGGACGCGAAGTTGTCGACCTGCACGCGCGCGCCGCCCGCCGGCCGCGCCTGCACGCTGCCGATCACCATCGCGCCGTGCGCGCGCGTTATGTTCATCACCTGCACAGGGAAACTTTAAATTTAAGTGTATTATACAGGGTGCGACTAAAGGACTAAGCACAAACATCTCGTGCTACAATTGCATTCCCAAGGAGGGTTAACGTCGGGCGGCGGCCGGTTGTAAAACTTTTCGCACAAACACATTCCCAAAGAGGGTTGACGTCAGGCAGGCGGCCGGTTGTAAAACTATAGCCAAATAATTTAAAGTGTTCCGGCAATTTCTTCTTCATTTTGCAAGGTCTTTGGCATCCTTGGGTGACCATTGACATGCATTTTATATTTGTAGAAGAAAAAGCGGGAAAGTGCACCCCGGACTCCGAAGCAGCACAGCTGAGGATGCAACCGGAAATGCGCTTAGACGAAAAATATACAGTGACTTTTTAAACACCAGCCCAATTTTTGGAGCAAGTTCAATTCATGATACTGAACTACTTTCTATAAGAAGTTAGTAAAAATCAGATAAAAATTTTAAATAAAAGATTTTCGTCCTCCATACAAAATCCGTTTGGCTGAGCGCTGATTTATATGGGAAGGTGAATTTTTATTTTAGTTTTTCTTTGGTTTTATGGAAAGTAGTTCAGTATCATGGACTGAAGTTGCTCCATAAATTTGGCTGGTGGATAAAAAGTCAGCCTGTATGAATGTATTTAAGTATTGAAAAAGGGGGCCCAAAAACAAGTCTCCTAGAATGCAGGTTCAGTCCAGGTGCAACCCAAATAAAACCACTCTAGGTGTGAACGAGGATACATTTATTGGGTTTACTCAACGAAGTCTTGATTACAACAAAAATAACCATAGCGCGTTTTAAAAGTTATTGTTTACATGCGTAGCACCATCTATTATTGTAAATCATAGGAACTAACAAGTATACTTGTAAATAGTGAATTATTAAGTAAATCTTTAAGCGCCAATCGCAATTAAAATAATTTCTGTTTTTCCTAAAGGTTGACTGGTAGAGAATGCATTAGCGTTAAGTTCACCTTTTGTACCATTGTGGTCAATAAAGATTATAATAAATAAATAAACTTATATTATAGTATGCTAAATATTTTATGACTCTCCTACACTTTCATTGATTTACAACTTCATTGTAAGGGTCACTTCACACCGAGACGCGACGCGACGTAGCGCGGTAGCGCGCACGTGAAAGAAATATACAACTTGTTTACTAAAAAAAAAGGGTGAGGGCCCGCTGCGCCTTGCTATGCAGCGCTACGCAGCGCGGCAAAGCGGGCTGTCGCTGAAATCAGTATCTTTGTAAACAAGTTCTATATTTCTTCCCAAGTGCGCGCTACGTCGCGTTGCGTCGCGTCTCGGTGGGAACTGACTTAACATGAGTTAAATCAGATACCTCACTTGTAATAGTGGGTATTAGTGTTAGGTGACGCAAGCCTTAGGATTCCAAAATATCTGTCAGCACAACACTTTCCTATGCTGCTATGCTGCCTTTCTCCTTGGAAACACAGTTCTTATCAGTTCTTTGGTCGCCTCTTTCGACATCAATAGTAAGAGATAGAGTCATTCCCAAGGAGGGTTAACGTCGGGCGGCGGCCGGTTGTAAAACTTTTCGCACAAATACATTCCCAAAGAGGGTTTGCCGTCAGACGGGCGGCCGGTCGTATAACTATAGCCATACTAAATCATTTAAACTGTGCCGGCTATTTCTTCTCCATTTCGCAAGGTCTTTGGCATCCTTGGCTGGCCAATGACCATTGACAAACATGTTATATTTGGAGAAGAAAAAGCTGAAAAGCGCACCCCGGGCTACGAAGCAGCACAGCTGAGGATGCAACCGGGAACGCGCTTAGACGAAGAAGAAGAGTAAGAGGTAGAGTAATCCTAGTCTGAGCCGGAAATCACGCGGCCACGGCCAATAGACAGTGACGTAGCATGTCACACCCTAGTTACGCCACTGCCAATAGAATCCTGAAAAGTGACTTTCCATACAAAAGCAGGCCGGATTAACCATACAGCAAGAGTAGCGATTCTCAAATTCACTCACCTAAAGACCATTTTTTTTTGTTTTATCGTTAATGGCCAACAATGTTGTCAAATTCAAAAGTTCAAGCTGCCTAAAGGCAGATACGTAGCTTGTTAACTTATTGCTTCCGCTATGCCACCGAGCTCCCCATAGCAGATCAGGGGCCTCTTCGATAGAATTTGCTGCGGGTCCGCGCTTTTTAAATCCGACACTATACCACAGAAGACAGTAAGAGTATACAGAACGGAATCTCCTAAGGTACGCGCAATATGCGTCCACGTTCCCCGTCCCCGTACCTCTCCCCTGTTCTCGCCTCTGTTCTGTATACTCTTACCAGGCCTGTGTCACTTCGCGTTTAGGTATCGAAAATGTACCTTCATTATTACTATGCGCGCAGGCGGCCCCTCCGGGTGGTAAATTCAGTTATACGAATCGTTTGTCCAGAGTAATAAGAATTAAATTGGCGTGCAATAAATATCTAGGTATTTATACAAAAAGGTGCTGAGTTCTGACGTGAGCTAAATTAAACCATATCGCTAGCCACATTGAGTAAATATTTCTTTGCTGAGTGAGACTTCTGTACGTTAGTATTATTTATTCTGTGCTCTTACTGTCTTCTGTGACTGTACAAAAGGTGTACACTTACGTAAGCCTGGTCCTCTGGCGACACGATGAGCACCATCCCGATGCCGCAGTTGAAGGTGCGCAGCATTTCGTCGTCCTTCACTGACGCAGCGTCCGCGATCCACGCAAACACCTGAGAGGGAAATAGTAAGTATTATACTTACAAGTATAGTTGTAACAAGTTTATTTGTTGGGCAAATTAAAAAATCCCTCGACAGTCAAGAACGCCATCTAGTGATGCATAGCGGAACTACCGATACGACTTGATATTCGTAGCGCCATCTATTATTTTCGAGCGTTAACTCCGATAACTTTTTAACGGCAGAACGGATTTTAATCAAACATAGCTAAAAACTGCTGCAAGGGAGGGTACAATACAATACCCTTTAATGCAAAAAAAGTAAAAAAAAAAACGACATAATAGACAATATGCATGTGATTCAGAAACGAACAAAAAAAATGATGTGTATACTTTATTGCTAAAGAAAAATATCCATATATATATCTTTTCAATTTAACGTGTTTCCATTGAGAAATTAATTATTTAAAAGCTGTATTTTTAAAATTCCCTCGTAAATTTCCGAAACGCCACGTGACGTCACGAAACACTGTCAAACTCAATTTTCTAAATAGTCTGTGCTGTCAATCACAAATTAAAATGAAGAAGACTATCTGTCACTGTCAATAAGTCATTTGTAATTTGCAGTGTTACCAGATTGGGTATGTTTTTCGCAATTCTGGGTAAAAATGGGAAATTTTAGAGAAAAAAAAAAGTCTTGGAGAATTTTGGGTATTTTTTTCTTAAATAATATACATTTGTTTAATAAATTACGGTAGGTAGTACATTATCTTATAGCTTATAGTAGCATGCAGCTAGTCTACTACCTATTAAATTATAAATAATTGAAGTAGGTACTTACAATACTACTGTGTAGTTTTGCAAAGGATGACACTACTAATTTTGCTCACAATTTGTATTTTTTGTTCACAATAGGTATGTACATGTCGCAGTTGAATGGTATAATCCGCTAATTCACTAAACCTCTAGCTGTTTGGCATTACAGCTCGGTTTTGTAAAACAGCGAACCCTAATACGCGGAATGGAATGAACGACTTGTATTCATCCATGCGGCTAGAGAAGTTGTTGAACATTCTATCTAAAACAACAGTACTTAAACACGATACATCGTCTCTTCTCATCGCCTTACACCACGTTTTCCTTACATTTGCATCTTTGGGCATATGAAAATATATTTTGTCAGGTGCAGTTACGATGTTATTTTTGCACATAGGAACCATACAATATTTATAATAAGATTTTGTGCGCCCTTCCATTTGTAATGAATTGATATTAAAAGCTTTAATCACTCACTTATAATCACAAATTAGATAGTATTACTTATAAAATAAAACTGTGAATCCAACACTTCGTTGTTTTGTTGATAATATCACAAATTAGATAGTATTACTTATAAAATAAAACTGTGAATCCAACACTTCGTTGTTTTGTTGATAATATTTTGAATTTGTAATTTGCACTCGACTGACACTGACATATAAGTGTATCTATGACATTGACAATGCACGGTGACGTCACAGAATAAAAGCGCAAAATGGCGCGTTTATAGTCGTCCAAAAATAATAGTAGTTTTAATAATTTTTTTAAGCTTATTTAATAATATTCTGTAAGTGTTATATTTTTTTCCGGTTATATAATAACTTATAGAATCGTTTAAAAAAATAAAAAAATAACATGAATATACCCTATTATCTTAAAAACTAGGAAATGCGCAAAAGGCGGCCTCATCGCTAAGCAATTTCTTCCAGGAACTTGCTTTCACGTAAAAAAAACGCATCGAAATCGGTCCATCCGTTCGAGCGCTGATGTCACAGACCAAAATTAGCGTTAAACTTATAACACCCTTCTTTTATGTCGGGGGTTAAGATCTAAAACCCAACTACATTTATCCAGTTAATGCAAGCACAGCAGGGAACAGCTAATAATTTTTATATATTTGAAATGATTCAAATTATTTTATTTTTACCCGACTACGCAAAGCCCAAAAGGAGGGTTATGTGTTTGACCTGTATGTATGTCCAACTCTATGTTGTCTCGTTACTACTAAACGGCTAAACCGATTTTAATAAATTTTACGTGGTTAGATTCATCACAGAGTGTCATAGGCCATAATAAAATTATTCCATAGTCGGGTTTTAGTTTTTAAAACTATATTCTGTTTAGTTCATTACTTTATGGACTATAGAGGGCGCCATATTGAATTCACTGTGACGTATTATCATCGTCCGAGCGTATTCCCAGTTGCATTGTCAGCGGTAACGCTTCAGAGCCCAGGGTCCGCTTCCTTACCTAGGTGATTTGACGAGGTTACTGGTTTTTACACAGAGCTGCTGCCGTCTGACCTCCGCAACCCAAAGGGTAGACCAGAACCAATCCTAGGGATAGGCACAAACACTAGATGGTGTTC
Organism: Acrobasis repandana; assembly: GCA_963576875.1. NCBI lineage: Eukaryota > Metazoa > Arthropoda > Insecta > Lepidoptera > Pyralidae > Acrobasis > Acrobasis repandana. The sequence continues at coordinate 19,324,384 of OY756227.1, read as the reverse complement.
GGAACCAACAGCTTTACGTGCCTTCCGAAGCACGGAATCATCTTTATTTTCGGATAATCAGGTGATTCAAGCCTGCAATATCCTAACCAGACTGGAAACAACTTTTCACAAAGTATGCTTCCCAGTGGGAATTGAACCCATGACCTCCGGATCACAAGGCAGACGCCTTGACCACTGGACCACGGAAGCAGTCAAGGTTACTGTGACGTCATATAGTAGGCTATATGACGTAAGAGTAAATAAACAAAACCAAGCTGTAATGCCAAACAGCTAGAGGTTTTATCAATTAGCGAATTATACTATCCAACTGCGATATATACATAACAAACACATAACATAACCCTTCTTTTGGCATAACTTAAAAACTGTCACCGTTCCCGTTTTTTTCTCATTCTTACTCACCGGGTGTACGTTCCACCAATGTGCGTTGAGCCTAGCCCTCACGGAGGGCGGGATGACGCGCGGGATGTTCTCCATGAGCCCTCCGCCGGTGATGTGCGCAACGGCTTTCACCCGGCCGCTCTGTAGGGCTGGCAACACGCTTCGCACGTAGATGCGCGTTGGCTTGATTAGTTCTTCGCCTAGAAAAGAAATAAACAGTAAGGATTATTGACAATCCCAAACTAGATTATAAAGCAAAGGAGAAAGGATTATTTTCTCCTTTGCTCTGTTTGCTCATTTTATTTCTCATTTTATCTCCATTTCGTAAAACCGAAACCAAGACTTACCTAAAGTGAGTCCCTCCTTGCTAAACGGCGCCCTGTCATTCAACGTAAGGCCAGACTTCTTCATCAGCTTGTGGATTAAACTGAAGCCGTTGCTGTGAACGCCGTTTGATGGAAGACCAATTATTATGTCGCCAACCTGAGTAAAATAATATTTGTATAATCAAAGAGCTATTATGTAAAACTGGAGAAGACATCACATATCACTGTTATGTCCCGTTTAATTGTAGCTACAATAGGGTAGTATCCAGTCGGGGTCAAAAATAAATGAGGCATTTTCCAGTGAAAAAAAAACGAGGTTAAAACAATGTCAATAGATGGCGTTTAATAGTTTGAAATCGTTCTGTCAAAACTAAACATGGGTAACTCCGGATTCAAATATTTAAATGAGCCGATTCATCAACAGGAGCCGATACCCGTACTGAATCCCGGTAATCGTTATCGGCTCCCGCGAGTTATTGAGTCCCCACCGATCTTGGTCCTAGCGCCTGTCGGGTCGCGAGCCGCGAACCGCGTTTCGGCTCCACCGCGTCTCGGGAGGAATCGGGAGTCGAGATTCAATATTATTCTGTATTGAAATCGGTACCAGAAAGGACATCTGTATTCTGTAGATTCAATAGCGAAACTTAGCGGACCTTGGAGCTGGAGCCGATAAGGGAGTAGGAATCATTAAGATGAGTCGGTACCGGATGCGGAGTATTCAGTGAGCCGAAACACTCCTTGGAGTCGAGAGTACCCATGTCTAGTCAAAATAAATACCCAAAGAATTTATAATACAATCTAGAATAACTACGTGTAATAATCTAAAAAAAAAACAACATTGAAAATTAAACTTAATGCCACGTACATAAAGCTCATATTTTCATATTACTTATGTCTATACCTAACGTTCCCAAAAAAGTACCTAAAGTTATAGGCGTCCCTTTCCCGCACACTGCCAGTGCAATAAAGTAAAAAGGGAGACCTATAACTTTAGGTACCTTTTTTGAACGGCTTTGCCACTTCGTAAGCATTCTAGATTGTATACAATTTCTTTGCAAATACCTACTGGTTCAAAGAGCAATAACCATAGAGTTTGGTTCAATCCTAGACTTTTCTGTCTTGTCATGGAAAAAAGTGTAAAACCATCGCATTCGTCACATCTTTGTTTTTGCAAGTCACGAGCAGGCCCGCATTTTTCTATAAACTAGAGCTAGTCTTAAGTGTTCTGTTTTTACTATAACTTAATTAAATATATACAATATACTTATGTACACAATAGTATATTTTAAACTAAATATTAAAAAAATATTCCAAAAACTAACGCACCCTGAAAATTTTAAATAAATTTGACCAAAATTTGGCATTGACAGAACGATTGAAGTGATTGCTGCGCCATCTATTACAAGTTACTGTACTATTTGTTTTTAAAGAATCATTATTTTGTAACGATAAGAGAATAAAACGTCACAAAATAATGTCACTTGTCATTCATTATATCCATTTTGAACGTCGGTCATCAGAAACTATAAATTATAAAACCGACTTTTATGTTTCAGAAGGCACTTTAACTTTTCGAAGCATGAAAAAGCTAGTTAAGACGATACACGAAGTCCAGTGCTGCCCCCATTTGAAATAAATTATTTGTAAGGAAACGGAGATATCATTTAAAATTTAAGCTACTAAAACCTAGATAACCCTTCAAACTATTTTATGAACCACTGTTTACAGTTTAAAGTGAGAACGTTAAGCTTTAGTTTGCATTTTTGCAAAAAACGGCCACAAAAATAATTTATTTCAAATGGGGGCAGCAATGGACTCCGTGTATCGTCTTAATTTGTCTTGTGATGATGGATGGTGACTGGGTAAGAAAAGTATTATGTTATATTATCCAAAAATAATGAAACCATATCTATCAGTTTATAAAAAAAGTAAAAGACAAAGATACAGAGAATCTAAGTTCAAAGGCATGTGACGTCACCGCTATGTATAAAGCGTAAAAATCGTGACGTCATGCGAAATTTAAATGCGGTGTATTTCGTAATTTTATTGTTTCTTAGAAAAAAGAAGAAATACGTGTACAATATTTTTTAATAAACTAGCCGATGGAAAAAAAAATAAGATTTTATTTTCTATTTTTTAATTCAATAACTTACAGTGATGTCGTTGATCTTGGGCAGAATGTGCGACCGCTCGACGACTCCCAGAGCAAAGCCAGCGATGTCGTACACCCCCGGGTCGTACATGCCCGGCATTTCTGCTGTTTCACCACCTGGCGTACAAAAGTTATGAACAATTCGAGAAAATCCCATTCAAAATAGTTATGGATTTAGCTGTGAAAATTGACTATTTTTAAAGGGATAATTTTAAAGGGTGTATCGTAAACAGTATACAAGGATGGCAATACAGTAGGGTTACTCCAAAAGCGGTGCGCAAGACGTACGTAACTGCGCATCCGCGTTTCAGTGTCAAGCAACATTGCGTGGTAATACATGATGATAAAATCAATAATTGTATAATGATAAAGTCTAATTTTGTTTTACATCCAAATGGGACAAAACTATCGGACGACTATCGTATTGTTTTATGGAGTAATCCCCCAGTGTATTGTCATCATTCGTCGTTTGATCGCCGAAAGATCAGCTTGTTTGATGCTTGAAGATGCCTCATGTAGAGGTGACCCACGTGTCGCGAGTACGCCAGCCGATGTTGCTGCAGCCACCACGACGTCGTGGAGAGCGGGTATAGCTACCTATCAAAGCAGCGCTAGCTTGCCGACAGCCCTCCGCGACTCCCGACACCACATTCCGGGCCACGTTGACGTCCAGGGCTCCGCACGCGAAGTAGTCCAGGAACGACAGCGGGGCGGCGCCGTTGCAGAGGATGTCGTTGACGCACATGGCGACCAGGTCGACGCCGATGGTGCTGTGCTGGTTGATCTTTTGGGCGATCTTCAGCTTCGTGCCTACTCCGTCCGCGGCTAGGACGAGGACTGGGTCCTAAATTGAAAGGAGGATCAATAGAAAAATAAAATAAAAATAGTGCTAAAATTATAGATAGATAAAAAAAATATTTAGAGGAAAAACACATTTCACAAATTAAAAAATATTTACAGAATAAGAATAAAATAAAAATGTGATTAGTCCCCCAAAATGGACGCCAACTCAGCATGTGCTGGGTTTTGCATCAGCAAAACTCAACGCTGCTCTTCTGTTGGAGCCATAATGATGGTGCCTTCACGGACATTCGCACTAATTCGCACGCACAATACTTAACTTACGTTACGCGATTCGCATCTAATCTTAATTCTAAATCTAACCTATTTAACATACCTGCCTTACCTAACCTAACATTCCGTCGATAAAAACAAGACAAGGACCCCATATTTTCCTATTATAAGTCTTTCTTTTATATAACACAAAATTGGATGAAAGAATAGAAAGTAAGGGGTGAAGATTTTACCTTATATTCTTCTTCAACCGCCTTCAACTGGAAGCAGCCGCCAAAGCCTCCAAGCCCGCCTAACACGCCAGAACGAGTTGTAGATCTGTGAGAGAATTAGGTACATTTACTGACAGTTTAGTACATCTCCTTGAAGAATACTAGATGCAAGTTTACACCAGTCACATTTTAATTCTTATTGAAGCTTACCACAAGATGGATTCTTAAAAGTAAGGGCCGATACCAAACCCTGACAGAGAAATGAGTCATATTATTACTAGCTTCAACATGCACTTCAAAGTTCCACAGTGTCAAATGCATTCGAAAACCCTATTAGGAAATATATTGACAAGGAATCGTTTTGGTCAAAATAAGAGTTAAAATGACTTTTAATTACTTTACTGACTTTTCATAATTAAAAGTTATAAACCTGTAGATTACCTTGCAAGAGGTTTGATGAGCGAAACCAGTGAGTCTCCTGCTTCGATGTCGACACCGCTATCTTTGTATGAGAGGGACTTGTTGCCAGGGGTCTGACGGACGTACGGGGTTGTGAGTGGAGCCATGGCTTCTTTGAAGTTCTCTACGACCACTTGGTCGCCAGCTGTGAAGAAAAAATATGACTGACTGTCATTCAATGTCTTCAACATATAGTATCTTGAATTTTGTCGCAAAATGACACGGCTGGCATACTTTCTAGATATCATTAATTTTATTACAACAAATAATACATGGCATTGCAACAAACACTGTTGTGTTGTTTACATTAAAAATCATATTAAAATATCAAAACTGGTAAGCAATATTTAAACTTACAAAATTAATTATTTTTTTTAATTTAATTTGCTTTAATGTTTCACGTAGTCGTTTATCTTTCAAGCAGGAGATTCCTCTGAAAACGTTCCACATTTTTTTTTAAAAAGACGATCAACTTTTGTCGTACTATTATATCATAAGAAAACTTACCGTCTTTGCCTAAATCTTCGACAACACCGACAACCGCAATCTCTCCATCCACAGCATCAAGAACCTTGTCCACCAGAGCTGGTTCAACTATCACAACCATGCCGATACCGCAGTTGAATGTGCGGAGCATTTCAAAATCTGACACCATTCCTGAAAAACTCATTTGTATTAATTTCCGAAAATATCTTTTGAGTACTGGATTTTATTTAAAATACACATTTATCAGCATAGAATATCATAAGATTCAAAAGGCAGGTAATTACCTGTTTTAAATTATTAGAAAGAGCAAAGGTCATAACATTGACCCTTGGGGTATGCCAAGTCAAACCATTAAAACTATTTTGCTTGAAGCTATTTGTATCAACTTTTCAAGATTATTATCTCAACATGACGTTGTATTCCATTGATTTAATTTTGAACTATTATTATGAAATTATTGATGAAGTTTGCAAATAATATCTTATGAAGAAGGCAATCGAATGCTTTCAAAAGATCACAGAGTTGTAACTGAAATAAGTAATCGTACCTGTTGCTTGAAGCCATCCGAAAATGGGTTTAATATTGAATTTGTTCGCATCTAGTTTCACTCTAACAGCTGGCGGCAGAATCCTCGGGATATTCTCCAGCAGTCCACCTCCAGTGATGTGAGCCAGACCTTTTACGAGTTCCTTCTTGATAGCGGGAAGCAGCGCGTGGACGTAAATGCCTGTGGGAGTGAGGAATTCTTCGCCGAAAGACTTGTTTGTGGTGCTGAATGGAGCTTTTTCAGTATACCTAGCAAAATATTTTTGGTTCAGTTGGGGTTTGCTTTAGATTATTTTGGAAATTGATTTTAGTGAACTGTATGTGTAATTGGTGTAGTATGGTGTTATAAATGCAATACATTTCACGATATGTAAATTAGTTTAAGTGGACAGTCAGAGTATTGCTGTAGTGATATTTGGTAGCGGAATGTGGTGGCGTCATCAGGCGCCGTCCGCCACTCAATAGGCTAAAAACGGGTGAATGAGTATAGTATAGTAGATTTGTCTCCAGAAGCTCTCTTAAAGCAATCAAAGGACCTGTACCAACCTTTGATTTAAACTTATTAGGACTAAAGAAACGAAAAACTTAAAATAGTCTAAAGGACTCGTATCAAAGCCGTAACAAAACTCTTAGAAAAAATAAAAATGTACACATGCAGAAAAATCACCATTGTCATGTGAGAAGAAAGATTTTAGTGAGAGGAAACTGCACGATGAAACTTACTTGTGTTGACTCTCCGCCATGATCTTCTGTACCAGGCTGTACCCATTGCTGTGTACTCCAGTGGATGGCAATGCCAGAACCACGTCTCCAGCTCTGATCTTAGTAATGAGCGGTAGCTGCTTGCAGTTGTCTACGACGCCCACCGCGAACCCGGCGAGATCGTACTTGCCAATGTCGTACATTGAAGGCATCTCGGCTGTCTCCCCGCCTGTGACCATCGTATAACCGTTATTACTATATATGGCTTGAAAGATTGCGTGTGGCTCTCGGCCTAGATTAGGACCACTCTATTTCTTCCTGTCGTAAAAGGCGAGTATAGGACTAAGCACAAACATCTCGTGCTACAACTGCATTACTGAGAAAGGTTGACGTAGGGCGTTTAACCTCCCCCCCGCCCGGGTTCTCATCTTGTCGCGATGGGGGGGCTCAGTACCTGCGGACTGCCTCATCCGCAGGGAAGCCAAGAGGAACCCATTGCCCGGGTTGAGGCTTAGGCCTCCCCGGGCCCGGAGGAGGCCATTCCTGGTGGGAATGGCCTGGCTGTGAGAGAAGGGGGTTTACTCCCTACTCTCACAGCCGTGATAGGGGTCGCGGGGGAAGAGGAGTGTCAGTGTGTTGTTGCCGCTCGCCCTATCCTCCGCGACCAAGCGCGGCCGTGGCGCTTGGCACGGCAACGGTGGGGCCGCAGGGGAAGAGGAGTGTCGGTGTTACGTTGCCGCTCTCCCTATCCCCTGCGGCCGGCTTGGTGGGCCCCGGTCACCGTCAGGTGGACTGGGGCAGGGCCTGCTTCTGCAGGCCCCAAATTATGAGGGCTGGTTGGACGGTGGAAACGGGATTCCATCGTCCAACGGACAGCCCTCCGGAGTGAAAGGCAGGCGCGTGTGCGTGTCAGCGCGCCTGTTGTTGTCGGGCCGAGAGGCCAACGCGACGGTTGCTCCGGCCCCTCTGATTCAGCAGAGGGTGCCGTGAGGCCGTTGGCGAGCCGGGGCCGCTGAGATAGCGGCCGGCCGCGCCGGGGCTGTGGAGCAAGAGAAGCACACGGCCCCGGCCGATAGCGGCTGAGAGGTGACACCGCGGAGTTTTTAGTGGTAACACCACATAACCTTACCGGTGTCCCGTAGCCGGTAAGGTATCCGAAGGGATTTACTCCGCGTCAAAAAAAAAGGGCGTTTAACCTGTTCCGATTATTTCTTCTCGATTTTGCATGGTCTTTGTCATCATTGCGTGACCATTGACATGCATAGTATATTTGGAGAAAAAAAAGATGAGAGCACCCCGGGCACCGAAGCAGCACAGCTGAGGATGCAACCGGGAACGCGATAAGTAAGATGAAGAGAAATAGAGATGACTTGGAAGATGGAAGCGACTTTTACACTACTCTGAGTATCAGGTATATTACCCTGCTGGAAACACTGTCAATGGTCACTACGTTATTTATGAGGGACCTGTGAACGAGAAACCCGACGCCATGCTGGGACTTCTTTTCGTCTCCCTCCCGGTGATAAAGTAGGTAACCGGACTCTAAAGTTGTCGTGCCCTCGCCCTCTTCGGACTTCAGACAACCCAACTAACCTACTCATCTCCTTTTCCACCTCAGCCAGTTTCTCGTCTGTCCTCAAAGTGCAGACGTTGTGTGTTACCAGGGCAACTATTTTATATAGGTAATATAATCTGTTTTGGTGCAATAAAGATTTTAACTAACTACGATCTTTTCATAAATTCTCCATTCGTGATTTTTTGGGTTAAAATGAAAAAAAAATGGTGAGTTTATAAAAGTTACCCATCAAAGCGCAGCCCGACATGATGCACGCGTCCGCGATCCCCTTGACGATGGTGGTGGCCACCTCCACCTGCAGCCGCCCGCAGGCCATGTAGTCCAGGAACGCGAAGGGCTCCGCGCCGGCGCACAAGATATCATTCACGCACATAGCCACGAGATCCTGGCCCAATGTGTCGTATTTGTTCATTGTTTCTGCGATCTGGAAAATTAATGGTAAGGGCTTGTACACACCACGTTTTTAAGCGCGCCGTCGACGCGCGTTTGTAGCGATATATGATTAAAATGTAAAGTGTATACATATTTTATAGGTAAGATATTGTATATTTTTATTTTACTTGTTTTCTCTTAGATTGTAAGAACACCTCTTTTATTATTTCATGTACACACATGTTTTGGATTGCAACCAGTTTTAATGTTTATGTATGTTTCTTTCTGTGTAGTTTTGTAATAGTTGTAATCTGTTTTGTGTGATAATAAAATAAAATAAAGATATAGATGCAATTCTAACTACAGACGCGCTGGCCAATGAGGGCTTTTCCGAGAAAAAAAACGTTTTTTTATGACCCCAACAGATGGCGCTACATCCCGAGAATATGTCAAGCAAAGTTGTCAGTTGGTTGTCAGTCTGACATGGTCAGGAGTGCTATTTTTGAAATCGGGAGTCACATAAACAAATGATTGTCGCGAGCGTTTCCAAAAAGGCGCATTTTAAACCGGCCGTACGGTCGTACCGTACGCGAAGGATTTGAACGAGTGGTCTTGACTTGACCACTCAAAGAGCAAAAAGGTACCTTTTTAAAGAGAAAATGAGTTGGAAAATTACATGTTTTGTATTTCGCTGATTCCCTCGTTGAAAAATAGTACTCCTGTTTTGATAGCGATGTTTTATACTACTAATTACTCATCATCCAAGTCATTTTTACTCTCCACTGCATTAGACACGACCCTCTCTGTACTACCAGAGCCATATATTAGCCAGAGCAATCAGAGGATTTGGCCTACACTCTCCACGTTGGCCAGACGGGTTAGAGAGGTCTCATTGATGTTTATAAGCTTTGTTTAGCTTGTGTTTTCTAAGTCGCCTTCTACGACATTCGGGAAGACTTGGAGTAGTCCTATTTTACTCTGTTGGGAACCACACGGCTTCAGTTTTTCACGGCTAGTGCAACTCAATTCAATTCATTTATTGCGTTCATATCATACATCAGTTCTTAGTCTCACTAATATTACCACTGACCACTGTTCTTAATTAGGTACAATATGAACCCTGTTGGGTATTGCCATAGTTACACGCCGGTATCGGATTTCATCATATCAGCCACAGGAAGTCCACTGCTGGACATAGGCCTCCCCCAAGGATTTCCAAAACGACCGATCGGAAGCGGCCTGCATCCAGCGTTTTCCTGCAACCTTGCTCAGGTCGTCTGACCACCTAGCAGGTGGGTGTCCTACGCTGCGCCTGCCGGTACGTGGTCGCCATTCGAGAACCTTTCTGCCCCATCGGCCATCGGTTCTTCGGGCTATGTGCCCCGCCCACTGCCACTTCAATAAGCTAATCCGCTGGGCTATGTCTGTGACCTTAGTTCTTCTACGAATCTCCTCATTTCTGATTCGATCACGTAAAGAAACACCTAGCATAGCCCTCTCCATAGCCCGCTGAGCGACCTTGAGCCTTCTTATGAGACCCATAGTAAGGGACCACGTTTCAGAGTCATAAGTCATCACTGGTAACACACATTGACTAAGCACTTTCGTCTTGAGGCACTGGGGTATTTTGGACGAGAAGACACTGCGTGACTTCCCGAACGCTGCCCAGCCGAGTCGGATTCGTCGAAAGACCTCTTCCTCGAAGCTGGAACTTCCTGCCTGGATCAATTGACCCAGGTAGATATACTGGTCTACAACTTCGAGGGTGGAGCTCCCAACAGAAACAGGTAAAGGCGTTACGTGCATATTCGACATGACCTTCGTCTTGTCAATGTTCATTTTCAGGCCGACCTGTTGGGAAACTCGATTTAGGTCTTCAAGCATCGTACTTAAGTCCTCCATCGATTCTGCCATGACAACGATATCGTCGGCAAATCGAAGGTGAGTGATATACTCGCCATTGATGTTAATGCCCAGTCCTTTCCATTCTAGAAGCTTGAAGGCATCTTCCAGAGCAGCGGTGAACAGTTTTGGAGATATGACATCTCCCTGTCTCACGCCTCTTTGCAATGGATAGCCTTCGTACTGAGCTCCTGTACTCGGACCGACATAGTGGCTTTGTTGTATAAACACTTCAACACCTCGATATACCGATAGTCAATACGGCACCGCTGGAGAGACTGAAGCACGGCCCATGTTTCGATCGAATCGAAGGCTTTCTCATAGTCCACGAACCCCAAGCATAACGGCTGGTTATACTCCCTCGTCTTCTCTATAACCTGCCGCAGCGTATGGATGTGGTCCATGGTACTATAGCCTTTTCGGAACCCGGCTTGTTCGGGAGGTTGGAAGGCATCAAATCTGTTAGCGAGACGGTTCGTGATGACTCTCGAAAACAACTTATAGACATGACTCAGAAGTGTGATGGGCCTATAGTTCTTCAAGAGAGTGTTGTCACCCTTTTTGAAGAACAGAACCACCACACCCCCGTTCCACGCCTCTGGCGTCACTCCCTCGAGTAGAACGGAATTAAAGAGCCTTTGAAGGACTTTCAGTACCGGCGTTCCGCCCTCTTTCAAAAGCTCTGCTGTGATTCCGTCCTCGCCCGGCGCCTTGTTGTTTTTAAGCTGTTTGAGAGCCATCCTAATCTCGTACAGACTGATGTCCGGGATATCTTCGGTATGGTGTCGGATTAACTTGGCTCTTGGATCTTTTGCCGTATTTATGTTAGGTTTTGCAACGGATGAATGATGTATATAACTGCCCATAGAACCTCTCGATCTCTCCCAGAACCCCCTCCCCCGTCGACACAACGTTTCCGCCCTCCGTCTTCAGCTTAGTCAATCGGCTCTGCCCAGTAGACATAGCCCTTGCAAACACTTTGGAACCTTTGTTTTGTTCTATCGTCTCCTTAATACATTTAGTATTAAAGGAGCGAATGTCGTGTCGCAAGGACTTTTGAATTTGTCGGTTAAGCTATCGATATGACTTAGAGTCTTCGGAGGTTAGCAGCGGCATGGATCGTCGCTGCGTCATAAGGTCTAGGGTCTGAGCAGAGATTTTTTGAGGTTTACTTTTAGGGCGGGACTTAAAAATCTTAGATCCCACTGCTTGAACGGTTTCTATAAACCCGTTGCTCATCTCGTCCACTGAAACGCAATCCTGGAGAAGTTCAAAGCGATTGGAGAGTTCAACTTGAAAGCTTTCGGGGTTTTGGATCTGGCTCAGCGATGGTCGGAGCGTAGACTTCATAAGCCTTGACCTTTCAAGTCGGACGTCGATATTCAAGATGCCTCTTACAATTCGGTGATCGCTGCCGGTTTTAATCATATTGATCACGGAAACATCATTGAATATCTGCCTCTTCGCTGTCAGGAAGAAGTCTATCTCGTTCTTGACTGGGGGCTGGTTATTCTTACTAGGACCCATCCAGGTCCACTTCCTCTGTGGCGGCTTCTTGAAGAAAGAGTTCATCGCAAAGAGTCCCTCTTCCTCCAGAAAATCAGCCAGCCTGTGCCCCCTGTCATTGCGCTTACCATATACAAATTGCCCCACCCTGATCTCTCCATCGCGTCCCTTCCCCAGTTTTGCGTTAAAGTCTCCCATAATAACCGTGAAACCGGGTTTTGGAGGCGTGTATGGCTCTACTAATGTCCTCATACACTACCTCAACCTCCGCATCTGAGTGTGTTCCGGTGGGCATGTATACCTGTATGACCTTCAACGAGTATCTTTTGGATACTCTGAGTATCAGGTATATTACCCTGCTGGAAACACTGTCGATGGTCACTACGTTATTTATGAGGGACCTGTGAACGAGAAACCCGACACCATGCTGGGACTTCTTTTCGTCTCCCTCCCGGTGATAGAGTAGGTTACCGGACTCTAAAGTTGTCGTGCCCTCGCCCTCACTTCGGACTTCAGACAACCCCACTATGTCCCACCGTAACCTACTCATCTCCTCTTCCACCTCAGTCAGTTTCTCGTCTGTCCTCAAAGTGCAGACGTTGTGTGTTACCAGGGCCAGTTTTCGCCGGTGGTGGTAGCCGGATCCCATCCGGGGATTCTTAGCACCCCCTGCCCTGCCGTTACCATGACCGCTACCGGAGTCAGGAATAGCAGGGCTGCCGGGTACTGGGGGCCTGGTCGCATTTTGTACCTTCATTGAGGGGTTTTGCCATACTCGCCACGCTTGGCAGGCGGGTTGGCGAGCGCAGTGGGGGGTCACTATCGCACTTCCGACGCTGATGCCCATCGGAAGTCTGTTCATGTGCAGTGAAGGAACTCTCCTTTAGTCGCCTCTTACGACATCCACAGGAAGACTTGGAGTGGTCCTATTCTACTCTGCCGGGAACCACACGGCAGTATAAGCGGTATCGGATTTGGATTACGTATATGTATTATGTATAGTATAGTACCTATACAGGCTGACTTTTTATCCACCTGCAAAATTTTTGGAGCAAGTTCTGTCCATGATATTGAACAACTTTCTATAAAAAAAGTTATTAAAAATCGATAAAAAAATTTCATCCTCTCATACAAATCAGCGCTCAGCCAAACGGATTTTGTATGGGAGGACGAGGAGGTTCAGTATCATGGACTGAACTTGCTTCAAAAATTTTGCAGGTGGATAAAAAGTCACCCTGTACCTGTATAGATAGAGGAATTAATTACTTACTACACATTTTTTTTTCAAAACCAATAAAAATTCAGCGTGTATACGAGTAAGTATGATCTATTTACCTTGAGTTTAGTGCCGACTCCGTCAGTCCCCTGGACCAGCACGGGGTCTTTCAGGCTGGGGTCCATGGCCGACAGCTGGAACAGCCCGCTGTAGCAGCCCAGCCGGCCCAGCACGCCGCGCCGGTGCGTCGCCGTGGCCAGGGGCTCTATCTGCCGCACGAGGGTGGCTGCCGCGTCGATGTCCACTCCACTTTGGAGGTAGGACAAGCCGTTGAGTCTGCAGTAGTAAAAGGAGTAAATGTATATTTATCTATCTCCTTGTAGTTTCGGTACTTTTAACGCTTACCAGAGTGATACAATAGGGCCCAATTTAAATTGAACCTTATGGTTTCGAAATAAAGTTCATAATTAGCAACTTATGTGCTATCACCAAGCAAAAGCCTTTGTTTCAATTTTAGTCTAAATTCCAGCTAGCATTATCGTTTTTTACACCACTACAGCAGAGCCAAAAGGAAGGGTAATGATTGCATGTGTTTTTACTTCACTTTTATACCATATCATACTGACGTAAATTAAACCTTCTGACAATTATGGGATTAATCCAATAGCGTGCGTTTGTTTTGCCACGTTTAAATATCTACAAAATTTAATTACTGATCAAGACTTCATTTAACTTATTAAATACTTTGTGTGTAATGTAATGTGCAAAATTTTAGTAGTCTTTATTTAACTGTTATCAAATTAAATACTATGTGCAAAACTTTAAATTATACTCCACTTTTAATAAAAAAAATATCAATAGTAAAATTTTGAAATGGCACAAATTACATTTTTTTTAGTACAAATTGTTCTGTGCTTTTTAGTTAATAGTTATATCATGCAAAAGCATGCTTTTATTTTGCGTTAGATACCATGATGTTAGGAGAACAGGAAAAATTAAAACCCAAACAATAAAAGACAAACATTTATTACAAAATGTAAAAAAAAACAAAGCAGATCATGTACCAAATGAAATAACACAATAACAAGCAGAAAACGAAAATAAAACAAGAAAATATTCATTTCTTATCCAAAAACTCGTAAAAAATAATATAAAATGGAATGATTCTTTATAAGACCCGTTTACAAGGGGTTAAACAATTACAATATATGAGATAAAGAATATGAGACCGAAGCACTCATTGGGCCCCTCTGAAACAAAGTAATACTAGTATGAACTTTACGATCAGATACCAAATGGTATTACATGAAGTAAAAATGTTAGTTTTAATTTAATGAAAATATTTACACAAGAAAATTTCACATATTTTTAATAACCAATCATGCACACTAATATATTTCCCAACACAAACAAACAACAGGCGATTTTTATTTTATAAATGATGCGCCCGTAAATCTTTCACCAATAAAGTCGCTTAGTTAGTTAGTTAGTTAAGATCTTTATTGCACCAAAACATAATGATACAGATTAAGGTGGAGGTATAGGCAAATGACCTTGAAGTGGCGCCCTCACTTGAAATAAATTATTAACTCGTAAATATGGAGATAATTTCCATATTGCTCTTCGTCATGCACTAGATAGCCCTTTAAATTATTTTATGAACTACCGTTGAAAGTATTTAATAATATAATATAATAATAATAAAATGTTTATTTCGGACATAATCCATATTATGTTAGTAATGAACAAAATTAACTTAACCTAGTGTTAGTAACAGTAAACAAGAAACACAACAATACAATTTACATTAGTCCGTTTAGCTTTAAAACTTGCTTCCGCCAAAAGTGGCCACGGCAAGTTTTAAAGCTAGACGGATCACTAATAATAGTTTCAACGGCAGTTCATAAAATAATTTAAAGGGCTATCTAGTGCATGACGAAGAGCAATATGGAAATTATTACCATATTTACGAGTTAACAATTTATTTCACACTTCAAGGCCATTTGCCTATATCTTCGCCTTAAAGAAAACAGATGTCAAAAGGCGCTTAAATCAATTTCCAAAGAGAAGCCTACAGATTTATTTTTAAATCCTAATGAAAGTCGTAGAAAGGCACTGAATTTAATAGGTTAATGTGTACAACGCCATCTATTGGTGATTGTGAACCCCCATACTCCCAAATATTACTTAAGTTCATCACAAATCTAGATCACTTACTTAGAAAATGCCCGGTGAGCAATATCCTTCCTGTACTGCGCTCCAGGGAAGTCAATGACCGATGCTGCAGCCGTCGCCGCAGCGGCTGCAGCTCGCAGGGAAGCTGCGCGCGCGCACACGAGCACGACGCGCCCGCCCCACGTGACCAGCGTGCCGTTGGCGCCGCGAGCCACGCCGCTGTGGAACACTACGAGGCCAGGCATGTTGGCCACTTGGGAGAGACCTGGTAACAAATATTGGTTGATTTATACTTCGTGGATTCTAAATAGGCGATGGGCTCGATAACTTTTTCCACAGTTAAGCTCATCAACTTGCTTAGTGTGACCTTTTCCATCGTTAAGCTCACCAACTTGCTAAGCGTGACCTTTTCCATCGTTAAGCTCACCAACTTGCTAAGCGTGACCTTTTTCATCGTTAAGCTCACCAACTTGCTAAGCGTGACCTTTTTCATCGTTAAGCTCACCAACTTGCTTAGCGTGACCTTTTTCATCGTTAAGAACACCAACTTGCTTAGCGTGACCTTTTTCATCGTTAGAACACCAACTTGCTTAGCGTTACCTTTTTCATCGTTAAGCCCAGCAACTTGCTTATCGTGCCTTCTTGTACCCCACAGGGAGCCAAGACACGGCTCAGGTCAAGGGATATGAAAGGGTATTTGAAAGTGCAAAGCAGTTAACGGATATAATAACTTATCTGTGGGAATTTCAACACATTTGTTTTAAGGCTACTTAGACCTATATATGGATCTAACTAATGGTTATCACCAAATACCTCTAAACACTGTACATATGCCAAAAAAAAATAAAAAATCTATAAAACAATTCTTTTTACAGAAAACAGGCATTAAATTTGGTAAAATAACCTATTATAAATGTAAATTAAACAATATATTCAACAAAGTTCTAGAGCGGCTAACGGTCGTTGTATATCTAGATGACTTACCACTAATGACGCATCCTTTGGTGGAAGTTTCCGGATATCCCTTGGAGGCGATGACCACGCCCACTGAAGACAGCTTTGTATTCCATGTCACTTGCATT
The DNA here is from genome assembly GCA_963576875.1 of Acrobasis repandana. Taxonomy (NCBI): domain Eukaryota; kingdom Metazoa; phylum Arthropoda; class Insecta; order Lepidoptera; family Pyralidae; genus Acrobasis; species Acrobasis repandana. The sequence goes on along the minus strand of OY756227.1, from coordinate 19,308,217 downwards.
TGTTTAAGAGTACTATCGACACAAGCCTGAAATCAAAAGGAATTTTACAGCACGCTTATTTGAGGTAAGTTTAACATATTTATCTTTGAAATACAATACAATACAATACAATACCCTTTATTGCACAAAAGTAAAAAACAGAACATAATTATCTTAAAAATTAGGAAATGCGCAATAGGCGGCCTTATCGCTAAGCAATTTCTTCCAGGCAACCTCGTTTATATAGAAAAAAATTATGGGAAATTAGGTAGTGCGGGGTGGTCAATATAATAAACATACTTATATACAATAATTATAATAAACATACATACATCTAATACTTAAATACATACATACAACTTACACAAAGAAAACATAACAAGACAAAATGAAGAAACTAAGTGGAAACAAGGAAAGGAAATTACCTTTCATAAGGATAGAAAATGCGATTTTACTTGGGATTTAAAGCTGGCTAGCGTTTGGGCGCGTCGGATAGTAAGTGGTAGTGAGTTCCATTGAACTCGAACAGACAAAGACCGCGAGTAAAAGTCGGTGGAGTGAGCAGGAATTCTTAAAAGAAGGTTTTCAGCGCTGCGTAGTGGACGCCCATGAGACTCACTAAATAGAATAAATAATTCTCGTAGATAGTTAGGAGAGTTAGGTATGCCAATCACGGCGACGTCGGATCGGAAGCCACTTGAGTTTATTGCGAAAATGAGAAATATGGTCATATTTACGAAGGCCATATATGTATCGAATAAACATGTTCTGGAGACGCTCAAGCTTATCAAGTTGCTCCTCAGTAGGCCCGGGATAACAAGTATCAGCGTAATCTAGGATAGGAAATGTGAAGATATCTGGGATATTGTCAGGAGTTGATCTTAAATCGGGCGTTTCTCAAAGCATTTAATGTTTATTCATATTTGAAAATATAATGTATGTAAGGAAAAATATTTCCATGTTCAATAAAGTAAGTGATTTTACAGATAGAAATTTACGTAATAAGAATGACTTAGTTAGCCCGTATTACAGGCTGAATACAGTCAGTAAGTCTTTTATGGGGAAGTGTATACTTTTTTATAATAAATTGTCAGAATCGGTCCTTGATATGCCAGACAGAAAATTCAAAGCTTATGTAAAGAAAGTACTTTGTGAGAAGGCTTATTATAGGACCGATGACTATCTTAAAGACAAAAAGGTCTGGCTTGAGCTTGGCGCGGGTCCCTCTTAAAGGTTTGTATACTTAGACATGTCATAATTTAGGTACATTGGTACATACAAAATTTACAAATTGACATTATTTTAAATTTCGTAATTCTTATAATTCGATTTAATTATGACATAATAAACAATGTAATCTCTGTCCATCTATATAACTAATTTTAAGTTTTTAGTTTGTTAGTTGACGTCTTTGGAGAAAACGTGCAGTGCAGTTTGTTGCCGCTTCTTCTGCACTTGCGCCTAGGAAGCGGCGTAAACTTAGCTTTAAGTAACGATTTGACGTCAACATTTGTGCAAAACAAAACAAAGTGACTTTTATTAAGAGATATTATAAATATCCTATGATAATAAAGATATTTTGAATTGAATTGAATTGAATTGAATTGATATGAAATATAATTATTTATATAAAAAATATTAATATACAAAATATAGGTAATGAAGCTATTAAGTCCGATACTGAACAGTTATTCAGTATCATAGACTGAATTCACCCTTAAAATATTTTCAGTATATTTTGTTAGAAGTAATATACATACACATATTAGTACTACAAACGGTAACATGTTTTTTTTTAAATCGATCAATATTAGCACAGATGTTAGACGCGTAAAATGTGCGATCTAGTGACATCAGTGATAATTAAATATTAATGAATGAATCCTAGACTTGGTACTGTTAATAGAATAAAACGACACAAAATAATGCCACTTGTCATTGATCACATCCACTTTACGCGATTTTAGATTTATTAATGCAGAAAAACGGATATTAAGAGCGCTATTTGACTCCAAAAAACTATGACTAGAGAGCCCCCTTTAATAGTACGGTTAACGCTTTTGTTACAGTTATCCATGGGTAGCGGTGATCACTTACCATCAGGTGACCCGCTTGTTCGTTTGCCGTTCTATGACAATAAAAAAAGTCAAATAAAATTTGGTTCATGATAATTACCTTTATTTGCCGTATGGTTTCCGGCAGAGTACAATAGGACCACTCCAAGTCTTACCGTCGTTGGATGTCGTAGAAGGCGACTTAAGAAACACAAGCTAAACAAAGCTTATAAACATCAATGAGACCTCTCCAACCCGTCTGGCCAGCGTGGAGAGCGTAGGCCAAATCCTCTGCTCTGGCTAATATATTCTCTGGTAGTAGAGAGAGGGTTGTGCTCCTGCAGTTGAGACTTAAAAAGACCTGATGATGATTCACCTTCATAACTTTATACAAGTCGGACTCTAGCAGCGTCATCAGTACTTGAGTCTCCGGGTCTCCGAAGCGGCAGTTGAACTCCAGCACCATGGGGCCGGCCTTAGTCACCATCAGGCCAGCGTACAAGACACCTGAAGGTGAAGAAAATTTGTTTACGAATAGTTACACCACCTGCTTCTTAGGACGTCGATGGTTCTATAGAATAGATAAACGTTGTTCCAAGGGCCTGATTAACCCTTAGGCTGATTAGGCTGCAGCCTAGGGCGCGAGGATCGGGGGAGCGCGTCAGAGGCGGATTATCCTAAAGGCAAAGTAGACACGTGCCATGGGGCGGCAAAATTTTAAATTAAGGTGGTTAAAGGAGGCAAATTTGAAGACTAGAGAAATAACTGGACATGGGGCGGTACATTCAGGGGCGGCGAAATATGATTAGCCTACTGGCACCAAATGTGTTAAAATCAGGGCCTGGTTGTTCCTCCAGGAAAAGACAACCTCAAAAGCTATCATTATTAATGTTGTGGTGAAAAATAAAAAATTAAATTAATTGAATCAAATCTAATAACAACTTTTTATTACATTAATTAAGAACTTGCGGAGGAAAGCGAGACATGGAAAGCACTCCACCGACAAGAGCCCAGCTCTTAAATATAAGAAGATTACATCAATCATCATATATTATCATCAATGAAAGTATTATTAATAAGTTTTTTGTTGGGCCTAAGACTTATCAAGACAAATGTAATGATCCCAAACTCGATGGGGTTCCGTCGTTTTATTACAGGGTTCCTATCGCCGCCTTCCGGCTCCATCATCAGATCAGCTTCTTGTTATAATATTGCATTGTCATCTGATTTACATTAGCATACAAAATTTCATCGCAGAAACCGGGAATTGGCTCATATTTATAAATAAAATAAATAAATATATAAGGACAAATCACACTGATTATGCTAGCCACAAAGTTTTTTTTAAACTTGTGTTATGGGATACTAACTCAACGATACTATATTTTATGATAAATACATATATAGATAAACACCCAAGACCCAGGACAATTTGAAAAAGGCCATTTTCCAACTTGCCCTTGCTGGGGATCGAACCCAGAACCTCCGGATAAGCGGTCTAGCGTGTTAACCATTACGCCACGGAGGTCGTCATTTAACTTGCAAGATTTGACCCAAACAAGGGGCTAAATAAAAGATTGCAATAATTGTCTTGTGTGTTGAACACAGTTTTACATGCAGTTTCTAGTTTGTAGATGCTTGACAACTAATATCTAGACCCACAATAGTCTACAAAAATATTACATAATTCCAGAAAACAAACAAAAACGCAACAACTCAAGCAATTTACTATACTAAAACCAAATAATCTAAATCCAACTCAATGCCCTAACAACAAAGCTTATAATCGCGAAACTGAAACTGAATCTTGTTTGTTTCACATATCGTTGTTTATCTGTTATATCTGCTGCTGAATAAATAAAGACAAATAAATTAAAGGTTAGGGGTCAACGACATGCGTTGTCCGTGACGTCATGAATATGTTATCAACATTGCATCAGAGTATAGACCCCCATCGAAACAAATTCATTATTATTTTATCAAACTGAAAATGTTAATTAAGATTATATATAGGATACACGATAAGTACTTTATTTTTATTGCTATATATACAGGGACTAACAAAATATACTGAAACTATTTTAAGGGTGGATACAGTCCATGATACTGAACAACTTTCCCCAAGGAACATATATCGAAATATGAAAAATAATTTTTGGCCTCCCATACAAGTTGACCGATCAGCTGATCCGAGTCTGTATGAAAAGCCAAAAATTATTTTTCATATTTCGACATATGTTCCTTAGGGAAAGTTGTTCAATATCACAGACTGAATTCACCCTTAAAATAGTTTCAGTATATTTTGTTAGACGTTATATATACAGGCTCACTTTTTATCCACCTGCTAAATTTTTGGAGCAAGTTCAGTCCATGATACTGAACAACTTTCTATAAAAAAAGTTATTAAAAATCGATTAAAATTTTTCGACCTCCCATACGAATTAACGCTCAGCCAAACGGATTTTGTATAGGTGGACGAAAATTTTTTATCGATTTTTAATAACTTTTTTTACAGAAAGTAGTTCAATATCAAGGACTGACTTGCTCCAAAAATTTTGCAGTTGGATAAAAAGTCAGCCTGTATATATGTTGGTTAAAATCATCTTCATCAGGTATTTTTAGTCTTCACTGCTGGAGCTCTCTGTACTACCAAGAGGCATATATTAGCCAGACTAGTCAAAGTATTTGGCCTACACTCTCCACGCTGGCCAGACGGGTTGAAAAGATAGGTCTCACTGATGTTTATTTATATAGGTATAAGTTTTGTTTAGCTTGTGTTTCCTAAGTCGCCTTCCACGACATCCACGGGGAGACTTGTAGTGACCGTATTCTACGCTGACGGGAACCACACGGCTAAAATACTTCTAAATGTCTTGTTTATAGTTAGGAATTATAAACAGGACACTTAGCAACTGTTAAACATGAAAGATATGCGCCAACGACACGTGTCAACTGACTGAATCCAAACTTTACTGGCAGTGATAGCACGCTTGGCAAGAAAAAGGTTATCGCTTTTCTGACGCTATATATTAAAACATATATAATAATAGTATTGTATCCAAGTACGATTACATGTGTTTTAAAGTCTATTGTATTGAACCAAGAACAATTAGCATAAAAAACTTATTACCCGTGTGGTTCCAGGTTAGAATAGGACCAATCCATCTCTTCCCGTGGATGTCGTAAGAGGCGACTAAAGGACTAAGCACAAACACCTCGTGCTACAATTGCATTCCCAAGGAGGGTTAACGTCAGGCGGCGGCCGGTTGTAAAACTTTTCGCACAAATACATTCCCAAAGAGGGTTGACGTCAGGCAGGCGGCCGGTCGCAAAACTATAGCCAAATCATTTAAACTGTTTCGGCAATTTTTTCTCCATTTTGCAAGGTCTTTGGCATCCTTGGGTGACCATTGACATGCATGTTATATTTGGAGAAGAAAAAGCGGGAAAACGCACCTCGGGCTCCGAAGCAGCACAGCTGAGGATGCAACCGGGAACGCGCTTAGATGAAGAAGAATTAGCATAGAAAACGACTTCCGTGGCGTAGTGGTTAACACGCTAGTCCGCCACTCCGGAGGTTCTGGGTTCAAATCGCCCTGTATGGCTATTTGACGTCATATTTAATTCTATAAAAAATATCAAAGAATCAAATGTTTATTCAGAAATAAGGCCTTTGCAGGTAGTATACATTACGTGTAATGTTTATTTATATTTAAATTATTAATTAATTTAAAGAAAAGCTACCGAGACTAGGCGTTTTGGAACTACCACTGGCTGAGAAGAAACACCGAATGAGACTCATTTACACAGTATTGGTCGCCTACGTGCCAGAAAGGCTTTGTCTGTTTACAACTTTATATACAGGCTGACTTTTTAAACAACAGCCAATTTTTGGAGCAAGTTCAGTCCATGATACTTAACTACTTTCTATAAAAAAAGTTGTTAAAAATCAATAAAATTTTTTCGTCCTCCCATACAAAATCCGTTTGGCTGAGCGCTGATTTGTATGGAAAGGGGAAATTTTATTTGTCTTTTTTTTAAATTGTTTTTATGGAAAGTAGTTCAGTATCATGGACTGAATTTGCTCCATAAATTTGGCTGGTGGATAAAAAGTCCACCTGTATTATAATATGCGGAATACAATGTTATCACAAAATAATATGTAACATTTGCGAACGAGTTTGCCAAATCCAATTTACAGAAATAAATTATACTGAGTGAGTAGTCTTAAAAAACGGAGCCGAGCTGATCCAGTCCCAACTGGCGGCACCCGTTTACGAGTTGACGCGTGGATCAGCTGACCATATTAAAGAGAACCCAGCGACCCGGCGCACAGATAATGTTGTTGTTTAGGCCTCCTTCTGGGCGGAAAGTTAATTAAACACGTATATATCAAAATCAAATATTTATTCAGTAATTAGGCCTTCGCAGGCACTTCTTTTTTTTAGCCATTTGTGTCCCATATTTGGGCAAAAGCCTGTTTCCAATGACTTCTATCTTCAGGCAGGCACTTTTACACGTCTATAATTTTAGTGTACATTACGTGTAATGTTTATTTATAATATTACATTATTATTATTTTTTTTATAAAAAGCTACCAATACTAGCGTTTCGCAACGACCACTGCTGAGAAGAAACGCTGAAAGAAACTCATTTGCACAGTACTGGTCGCCTACGCGCCAGATGGGCTTTGTCAGTTTACAAGGATATTATACTAATACAATGTTATCACAATATAACATGTAAAGTATAAGTAGGTATAAGTTTCGATCATCGACACGACGTCGAAGAAAGTATCTTTAGGCATTATGTTTACTACAGATATAACCGAAGCAGTTACCAAGGCGGTTAGCTTTATCTGGTATTAATTAATTAAGAAACAAAAATAATTATAATTTGTGGCAATAACTTTAATAGGTGTTATCTGTTAAATTTAATGGTTGGAGTAGGTAACCCAATCTAAGAATAACTAAAAAGTGTTTCGTACGCCTGCAGCACCACGAAAGTATCACGCGCGTAGCCGTCGCCTAAAAATTTTTAATTTTTAACCGATTTAAAAAAGAAGATTATCAATTCGACTATGTTTTTAAGGTTTCGTACCCAAAGGGGCACCCTTTTATTAAGACTCCGCTGTCTGTCCGTCTGACCGTCCGTCTGTCGCAGGTCTATATTTTTTTTATTAGAGATTTGAGTGCGTTTGACCTCTATCTAGCCTGATGGGAAGCTAAGATGAGGTTTAAGGTGTAACACGCAGACTCAAAAAATGCTTATTCACCTTTGCCTTGAAAATCCCTAAATCATATGTATGGGGAAACATCGACGCAGAAAGGGACTTCCACACTTGACACTATCTCTATACAGGGTGACTTTTTATCCACCAGCTAAATTTTTGATGCAAGTTCATTCCATGATGCCTTAGATCAATGATCTAAGCATGATGCTGAACTACTTTCTATAAAAAAATGTATTGAAAATAGATAAAAATTTTTAGTCCTCCCATACAAAATCAGTTGGCCTGAGCGCCAATCTGTATGGGACGGCGAAACTTTTTTATCGGTTTTTGTTAATTGTTTTTATGGAAAGTACTTCAGTATCATGGACTGAACTTGCTCCAAAACTTTGGCTGGTGGTTAAAAAGTCAGCCTGTATTTTGACACTTGAAAGTTTTCGAAAATAAAATAAAGTTAAAACTAAAGGGGGTCGTCAAACAAAAATGTGTTTTTTTCAGCGTTTTTAACTCGATCTTTTTAATGGTACTCGTATTAACTAGATTCTTGAATTTTTACCGATTATGTACCTATTACTGTAGCCGCTGTACCAACAACTAAAAATAAAATAAAGTTAAAAATAAAAGAGGGTTGTCATACAAGAAAGTGTTTTTTCTAGACATGGGTAATCTCGACTCCGAGGAGTGTTTCGGCTCACTGAATCTTACTCCGCATCCGGTACCGACTCATCTTAATGATTACTACTCCCTTATCGGCTCCAGCAGATGTCCTTTCTGGTACCGGTTTTGAATACAGAATAATATTGACTCCCGTCTCCCGATTCCTCCCGAGACGCGGTGGAGCCGAAACGCGGCTCACGGCTCGCGACCCGACAGGCGCCGCCGGTTCCCGGCGGCGGGACTAAGATCGATGCGGACTCAATAACTCGCGGGAGCCGATAACGATTACCGGGATTCAGTACGGGCATCGGCTCCTGTTGATGAATCGGCTCATTTAAATATTCGAATCCGGAGTTACCCATGTCTAGTTTTTTTCAGCGTTTTAAAACATTGTACGGTGGAACACGAAACCCTTAAAGTACGAGTCCGACTCGTACTTGACCGGTTTGTTTTATATGCATTTTACGCGACATCTAGGCCAATCGTGAACCGATTTTGATAATTATTATTTTTTATTTAAAAGACTACTATCTAGTTGTTCCCATTTTGGTAAAGATACGAGTATTGTGAGGAACTTTGGAGATACGGAAGAAATTCCTCAAAGTTAGAAGTCGATTTTTTTTCAAAGTTATGGTTGCGGTTGTTTGAAAACCATGGCGGAGCTCATTCCAAAACTTAAGCTTATGAGGACGTAAATGAAACCGTATCTCGGCAACCCCTTGACCGATTTGGCTCATGTTCGCATATACAAATTCTACCAAATTTCACGAAGCTCCGATCAAAACTATTTGAGTAATCGGCGTACAAACATACATACAAACGCCAAATTGATCAAGTTGACTCGGAGAACATCGCTTGCATCAAATACTGAGGTTACGCGATGCACTTTCTAGAGAACACTATCGGCCGTAAACTACAATATGGACGTTTGTGATAGTTCTAAGTAGTTACATCCAATATTTATTGGTACCGCTTATATAACTCACGACTGGCGTGTGCTCATTATTCAGTGTCTTGATAATTATTATAAACGATAGTAGTAATAGCCGTATTCCCGGCAGACTAGAATATGACCACTCCAGGGCCCCTACCGCCTAACTCGATTGCTTTCGCTACGTCTATGGTTTATGACGTCATCGCGCCATTTCAAACCGCCTAGCAAAGCGACATTGCTTTCACATCTACTCTATAGGCACAGACTAGTCTATAGTCTATAGTAGCGAAAGCAATCGAGTTAGGCGGTGGACCCGCAGGTCTTCCCGTGGATGTCGTAGAAGGCGACTTAGGAAACACAAGCTGAACAAAGCTTACAAACATCGTCTGGCCAGCGTGGAAAGTGTAGGCCAAATCCTCTGACTGCTCTGGCTAGTATATGGCTCTGGTAGTACAGAGAGGGACGTGCTCCTGCAGTGGAGACTAAATTATAAACTTGCCGTAAAAAATATGGTCATGGCTATATTTGGAATATACGAAGTGCACCCAAACAAACTTTGTAAAAATAATGGAAATTTTATTTGCGATTAAGCGACCCGCAATGTCACGGCTGTCGCTACAAGGACGCCAATCTTACGTTTTTGCGTAATTAATTAGTTATCGCGATCGACTGTAGTAGTACTTACAATGGACCAATTTACCCGTGATAGTATGATTGTATTAGACACTGCGATTTAATTTTTTAATAAATCTTCCGCGTATGCTGTGAAAGTAAGATAGAGTTGTCAAGGCAGATAGTAGGCGCATAATATCTAATTATACCTGCTTGACTGTTTGATTTTGTACAATATTTTTAACGATAATTAAATTTTGAACAAAAAAAAAAACAACCCACTTTAATTTTTTCAGGAGTTTCTCCCATATCTCCAAAGTTCTTCATCATATCTTCACCAAATTAAAATGCGACCAAAAAAACCTTTTTGTTTTCGGTTTCGCAGATTTTTTTACTTTTTGATACAAATAATATAAACAATTCAGTCAAGTAGCAAAGTGTAATGGGGCCTATATAGCCACAATATTAATCATACTTACCAACAAAGGTCAAGAAAAATAGGCCAGTTCTATTGAATTGAGGAGAAGTTCTATCCTCCTCACTGACATTTTATTGCCTCCATCTTCAATCCACCCACAACCATCTAAAAACACCGTATCTCTCAGGCATGGATAATAGGCTCCAGGCCAGTACTGATCCCATAACTCAACTTCAATAACATTAAGTTCTCCAACTGGTCTACTATCTATATCAAACTCTCTGCATCACCGTATCTTTAACATTGGCGAACTGGTCTGAAGTTATCAAGGGGCACGGACAATAGGCCCATTCTCTCCTGTATTGGGGTCTGCGTTTTAAAATTTAAACTCTTTGTACAAACATATTTGATTCCTGTCTTCTTCAATTCATCCACAGCTCTGCAACACCGTATCCTCATCATCGGCGAACTGGTCTGAAGTAATCAACGGAAAGGGACAATAGGCCCCCATCCAGTTTGTACTGCTCCCATTTTCAACAACACTTTAACCTTAATATATAACTCACCAACATATTTGATTCCTTCCTTCTTCAATCCATCCACAGGTCTCTGCAACACCGTATCTTTGACGTCGGCGAACCAATCTGATGTTAATATCGGGAAGGGTCAGTAGGCCCCCATCCCAATTGTACTGCTCCATTTTATTTATTTATCAAACTTTATTGTCCAAAGTAAAAATATACTTTTAACAAATGGCGTACTTAATGCTAAGAGCATTTTCTCCCAGTCAACCACTCACCAACATATTTGATTCCTTCCTTCTTCAATCCATCCACAGCTCTCTGCAATACCGTATCTTTGACGTCGGCGAACTGGTCTGAAGTTATCAACGGGCAGGGACAGTAGGCCCCCATTCCCCCTGTGTTGGGGCCTGTGTCACCGTCCCCAATCCGCTTGTGGTCCTGTGCTGGTGGCATGACGGAGACAGTCTCGCCATCGGTGAAGGCGAGAACCTATAAGTAAAAAGACAGGGTTTAAAATCAGGTTTGTTTCACAACAATTGGTGACTGGTTTTACGACTAAATCTTGAAACTGCGTTAAGGCGAGATGGGTTGACAATTTGCAATACTGTGCGTGTTTTTGAAAATTAAAGTACTACGAGTAATTAAACTACTACAGTTTATTTCTCAAAAAAATTACATAGCAATCTTAAGGCTTTTCTACAGACACCCACAATATCCAAAACAGGATTTAGCATTTTTGGCTCGTTTTCTTGGCTCTGAACTGACGGGGACTTAAACGGAGACCCGCGACGGGTTCAGTCCGCCTATGCCACAATCTCTACGCGGTTGTTTTACGTGAAAGCAAGTTCCCTTGCGGTTTAGCCGTTCAAAAGTTATTGAGGGTTAACAATTGAAAGTCAGGACTTACTCTAGCACTTTCTCTACGGATATCAAGTCGTATCGGTAGTTCCGCTACTCATCACTAGATGGCGTTCTTGACAGTCGGGGTTTTTTAATTTGCCCAGCATATAAACTTGTTTCATTAAAAATTGAAGAAAAATATGACTGTGTTCCTATGTATTCTTTATACGATAGTATAATCTCGGCAAATTCGTTTGCTAGATGTTTGAACAGAGTGGAAAATCTTACCATTTCTTTAAGTTTATGAAGGTTCGTATCTCTTTTAATAAATTAATTATGAAAAGAAAGAAAGCATAGGGACATGTCAATATATTCAAAGATTTAAAAAAAAACAATGCTTAACTGGCACTGTCCGGCAAGGAATCAGGGGACTACGCTTGTACGAGAATACGGCCCATTGATTTTATTATTTTTTGTGCAAATCTGTCTCCTGTTTCCTTTCATCCAAATTGTTCAAAAGATTCAAAATTGACATTATCTTATCAGAGGCCCTACCGCAGAAGTCCTCGTGAGCTATTTGTGTCCGACCCTGGTTATCTCACACTTCATGCTCCATTATATTTTTAATAAACATCATTAACGACAATGATCCAAATATTAAGAGTGTTACGTATTATGTTTTCGATGATATGTCTAATGTCTGGGTGTCAGAGTTAATTGCTTCTCCATTACAGACTTTTTTACTAAGATCTTATCTATAGCATGTTTGGGTTCAGTCAGAAATGTTTGTTTAATGAAAATACATCAAAAATCAAAATATTCGTTAAGATTAAATGAATGCATACGGGAATTAACGCGAAACGTACCTTTTTTAATTTATTTTGCTGACGTTTCGTTCGGGTTTCACCGAACGTGGTCCCAGCTTGACTAAAGCAGCGATGACGCCTACGCCTCCCCCTGCCCGGTGTGATTTTCGTCCACCGTCATATTGTTCATTTTCCAAGTACCGTCACACACTACACTCACAGTGTCCCTATTCCGTAACGCAACCGTATTCTGGTACTTGGAGAATGAACAATATGACGGTGGACGAAGATCACACCGGGCAGGGGAAGGCGTAGGCCTCATCGCTGCTTCAGTCAAGCTGGGACCACGTTCGGTGAAACCCGAACGAAACGTCAGCAAAATAAATAAAAAAAGGTACGTTTCGCGTTAATTCCCGTATGCATTAATTTAATAATAATGCAACGCCATTGTTTAAAAGTATTTATTCGTTAAGATTATTGCGTACTATTATCTACTACTAAATCAAAGCGAGATAATTGTTAATTTTAATTGTCTTTTAAAAACAATTAAAGAAGTTTATTGCAACTGATTTAATTGTGACCTAATTAATAAAGATTAATCTAAATTAATTAATTTTAATTGCATCTTGCAAATTGTAAGTTTTATATTACGTGTACTTACAGAAACTTCGTCTCCTTCCAACAGCTCTTCAACAACAATGGTTTCACCAGCGTCACCATATTTGGCCTCCGAGAGGATCTCGTCCACCGCTCGACAGGCCTCCTCCTTTGTTGCGGCCACAACCACTCCTTTGCCGGCCGCCAGACCTGATGCTTTCACCACCAGAGCTGGATATGGGGCACTACAAAGAAGAATTGTGATTACAGATTTTTTTGTTGGACCAATCACACTGGAGCTAGCCCCAAAGTAAGTTTAAACTTGTGTTATGGGGTTATGGGATACTAACTCAACAATAGAAAGAGGTCTGTCAGGATCGTAGCAAGTGGAGGTCCATAGTCTCTGCTTACCTCTGTGGGAAACAGGCGCGATAGTATGTATGTATGTAACTCAACGATACTATATTTTATAATAAATTCATATATAGATAGATAATCAGTTTTTCATTATTTTTTTTATTATTAATTTGCAATTTATGACTCATATAATAGTTAGCAAATAAATCTTTGAATAAACCCAAGACCCAGGAAAAACGGAAAAAGGCCATTTTCCAACTTGCCCTGGCTAGGGATCGAACCCAGAACCTCCGGAGATTAGGTTAGACAATAAATTATAATAAATAAATATATAGGTAGATTTTGAACCCCCAAGGCAATATTGAAATCTTGGAATCAGAATCATTAATAGAACACAAAACCGTAAGAAAAATTACTAATAAAAAACTTTTTGAAAACTGATATCTGCTTGCCGTCCATTGTATGTAATTCCGGTTTTTTGATAGATGGCGCTGGCCATGTTTCTATGTGTGCAGACTCAGTGTGCGTATTAGGTTGTGCATGTGTGAGTGAAAACAAGCAAGGTCATTTGCTTATCTATTCGCCTTAAGTAATTTTTCTTACGGTTTTGTGAAACATAAATTGCTAAACTATTTTACTATATGCGCGGCCGTTGCATTCACCACAAGCCCGGTGGCGGTGGTGACATTCAAATGGGAGATTTCTGGTATGCATTTGTCGGCTAATATCTTTGTTTTTAATATGAAACCCTGTATAAATAAATACATATTTTGTCAATGTACCTTACATGACAGAATATTTTTTATTCGCTAAAGTTGCTAAAAAAACATCACGCGTTTAGTGGACAACTCATGGCTACTACCACAGAATAAGTACTAGTAATCACATACAGAAGTCTTACTCTGCAACGGTATTCAAAGTGTTAGCGATATGGTGTAATTTAGCTCGCGTCAGACCGCAGCACCTTTTCGTTCAGATACCTACAGAAATCCATTGCATTGCAAGCCAATTTTATAAGTACTTATTCTGTGACAAAATGCGCGTGCGTCACAGCTCGCTAGCGAGTCCCTACTGAATGAGCCGTCCTGGGCTGGCCGCCAGGCGTAGGTACGTTTTCGATACCTACACGGGGATTGAGACAGGCCTCATGTCGTGGTTAGTATGTATGTATGATCATAGCCGAAAAAATTCTTAAATCATTCCCACTTATAGGATCTTATCATTCTTTGGCCCAATTGATCACTTGGAGAGACCTCATAATCAAAGTTCAGATGTTAATAAGGACCTCTCAAGAAAAACAACTTTAAAAATACACTCCGTTGACATTGAACCACATACTTTACTCGTACGATGAGAAATTAAAGCTGATGCTGATATCATATGTAGCTCATTACGAGTAGGGTTACCATGTCTTAAAACCGGAAAGAGGGACAGACCAGCTAGTTTAGCTATTTGTGTCAAAAGGAGGACACCCTTATTAATTATTTTAGTCTTAAAAGAAATAAGGTTGTCCTCACTTTTGGCTCAATTTTCTTTTTTCCGGGACATGGCTGTTCACATGACTGATCGTCCAAATGGTTCGATTGTGTAAATGTTTAATTATCATATTTATCATTTCATCATTATCAGGTCTATTTTAGTCCAATGAAGGAGCACCACCCTCTCTGCACTACCAGAGCCATATGTGACTAACGATACTGTATTTTATAATAAATACATACATACATGTATTAGATAAAGACCCAAGATCCAGGACAATTTGAAGAAGGCCATTTTCCAACTAGCCGTGGCTAGGGATCGAACCCAGAACCATCGGTCGTCAATCAGTTCATGAGATCATCTTCAGAATGCTGTTGCCTACACTACACCTCGCATACTAGCGACAAGCGCCTTTGCTCATTGTTGTATTGTACAGACGCAATCCTTGTGCCACTACATAGATCCTTTATAGATACAGATACTAGATACAGAAACGGGTCAAGCAATTGTAAAACTTACTTGTTTATAAACTCCTTAGCAGCGGCAGCATCATTGAAAGACTTATGCTTCGCAGTGGGAAGCTGGTACTTATTCATGAAGGTTTTGCTCCAGTCCTTATTAGCTTCAATCTGGGCGCCGGCCTTCGTGGGCCCGAAGCAGGGCACCCCTCGGGCCGTCAGCTCGTCGACAATGCCTTCAGCCAACGGGTCTTCTGGACCGACCACGACGAGGTCGATGCTTTTGTCTTTGCACCATTTTGCCAGTGCCTGGATAACAATATTACATTTGTAAAATATGTTTTTGAGGCAATTCAAGTATTATGAAAGCACCAAACGGGTGGGTCATTAATTTGCTTATGTTTGATGACATAGGGGTCTGGACTTCTATTACGTATGTAAGCAAATTTTTTGTAGTTATTTTTTATATTTCTTGGCAAATTTCTGTAATCTTGATTTAAAATTAAATAGACAGTGAAATAATAGCTACGAACTAGCATACAAAGTATGCATCAATTAATCATCAATAAATTGTTACAAGTGTTGCATTAGAATATACCTAATGTTGTGTTAACACATCTTAGGATAACGAGCTGGTCTGCAATATGTAATGTCCATTTGTATGAGCTTTTTATGCTTGTTATCTATTGTGTTTCCCGAAATAAATAAAATAAAATAAGAGATTATAAAGTGATTATGTAAGATGTTTTCATTCAAAATGATTTAAAAGTTACCGGTCCCACATGTACCGTTGAACCCACTGATATAGCCGGGTTATCAACTGAATCTTGACCTTAATGTCTATTTGATAGGCTAGTTTATTAACAATACCTACTACTTGGGACTGGGTTTTCGTTTGCATATTTATAAATTTACAAAATCTGGGTGAAGAATATAAATATTGAGGGAGTAATAAGTAGGGAAAGGAGAAAGAGAGTGAGAGGTAATAATAAAATCCAGTCAGAAAGGATCTCACTACTTGTTGTAAGTTATCAGTATCACTGTGACCGTTACAGTAGCAAAGTAATAGCTTGACTTAGGGGACACTGTCATACCCCCAGATATAATAAATTTAAAAAAGCGAAACACATAGATGCAGTAATACGGATCCATCTTCCTCGCCTTCTCCCTATTTGGGATTGGCTCTGTATGTCAAACAAATCCCTCCTGTGCAATAATATGGATGTGAACTAATAAAATATTATTAGCTCATCAGGTAGATTATTAAAAAATATTGTATACATATTTTTTCTTTTTTTGATTAGCAAATAATTACAACAATACAGTGCATTTAAATTCCGCATGACCTCACCATCAAGTACGATTTTCACTTGAAAGTGACATCAAACACCGACTCCGAAAAGTTCATTAATTTTGGATAATCTGACGGATTAAATAAAATAAAATTATACTTAATTTTAGTCTACATTCCTAATTCGCTGGTATTGTAAGATCTGTGATGGAAAAGTGTACTATACTAAATTAGTGGGTACTTTCATTTCATGGGTCAGTTGTGCAGTTATTGAATGCCGGCTAGCTCAGTTACTATCAATTTCATATGAACTTTTGCATTGCAATGTCAGTTCATATAGTTCTCTTTGTGGCACATGCACACCATTATATTAAAAAAATTGCCTTCTATTTTATCATTTGCTTATGCTTAATTAACCCAACCCTTTTTAGTGGAAGAGAAGCAGCTTGTACTTTCTAAGTCTTTTTCAAAACCAGCATAGAATAAAACAAAAAACAAAAAAAACGATGGGTTGCACTCCGGGAGTGCCGGCAGAAGTGAAAACTTAAATATTAATGTTGTGCATTTTTGATATTTTGGAATGGTTAGGAAATAATTTTGCACGAATTGCTTTAATTATCAGTATAAAAGTACTATAATTTATGTGGTAGAATACAATATTTTTTATCGCGCTATCGTAAACAAACATGACAATTTATATTACATTAAAAAGTTTATCTCTCAGCCAAACAAAACAGCAGGCGCAGGCATACATTTTGGCCGCGCCGTAGAAAGAGAGGGGGATACTTCCTCTCCTACGCCGCGCCGGCTGTCTACTCTCCATCCGTCTTACGAATTTTCGATCAGGACACGTGTCCTGACGCGAGTTTAACATTTTTTACCCATTACAAAAAAAGTGCACAACGCCGCTAAAGAAGTTTTCACTTCAATAACTAAGTAAACTATAAGCTTAGCATAAAGTCAGACGATTAACAATTCTAATAAGAAGCTTACCGGATAGTCTTTGATATTCAAGTCGACGCTCTCAACTTTATTTGTGGTAGAAATACCGACACTGCCAGGAGCACAGTAGATCTGCTTCACCAAGGGAGAATCAGCCAACTTCCAGCACAGAGCATGCTCCCGACCGCCGCTTCCGATCACAAGTACTTTGCTCTCAGTCATTTTAATTTATTTCAATCAAAACCACTTGTTTACAACTTAAAAGTTCGTCACGTGTCGATGTTTATGTTTCAAAAACTTTTTTTAAATACTTTTAGGCAAGTCTAAACTTATTAATATTTATAAACCTATTCAAATTAATGTTATCTAAAAAATGTTGAGTTAAATTCAAGATAATTTTATTTATATTAATAAAATACAACACCACCGTCGTCGATCGTCAACAAAAGTAAACTCTCAAATGAATGACGTTATTGACGTTTCATTTCATTGGAGGTTATACTGACTGACCTGACTAGGGATTTGAAAACAAAATATTATCGATGTATCGATTATTCGTATGATGGTGCTATTGAAATGGTTGTTCCGTATATTTTATGTAGTACCCATTTTTTTTTATTGTTAAATATTTAAGATCATATGAATATACTTCTTATGCTGAATGGATATCACTTTCAGTGTTGAAATTTATTTTTAGATTAAGTTTATGTTTAAGTTTTTTCGCACTGAACATTAGTTTACTTATGAAATACGAAGACGAAGTCCTATAAGATCTGCCCAGCGTTTGCTGGGTGTGCATCACAGCACAGCAGCATTTCGTGACAGTTTTCGTTATGCTGCCGCGAAGTGTTGGAATAATATTCCACCACCCTTTAGGAACTGTCTTACTGTTAAATCTTTTAAAATTGAATACCTATAAAAAGTACTTTTGAATAAAGAGAAATTAACTTAACCTGTGCTTTGTTGTACAAATTACTAACTAGTTATTTATTTAATTACAAATACTATAATTACCTTTGCAAGCGTTTAAGTATTTTGTTATTTTAAATGTTGTTATTTAAAATTTATGTTATTTTTATAACTGTCTTGTCAAGTCAAAGTCAGTCAAAATATATTTTTATTCAACACTTATTGAAGGTCATTGTTTTTGGTTATTTTTAGTGCAAAAGCTACCAATACTAGCTTGCTATTATGCGGTTTTGTTTTGAGGTATCACTGTACGTGATAATGATATTGTTGCATGCAGTTGTGCTTCGAAATATAATCATATGTCATGTCGAATGACATGTACACGGTTCTGCGTGTCGTTACAGTGCGCAGTGGTGTTTGGCCGGTGTCCCCGGAAGACCAGCGTTTGGGTGTTGTAAAATGCTTCGACACACGCTGAGTGGACGTCGGATTAGCGTCATATTTAGATTAATCAATGTACCAATGTGTAAATTGTAACTGTACATATTTCGCTAATAAACCATATCCTATTCTATCTATTCTAAATATTTGTAAGTGTAGGTACTTTTTCTCTAAATAAAATATTTTCTATTCTATTCTATTGCTTTGTCTTTATTTAGGTAACTCAAATTTTCAACCAGAATCACAGATTTCACTCAAAAGAACAAAATAATTCAAACCAGGGGGTTTCTCCATAAAATAATACGATAGTCGTCCGATAGTGACGTCCTATTTTTGTATCAAACCAAATCAGACTTCATGATTGATTGTATTAACGCTCAATGTTGCTTGACACTGAAACGCGGCAACACAGTTACGTACGTCCTGCGTACCGCTTTTGGAGTAACCCTAGTAAGTTTATACCTAAGGGTTTCTTAAGTACCTAATCATAAGTGTCATTTTTAGGGTTCCGTACCCAAAGGGTGAAAACGGGACCCTATTACTGAGACTCCGCTGTCTGTCCGTCACGTAGACACTTGAAATTTTCAGCGATTATGTATTACTGTAGCCGCTATAACAACAAATACTAAAAATAAAAAAAGTTAAAAATTAAAGGGAGTCGTCATACAAAAAAACGTGCTTTTTCAGCGTTTTTAACTAGATCTTTATAATGGCATTAACTAGATAATTGAAAATTTCACCGATTATGTATAAGTATGACCACTATAACAACAAATACTAAAAATAAGATAAAGTTAAAAATTAAAGGGGGTCGTCATACAAGAAACGTGTTTCTTCAGCGTTTTAAAACATTGTACGGAGGTACGGAACCCTTCATGTACGAGTCCGACTCGCACTTGCCCGTTTATTTATGTATCTTTGGTTATTATTATTAGATATGGTTTCCTGTACCGTTAAGTAATTATGTATTTGCATATTAATGAGTACTTTATAACAAAGATCCCTAATAATATAATGAACGCGAAACTCTAGTGTAGTTTTATCAGTTACATGATCACATCACACAATCACAATTACAAATGTGTCAAATGGCACCGGTCATACTTTTCAGTGCGTCGCGATAAATTACATCATTATATGACCGTAGTAGTAGCGAGACTGCTTTTGTAATAAATATACCAGGCTCGTCAGCACTTCAAATATAAATAAATAATCTTTAATTGCCTAGTACCCTGTACCACAGAGTCACATATTAATAATATACTACGTTACGTACAGTACAACTAGTACGTATACTTACTCATTGTTTAAGTTTAGTGTCTAAAGTGTATATGATATATGTTTACCAAATAAACGAATTTTCTTTCTTTCTTTCATTGTAGGTGCTTACTTATTGCATTAAATATGATAATTTATTATAATAATTAATGTAAACTAACTTTGCTCTAATAAGATTAAATAAATTACGTTATATACGAGGGGGGGTCAAAAAGTTCGCGGAACGGAGGGGAAGGGGGGTGAAATAAAATACTGTACTATTTTTCTTTTTCAATATATTCCCCCTTAAGTCGAATACATTTTTCAGATCTCTCTATTAACTTATTAATACCGTCGAAAAAAAATGATTTGTCTTTGTCCTCAAAATAGGCCGAAATCGCCGACTTGACTTCTTCATCATCGGAAAATTTCTTCCCCCGAAGCTCTTTTTTTAATTTGGGAAATAAAAAATAATCACAGGGGGCTAAGTCTGGACTATAGGGAGGATGGTTTAACATTTCGAAGCCACAGTGATGAAGGGCAGCCATCGCAACGCGGCTCTTGTGTACCGGTGCGTTGTCATGCAAAAGCAGCACACCCTTTGTCAACTTTCCCCGCCTTTTCTCCTTGATTGCTTCTTTTAATTGTCTTAGTAGATTAGCGTAGTATTCTCCCGTTATAGAAACACCCTTATCTTTATAATCTATTAATAAAATACCCTCTGTATCCCAAAAAACAGTTGCCATGATTTTTCCAGCCGATTGTGACACCCTGTATTTCTTAGGGGGGGGCTGACCCTTTTTATGCCACTGCATAGACTCTTGCTTCGACTCAGGCTCATAATGATGAACCCAAGTTTCATCTGCAGTAACAAGTCTTGCAAAAATTCCTTCCTTGTCGGCGCTACAGAGGTCTAAAAACTCCTTTGAATACTCGACGCGCAGCTGTTTCTGTGGTGGTGTGAGCATTCTTGGCACCCATCTTGCGCTGACTTTTGACATCCCAAGATTGTCGTGTAGAATATTTAAAATGGTTGTAGGTGATACTCCAACCATTTCTGCAAGTTGTTTCTTCTTCAAACGAGTATCCTCCAGTATAAGATTCTCCACTTTTTCAACGATGTTTGAGGTGGTGGCCTCAATCGGCCGTCCTGAGCGAGGGTCGTCTTCAAGAGACTCTCTGCCTTGCTTGAAAAGGCTATTCCACTTGTACACCATGGTTTTCCCAGGGCAAGAGTCCCCGTATACTGATAACATTTCTTCCAAAATTTTCTGAGGTGGTTTTCCTTGCTTAGTGAGGAACTTTATGACGGCACGAAACTCGATTTTTTCCATGTTCAAGTTTTTCTTCCGGATTCACTTGTTTGATCGACGACAGGTCAAAGGTTATTGACACAATCAGGTTCAAACTTGGCATATATACTCACAAAGAGTTGCTCATTAGTTACTACCTGCGGCAGGTCCCCCACCCCCCGCTATCCCCTCCATTCCGCGAACTTTTTGACCCCCCCTCGTAATATGTACCTTTTATGACAAATTACCCTGTTTATAAACTAAAACTAATAAAAGTAAAGAAAATTTTTGCTGCTAAATTAATTTAATAATATTGGAATACCCAAAAGATTACATGTTTATGTAGGGTAGGATGCAGTAGCTTAGGTTAGTAGTTTAGTACTATTGTAGTGTTATGTATCGTTAGTAACTAGTATGAGTAAGTAATTTTACGACAATATAGATAGAATTTACTGTAAATACTAGTGGTCTGTCCTGCCTGACTTCTCCGGATCTGGTACATATGTATTACAATTACATTAAATGCAAATCTTTCCGGAGAAATGCTCTACATGCGCTACACTACACTAAATACATGTAAATCATGTAATTGCAAATCGCATCAAAATCAACCATGCTATATCATTGTTTAGTACAGAGTACAGACATAAATATATACGCGGCGGGTTATTTATTAATAGAAGAATTTGTATATTTTGATTGAGCATTTACAATAATTTGATAGGACATCTTTTGAATTCTCGCGCCGCCGGGGCGGTAAGATGACAATGACAAGTAACGATTTGAGTGATTTATGCCACTACAATCGACTATTTGAGCTATACTATTCGTTTTGATTTGCTGGTTGTTTACTTCACCCAAAACGTTTCGTTTTATATAGAGCTATTTTAGCTTAGTGATTTATATTTTTTTTATTTACCTACATAAATTATATTTTTAACAAACAAGGCATTCAAATAACTAAATTCTAAATGCATAAAATATATTAGGTTACTTAAAATGTGTACCACTAAAAAATAAAATATCATGAGGGTAAAGTTAAAAACAATTCCTAAAAATGAATGGAACGCAAGGACAAATATGGCGAAAATATTCGTTCTTGTCATTTCGTTGTGATGTGATGCTTGATCGTTGTATAAAAACTTGTATTTTGTGACAATAAAATGGCTGACACCGGTCTTCGTATGAATTTCGCTGCTCTAAAGAGGGCAGATCCATACGCCAGAGAAATAATTGACAGTGCTACCCACGTCGCACTTTATACATTCGAGGAAAACGAATGGGAGAAAACGAATATCGAGGGTGCTTTGTTTGTGTACAGTAGAAATGGTGAACCTTACCATAGTTTAGTGATTATGAACAGATTGAGTACGAATAATCTTATTGAACCTGTGTCGAAAGGAATAGAATTGCAGTTGAAAGAACCGTTCCTTTTGTATAGGAACGCCAAGTGTCATATCTACGGCATATGGTTTTACGATAAAGAAGAGTGCGTTCGGGTTGCTACGAAGTTAAATACGCTTGTCAAAGATTCTGTGAAGCCGACGCCCGCTGAAAATATGGCTCAAAACCCAGTGTACAGTGCTTCTACGCAGCCAAACGCGCCCGTCGATATTTTTAGCATGCTAAGCAAGGCCCAAGACGACTTCAATTCGAACAAGGGCCTCGTGGCCAACAAATGTGACTCGACGCCGTCGCGAGCCCCTGATATGACCTCGCAAAGCGTGATGGACTTCTTTGCTAAAGCCGGGAGCGGTGCGGCGGCGCAGATGCCTGCAGTGTCGTCGCTGCCGTCACCTGGCATCTTCGGGCCGCGACCAACCGACGTGCGAGAAGGACCCCTCCTCCTCCAAAGGCTTATGAGCAACCCGGCACACTCAGTAGAACATATAGAGAAACAACAGCGGTCAGTGACACCTCAGGAAGCCCAATGTGCAAATGGAAATGTAACTTTAGAATCCACATTGAGGCAAAATAGTGGATTCCAATTGAAATCTACCCCCATTGAGAAGCAAAATCATCAAAGACCAACATCTATGAAGAAGGGCCAAGTGTTTGATTCAGTTGAATCAAATGGTCCTAATCCACTGGATATTGATTTAAATTTGATGCGCATGTCATCTCCAAAGCCGACTTCACCACTGGCCTCATACTTGAATCAGTCAGATGTTACTCACTCGGTGGGCTCTTTCAATGGAAGCAAGTTGGAAGATGTGGGACTGTATCCACTGTCTAACCCGCTCCCTACTCAGCAGAAGCCTGCTCTTATGCCTCCGACCATGTTCACTGCAAGTACTGGAACTGACGTGCAAACTACCCCAGAGCCACTGACGAGGAATCAACTCCTGCAAGCTTTCAACTACTTGCTGAAACATGATGCAGATTTTGTAAACAAACTGCACGAGGCATATGTTAAATCCTTTTCAGAAAAGGCATACTCAGTGTCATAAAATTGATTATTGGACAAGCGACTGATGTTGCCAGTCGCCATCAATGTACAGTTATATTGAAGTATAAATCCACTAAAATGTTGTGTAGACCCTCTAGTTTTGTAGTAACTCATTGTTTGGACAGAGTATTTTTAAATAAGTTTTAAACCTTTGACTGTGTCATTAAAATCTGTTTACAGAATGAATTTTAGTGATTGTCTATAGTTGTACATTTTGCTGTGTTTCTGAGCAGCTGTTTGTGATATTTCTATTGGCTACGCTTGAGGTCTTATGCTAAATCTGAAACCTCCATTCAAGTATTTCTTTAATTGCCCCTTTAGTTTAGTTTACTTAGTTCATTGCAATATAATTTAATGTAAAGAGAAGAATTTAAAGGACAATATTATTTTTTTTAGAGACATATTATCTCCTAGAGATACTATTAAAAATGCTTTATAAACTGGTACGCTGTTGCAATGAACTGTTTTGGAAATAAGGACATAATGAGAGTAGACACTTTTTATATGTTATAAGGACTGCATAAATTTGCTATTTCTTTACATAAATTATAATTTCTTACGCATACATTATCCCTTAGTAGTTTACGCATCAGTTTTTTTAGTTGTATATGATATAGTTTTTTTTATTCATGGAAATTTGTCAGTATCTTTCAAAAGTGGTGTTTCTCTTGTGTTTCTGCGGTGTAAATTTTTGTCTCTGATGATTTGAATTGATCTAATGGATTATGAAAGGCTTTAATATTCATTAGGTAGAAGAGAAATCTAATTATTGTTTAAAATTTCCTTTCTTGTAAAATGTAATTCTTACTTTAGGGAGAAACATTTTCTAAGTTATTTTTCTCCTAAGAATAAATTTTCTATGGTTACATTGTTTTCATACATTTTCTACCAGATATTGTGTGAAAATGTCATTTACCGGGAGTGTAACATCTTATCCCGTTTTGTATGTAGGTTTCATTTTGATGTTTTGAAATGACTCTTATATTTTCGTTGAAAGATTCTTCTTTCTGACGGCCATATCAACTAGGCCGTGAAATTGTTAAAATCAGATTAAACATTTGAAAGATTTTTAACACAAAAAAAGTACAGGGGAGCAAATGTGATTCAAATATTTAATATTGGCCTACATCAATAATAATAAATTATTTAACTTACATTGGAATATTTTGTTAATGAAACTATGTGTATTGCTCCCTTGAGTAGTTTTCAAGCAAACATTTGTAATTTTTAAGTAAGTCTGGTGATTAACTTTTCGGAACATATTCAATAAGGAATACATCATCAAAAAATAGTCTCAAATTAAAGGGTTCATGAAGTATTTTGTTATTTTAATTTACATGTAATTTATTATGCCCTCTTTGCTGGTCAGAAGAAAAGAAAAGACATAGAATCCTCTTCCCGTGCAGATCGTAAAAGCCGATTGAGAGAATGGGCGAGAATATGAATCATATGAATAGGCGATGCGGTTAGCAACCCATCACTATTATGATTTTTTCCACCGTCATTCTAAAAGTAGTCTGGGCCTTACCGCCCTAAGCTCTGTCTGCCCCTTTAGGGATAAAGACGATGGGATAATACACTATCAAGTGTATATATCCCAATTGGGTAGTTCCCTGGGTAAAAAATAAATTATATGGTACTGTTATGAGAATAGAACGTCACAAAATAATGGCACTTGTCATTGATCACATCCATTTGGAACGTGAATTTGCATTTATTAATGCAGAAAAATGCATATTAACCCTTTAACCACGAACGTCGGATTAATCCGACAAACATTTTCGTGCCCATTCCGCGAGCGTCGGATTTATCCGACCAAAATCTATCGATATTCACAATTCCTCGCGCTGGGAGCGCGACAACTGATATAAAGTCTCGCGGTGAAAGGGTTAAGGTCAAGATATAGGCAAATGGCCTTGAAGTGTGAAATAAATGGTTAACTCGTAAATATAAAGATAATTTTATGAACTGCTGTTAAAACTATTATTGGTGATCCGTCTGGCTTTAAAACTTGCCATGGCCACTTTTGGCGGAGGCAAGTTTTAAAGCTAGACGGACTAATGTAAATACTTTTAACGATAGTTCATAAAATAGTTTAAAGGGCTATCTAGTGCATGACGAAGAGCAATATGGAAATTACCTCCATATTTACGAATTAACAATTTATTTCAGATGAGGGCGCCACTTCAAGGCCATTTGCCTATACCTTCACCTTAAAAGCGCTATTTGACTCCAAATAAACGAGCAAGTGCGAGTCGGACTCGTACATGAAGGGTTCCGTGCCTCCATACGATGTTTTAAAGCGCTGAAGAAACACGTTTCTTGTATGACGACCCCCTTTAAATTTTAACTTTATCATATTTTTAGTATTTGTTGTTATAGCGGCTATAGTAATACATAATCGGTAAAAAATTCAAGTGTCTAGTTAATGCCATTATAAAGATCAAGTTAAAATCGCTGAAAAAAAAAAGTTTTTTGTATGACATCATCATCCGAGCGTATTGCCTAACGATATGATAACCAGTGTAGTTAAATTTTAAAACTATGGTTTAGATTTTAATTGGGGGTTTGTGGAAAAGTTATTAATGGTCTCCGTCACACACATTTATATCTTCATTTGCTCATTTGTAAGTAATTAAATTAACGAATCCATATGCGTCACCTGATATGGGGATCGCAAGGGCTATAAAAACATAAACTCAGTGACATGACTGTGAGTTTAAAAACTATTGTCCTGGAGGTAACAAGTGCAGTTAAAATCAGAGAAGTACAATGCTGAAAGTCCTACGGATATCAAATAAGCCTGCTCTCAAAATGAATATTAGCAACATTTTACCTGAAAATAAAATGTATATTAAACATAAGTACTTTCCTTATTCGAAGCCTATATAATGAGAGAGAACATCCATTTCCGGTTGGAGTACTAGTCATGACTACCGGTTTAGGTCCACGCCCCTCCATTTCCGCTCCATTCGTTGCGTTGTGTCCTTCTGCCACGCGACACTAGCGCCACCTAGGTAGTTGGGTTTTGTAACCCAGTTTGTTCGTCATTGGATCGTCTTTTGTGACACCAGGTAGAACTACAAACTATAGGCTTCGAATAAGGTAAGTATGTTTAATATACATTTTATTTTCAGGTAAAATGTTGCTATTAAACTCACTGTACCGTTATTCGAAGCCTATATAATGAGAGACGTGTTTATTATTTCCTGGTGGTGCTAGTTACGTCAATGTGATTTTACTTATTTAGTGAGCAGGTTAGCACCTGCGATAAAAAGTTTATCCCATAGGTAGCACATGTAGATCGATACATTTATGTGCCATACGTAGTGATTGTTTAACAAAATATGCTGTTATATTGTGATAAGCAAACAGTAAAATGATTTCTTATCTGGTGGATAGACAAAGAGTCTTACAGATATTGATGATAAAAAAAACAAGTAGCTAGAGGTATCACGCCTCTCATATGGAATGACATACCAAATGGTACTTTTCTGTATATTCGGGAATTTCAGTATTCCATTAAAATAAAGTCATCTGCATGGATATTTTCCAGCAAGTACTTAGGTACTGCGATTAATCTAACTGGTAGCATTTACAACAGGTGCATGATAGTTAAACTATTGTGCGCGTAGCAGATGGTTCGTAAGAGCCCAATAAAAATCCGCTAAAGTTTTCTATGTTGCCCACACTAAACATTTAGGTAGTACAATGCACATTAGGTGTAAATATTTACTATGTTTTGTTAAATAAGAACAAAAACAGTTTTACAAGAACTACGAGGCGAAGTACACAGTTACATTACATGCATGTACGGTATTACGCATGTATATCACGTCTTACTCGCAAGACTTTTGCGCTTGTGTTCGATTCGACATGAAACGTTACATCCAATCAAAGACGTTTAGTTGAGCACTCACAGTACGGAAGAGAGAGTTCGAATCCCACGCATTTATACTTATTATGCAATGCTTCGTGGTGTACGTCTGATAGAAAGCGTAAATGCTTCTGCTGAGATACTGATATTCGTATTCTGACTATCATACTATTTGTATCCACATGTTTCACTGTAGGGATATTCATTTTAAATTATTATGGTTGGAAATAAAACTATGCCAAAGCATACATTAAGTGAGCGAATGTAGCTACAAGCGTTACCGGCTACTACTTTAAGCGTTACTGACTTCGGGTACCGAGTGAACCCAGGTGGGAGCTACGGGTACCATAATTGTCAATGTTTGCTTGCCATATTTAGGCAGGCTGATGATAAATGTGACCAAGGCACGTGTATGCAAACATTTGGGGCACACAAACTCTTGAATAACATTTGTATAATAGTCCTGCACTTGTCCGTTCGGTCGCCTAATGCCTTCTTACAGTTTAACAGACGATGATGATGGGCGTGGACCTACGTCAGCGTGATGATAGAACTCCTCGGCTCCTCTGGGGGTGTGTGAATGTCAGAACAGCACTCAAATCAAATTCATATGTAACATGTTTAAAATATTGCAAGTGATCACATTTTCTTGCATCTTAACCACTGAAGATGCGTGCCACTTCAGTGGTTAATTTAAATTTATTAATAATAATAATAATAATAATTGTATATTGCAATAATCTACGGCGTGGAATTGACCTGCTAGTGCTAGTGACTTACTTGTATGTATTATAATTACAGTGCAAATGGACAATAAATCTGCCAACTATTCAAATTGAACAAAGTGATGGTGTCTTGGGTGGGCGGTAGTGTAAAATAATCGTCATTGCACCCAACTTACACATTCACCTCACCATCATCATTCACGCACATGTATATGCAAATTTAACGATACGCGTCAGGACGTTGTTGGCGCAGCGTACGAGCGCGCGCCCTGCGACTGGAAGTTACTGGTTCTATCCCCACCTAGCTTGATCACTGAATCTAACTTTTTGTGGTGAATTTGTTTCTAACACGATATCTGTGACGACGACGTTATTGTTTATTTTTTCTTTCAACCCAAGATGGAAAATTGTGCTGGTTGTTTAAGACCAATTGAAACACGTCAGTTCTTAGTATGCAGTATATGTAAGAAGAATTATGACCTCGTTTGTGCCAATGTGTCCGAGCAACGTTACTATAGCACTCTGACACCCGAACATAAGGCAGCATGGAAATGCCCTCAGTGCGTGTGTGCGCAACCTCGAACGGACAACACCAATACACCTGTCCGCGGTGGAGTGCACGGAGTGATGCAGCGTCGTGGGGCCGCGGTGGTCAGTCCTCAGGATCATTTTGGTGAAAAGTCACTTATTCTACCGCTTGCATCTAATTTGAACGCTACGTCCTTAAATGACACCATGGAGATAGCCGATATTCAAATGTTGTTCTTTGAGCTAAGGCAGTTCAGAGAAGAGTACAGAGAGGACAAGGCGAATGAAAAAAACAAAATGAAAATGCTGACAGAAGCTTTAGAAAAAATTAATATTCGGCAAGATGCGGGCGACAGAAAGTATGAGCAGTTACAAGCGCGAGTTGACGACCTTGAGAGACAGGTGCGGGAGCAGGCAGGGGAGCGAGCGTCGATGGGGAGTGACGGGGATCAGGCTTTTCTTAGATCCATAGCTGAACTGAAAGCCGAAATAAATGCTCGTGACCAGGACCTTCTACTCAATGAAGTCGAAATTTCTTGTGTCGTTGAGCATCCCGGAGAGTCCCCTGCTCACATAGTCATCACACTGGCTGATAAACTAGGAGTCCAAATAGCCGATGAAGATATAGTAAGTGTGGCGCGCGTGGGCCCACCTTCTGGGTTGCCGGAAGCGGCGGTGGCACTGTCGGGGCCTCGCCCTCGGCCTATCGTTGTTCGTTTTGCGCGGCGAGCACTTCGGGACCAGCTGATCAAGGCGGCGCGCGTACGTCGTGGTGCAACTACTGAAGGGACGGGGTTGCCTGGCCCTTCTCGTCGTTTTTATGTCAACGAGCGACTCACAAAAGTCAATCGTCATCTATTTCGTCGTACGCGCGAGCTGGCAATGCAGCACAGGTGGAGGTTCGTCTGGACTCGGGATGGCCGCATCTACGCCCGACAGCATCAGGCTCCTGACGCGGTCAGGCACCGCATACGGAGTGAGCAGGACTTGGCCCGTGTTTTTGGGCCGGAAACTGTTGGCCCCTCTGGAAATTAATTGTAATGTTTGTCTTAGGTTGTGCTGTTCAATAATTGTTTATTCGGTTTTAATTGTTTGTATTAATATCTTACCATTGGTTATTAATCTTATACTAAATCAAATCCCATTAGCAATAGAAGAAGCATGTGTATATTTACCTTCTTATTTTAGGGACTCTTGCATGTTTTTCCTTCAATCAGCATCTCTCCTTATACGAGTATGTGTACAATTTAAACACTTTAACGTCATCGCTGGAAACCTGGAGAATACAAATAGTTTGATTAAATACTTGAATGAGTTATTGTGTACAAAGGTATTATATAACATGTTTATAATTGCGGCACGCTCAAGTTACAGATTTTTTAATGCTCTGTCTATGTTTCAAATAATTATTTCTTATTATATCAATACTTACCACCAACGTGTTTATATTCCAATGCAATCATGTGAGAATAATAATAATGTTATTTATAATCTAATTCATTTACTACAATATACTAATAATAACAAGCACAATGTAATTACGTCTTACCTTTCTTGTATTTCACGTACGAGTACAGTTGTTATACAGACTTTATTGTATTTGCTACTGTTTATCTTTTTGCATGTATGCCAAACACTGTCTCCGAATGTAACTGCACTAATCTGCCGGATATTTACAACACTTAACCATTGTCTTCTTCTGAAAATAATAAAATTCCTTTATTTTATATCGATTCAACGCTTAATGCCTTGTAGTTACGTAACACTGGTCGTGCGTGGTATGAATCACCACTGTGATCTTTGTATCCGAATGTGTGTTGCAGCAATACAAAACAATAAGATTATTAGTGCTCGTAAACAGTTTCTACATTATAGGATACGTTACACAATCTTTATATTTCAAAACAGCTCTTTTTTATTATTTCATTTATTTACTTATTTTATCACACTTTTGGAAGTCAATATCACTCAATTATTCAACATTGCTTACCTTTTCAACAAATCATTTATTTTGTGTGTAAATAATGGCTCCCAAAGAGAAACATTTTAAACTGGGACTTTTTAACGCTGGCTCATTGAACACGGGACACGATGACTTCCTGATAGCTATGTCACGTTTTCAAGCAGATATTGTCGCAATAAATGAGACTTGGCTGCGCGAGGATCAGGGAGCGCGCGCGCCTGCCCCGCCTGGCTATCGTCTTCACACTGCCCCACGGCCCTTGCATATGAAGAAAGGAAAAGGAGGAGGAGTCGGGTTTTACGTGAGGCGCGGCTTGCGTGTGCGCGTTGTAAACTACCGGAATGCTGATATTAAACAGATGTGGCTTTGGCAATCGGTACGGCCTATAGACCAGAGTGGATAAATGTTGACAAGTTTATTGACGCCCTAACAGAATCAACCCTTTCTTTTTCGGACCACGACTACGTAGTGTTTTTGGGGGACATTAACATTGACTTGAATAAACCGAATGATGCTGACACCTTAAAATTCACCAATTTTTTAAATAGTTTGGATCTTTGTCAGGTAGTTACCGAACCCACGCACTTCACAAGCCACTCTGAGAAATTGATTGACGTCGTGTGCACTAACGCCCCTGTCAGGAAGGTCTTAGTTACGAATATAACCGGTCGTGTGGACGGACACGCCATGATAAATGTAGAACTACAATTCAAGAAATCCAAAATACCCCCTAAACTCATATCTTATCGCCCTCTAAAATCGATTAATATGGATGCTTTTAATAGGGATTTACTTTCTATTGACTGGAATTCTGTAACTCAATTACCTAATGTCGAGGAAATGGTGGATAAATTCAATAGTCTTATCCTGGGACTTTTTGACAAACACGCACCTACAAAAACGTACAAAATTAGGTATAATCACTCGCTACCATGGGTAACAGATACTTGCAAGCTCATGATAGAACTACGTGACCTAGCCCGCAAAAAATATCGACAAACTAAATCCGACACTGACAAGAAATATTTCGCTGATCTCAAAAAACTAGTTATAGAAAGCATTGCAAATGAAAAGATTGCATATTTCAATCACCACGTGAATTCAAAAATTAATAACAGCAAAGCTTTCTGGAAGAACCTGAAAGAGAAAATTTTAACTGACCCGACCAAAAGTGATACTTTGCCTAAATCTTTTGATAACCCAGACGACATTAACAATCATTTTATGAATATTCCCAACACAATAAATAATACTAATTTATCTAATTTGACATATTATGAGTTTAATCGTTTTAATAATTCAATTTTTAAATTTAAACCAGTATCTGATGATGACATTGCAAAATTTATAATTTCCATTAATTCAAATGCAGCTGGACATGACGGTATCAGTAAGGACATGATTCTCCTTACCCTTCCATCTACTCTAAGTGCGATTACGCAGATAATTAACACATCTCTTCTGACGGGTTGTTTTCCTCCTGAGTGGAAAGAGGCATTGGTGACACCGATACCTAAGACAAACAATCCATGTGATCTTGCCGACCTCAGACCTATTAGCCTGTTACCTTTTCTTTCAAAGGTCCTGGAAAAGGCTGCACATTTCCAGTTGTCCAGTTATATTGAAGCAAATAATATTTTACCGATATACCAATCCGGATTTCGTAAAGGCCGTGGAACGCAAACTGCACTTTTAGATGTCATCGACAATATTCTCGCTGAGCAGGATAGCGGACGTGGAACTTGCCTGACTTTATTGGATTATTCCCGCGCCTTTGATAGCCTTGAAACGCCTCTTTTGATCTCGAAACTCACATATTATGGCCTTGACCACCAGTCTGTATTGTGGTTTAATAGTTACTTGAGTGGGCGGTCTCAGAGAGTAAAACTTGTAAAAGATGATGGTTCTTGCCTCCTTTCTCAACCACGACCTGTAAACCGCGGAGTCCCACAGGGATCTATACTTGGACCTCTACTTTTTATTATTTACAGTGCGGAGCTGGTAAAGGTAATAAAACATTGTAAATACCATTGCTATGCCGATGATGTCCAGGTATACATATCTGAAACACCCGAAAATATATGTGAGGCGGTCCGAAAAATGAACGAAGATTTGGAAAATATTGCAAATTGGTCCACCAAAAATTCTCTTGTACTCAATCCAGCGAAATCTAAGTTCATGATTTTTGGTTCCAACGCGCAAATTGCCGAAATAGTCGACCAAAATCCAATTTTAACTATGTTAGGTACGGTAATACAAAGAGTGGATGAGGCAAAAAATCTAGGCATTATAATGGACGGTGGGCTTAGGTTCGAAAAAACATGTCGGCAATATTGTTAGGAACTGTTTCTACCGATTGAAAATATTATATAAGATAAGAAACTTGTTAACTGAGCATGTACGAATTAGGCTATGCGAATCATTAATCTTATCGCGACTTAACTACGGTGATATAGTCTATGGGCCTCGACTTTTAGAGCGCACTCAGCGTCTAATACAACGTGTTCAAAACGCGTGCTGTAGATTTTGCTACAATGTCCCGCCGCGAAGCCATATCACGCCATATCTCAACGATGGTTCGATGCTGAATATGGTCTCCCGTAGACAGCTTCATTTGGCAACCCTGTTGTTTGGAGTGATAAAATATAGAACTCCAGAATATCTTTATTCAAGGATTAAGTATTCTAACCGTAATGCAAGATCTTGTCGTCCACCACTTCAAGTACATCGTCACAAAACAGCTTCTTTCAGGGGCAGCTTCCGGTATCAGGCGACAAAATGTTGGAACAATATACCTCCTCCTATTAGACTTCACACATCTGTTTCTTCTTTTAAAAAAAGGTTTCGAACCCATCTATTAGATTTTCAAAAACTTTCAAATCCAACATGTCGCCGGTAGCTGTGGCTGTCGCTGAAGGTTCTCCCAAGCTGATATATTGTTCTCCCATACACTGTCGTGCATTCGTCCTCATTTACATTTGTTTAATAAAATTAGCTGCCATTTAATGGCAATATTTACACAAATATCAGTGCAATATATATGTATTTCAACTTCTCTAGACAATTACACTATTTATTTATATAAACATACACACAGCCCTAATTATTTCTCTTTAATTATTTATTTATTTTCACATTGGTACTTTTAAATCCGCACCACACATCTTCAGGACACAGCTGAAAATCAGTGTATTGCTCCCGGGCAATATTACCACTGAGCTGTGTCCTTTTTGTATTGCTGTAGCACACACATTTAAATTTATTATGTTTTTGTGTAATTTTTTTTAATATGTTTGTCTTTTTTTTGTAAGTTTGTGTGTTATAGCAACAAATAAATGTCTTTCAATTCAATTCAATTCAATTCAATAATAATAATATCCGTTTATTTCAGGCAACTAAGTTTACAAACATGGTTTACAAACAAGGCCCATATAATATATACCTTAAAAACTAACATACATACATATAAATTGTAAAAAGTAAAATTAAAACTATTTATTGTTTTTGTGACGCATTGCACTGTGTACTGGTGTCAGGTAACCGCCCGCGATATCTCCGGAACACGACACCCTATATAATATTTTATTAAATATTAACTCTGAATAAGTTTATTGTGTCACACAAATTTTTATGAGTAAAAATGCGGTTTTGGCGTTTGACATTCAATTTTATGTCAATAAAAGACAGTTATAGTGACGATATTTACACCATTCGTGCATGAATTCGTTTTGATCGAGTTGGAAATTAAACTCCTGGTCGCTTATGGCAAAACTACACCGAATTACTAATGCACTGACATTAAATGTTCTAATAAGCGAG
Source organism: Acrobasis repandana (assembly GCA_963576875.1). Taxonomy (NCBI): domain Eukaryota; kingdom Metazoa; phylum Arthropoda; class Insecta; order Lepidoptera; family Pyralidae; genus Acrobasis; species Acrobasis repandana. The sequence continues at coordinate 19,273,779 of OY756227.1, read as the reverse complement.
GGCAAGGTTCCCAGGTACGCATAGCCCTTTAGCACGGTAATATCTGATAAGGGACACCGGTGTAGTACGTACATTGTACAAGTGTATACATTTTGTCGTGTCTCAATATGTATGGCTTGAGATGCGTAGCATCTAAGTACCATGGTAAAAGCATTTTTATAAACAGTATTAAAATCAGAAATTGTGATTGTAAAATAAGGAACTATCGCTCAATTGATGTTTGTTAAAATCCACGGGAATTGATGATGTATCTGGGTGGGTAGGTCTCACTAGTATGACCCCCCCCCCCCCGCTCCCCGAACTGTGGAGACAAGTAAACAAAAACTGCGCCTTTATCCATAAAATAACGCCAGATTTTTCCGATAGTTTCGTCGTCTTTCGGGCTGAGAAAACGACTGTCGTGACGTACCCGTCAATCTCGTTCCTAGGTTTTTATGCTGGGTAACAGTGAAAAACGACTAACCAGACATTGGTGTGCTTGGATCGATCTGCGAAGCAGATTCGAGATCTATGTACATACATATTGTTATTAATATGTATAGGCTTTCATGAAAAGCAATAGTGTTACCCTTTTCACTTGTTACCCTTTCACTGATCTTTGACCAAAGTAGAAGATTTTTATTTATTTTTGCCTACTAGCGGTACTAGGGCTTGCTATACATTAATGCACCGGGATCGTCCTGCGGAGCAGAGGTGCGATCCGTATTTTGTGATATCACATTCACTGTTGGCGCAGATAGCTAAGATTACGTTCTGCTACCAGAGATGTTACTAACTACGCTCTTGGTACGAGTCCGGCAATCCCACCGGCAACAAACAAACACACCTACGCAGTCTGCTACCACCCTAGATAAGGTCCAGGGAACCTCCTGACCTAATTATACCTTAAACTTAAATCTAATTAAAAGTAATTAAACTAATTACAAATGGGAAACAATTTAAGATAATACTTACCGCATCCATGCCGTCTTCAGGCAGCCTTGCCTGGCCTTCGCGTCGAGCCCGAATTCCTCTTCAGGGCTGGCGACGGCCTTAGGTCCCACCACGGGTCCCAAGTCAGTGGTGAAGAAAATGGGGTCCCTAAGCGAACCTACCCATGAGCTCATGTATGTCGCCCCAAACGAATACGTCGTATTTATAGCACCACTTCACCACAGCACAACAAAGTTCATCTTCTTCTTGACGCTTCAAGATTAAGCACATAACCTAACAGCGGAACGTAACATGGGATGTCCCTCGCTCCGATTCAAACATTTATCACAGTTTATACATTTATGGGCATCCACGCCACCAAAATTGGTTCCTTTTATAGTCAATTTACAAGTACTTCCGTTCCACACAGGCAATAGGCAAAAAACTAACAATTTACAATGACGCAATGGCACGCGTTTCACACCCGACACAAATCACTGTTCTTATCCGTACTACGAACTATTCCCGGCTCCACGCCGTTTGAAACAAATTGGGCACACACAAACAAACAACAATTAGCGACAATTCTTCACGAAATATTCGCAATATCCCAAGTACAAAATGCCGGCCTCGGCCTTTTTTTCGCGACGGCCAGCGAACCTGTCATTAATGGCGTCGGTCGAGACTGGGCAAAGACAATCCGCGCTCCACAGCCGGAATATCGCTAAATCGATAATCTTGCCCGTGTTTGTGGAGATCACACGCAGATGGCGCTAGTCTCCTAACAATAAGTACTTTTATCCAAAACATTTACATTATGCACGGTAGCAGTACGTTAGCTCAGCATACATTTAAGCACTCAAATCGTCCTGCAGAGCAGAGGTACGATCTATTTTAAGTCGATATTTCCAGATCCGTTTGCAGAAAAGGCGACTTGCCCTTTTCACATGCGATTTCCTCGGAGAATTATGTGATGCAGTAGTTCACCTTCGTTAACCTTTTCGAAACTAAATGTTCCTGGGTCCTTAAGCAGCAGGTTTTGCAAGCCGGCTCGCTCGAGACATAAGCGCGACCTACTATTTGTCGTTGGTCAGTACGCCCGGAATTCTGCGGAGCAGAAGTTCCTCCATGGTTACTTTCCTTACAGTAAAATATTTCTGGATCGTGCTGCGTAACAGGTATGCGACCCATGCTTTTATTAAATGCTACATGTACATCATCATATTCACCTATGTTTACAAAACAATGTTGTACGCTCTGCGGAGCAGAAAAAAGATTCCAGTTTTTGTCGTAAATCAATACAAAAGGAACTCTTCGGAGCAGGAGTTCCCATTTGTCACGTTGTCAAGCAGGGCAGGAGAGCCGTTCCAGATTTTGTCGTAAATCAATGCGATAGGAACTCTGCGGAGCAGGGGTTCCAGTATGATTACATTTGTTACGTCGCTATGCAGGGCAGAAGAGCGATTCCAGGTTTTGTCGTAAATTAATACGGTAGAAACTCTGCGGAGCAGGAGTCTCAGTATGATTACGTTTGTCACGTCCCTGTGCAGGGCAAAAAAGGCGATTCTAGGTTTTGTCGTAAAACAATACGATAAAAACTGCGGAGCAGGGGTCCAGTATGATTTTACGTTTGTCACGGCGCTGTGCAGGGCAGAAGAGCGGTTCCAGGTTTTGTCGTAAATCACTACGATAGAAACTCTGCGGAGCAGGGGTACCAGTATGATTTTACGTTTGTAATGTCGCTGTGCAAGGCAGAAGAGCGATTCCAGGTTTTGTCGTAAATCTATAGGATAGTAACTCTGCGGAGCAGGGGTTCCAGTATGATTTTACGTTTGTCACGTCACTGTGCAGAGTAGAAGTGCGATTCCAGGTTTTGTCGTAAATCAACACGATAGGAACTCTGCGGAGCAGGGGTTCCAGTATGATTTTACATTTGTCATGTCGCTGTACAAGGCAGAAGAGCGATTCCAGGTTTTGTCGTAAATCTATAGGATAGTAACTCTGCGGAGCAGGGGTTCCAGTATGATTTTACGTTTGTCACGTCACTGTGCAGAGCAGAAGTGCGATTCCAGGTTTTGTCGTAAATCAACACGATAGGAACTCTGCGGAGCAGGGGTTTCAGTATGATTTTACGTTGTCACGTCGCTGTGCAGGGCAGAAGTGCGACTCCAGGTTTTGCCATAAATCAACATGATAGGAACTCTGCAGAGCAGGGGTTCCAGTATGATTTTACGTTTGTCACATCGAGATTGCTCCTTTTCACAATTCATCATTTTCCAAAAATTAGTAACACAGGAAAGCGGCTTTTCGCCAGCTAATGTTACACTTGCACACAATACTGTCATTATCCGCACACGCTTATTTTAATTATAAGCAACTTTGATACATCGATGGTTCCTTGCTGTAAGAAAGCGTTAGTAGTACCTGCAAATTCATGTTATCAACAAGAATTATCATGCTACAGACTGGTTAAACCTGTAGGCTTGTCTGTATTTTGGATAAACTGTTAAAAACTAATAGTATATTGAGAAGATTAGTATCAGGGCTTATCAGGAGTGCTTGGCAGCGTAGCTACCTAGCACGTTAAAATTATTAAAAAAATTTAAGGTAGCTGAGAAACTTCATATTTATCAAGAATAAGATCGTTTTCTTATGGCCATATTGCAAGTGTATCGTTCTACACGTAGAGGCCACGCCGTAGTGGCGTTTACATCACTTGTACATAAGTTTAAGCATATGGTTACTTACGTGATTTTCCTTTTCCGAGTCGATTTTCCTTTACCAAAAAGCTATTTCCGAGCTTTTATCACTATATTATGACACACTGAAAAGGTTTAAGCTTAGGAGATTTCTATCCCTGTATCAATAACACTGAGCTGCGAAAACCATTAAAAACAAAAATAAAATTTTAAAATTAGCAAAAGACCTGATTGCCAAACAAAGTAAAACATACTTATGTATGTTTCCGACGTAATCAAATCTAAAAACAAATTTAGACTCTTAAGGTAGCAGTAATTATTTACTACCTATAAACTGTAACACAGTTAAAATATAGAAAAAACAATAACCGGAATAAACTGGAGAAAAAGTAATGGTTCAAGGTACTTACGGTTTAAACACGTGTACATATTATAATTTGTTACCTCAAATAACCTTAAAATTTTATTCACAATTACAGCGGGTATTTTTCCGCCGATATTACCACTTTTCCTCCTGAAGTTTTTGGCTAGTACCGGCGAGGCGGTTTGAATTATGCGTTGCATATTAGATAACCGTCTCGAACAGAATCAAAAACGCCAATGACGAACAAACTGGGTTACAAAACCCAACTACCTAGGTGGCGCTAGTGTCGCGTGGCAGAAGGACACAACGCAACGAATGGAGCGGAAATGGAGGGGCGTGGACCTAAACCGGAAGTCATGACTAGTACTCCAACCGGAAATGGATGCTCTCTCTCATTATATAGGCTTCGAATAACGGTACAGTGAGTTTAATAGAGACTTTCTACATTTCATGAAAAAATCTAATTCACTTACACGTGTTATCCGTGAATTTGAGTCTATAGTTTCCGAACAAAAAACAAAAACAAATATTGTGACCACTAGTAATTCTGTGATTGTGACACTTCAAAAAGAGGATAACGGTCAAAGTGAAAATAGTATGCAGCTTGTGCATTATATCCATCGCCACCTGAAGCTCAGCAACAACGAGAAAATCTTCGATGCAAGTTACCTCTATGATTACGATAACAAGCGGAAGTATATTTCTGTCAAAAGCCCGCGAGAAGATGCCTGGGGTAAATTTTGGCAAGCCGTACAAGAGCAGAAAGTGGAAATTATAGTGATGATGGCTCGAATTCATAATAAGACTAACCAATATTGGCCTTCAGAAGAGGGAAGTGTGATGGTGTGTGGTAACTTCAAGATTAAAACTTTGAAAGTTTATACGAACCCCCATTACAATTTGACTTGGCTAAGTCTGAGCGACGAATCTGGCAAAGAGCACAAAGTACTGCACTTTCACTACACTGTTTGGCCGGAGGATAACTTTTCTCATGATGTAAATGCACTTATAGATTTTTATTGTAAATTTAAAGAAATGTATCTTCAATTATTGGAGTCACGAACAGCCAAAAAAATGGCTCCCATCATCGGGCAATGTCTGGACGGAGTGGGCAGTTCTGCGGTATTTTGTCTATTGGACGTCTGCGTTACTCAGATGGAGAAAACGGGAATAATTTCAGTATCAATGACTCTCAGAAGACTACGACAACAAAAATATAAGTTCATGAACCAAATAGAAAACTAAGTAGGTATGTCTTGTGCTATCAATTACTTGAAAGGTATATTAAAATAAAGGTGACTGTGCCGGCTTGTATGTAAATTTGATAACTTTTTTTTCCTGTAAACAATTGTATATTCTCCTATTCAGACTTTCCATTGTGATTTTTTGATTTATTTTAATGCGCACATCATTCGTCTTGTGTTAAAGTACCAACTCCGAAATTAGGTTATTGCCCTACAATTATGCTGGGGAGATAGCGTATTAATAGTTTTCCATCGAACTGATAAAAACATGATGAGTATGTTTCAAATCTCTATACCTAATGCTAAAGCCGGGTCCGCAGCAACGTGTTTTCGCGTTTGCAAACAGGATAACATTGTTTGCTAACTAAATAGGGCCTTGTCCTTATTTGGTTATAATAGGTTATAATAACATGTGTTTTTATTTTTATTAATGGCTTGACGCTACTGCGTATTTAGCCAGGAACAAGTTAATAAAACGTGGAAAAATCTTTTTTCCTAACAAGTTACAATCAAAGGTTGGTATAGGCCTTTGATTGCTTTAAGAGAGCTTCTGGCGACAAATCTATACGAGTCCACTGGTTTTCATAGCTGATTGAGTGGCGGACGACGCCCGAAGACGCCCACACAGTCCGCGAAACAAATATCACTACAGCCGTACTATGACTGTCCACTTTAACAATTTACATATTGTTTATGAGCATGAGCATTTATAACACCGAACAACACCAATTTCATATTATAAAGTCCACTAAAATCAATTTGAAAAATAATTTAAAGAAAACCCCAACCGAACCCCTTGACTTCCCGCCAAAAAACCTAATAACATGTTACGTGTTAGCAAATCATGAAAACATGGTGCAGCGGACCCGGCTTTACCCACAATGTATTTAAAAGTGATACGAGTGATTAATTGTATTGTAGGTATAATGATTTTGTAATAGATAGATTGTAAGTTTATTTGTGTAAGCATAGGGTTATTGTTTTTTCCAATAATTGATAATCTGTGTGTGATTTAATGTAAGTTAACATTAATATATTAACTCTTTAGCGTTTGGCCATGAAAGCGTACTTACGACGTTAATAGACGCGGTAAGGACGTGTTATAAGAATATCAGAATCTACGAGTATACATGTGTTAAAGTTAGTGGAAGGGTACTGGTAGTAACACTACTGTTCTTTTATTTTACTTATACAAGTTTACGGTGCTCTACAATTCTCGCTCGTCCCACTTGACATATGTAGACGTTTTAGATCTCTAGATGCTAAAATGTTAAAATATCAATAAATGTAATGCACTAAGCCCATAGAGGGCATTTTAAGTGAGGTTTGGTCTGAATTCGTAATAAATATGTTAACTAGTCATTTATATTCATCATATTATTCTAACAATAAATTAATTACTCAAATAACAGCTTGTTTTGGTTTAAAACCCACGCAAAATTGCTAATAGACTTTTCATATGAAAGTCAACTCTAGAGATATAATAGTATATATAATCTAAATTGATCGGGATGCTAAAAGTGGTATATGCTTATAAATTTTAAGGGTACTAATTTGCAAAGGTCCTTTAACTTATAGTCTTGTAAACAAAACATAATCTACAGAGTGCATTGAGTTCAAAAAACCCGCCATGGGTGTGTCAAAGTGAATGTAAACATGAACTCTCTCGGGATGCATTCCACTGCTAAGGCATATTGACGCAGTAGAATTATGTTTAGAACAAGCAGTGAAAGCTTTAAATCTTTCTATACTGAGGCACTTTTAAAAGTTTGCGAGCAGACGTACTAGGGTTTGAAAAGTCTGATACAATGCATGTTTATTTACCGAGCATCAAAGTACTTTTTAGGTGTGCAAAAAAAATATTAAGAAGCTCTCAAAAAATCAACACCCTATATATTGATAAATGACATTAATTCGGTCATGGGAGTCTAACCAATATAGATACCCACAAAGCTGTCAAGAAATTCGGTTGCGTCTTAAAACAAACTAAATTCAGAGAAAATGTCCTTTGAACGCTAAAGTAACTTAAGGCGAAGATATAGGCAAATGGCCTTGAAGTGTGAAATAAATTGTTAACTCGTAAATATGGTGATAATTTTCATATTGCTCAACGTCATGCACTAGATAGCCCTTTAAATTATTTTATGAACTGCCGTTAAAACTATTATTGATGATCCGTCTAGCTTTAAAACTTGCCGTGGCCACTTTTGGCGGAGGCAAGTTTTAAAGCTAGACGGACTAATGTAAATACTTTCAACGGTGGTTTATAAAATAATTTAAAGGGCTATCTAGTGCATGACGAAGAGCAATATGGAAATTATCTCCATATTTACGAGTTAACAATTTATTTCAAATGAGGGCGCCACTTCAAGGTCATTTGCCTATATCTTCGCCTTAAAGCTCATTCATAATAGCTTTACATACTTCTGAAATTTCAAACAAGTAGTGTATAAACTGGGGCACGTTCCTGTTTACAGAGCGGAAAGATATATCACGTTAACTCGGTTACACACGGTGTTAAAAATTTTTTTCACGTTTAGTTAGCGTATTTTGATGAGGAAAGTAAACCAAAATTAATGTTCTAGACTAGACAGTGCGGCGCCGCCGGTAGCGTGCGCGTGCGCCGCCGCTTAGAGTTCAGGTTATGACGACACATAGATAAAAACATATGAATTGTCGTTCGTCTTCATAATAATTTAATAGTTTAGTTTGTCTTTTAACTATTACGAAATGTATAAGATATTTGAGAGACAGAGTTGATTTTTGACTATTCTGAGTTAATATTCTACATAACTTTTAAGCTGTCTATTTATAGGCTAAGAAAACTTCAATGATATTCAATTTACTATTATAAAACTTTTATTATAAAAATACTGATTACATACAGAAAGCTACTTATTATAACTTAGAGATAATTTTATAAAATTAACAATAACATTTACCAATATCTTCCACAGATATTGGTAATAGCCTAATATAACGACCCAAAATAAAATAGCAAAATACATAGTGGTTAACGTTAGACAAACAGTTGTATCTTTCACGTCTTAGCTTACAAACGGTGGAAAATAGGTTTACCTTACCCGTTTCTAAAAATGAAGATATACAGATGTCAACTGCACAAAACACCATTGATCTATTCAACCCACTATTGCAATGAATCACTATTCGACCATACATCCTTGTCGTCATTACCAACTCCAGAAAGTCAGACTCTAATGCAGAAATATCATGCTCTTGCCATTTGTCAAAAAGAAGATGAGTAACTTTCAGGGAGCCTCCAGCTTCGTGTGTCACATGAAGGTGAGTTATTTGAAAGTTCGATCGTTGCGAATAAGTTTCAAGCGTTTCTATCTTAAGCCTTCCAAATTCCACAGCTGTTCCTTTTACTGGACTCCAGTACTGGTAGCATTGGTTCACTCCATTTTCAACAGGCTTGCATAGCATGATGATGAGCTCGCTCTGATGATCCCATATGGCCCTCCAGAAGGTAGTAGTTGTCTTCTCTGAGGGTGCCGAAGAGCATATATATTTTTTCGGGTGTTTGAAGCCATTAATATAGCTCGCGTTTAAGGAGGCCTCGGAGCTTTCGTCTTCTGCTAGCACCACGCGGTTGTGGTCATAACACGGTGAAAGAAAGAAAGAAAGAAGAAAGAAAGACATTTATTTGTTGCTATAACACACAAACTTACAAAAAACAGACAAACATATTAAAAAAAATTACACAAAAACATAATAAATTTAAATGTGTGTGCTACAGCAATACAAAAAGGACACAGCTCAGTGGTAATATTGCCCGGGAGCAATACACTGATTTTCAGCTGTGTCCTGAAGATGCGTGGTGCGGATTTAAAAGTACCAATGTGAAAATAAATAAATAAATAAAGAGAAATAATTAGGGCTGTGTGTATGTTTATATAAATAAATAGTGTAATTGTCTAGAGAAGTTGAAATACATATATATTGCACTGATATTTGTGTAAATATTGCCATTAAATGGCAGCTAATTTTATTAAACAAATGTAAATGAGGACGAATGCACGACAGTGTATGGGAGAACAATATATCAGCTTGGGAGAAAGCACGGTGCGTCTTCAAATCCGTTGTTTTTAACGATTTCCAATGCTGGACCCCACGTTTCTTTGATTTTCTTCTTCATGATTTTATTGTGCTCTTTGCAAAAAATTGTGGTGGCTTTGTCGTCTTTAATTAATTTAATAAATTTTTTCGGGCTCAGCGCTTTCGAATTTTCAGCCCCCATTTTAGTGTTCAGTGTACTTACTGATGTATGTACAGAAACTTAATGTAATATTACTGATACTGTACCTCGATTTATAGTAAGTCTTTTTCCTTATGACTTGACGCATACGAGATTACTTTTGTGGCTTGATTATTGATATATTCCTATATTCGCTATGAAATGGAATGGAAAATACCATGGGTGCTAACTGTTACAATATTGTTGCTAACCACTGAGTAGTTTACAGTTTACAGATTTTATAGCAGTTAACTGACTTAGGATTAGCACAATGCGCTTATCTAATTAGCCAGCCGAGGTCTCAAGCTTAAGAGAAAGAAAATTCCTTCGCCTGTCTACGAATGTCAGTTAAAAAAAAAAACAGAACAGCGTGTAAGGAAAACTGATGCTTATCTCGTAGTCTGTTTGTTGTTGTTTATGTTAAGCCGCCACTAGCAAATGATCAAGTAATTCTTAAACTTATGATAAGGGAAGCAATAAAAAGCATCGGCATGTCGAGATGTATTAGGTATCGATTAAACGGCCGTTAACATATTTATTTTCTATCATTTAATGAAAGGGCATAACTTACGTTATTTCAGTAAATACAGAATCTAAATATATAGCTAGATAAGTGTTATAATATATATAGATAGATCAGTGTTTTATTTATTTTACCTTAAGCTTACCCTTAAATAGTATGTATTGTGCTTACGCAATTACCTACAACTTCAATACTTATGTTTGCGTGTTCGCAGTACCTACGTTTCGGATCCTTTATTTACCTGAATCACGTTCTATTAAGGCCTAATAGATAGACTCAATATAATTTAGAATCGATGTCGTTCAATCATAGTAAGAAACAACGATAAGCAGTGCAGTTCTATAAGCTTACGTCTTAGAAAGGTAGAAATAACGGTGAACGTGAGCTTCAAATATTAGTATTCCCGAAAATCATTTTTGTGCGTCCACTTCGGCGACGACATATCGCAGTACTCATTCTTATCATAAATTGTAACTATGGATGCCATTATCTCCTTTACTAAGAAAACAGTCGTTAATTTTGATCTTGTTGATTTCATAAAACCAATTTGTTAGAAGCCCGATTCGATGATTCACTGGACATACTCTTTCTTGTGAGAACTCTGAAAATTTCACGCAAAGCAATTTTTATAAGCTAACTAAGGTATTTTCTGCTCTCAGTCTTATACCGCCAGGCATCGCGAACATAGGACCAAACAAACCTAAGAACATGAATACGAAGTATATCCAGGTTTTCCGTGAGCGGAGAGACCCTTTCAACTTTCAAGATGTTATGTCTTTCATGAATAAAATCAAAACTATTTTAGAATTATTAAAAAATATATATTTGAGATCCTCATAACGAGCCCTTTCATTTGATACTTATATGACACAGTAAGGTTTGCAAAACTTTTTTTTTAATTTCCTAATTTACTTCACACATGTATGTTTGGGTCATAGGATTACACCATCCTACCAAATTTCACCTGATTCGGTCCAGTAGGTTCGGAGCAAATTGGCTGTGACAGACGGACGGACAGACAGACGCACGAGTGATCCTAAAGATTTCCGTTTTTTCATTTTTTGTACGGAACCCTAAAAAAGGTCGATTTTCTATTATAAAAGTAAGTTCTGAGGGTCTCTGCATTCAGACTTGAGTGTGTCTTCGTATATTGGTGAATTCAACAAATAAAAAATTTGATTATAATTAAACAGCATTTATTAGTACACAAAATCTTGCAACTGAGTAAGTATACTTTGTACATGATATAGTTACGTAATCCTATTGTCATTAAACCTGTTTCACAGCGTGTGTGACTTATAAAAGTGGGTCCATCCAGTCCATACAATCTACGACAAAACGTCGGCTTGTAAAGTTCTATTTTCAACCTTATTTCCTCTGAAATAAGGATATCAATTAAGAACGTGTCACTGGCTTATGTACAAGCTGGCTTTGCCAAAAAAAAATGAACTGGCGGTGATTTGCCGATTTTTAAATAATAAATATACATACGGGCTGACTTTTAAACCACCAGCCAAATTTCTGAAGCAAGTTCAGTCCATGATACTGAACTACTTTCCATAAAAACAATTAACGAAAAACTAAAATAAAAATTCGCCTTTTCATACAAATCAGCGCTCAGTCAAACGGATTTTCTATGGGAGGATAAAAAATTTTCATCGATTTTTAATAACTTTTTTTATTAGAAAGTAGTTCAGTATCATGGACTGAACTTGCTCCAAAAATTTGGCTGGTTGTTTAAAAGTCAGCCTGTATATTGCAGTTCTATGAACTTCTATGTCTAAAACAAGGAAATTTTAATATCATAAACATAAGGAACAGTCACAAAAACTTATTAACTGATTTGGTACATAGACTGCTCAATTTGAACAGCAATACAATCGATCTTTATTACTCTATGTACATATAGCTTCGATTCCGTTACAAATTCATAACTATTTTAATAAAACATAGGGTTTATATCGACGATCCGATTGTCGCTTTACTGAGCTAAACAAATTTAGCCTTTACCATCATTGCATAGCGCTCAATGTTGCACACTGCACCTCAGATACGCACTGGTCGATTGTCGTGCAGCTTTTGTAATAAAGGGCATTGGACTGTAAACTGAGCAGGTCACAAAATCCTAAAAATAACAACATACTCCGTTTGTGCGACAGCTGGTTAAACGAACGAAATTTGAAAATTACAAACTAAGAGATCATTGCTTCACATTTCAAAAATGGGCAAACCACTCTAAATCTTTTATTTATAATTATATTTACACAAAGGATTGTTCACTGGAAGATGGCTTCGTATAGTATCATTTCTACAACAAATCGGAAAGGAAAGAAGAATCAAAAGAGGTTTGTTACTCATAAATATAAACCGCTTTTATTACGGAACCAACCCCGAAATGGCGAAAATGTATTAATTATTATTATCATATGCTTTTGGCGTTTCTTCTCAGCAGGACTAGTAGTTTTGACAACGCTGGCAGTTTGAAGCTCTTTTCTTTTTACAAAAAAAAAGGTGAATCGACGCAAAAAGTGCCCACGAAATGCTGGTTTTAGATTTTTTTCTAACAGAAAAACAATTACGGAAATCTATCTAAATACAAAATCTATTTTTAAATTTTCAATTTGTCAAAATTGGAACAGCTTATTTTTTTTAACTTAGAGGTAGGTTACACTATCATTGTGGCATTAATCAAGTCCATTAGTCTGGAATGACGTGACTGACGCCAGAATGACGGATGTTTTTCACGGTTACACGGTCAATCCAGAATGACAGCAGACTGATAAAAAGTACGTTTACGGCAAAAAACTATAATGAACCTTATGTACATTGGTGTACGGTACGTAAAGTAACTAAAGTACGGTGACTGACGCGAGAATGATACGAGCGGGTTACGCGATCAGTCTCCCATCAGTATTTCATCATTCAAAACAATTTTAATTTTCATTAGTCCGAACCATCAGTCTGTCATTCAGCGGGTTACACGATCATTCTCCGATCATTCTGATCAGACTGATGGACTTGACTGATGCCAGAATGATCGTGTAAACTACCTCTTAGGGGTGTTCACATAGTAAAATTTGTTCATATTCATGAGCTGCGTGACCCCATTCGATTTATTATTCCCCCTTTTGACTAACGTCATTACAAGTTGTTTGCTCAATTAACGATCCAACTACATTATAAATGTTAAAAAATCACATCCACAGTTTGATATTGCAATATAAAATCAACCTAGATATTTTGCGTATTTATAAAGCAAGTGGTTTTAAATCCAATAAAAGAGGAGAAAAACTAAGAAAATTTGGATTTTTTCATTCATAAATGAAGGAATCCAATGGGGTTGCTTTGTTTCACGCGGCTATCCGACGCGGGTCTCCTTTCTCAGTCGCACGCACGGTGTGTGACTGCTAAGTTTTAAAGCTAAACGGATCACCAATAACAGTTTCAACTGCAGTTCATAAAATAAATTCAAGGGCTATCTAGTGCCCGACGATTATCAATATGGAAATTATTACCATATTTACGAGTTAACAATTTATTTCAAATGAGGGCGCCACTTCAAGGTCATTTGCTTGTAAATTCACCTTTAGCAGGCGCACGCTACGGGTTCTATCTCTGTCACAAACTCTACGCACGGCATGACAGAGACACGGCATCGCGCGACAAATACTGCTATCTCTTTCGCACGTAGAGTTTGTGACGGCGATAGACTGAACCCGTCGCGTGCGCTCGCTTAAACGTAACGGACGCCTTAAGTATCAAAACATACTCCGTTTATTTTAAAATGCAGAACTAACTTTAGAACTGTCACAGAATTAATATAAGTACTAACGTACAAAACGGAAGCTCGTAGTCTCCGCACCAGCTCTCCCCGTTCTCAGGTGCGTTTGGTGACTTTGAACACTGAAACTTACACATTGACGTGTGCACGGATGTTACGTTTCGTTTGTATAAGGCATAAATATTACTCCGCTTCTATGAAGTGCCATACCTGTGACTTGCTTTATGTCATTATTCACCCAAGTGAAATTGACAGTAACGAATGAGAAGGTGACAAATTACAGAGGTCTTCTTGTTTTAGGCGCGTGACGACGGGCTAACTTTATTACTAGGTTTAAATCAAACCTAGTAATAAAGTTAGCCCGCGATTTATAATAAGACGGACTAAGCCGAAGTTGCGTAACCGATCTTCGGCGAAATTACCCCTGCATTTGAAAGCTATGCCGAACTTACGTCGCGTTTTTCACGAGGAAATAAATTTGCCGCGGAACTTCACCCGCGCAACTTTGACACAGTCAGTCTTTTCATATGTATAGTAGTAAACACGGACTAATTTAGACTGGTTTAAACTATTATCCGCCCAATACAAAAAGTCCCCCGCAATATGTCACCTTCTCTTTTGACTCTGTCAACTTAATTTGGTAAATAAGGATTTAAACGAACCTAAAGTTAGTCTGCATTTTATAATAAGACGATTGTGGGATTTTCGATAAATTTTTATTTTATTTCATTTTTTGATTGAATTATTTTGTATTACATGTATGTGGATTAGAAAACTGAATGCTTATACGAAGTGTGTTAAAACAACCCGCATGCGTACTTCCACGTAAATCACCACACACCCCATTAGTCCATTCACTTTATTTGGTGTAAAATAGTTATTCTTTGCCTAGCTAGATTGTCAAAATTAGTATAATTATAGATGTCTTGCATTTAGGCCTTTATTTTGAAAAATAAATTTAGAACAAACAAATCAAACGAAGAAATATTTATCATCATAACATTTTGTAACAAAACATAATTTGGCCGCTGCGAAAATATTTACTTACATAAATTATTGCCTATGGTTCAATTTAGAAGCGGCAAAATAAACAATGGAGACAGGGGGACATATAAAAAAACTAGAACAAATTGGCAAAACAACCTTAGTTTGAACTTTCAATTCCAAACACAATTTTTGCTTTTGTATAAAGAATGTTTCTTTATACTTCAAATATATATTTTTATACAAGTCACAATATTATGCCGTTTATCAAATATTCAATGATGTTTCAAAAAAATCATATACATAATAATCTGTGCTTTACAGTTACTTATACATATTTTGTATGTATATCACAAGTTTAGTCAACAAAAAACTAAACTCATCGGGAAGTCCATTTACCTAGAATTTATGGTAAAAAACATTGGACACAAGAAATATTAACTATACATTCATATTGACTACAATAATCAACATACATACTTTTATACAAAGGTATTTATTTACAGTTCGTATATGTAGAAAAAAAAGAAGTATTTATGATTTGTCATTTTTCACATGTTTTTAAAACTATAACGTGTCCATTTATTAATCGTATGAGAATTATTTATCAATTATAGAATCTCATACAAAAGTTAAACACTTTCAGTCTTATTTTAAAACGCGTACCAACTTTAGAACTTGGTTTAAACCATTTTCTGGCAAAATCAAGTTGACATTGACAGATGAGATAGTGTCACCTTATTAGATGTCAATTTAATTTGGGCGGGTAATGATTTAAACTAATTAAGTTAATCCGTGTGTTACAATAGGACGAGAGTCACAGACCAAAGACATTTAATATTTTACCATAGACACAACCCAAAAAGTTAAATGTTAACTTAAAGTTTTCCACCGTCCGACGGCAATTTTCTATTGCTTTCCTTGTCATACTTTATGATGATAACAAAGATGGAGATAGAAAATAGCCGTTTAACAGCTTACCTTTTACTACTTGTACATGAACCGAACCGTTTATTAACAAATGCCCAATGTTTGCACTTCCAAGATGGCGTACCAACACCGGTGAAGGGTTGGATCTCATCTATCAGCACGGAACAGCACTTTCCTATGCTGCTATCCTTTTCTGTCGCTCAGAAGCAACATTAGCTAGAGTGAGAGAGAGCGACGGAACGCTACAGCACCGGCCGTGCTGCAGCGTTCTGTCGCTCTCTCTCGCTCTAGCAAGTTACTGTTCTGAGCGACAGAAAAGGATAGCAGCATAGGAAAGTGCTGTTCCGTGCTGATAGATGAGATCCAACCCTAACGCTCTCCGCTTAATCGGTCATTTAATGTGCGCTTTAATAGCATAGATATATCATTAACTTCTGCTTTTACTTTTAAAAGGAAAACTCGTGAACTACTGCTTTAAAATTGTACGCAACTTTCTTAAATGTTAGTTCAAAATTGTATTTTTTTGTAGCAATCTGTGGTAAGCAGTGTTGAAAACACATTTATTTCACTACTGACCTATGTTGAATTATAGTACTTTTTGTATTTTTGTTTCTTTATGTAACCCCAATAAACAGAAAAAAATTACACTATCTCAATAGTCAATGTCAACTTTATTTGAGCGGATAATGGTTTAAACTCCGGTTTAAACTCAGTTATAAAGTTAGTCCGAGTTTAAAATAAGACTGAAAATGTTTACATTAATATTGCAAAGGATTTTTAGGTGTTATTATATTGGTGGGTCACATCAGCCATTGAAGATCTTTCTAGAATAATATTCCTATGAAAGAATATTTCGACTTGTAATGAGTATATGTTATTTAATTTATTATTATAAATATACGTGGTCCTATTCGGGCAATTCGGCGCAAAGTAATTTCGAACATGTGGATAGTAAAACCACACCCAACGCGTTTTCAAATATCATGATTATGGACGAAAAATACAAGACTAATAAACCTTTATACTTTGAAGTGTAATTAGATTTTTAGTTTAAATGTTGCAGCTAGACGGAGCTACTAGTTCGAAAGAAGGTAGTTTCGTTGTGGTGCAAAACAAGCGCCATCTCTGATTTTTCGTGGATACCGTCAGCTTAAGTACCCAGCATGTTTTGTATTGCTAGCGGGCGAGATAGTAGCGACATCTAGAAATAATACAGGATTTCGACTTTAGCAGTTTTGGTATTTTTCGACAATGCTTCATATAGAAGCCTTATTAAGTTTCTTTTTAAAACGCGCCAGGCACCTTTTCTTCAATATCGATGTTTAACTCATTACAGGTGGACCACGATATATTAATTGTACCTTTCAACATAATAAGATTTACACATTTAAAGGAACATTCCCGATCTATCAAATCTTCGAGATATGAAACAAATTATTTTTCTAAGAGACTTTCATTCACAAACAATACTGGTATTGCTGACATCTTTCCACCTAAGAAGATTTTTATTTGACGTACTGATGAAACCTACGCAGTTTTGTAAAGTTGGGTGAAAAAATTGCATTTCGCAATTTTAATTGTATATTAATTAATGTAAATAAATGTATGCATGTAAATGACTTTATGTGCCCCGCCCACTGCTACTTCAATGAGCTAATCCGCTGGGCTATGTCTGTGACCTTGGTACCAATTTGGGTATATATAATAGTTCATTAAATTATTGAACATCGTTTATGGAGTATACTCATTAACTGAGCCAAAACAAAGCGTCAAACTTATACTTTTATATCGATATTCCCATCAGACTGAGATTGCAGTCCAAATTAGACCTTAGCACTACACCATAGAGTTCAATTTGGTTGTTTCAAGTAGAAGTCGTAAAAGGCTTAGTTGTTCGACTTGCATGTATTAAATTCCGTATCCAAATTTTCAAGATGAAAAAATGTCAAAAGTATTGTTTGTGAATAAGAGCGGTACTAAATTCTTCAATCCAAAGGTATACTCTTGTTTTGCGAAATCTTTTTCCTATTTGCGTTTCAAAATTTCGTCATGGCTCTGCCTGTTTTTATTATAATCGAATGTAAGTACCAGAGAGTCAATTGTACCAGATTGATTTTCCAAAACAAGAATACACCTTAATATCTAAATGATATTTAGTTAATTTCAGAGAATATCACATCTCTACATGTTGTATAATGATGGAAATTGGCCGTTATCTACATCTACTAGTATTAATACCTTGACAAACCTGGCGTTATGTTTTGGAAAGAAAGAATGGATGGCCCTAGGTGTCTAGATTTCGATACACCTAGGGCAAAAAAAAAAATACAATTAAAATTGTATAAATTTTAAAAACTCTTTACAAATATACAAATTGAAATCGTCAAAAACTAGTCGGCGGCGTTCCCGATTATTCTACGTGAGTGTAGGCACGGAAAACAAACTTTTGGCGGAAATTTCAAAACTTACGTCGCGTCTAGAAAACATAGAAGGAAGAAACCAACGGCAGACATGCCGTTGTAGAAGAAGAGGAAGAAGTCCATTTTATTACAACAGATCTGTAGGCACTATGGGCTATCTCTCCATAGTTCTGACTCCAAAGTTATTACTGAATTTACTGTATCTATTTCCTAGCTATGTGTATGTATTCAGAGAGTGTACGGGTGCCTAAGCTATGTGATTCAGAAGGTAAAGTTCAACACTCGGTAAATAAGTTCTGGTATATTTCTCACAAGTCCACACAATTTACAGTTTTCGATATATGCACAAACAAACTGATCGACACGGGGAGCTATCTACGGACACACGCGAGACTGAACAAAGGTGGCAAACGACTGGCGATCTATGCTAACGCGTCGTGGAACGAAATAATAAACGCTTACTTAGCGTATTGTGTCCCTACATGAGTAATTTCCAATTACCATAATGATATGCAGAGAAAAGGAACGTTATTTAATGTAAAAATATACCCACTTGCTTTATTACATACATACACGTTTATATCCATAACGGGGCAGACAGAGCCTAGGGCCGCAAGCCTCAATGACTACTCTAAGAGCCGCGCTACACTGGATTGGCATGGCATGGCATCGGAAGTGACGCGTCATTTCTAAACAAGCTATTCTAACCTTTATGTCTCGTGATATAAGAGGCATAACCGCTTGAATGCGCTCGCGGGCGTCTAGTCCGCGGAAATTCGCGGCAGGGCGCGTCAAGCCGCGGCAGACCGCCGGCCGGCTCGCCACGTTCAAGTGGTTATGCCTCTTATATCACTAGACATAAAGGTTAAAATAGCTTGTTTAGAAATGACGCGTCGCTTCCGATGCCATGCCATGCCAATCCAGTGTAGCGCGGCCCTTAGCGTGATGGTGAAAAAAAGAAATCAAAATAGTGATGGGTTGCTAACCGCATCGCCTATTGACATAGCCCATTCTCTCGATGCCAGATCGTAAAAGCCCTTACGATCTAAGCGGAAAGAGAAGCAGCTGGTATATTCTACGTTTTTCTTTTCTCCCAGTCCAGCACGGAAGAATTGCTTTAAGAACAAGCTAATACCACAGAATAAAAACTAGTACTCACGTACATAAGTCTCACACAGCAGAGAAATTCAAAGAAATATCTACTCAATGTGATTAGCGATATGGTTTAATTTAGCTCACGTCAGAACTCAGCACCTTTTCGTTTAATTTCATTCTTATTACTTTGGACAAACGATTCGTATAACTGAATTGATCCGACTCGACTACTAAAGTTTTGCTACCCTCATTCGTCGGCTTCGTCTTTATTCCAAGACGATAAGATTCAATTTGCTTCACACTCGACAACGACCAATTTCCGTCATCGTACAATTTACAACTAAGGGAACTCTTAAGCATAGACTTCGGCGTTCGTAACGCACTCCTACGTACGTAGGTAACTCACAACGCACTGTCACGCGTCACTTCATTATGTACTACACGGCAACTATAATACCTCCCCCTCCCCTCTTAAATATGTTATATCAAGTCTAAAAAAATTATGTTCCAATATAATACTTCACGGTGATTTTAAAATCATGCCATCTGGCATCATATATTATTTCTATATAAGCTAATTTTTAATTAAATACAAATATTTTAAGGGGTGATTCACTCCATCATTTAGAACAACTTTTCCCATAGTAAGTAGATCACGAGACTACTTCGATTTCAATGGGAAAGTGGAAAGTCAAATTATTTTTTCGTATTCCGATACACATTTATTGGGAAAAGTGGTTCAAAATGATGGAGTGAAGCACCCCGTACATAATTGTACTTATAAAAAAGCTTGTATAATAATAACATTATGATTTACACACCAGATGGCATGATTTTGGTGGCATTATAAAGCGAATACAAATTAATGTGCTATAAGAACACAGAAAAAAAAACACATTTTACAAAAAAATTATACGACTTAAAAAAATCCGCTAAAAATCTCGTAGGTAATATAAATAATTTAAATTCGTTTTTATAAAATATATAGGATCTAACAAACTATACTGAAACTATTTTAAAGATGGATTCAGTCCGTGATAATAAACAACTTTCCCCAAGGAAATATCGAAAATTAAAAAATATTTTTTAGTTTGAGCGATCGGCTGGTCCGACTTTGTATGGAAAGCCAAAAAATATTTTACATATTTTAATATATGTTCCTTGGAGAAAGTTGTTCAGTATCCTGGATTAAATGTACCCTTAAAACAGTTTCAGTTTATTTTATAAGACGTTATATTACATACTATCTGACGTATAATAGAAACGAAGCAATGTACTTAACATTTTCCGGGACACTTAAGCCTACAGATATTAATATTTTTTATCTTGTTACTGTTTGGCTGATTGTCCAATAAGGTGTTAAAATGGGGTCGGGATTTTATTTTTATTACAGTTGCCGTATAGTACAACTTAGAAACTTTAACTATTTATATCTATATGTATAGTAGATACGCTGTTCTAACAGAAAATAAAAATAAATAAGTTGAGGAGACCTGTGGCGTCCTTATTTGTACAAAATCGGGTATTCATCTGGAAAAGAAAAACGTTATGAAATAAACATTTAATTAGAGTTTTTGGCGGGAAGTCAAGGGGTTCGGTTGGGGTTTGCTTTAAATTATTTTACAATTTGATTTTAGTGGACTTTATAATATGAAATTGGTGTTGTTTGGTGTTATAAATGCTCATAACATGAACACTATGTGAAATAGTTAAAGTGGACAGTCATAGTACGGCTGTAGTGATATTTATTTTGCGGACTGTGTGGGCGTCATCCGCCACTCAATCGTCTATGTAAACCAGTGGACTCGTATAGATTTGTCGCCCTTGCAGCAGTCAAAGGCCTACACCACCCTTTGTCTGTCTAGTTAGGATTAGGAATAAAGAACAAAAATAAAGATAGGCTCTAAAGGACTTGTATCCAGAGCCGTAAAATTATTTAATAAAAAGAAAACAATTAATTATTAAAAAAAAACAAGAAAACCGACAGCGTAAAAAAAATTCTTAAGAGGCATTTTACACTTCGTTGCCTGTCTCGCTCGCACAATTAAACATTTTTAAAGATTTCAAAGTTTTTATCAACTAATTTACGATGTAGTCAATGTCTACACAATATAAAAACATGTCTAAAATATCCACGATATAATTATCTAAGGTTATGGCCGAACACTTTATAATAATTAAATTTTTAACAAAAAAAAACAACAGACTACTTTTTTAGGAGTTTCTTCCATATCTCTAAAGTTCTTCATCATATCGTCACCAAATTAAAATGGGACCAACTTGGAAGTAAAGGCTTTCAAATAAAAAAAGTATCATCAAAATCAGTTTACAATTGGCGAAGATATCGCGTAACAAACATACATAAAAATTAAAATAAAAACATACAATCGAATTGATAGCCTCCTCCTTTTTTGGAGTCGGTTAAAAATGAGACATTTTTTAATAATCTTTAAAAATGTTTCATTGTGCGAGCGAGACAGCCAAGCAAGTGTTAAACATCGCTTAATTAAATCATCTCTCCAACACACCTTAGGCATCGTTCTAATAGAACGCAAATACGCGGTTATCGCGCGAATAAGCGATGCGACCATCGACTGTTCGCGCGATGGCAAAATCTGGATGTCCTAATAGAACGTGCGAATTGACAACGCGAGCGACTACTATAAATAACTATTTAACAGTATTATGCCTCGGTCATTAACTTGAATTATATAACGTGTTCATGAACTAACGCAAAACCTCTGAGAAAGTACCTCAGCCCATGAAACTGAACTACTTTTGTTCTACAACATTCCCAAAATGCCAAAAAAAAACTGATTTTCAAACAACGTTGTATACCTAGAGCTTCCCTAGCTAGGGCTGCCCGCGTACAGTATTTTAATTTCATCTACCTACTTGACTTTTTTTCTAGTTTTGTTATTTTTATACTATTTCTACTTTTATACTAATGCGAAAGTATTTGTACGCATGTCACTTGTTTGTTTTTGTTTTCCGTGTGTGTAAGTGACCAAAACTGGTGTCAAATTTGCGATGCGTGAACTTGCGATGGTCTCGTATTAGCGTTCTATTAGGACGATGCCTTACACGGCGACCCTGCCGGGCCGGCCACTCGCGCGTCGCGTTATACATTCCTTTCCATAAGTGTCGGTCCAACGTGATAATGGAAAGTTTTAGTGACTGTAACGTGAACTGTACTCACCATGCTACCACAGCCGGTGCAGGTGCAGGTTGCGGGACAGCACGGAGCGCACGTCGTGCGTGAACCGCAGCGCGTCCAGCACGGGCAGCAAGTTCAGCAACGACACGTCTAGCGGGTCCGAGAACCACGACTTTATTGGTATCGCGTTATCTGAAAACAAAGATAGATGAGGGAATAAATCATCATCAGGTCTTTTTTGTGCCGTGTGGTTCCCGGCAGAGTAGAATGATCCCTCCAAGTCATCCCGTAGATGTCGTAGAAGACGACTTAGGAAACACAAGCTAAACAAAGCTTATAAACATCAATGAGACCTCTCCAAGAGAGCTAATATATGACTTTGGTAGTACAGTCAACCGAGTCGGTCAAGCTCCTGCAGTGGAGACTAAAAAATACCTGATGATGATGAGGTCTTTTTTAGTCTCCACTGTAGAAGCACCGTCTCTGTACTACTAGAGCCATACTTGGCCAGAGCAACCAGAGGATTTGACCAACACTCTCTACGCTGGCCAGACAGGTTGGAGACAGTCTCATTGATGTTTTTTTCAGCTTGTGTTTCCTAAGTCGCCTTCTACGACATCCACGGGAAGACTTGCGAGTGGTCCTATTCTACTCTGCCACAGTTCAGTGGGAACCACACGGCATGGAATATTTTTATTTATTTATTCTATCATTTCAGTTACGTCTGACCAGCGTGGAGAGTGTAGGCTAAATCCTCTGACTGCTCTGGCTAATATATGGCTCTGGTAGTATAGAGGGGGTCGTTCTCCTGCAGTGGAGACAGACATGATGATGATGAGGGTTAAATCCTTACTTGTATTAGATGGGTAGTAGTGTCAGGTGACGCAAGCGTATTAAAGAAATAGGATATGGTGGAGAAATTCTGCATGCGGGGTTGAACACGTGATGGCTCAGTTGGATAGAGCTAGTCGTATTTAGACCAAGGTCGCCGGTTCACGTCCCACTCGCGTGGTATTTTTTACCATTTCTTATTTCATTATTAGTTTTAGTACTTTAGTACTGCATCTTGAATGCCTAAAAACCCTATAAAAAATGTAGAATAAATAATGTCTCAGATAGCATATTTTGGACGCCCGAGCCGCAGGTGAGTGTGACAAATATGACATCTGGTACCCTATTTTTGAACGCTAGTCATACAACGAATAATTTTTGCGAGCGTTTCCAAAGTGTTGGCGTTTTTCTCCAAATACCGAACCCCAGTTTCGTAACAATATTATAAATTTTATACATAGGTGTAACACCAATTAGTTACAGCGAACGCTACTAGATGGCGTTGTACAAAATTTAATCTTGATTGAATTTGACGAGACCCAATGCATTCGATTCTCTCTTCCTAATGTGAATCAAGCCTGCGTTGACATACTAATTAATGGTCAGAAACTCGATCTGGTTGAAAGTACTACCTTTTTAGGAATCACAATTGATTCGAAACTTCAATGGGGCGCTCATATAACTAAACTTTCTAATAGGCTTAGCTCTGCGGCTTACGCTGTTAGGAGAATAAGACAATTGACAGATGTAGCAACTGCTAGACAAGTGTACTTTAGTTACTTTCACAGTCTAATGTCTTACGGGATACTTCTATGGGGGAGTGCAGCCGACATTCAGACTATTTTTCTTTTACAAAAAAGAGCAATTCGTGCTATTTACGGTTTAGGATCAAGAGACTCACTGAGGGAATTATTCAAGGAAATAGGTATACTTACTTTTGCATCACAATTCATATTTGAAAATATAATGTATGTAAGGAAAAATATTTCCTTGTTCAATAAAGTAAGTGATTTTACAGATAGAAATTTACGTAATAAGAATGACTTAGTTAGCCCGTATTACAGGCTGAATACAGTCAGTAAGTCTTTTATGGGGAAGTGTATACTTTTTTATAATAAATTGTCAGAATCGGTCCTTGATATGCCAGACAGAAAATTCTAAGCTTATGTAAAGAAAGTACTTTGTGAGAAGGCTTATTATAGGACCGATGACTATCTTAAAGACAAAAAGGTCTGGCTTGAGCTTGGCGCGGGTCCCTCTTAAAGGTTTGTATACTTAGACATGTCATAATTTAGGTACATTGGTACATACTAAATTTACAAATTGACATTATTTTAAATTTCGTAATTCTTATAATTCAATTTAATTATGACATAATAAACAATGTAATCTCTGTCCATCTATATAACTAATTTTAAGTTTTTAGTTTGTTAGTTGACGTCTTTGGAGAAAACGTGCAGTGCAGTTTGTTGCCGCTTCTTCTGCACTTGCGCCTAGGAAGCAGCGTAAACTTAGCTGTAAGTAACGATTTGACGTCAACATTTGTGCAAAACAAAACAAAGTGACTATTATTAAGAGATATTATAAATATCCTATGATAATAAAGATATTTTGAATTGAATTGAATTGAATTGATTAACGTAAATCATAACCCGTTCGTGTGGATTTTGTGTCAGTGTTCTATCTAATATTCGTTCGGCTTCCAAATCCTCCAGAGCATCCACTTAGTGAGTCTCACACACGATAAATCGAGATAACCTAGGAACTTCTCATATTGTAAAAAAATTCAATTCGTAGTTCAACCAGTCGTTCGTGTCACACATTTCCTACAAAGCATCCACTTGTGGGTCTCGCACAGGATGTAGTTCACAAATATTAGGCTTAGAACCTAGGTCTTGTAAATGATATGAACGTTAAGAATCCCTAGGGCTTTCAGTACAAACTAAACCTAAGAGCATCCACGTGTGGGTCTCACGCAGGTTTGGGTCTCAAAGCCCTAGAATTCTTATATCGCAAGCTGTTTGATTATATGAAACGGTAAGGTGGCATATAGTCAAGGAGCTAGTATGCAAATCTCGTTCGTATTCCAAATTGTTGTTGTTGGTTACGTTGTTATTTTGTAATAGTTGTTATTTGAAACGCCATTTTTGGATTTGTCGCCCCTAAGCTCCCCTGCACTACATAGGTATTATACGTAATAGGATAACATAAGATTTAAATAACCTTTGACCTCGCGGGCATAAGCTAGTTAACGATGAATATACAGAACTGGAATTAAACTTATTGGTTCTTCCCCGTAAAATGTATTTAGTTATAAAAACTATCTAAAGGTGCTAGAGTTATCTCGGTTATCGCACGTTTACACAAGCCTTGACATTCCATGCTTATCTTAAAAATCGATAAAAATTTTTCGTCTCCCATACAAAATCCGTCCATCTGAGCGCTGATTTGTATGGGAGGACGAAAAATTTTTATCGATTTTTAATAACTTTTTTTATAGAAAGTAGTTCAGTATAAAGATGGCAGAGAGAAGAGAGGAATGGAGGCATCTCCACTTAACTCTGCCGACAAGAGCAAGCTCTTAAATTAAAGAAGAAAAAGAAGAAGTTCAGTATCATGGACTGAACTTGCTTCAAAAATTTGGACACTATTTCAAAAAGTCAGCCTGTATGTGAATGACAGATAGTTTAATATCATCTGTCATATGACAGTATCTCTATTTTACCCTGAGATTTTAACACGGTGGCAGTTACGTAGTCAAGTGTTATCGTTATTTTTTTTAATACGTCAGACGTATGACGGACTCCGTACCTAAGATACCGGAATATAGGGGCCGTACAAAAGGAATGGCGGTGTAAGGCTGATTAAGGGTTTAAAATATTTTTTTAATTAATTGACGGGACAGAAAAATCTGAAGTTTTTTTTATGGTAACAAGGAATGAATGAATAGTTTATTATTTCAAGTATCATGACTTATTTTGTTAGTAATGGTTATAAACTAGGGAATGTTATTCCTTACCACAGAAAAATATTAAAGCGTTTTCAAAATTTTTATCACTTCCCTGTTGTACGAGGGCAGTTTGATAAGTACCCGTTTTCTAAATATATTAATATCACTGGCCGCAAATAAGTATACCACCTTTTTAAGCCATTTTTCAGAGGCGGGAAAATTAAAAAAAAAAATGACATTCTTTTGTTTTTTTTCTCATTTGACAACGATTCAGTGAAGGCGTGAACTTAAAATTGTTAAAATGGAGAAAGAACAGTATCGGTCTGTAATTAGATTCTTATTTTTGGAAGGAAAAACATGTGATGAAATAAAAAGTAAGAATGCAAGCGGTTTATCATGAATGTGCTCCTTCTATGACAACCGTCAGATATTGGTATAACGAGTTTGATGAGGATCGCCCAGGCCGGCCAGTTGAGGTGACTACAGACGATATGGTTAAGAAAATTGAAAATATCGTTTTAGCCGACCGCCGAATTAAACTTCGAGAAATCGTTGATGCTGTAAATGTTTCAATCGAGAGGGTACAACACATATTAGAAGAAAAATTGGGTATGAAGAAAGTATCGGCGAGGTGCCGCGTTTACTCACGGAGGAGCAAAAACGGAACCGACTGACTACTTCGGAGCAGTGTTTGGCCGTGTTCAAACGTAACCCGAAGGAGTTTCTGCGTCGTTTCGTGACCGTGGACGAAACGTGGGTCCACCACTACACCCCGGAAATGAAAGAGCAGTCGAAGCAGTGGATTTTACCGGGTGAACCTGCTCCAAACAAAGCAAAAACCGTCCCATCGGCTGGAAAGGTCATGGCGACCGTTTTTTGGGATTCGCAGGGTATTATACATATTGACTATTTAGAAAAGGGAAAAACAATAACAGGGCAGTACTATGCCAATTTATTGGATGAATTTGACGCCGTGTTGAAGGACAAACGACCCCATTTAAAAAAGAAAAAAGTACTGTTTCATCACGACAACGCCCCGGCTCATTCGTCCAGAGTTGTGACGGCTAAATTAGCACAGTTACGCTACGAACTATTGTCTCACCCCCCGTATTCTCCAGATTTGGCCCCATGCGATTTCTTTTTGTTTCCCAACCTAAAAAAATAGCTCGGTGGCAAACGATTTGGATTAAATGACGAAGTCATTGCCGCCACAGAGGCCTATTTTAATGACTTTCCAAAATCATACTTTTTGGATGGTTTATTGAAGCTTGAGTATAGGTGGAACAAATGTATAGAGTTAAAAGGTGACTGACTACGTAGAAAAATAAATGCATATATACAAAAAAAAATTTTTTTTTCCATAAACGGGTACTTATCAAACAGCCCTCGTACCTCTGGGTTTATACTCATGTACGGTCATAGTAGATTGGGCGTGCAAATAGGAGTTATTTTTATTCGAAAAATAATTAGCCTCCTCCGCTCCTTCGTTGCCCCATAGCCTTTAGACCTCCAAATCCGGCCCTGACTAAAACTATTCTACCAAACTAACCTGGGAAGTCCCGGTAGGCGCCGGGCGAGTTGTCCAGGATGAACACCCTGTTGAGGTCGTCGCATATCGACGACAGGTTTTTTGTGTACGAGCCGTGCTCGGCGGTGCAGTGTTGTCTGGAAGTAGCACAGGTTTGAGATGAATGACTGGCCCCAAGCGCGTGTCCGGGCCAAGTTTAGAGTAGAGTTCCGAAGTTATACTTTCCAGCATGGGGACTTTATTTTACACAATTTTACATGTTCACTACGCATTTTAAACAATTTACAACTTCATCTTAGTCATCATTTGGTCTTTTTAGTCTCCACTGCAGGAGCACGACCCTCGCGGCACTACTAGAGCAATATATTAGCCAGAGCAGTCAGAGGATTTGGCCTACACTCTCCACGCTGGCCAGACGGGTTGGAGAGCTCTCATTGATCTTTCTAAGCTTTGTTTAGCTTGTGTTTCCTAAGTCGCCTTCTACGACATCCACAGGAAGACATGGAGTGGTCCTATTCTACTCTGCCTGTAACCACACGGCCATCAAAATGTTCATCCCTTCCCTATTGTTCCATTTTTTTTGACTGTCAATGGCATTGAAGTAAGTTTATTGTTTTTAAAAATGATTTGAACACAAACCTGTAGAACCTCTTCCGCAGTATGCCGCGGCCGTTGTCTAGTTTGTCAGCGACTGCTGCCCCGTATATCTCCATCGACGCTGTGAATACCACTAGTTCGTACCACTGCGATACCTGGACCAAACAACACTAGTTTTAGTCTCTGGTCTACTTAAAACCCTCTTTCCCTCTTATCGGTTTTACTGTTGTAAGAATGAGACTTTGCTTAACGTCAAAAGTAAAAGTGTAGCCAGTTTTCTGCTTAATACGACAAAATTTTAATGACATTGGCGTCTGTTTAGGTGACTTCTATTTAGTAGCGTCATTCCATCGCTCGCTCTCGCTCTAGTAAATGACGGTCCTGAGCGACAGAAAAGAATAGCAGCATTGAAAATGCTGTTCCGTGCTGACAGATGTTTACCTAGTAGACGACATAAAGCTTTAATGATGATAAGAATTAATATTTACGAGTATACTATATTTCTCCAGTAGGATATTTCTTTCATGTTGGTCTGGGAGATAAGAAAAAACTTAGAATGTACCAACTGCTTCTCTTCCCGCGCAGATCGTAAAAGCCGATCGAGGGAATTGGCGAAAATCTGAATCTTGTTAAGCGGCTAGCAACCCACCACTATATTGATTCCGTTTTTCCATCTTAACACTCACCATTACGTTAAACGAGGCCTTTGGGTCTTACAGCCCTGGGCTTTGTGTACCCCGTTAGGGATAAAGACGTGATAATGTATCTGTATCTCCAGTCATTTGTTTTTTTTTTAAGGTACGCGCAATATGCGTCCCCGTTCCCGGTCCCCGCACCTCTCCCCCGTTCTCACCTTGTCGAGGAGCGAGAGCAGGCGAACACACTGCACGGCGCACGCGGCCGCACAAGAACGGGGGAGAGGTGCGGGGAACGGGGACGCATATTGCGCGTACCTTAGGAGATTCCGTTCTGTATACTCTTACTGTCTTCTGTGATATAGGTTAAAAAATCAGTTCGAGATAAGTGGTGGACATCAGAATGGCCGTTAAAAAAAAAACAAATGCCTATATTATAATTCGACAGGACGGAAGTTCATTCTCTGTGCTGTATTGTATAGTAAGGCATAAGGATAATGCAAATAAACAAAGTATTTATAGCTGGCGGGAGCACTACATGAGGTGTGCAAATGTTTATCAGAGGGTTCAACAAACTGTGTGTTTGTCATTGTAATATCATATTCATATTTGAAAGGGATATGTTATCTACAGTGAAATAAATATAAAGGGACAAATCACACTGATTGAGCAAGTCCCAAAGTAAGTTTAAACTTGTGTTATGTATGAGATCCTTAGGGTCAGTTCACACCGAGCGCGTACTTTGGAGAAATATAGAACTTGTTTACTAGACAAAAAGAGTGAGAGCGGGCTGTCTCTGAAATCTTACCCTTACCGCCCCGAGTCTCCTATTTACACCCCCCCATCTCTAGAAATAACTGGACATGGGGCGGCATATTTCAATTTTGCTCTTCCTAAAAAAGTCTTCATCTAGTTCTGTTGGATATTGCCATCCATGCTAGTTACGCCACTGTATACTTACAGTCTTATTTCTTAGTCTTTGTTCAGCTCACCTTTTCCATTATATCCAACATCTTTTTAGTATAAAAAGATGTTGGATATAATAAAAGGAAACAGGCATGACAATATGTATATACTGTCACGACGGGGGTAGCCAGAGACTAGACCTCCACAGCTACGATCCTTACAGACCTCTTTGCTTCATCTACACTCATTAATCTCTTCACACATGCCCATCGGTTATGGGTACATCTTACCTCTTCTTTTAAGGGTTTCGTACCAAAAGGGTGCAAACAGAACCCTATTACTGAGACTTCGCTGTCTGTCTGTCTGACACAGGGCTCCATCTCTTGAACCGTAAAGCTAGACACTTGAAATTTTCACCCATTACATATGTATTACAGTGGCTGCTATAACAACAAACACTAAAAATAAGATAAAGTAAAAAATTCAAGGGGGTCTTGTTCATACAAGAAATGTGTTTAAAAACATTGCACTGAGGTACAGAACGCTTCATGTACGAGTTCGACTCCTCGCACTTGACCATTTTATTTTAGAACGTCCCCAATCCGATCTTTTTAGTAATGTGCTGAAAGAAATAATATACTTACAATATTTAGAAAGTAGTCGACATGCGGCCTCTTGTGCACAAAGAAGCGCACTGGATGTTTGTCTATGGTGACTTTGAGCACGAAATCGGGCGGCGTGCCGGGCTTCACTGTGGGCCGCAGCATCGCATCATGGTGCGAGTGGATCAGCGTCTCGTCTAGATCTAATACCAGCATTTTCCTTTTGACTAGATCTGTAACGATGGAGAAATTGGTACTTTACTAAAATAATATAAATTCAATATTTAAATCAATCTTAAAAAGTACAATCTTTAGATAATCATCAGGTCTTTTGTCTCCACTGCATGAGCTCGACCCTCTTTATACTACCAGAGCAATACTTGGCCAGTGCAATCAGAGGATTTGGCCTACACTCTCCACGCTGGTCAGACGGGTTGGAGAGGTGTCATTGATGTTTATAAGCTTTGTTTAGCTTGTGTTTCCTAAGTCGCCTTCTACGACTCCACGGTCTCAAGAAAACTTGGATCTTTAGATAAACATGGGTGGAGTGAAATAAAAGAGGAGAAATATGCATGCTGTATGCATAAGTAAAATGTGATGACAAATGAGCAAATTCGTTAGGGTGATTTAAGGTCATGGTAGCACAATTGGAAGTGCACTAACAGTACAGATGTGAGGGGTGTGAGTTCGAATCACACATGTGGCGAAACTTTTCTATCACATATTTTTAATCAAGATATTATGGGTATTGTTATTTATACTATGCCCAAAAATATCATGTTATCTTATTAGGTACTATTTGCAAGCAATCCTTGTATCCTATAATGACGATCTCAGAAACAGCTACACCAATTTTGATGAAATTTGAGTTTGGTAGGGGGAAAATCTATCTTGCTAGGTTTCAATCTTAGAGAACCTCATTTTCTTGTGTATTCATCCAGCAAATAAAATATATATAAGTGAGGTGGTACACCCAGTGGCGGCCTTAGGGGGTGGCGAGCCGGGCAACCGCCCGGGACCTCGCTCTTGCAGCGGCCACGCGCAACACAACCTGAGCTGATTTATTTTTATTAATTAGCATGTTGATTTCTCGCTCTTACTTATAACAAAATTAGCCTACTGAAAGGCCTTGCAATGGTTCAGGCCGCCGCTGGGTACACCATATTAACACAGATTTACATAACTTTGAAAATGTGTGTTATATTGCTATATATTATTATGTTACAGTCAGTGCCGGTTTTAGCTCTACCAGCGCCCTGGGCGAGATTTACCCCCACCCCCAAACTGCAATTCACTCAGACTTTTTTTCTGACGGATTTATTTCTGCCAATTGGGAAATTTGCCGCCCCATTGTAAACGAAGGGAGAAGGGGGTGGATACAAATAAGAGCTAGACTCTTATTTGTATGCACCCCCTCCTCTCTTCGTTGCGAGTTGCCGCCATTAACCAGCTGCAATTTTTTTATTTATTATTACCTGTGACCCCCCTTGCCCAAAAACGCCCCCTGTCGCCCCTTTGTGTCTAGCGCCCTGGGCGGTCGCCCAACCGCGCCCTACCCTAACGCCGCTACTGGTTACAGTATTGGGTACTTGCAGATGAGATGGATAGCTACCTACTTATATTATAATATATTGATATTTAGAAATGAAATAATTATATTATACTTTCAAATAGTGAAAGTCTCACTTTAATTAAACCAGAATTATTCTAAATTTCTAGTGGCTTAATGATATATTTCTTTCAACTAAACAGCGTCTTTATCCCTAATGGGGCAGACAGAGCCTAGGCCGGTAAGGTCTAGGCCACTTGCGTAATGACTGGAATGAAGGTGGAAAAAGTTAATCATAATAATGATGGATTGCTAAACGCAGCCTATTGATATGATTCAGATTCTCGCCCATTCCCTCGATCGGCTTTTACGATCTGCGCGGGAAGACAAGCAGCTGGTACATTCTATGTTTATTCTTTTCTCCCAGACCAGCAAACTAAACATTCCAAATAATACTGCTATCATGACAGTAAATAAATGATCCAAGGTGAGTAAAATCAAAGATAGATGATCTGATAACAACTCTAAATTCTCAGCTGATTAGAAAGTTCAACACATTTAAGTTCGAAAAACTAAGACAATATGGAAAGCCATAAGATGCAGCTAATTTATTTTTTTAGTACAGATAGTAGGAAAGATTTGAAGAGATAAAAGAAGGTAGCGTATCAGATATTCATAGCAGTAATAACGATAAAAACAGATTACTTACTCAACCTGTGTCTAGATACCGGGGATAAAGGATATATTTCATACTTGACAGACTGGTATTGCGCCAACTGAAAACCAAGCACCACGTGAGACACCACATCTTCACATAATCTACACAATCAATCACACAACTTTGTAAACACACTATGTTATATTTACCGCTCGATATTGCTTCTTAAACATATAACAAAAACAACTCCATACTTTCGATGCGATAAGCATGAACGTACGAAGGCCCATTTGCAACTGTTTCAGCATTTGAAATGCTTAGGAGAGGATCACGAATATATAAATAAGCTTAATGTCAAACAACAGCGGATAAAACGAGATCATTGACGGCGTAATTCAAAACAATTTCGATAAATTCAACTGCCGAAAACATCTAACCAACCCGCCATGACATAATCGACCCAATTCGCAATGCCATAAACAAAGTAGAACTTTTCCTTTCATTTTTGTCTATGCTTCTAGTGATGTGTCTCAATCGGCAATAAGCTGCATGTTACGGTTTGCTTAGAACCTCAATGGAATAGAAAATGATAAAAATATTATACGAATACAAATAAAAGAGAGGTAATGTTTTCAATCCAAAAAAGCTATTGCTTGCACATATTTTACATTTTCTAGGATAAGATAACGTTTAAAAAAAAAAGCGGCCAAGTGCGACTGGGACTTGCCCATGAAGGGTTCTGTAGCAGCAAGTAACATAATATAAAAGTTCTAAAGGTAAATTGCGGTTTACGATTTATGACGTATTAAAAAATAACTATCTATGATACCGAGACCGCTATAGTTTTAATTGAAAGTACATACTTGAGGTATATACCACATTCTTTTCAGAATTATTTTAGTACTATTTCAAAAGTTACGGTGGGGGGACACCTTAAATTTTAACTTTGTATTAGATTATCTCAAGACTGGGAGGTTTGATCTACATAGTTTCAAAGCAGTTTTTGTTGCAATTTAAAAGACCTTTTCAACGATAGCCCACATGTTGGGGTTAGGCCAATTTAATTTTATAAATTCAATTTTCGTTGTATGGGAAGGGTGGCTGAAAAAAAAAATTTTCATAATTTTAAAAACCTACTTTTGGAACTTCAATATCTATCTCTCCGCCAATTTTCGTGACAATCGATGCAGTAGCGGCGGAGTATGAGCCCGGACGGACAGACAGACGGACGGACGGACATGACGAAACTATAAGGGTTTCTTGTGGACTAGGGAACCCTAAAAAGAATAAAAGAGTACTACTATCTTCCTTTATCGTCCTGATCCTGATACTCCTGACCTGATATATTTAGAAATATTATCATATGTATTTATTATTAGGTATGCCTTATGAATATGTATATAAGTAAGTATATTTAAGTAAGTACGTTAATGTAGGTATGTTTATTAAATTGCTTAGGTATGTATCTTGTCTATATATTTAGTTTTATTATTGCACACACACCTTCCTATCGCAGGTCTACTGGAAGAAATTTCTTTAGAAATAAGGACTGTTTTTTCTTTTTTAATGTACCTTTTATTTGTTGATTTTCAAGTGTACTTGGCCCAGTAAAATTTAATATTTTACATCGATTTTGATACTGTTTTCATTATAATAATCTACAGTACAAAAATATTTATGTGAAGCTAGAAAATAGGTACTTATCTTATAACAAGTACAAACATTTCTATCTACTCTTTGAGCTTCTTTCAATTTAAATAATTTAATGGCGGTTCAAGCCTGTACGTACAATCTCTTGTTTAGCTATGTAAAAGGCTAAAAGTTGAAATTAAATCCTGAAATAGAAAGTTAGTCCTTTTTATCTCATTTTTATTTAAGCCTATTCTCCGACCAGCTTTTACGATCTCCTCAAAAAATAAATATGAGGCACTACTCCAAACAAAAATTTCTAGATCAGCTTAGAAGACAGTTAACTCTGTAATTGAACGAGCAAGCGAAGCGAAAGAAGTTCTCAGAGTAAAAAACCCGGCGTTCGTTCGTATCTAAGTACCTTGTAAGAACATACGAACACCATGTTGTGTGTATGTTTGATCGAGTATATTCAATGGCCAGAAGATGGCTAGAACCGGTGGTTCTTATAATTTCTAGAAGAACTTGGTAATATGGGATTGGAAAACACAAATAAAAACACTAAAGAAACTAAATTCTTAATAGTATATATATATACTTATTGAAATAAAAAATATAATTGGAAGATAGGTACACGAATAAAAACGTTTATTCAAAAATTGTTGGCAGTAACGCACAAACCAGGCCCATTGGGTGGTTGCGCAGCCACACCACGTCTGTTCATGCGACATGTGTGTTCTTCAAGACGGTTAGCTGCTACATTCATCGCAGCTCTCCGCGATATGTTGCCGGTCATGGTGTTAGGGCTCCAGAGGCGTTCAGCAGTAGCACTTGCACGGGGCCACACTCTGAAATAATAATTTTAATTGTGGTGCTGTGGGATAAGGGCCATTGGAGGAGGCAAAACAATCTCATGAATGAGGCCTTTAGCAGTCGTATTAAAGTACATCATCATCATCGTTGACAGCATAATCCTTTGCATCTCACTGTTGGAAATATCTCTCAATGAAAACCTTCAATTTTTGTCTTGTGTCTTACGAAACCAGTGTTGAACAATATCAACATTTTATATAAAAAAATTGTTGCCTGTAAAGTCGGTTTTACGGGCGAAGATTTTACGTGACAACGGCGGCAGACCGATCATAGTTGAGTGGGAGAGAGACGCAAGGCATTCGGCGGGCCTCTCTCTCGTTCGGTGACTCATCGTAACGTTACCGAGCGTTACACTTTTTCATAAGTGACTCCCAGCCGCAACCTAATTTAAGACGTTGTCACGTCAAAAAAAGTATAAAATAAAGGAAGGAACATATGATACATATAAAGTAAGAGCATTCCAGTAGCCTCTGAACTGTGTAGGTATGGCATGCATGACTAAACAAAAATAAATGCAAATTGGCATAATGAAATGTCTTCATCATCGGTCTATGTTGTAGATGGGACTCATGCTACCTGTTGTTTTAGAAATCACCGTGCTGGTAATATAAGATTCGAATTACAGTCAGTTATAAAATTTGGTCTTCAATTGACTTTTTAACAATGTTGATTAATTAAATAATTACACATACGCACCTGCTGATGACATTAGCATCATTCACCACTTCACCCCACATACAAGCTTCGCCACCGATTATATTGGCTAGCCAAGATTCATTTTCAACCAATTCGTAAACCATGGACCTCGGATCAGCTGCATAGAAATCAGTCCAGTCACCACCAGTTTTTAGGTGGTCAAGGTACCAAGACGCTGAAAATAATACTTTGTGGCCCGATTTGAGAATCTAGAAAAAATTAAGAGATACCTATGAGTCGTGTACTGAGTGGGAAAGAAGATTCTTATTGCTAAAAAAACACTAGCCTTTGGTTGGAATGTCTCGGCCTGCAGCCTCGCGTGAGAGCTCGTAAGAAATACTTTATATGAACTATTATGAGTATATTATTAAATCTTTATTTAAGACAACATAGGCCCTGGGGTTAGTAACAATAGTACCTACTTATTTATATTATTGTACGTATGTATATACATACATACCGAATAAAATATTACTACATACATATTATACTCGTACTACATACGAACATAAAATTATGTAATTTTGTGAACAAAATGATGTTGACTTTACTTTAAGAAAGGTGTTCAAAAGGGGAGCGTGAACTTTTCTCATAAAAGAGAATTCGGTGGAAATTATGATAATTAGGTAGTCCCGAACCTGCAACCTGCGAGAAGGAACATCATTCCAAAAATACTTACCTATGAGTATCTAACTCAAACATTTGGATTTTCATATATGACATTTATAAAAAACATAGAATTAGAATTTTAGAAGTAAAAATAAAGATTTCTTTAAATTTTAGAAATAAGTAGTGATCACTAATGTATCTAGAAGAAGAGGTACCATAAGTATATACTTACGTTGACCATTTCAGGCACCCAACCGTTTTTCCATACTTGCACCAAAACGTCACTGCCTAATTGTACTCCTTCATCGAAAACTTCCTAAAAAAAGATAGATAATACATCGTACAAATTGCTTTAACATGTAAAATTTAAAATCCAAGAGCGCGGCCGCTGCGGCGAAAATTGGTGCCGCGGCGGCGTATGTGTTACATCTCTCCAATGCTCCTTAATTTTAATTAAATGAAGATCATTTCTCATTCCCATCATCTTCATCAAAGTCATTGTCATTTCACATTAACCCATTGCTGGACGTAAGATTTACAATACCATTTGACCAGCCCTCTTTTAAATAACGTTTTTTTATTTATTTGTAACTTTCATAGAATATATTAGACCCTTTTCCAATGAAATAAAATAAGATAAATAAATCGATAGGTAAGCAATATACATACTTGCCAGACGATAGCTGTGGACTTATTCTGTAGAAGCGGTATGACATTCTTCATGAAAAGCGCGTGTAACTGTTTTGTATTTAAGTTATGCTCTTCCATGTATTTCTTTAGCTCTGGGTTCGATGACCTGGTTGAATATTTGATAAAAATATTGATAAATGACGAAGTAAGTATATACATTAC
This sequence comes from Acrobasis repandana, assembly GCA_963576875.1. Classification (NCBI taxonomy): domain Eukaryota; kingdom Metazoa; phylum Arthropoda; class Insecta; order Lepidoptera; family Pyralidae; genus Acrobasis; species Acrobasis repandana. The sequence goes on along the minus strand of OY756227.1, from coordinate 19,236,497 downwards.
AGTCGTAACCGATATATTTGCCAAAATGTCAGTCAATTGTCAGCGTGTGCGTTTTTTTCCATACAATAATACCGACAAGAGCTTGGCTCTCAAAAATGTAGAAGAAGATGGGGAAGTAACCGATATGTGTGTGTTGAGTCTACATAGGTATTAATTTTTTGAAGATTCATTTTTTGAAGTAGATATCGAGCAATGGTACACACAAATAACTTAGATATAAACATTATTCTTTTCATTCATCAAATTAATTAGGTAAGTAATACATGACTGCGACATATCCGGGATCCATCAATCTCAGATACCTATATATTGCTAATGGGACAAGTTTAGTATAAATACTTATATAAAAATATAATGTGTCATTTCTATTTGTTATTTTTTTTTTAGTGTATAAACTCATAGCTGCAAGAATAATATTACCAGCAATCTAACTCCACTTCATCACCACCCACATGGAAGTACTTGTCAGGGAACCATTGCTGCACCTCGCTGATTAAGTCCTCGAGTAGTTTATACGTGGCATTTTTCGTTGGGTCCATAGGTCCCAAACCGACCTCATTGCTTCTGTAGCATTTAGTAAGAATGTCGGGATATGCCTCTCCCCAAGAACGAGTGTGTCCTATAAAATGAAGCGGTGGGAATCATTGAATAGGGAAGGAATGATAATTTTGTAAACGCTTGAATAATTTTCTGTGGTTAGGAATAACATTCATCGTTACCATAAAAAATATCAGTTTTTTATATGCAGTCAATTAATTATAAAAAATAAAAATATTTTAAATCCCAATTTTAAACCCATAGTCATTCTTACTCCGCCATTTCTTTAGCCCGGACCATCTGACGTATTAAAATAAATAATGTCATATGACACTATTTTGACAACTATGACAGTTAAATGACAGTTATATGTCATCTGTCATATGACAGTATCTCTACTTTCCCACAGTGGCAGTTAATTAGTCAAGGGTCATATGACATTATTTATTTTAATACGTCAGAGGGTCCGGGCAAAAGAAATGGCGACGTAAGTCTATGTGTTTAAAATTGGGATTCAAAATGTTTTTATTTTTTATAATTACTGATATTTTTTTATGGTAACGAGGAATGTTATTCCTAACCACAGAAAAATATTCAAGCGTTTTCAAAATTTTTATTCCTTTCCTATTGCACTATTTATTTATATCAGGTATTTGCATCAAGAGTAGCTAAACAATTGATAGTATCAATACAGGTCAAAAGATTATCACGTCAAAGATTGCTCAACACTCATAAATTTTGAAGTGTAAAACATAAGTGCATTGTTTCCTAGATATCGATTTTATATTTCTTAAGAGATATTATCTATATTGAACGATCATCGACAAAACAAATGCACGATCTTTTATTATTGTTAAGAGAAAAATATCTCGAAAGGTTACCAGGTACATCGAACTCCGGGACGACCCGTATCCCTCTATCGGTCGCGTATTTGATCACAATATCAATATCAGTCTTCTTGTATATCATTGTATGATGATAAGCTCCTTGTGCACTACAAACAAACAATTATTATTTATTCACCACTAGCTTTTTGGCTTCGCTCGCCTATCCCACGGGAACATTACATTTTTCCGGGATGAAAGGTACCCTATGTCCTTCTCAGTACTCCTATGTGTATGCGAATTTTCATGAAGATTGGTCCAGTAGATAAAGCGTGAAGAGGTAACAAACAAACAAACAAATATACAAACTCACTTTCGCATTTATAATATTAGTTGGGAAGTTGGGATTTGAATTATTTGTCCCGTATTTTTAATTAAAGCCAAGCAAGACTGCTTATTTATGCTTATTTTTCTACTTGCAAAATTTTGCATTGCTCTGGTATCAAATCTTTGCAAACGGGAATTCCCTTACATTTATTATTGTATGTTTCACGTAAGTCATCTAAGTTTTCATCAGAATTTATTTCTACGTAATCAGCAGAGTGCTAGTTAGTAAGTTGTACAGTAAAATGATGTTTACAGTGTTGTTGTGAGATCATTTGTGGATTTCTTGTAAATGATGACAAAGGTCATGCAAAGATAAGAAAATATGTATAGATTAGGTACTAACGAGATAATATTACTACAGTTTTGTGGTTGGAATTGGAATGGACGGTCAAGATAAAATCTTGTCTTTTTAATGTCATACAGAAATTAGTAGTAAAAGTATGTAATCCAAATGTATACTACAATTTCAAGAACTTGTTGAAATAGAAGGAAAGTTTATTATTCCAGCTTTTACTACTACTTTTTGAATTCATCCACGTCATTTCCAAAGAAACCTAATTTAGAGACTAATAGAGTCATCTAATATTTTAGTAGGGATTAATAATTTAATTTTACCTCTAAATGATGAATGAAAACGTGTAAGTATTTAGAACCCACACTTGCTGCCAAGAGTGACCACCGCGTAGCTAAAAGCGATTTGAAGCTCGACGTAATAAGGTAATCAACGGTTGATTATTAAATAATTTGAAGGGCTATCTAATTTCGAATGTTTAGCCTTTATCACGTCTTAAAAAATATAAATTATTACAAATTTCATTTCAAATTCTAGATCATGTTTTTAGCCATAAATAGGTAAGTTTGGGGCGAAATGCTAGGGATAGAGTATGGTATTGGGTTTCTCATAATAAGAATTTCATCAATTAGATGAAATTCTTATCTAGAATATGTTACCTCAACTCGGGGAATTTTTCGCTTTGATAAGGAAAGCTTTGGTCATCCACTATGTGCCAATGGAAAACATTCATTTTGTTCATTGACATCGCATTCAGAGTCTTTAGAATGTTGTTCAGTGACACGAAATGCCTTGATGTGTCCAATAGTAAACCGCGGTGCTGGTACCGAGGGTAATCTAAAATTAAGGTCTTGTTTATTCGCACTTCCTGTAATGAATATGAATACATAATTAATATTCGATATTCTAATTATGTGTCATTATAAAGGCCTAATGGCAAATCATTTTACTTAGTGAGTAGGTACAGGTACATGTGAGTACTTATTAAACTATTTTCAATGAGGAATAAGTTCTTGGCGCCGAATGAACTTGCAAAAAAAATAGCTACGGTCTAATAGACTACAAAACTGAAGACACTACATAATTTTAACAAACCGTGTTACGACAACATTTTATATCGACATTACTGGAGATATACATGCAGTACTTATATACTTATTTCTGTTTGACAATTCACATTCTAGAAGTCTGAAACAAAGCAATACGGAACGTTGTTTTCAGTTTGGTGATCACGAGTGGTATTAAATATCTCAAACTCGTTCGTGCTTTGAAAGGCACATCAAAGAAGTTGGTCCAGGACCAACTTCTTTATAAGATGGCAGTCTATTTCTATTCAGCAATTATGGTTTTCTTATTTAATTTGACAAGTGTCCTCAATATTACCTATGAAAATGCATGGAAAATGCGTATTATACGGTAAATGATTATTTAAAAGACAAAAACGCGTGGAAAGTTTATATTGAAAAAATCGTCACTTGACTCCACATATGAAACTCAACTCAACTGTTGTTCAACTGTTTTTCTTAATGTAAAATGTATGTAAGGACTGCGATCAATGGGTGACAGCCAAATTAACCTAGTATTCCCTCTTAGTAAGCTCTGTGAGCCCGAGCCTGGCTCGCTCACTAAAATCTTCAGACTAGTGGTGGCGTCGTGGGTCGGGTCGCTAGATTCCCTCTAATATGGTTGAGTTCAGCGATGGCTGATCCACGCGTCAACCGTTAACGGGTGCCGTCAGTACGGACTGGTCAGCTCGGCTCCGTTTTTTAAGACTACTCAGTGTAACTTATTTCTGTAAATTGGGTTTGGCACTCGTTCGCAAGCTTTACATATTATGTTGTGATAACATTGTATTAGGCATAATATCTTTGTAAACTGACAAAGCCCTTCTGGCGCGTAGGCGACTAATACTGTGTAAATGAGTTTCTTTCGGCGTTTCTTCTCAGCATTGGTCGTTGCGAAATGCTAGTATCGGTAGCTTTTGAATAAAAAAAAATTAAATATAAATAAACATTACACGTAATGTACACTATAATTTTTGACGTGTAAAAGTGCCTGTAAAGGCCTAGCTACTGAATAAATATTTGATTTGATTTGATTGTGTCTGCAATTCCAAACAACTGCAAGAAATACGTTTGGCACCATAATATAGTGTTTTAAGTTCTGAGGCTTTAAGCTTTGATATTATTCAGTAATCAAATAAAATAGGTAGGTGCACCTATATTACATGTAGGTACTTCTATAGCTTTGCATGCTTAAATTTTCTAGTAGAACTTATCATGATTAGACTTACGGTGTAGTCATCCGACAGGTAGAATAAATGTGAAAAAGATTCCAAGCCTCTTAAAATACCCCATATCGATTTCGCCCTTAAAAATGAAGTTTGGTCAATGGTGAGCTCATCTAAAATAAATATAAAATGATTATAAAAACATATAAGGAGGCAAGAGACACATGACAAGCACTCCACAAACAAGAGCGCAGCTCTTATATACAAGAAGAAGATATAAAATACAGTAATATCGGAGATCCACTTACTGCTGGAGCTGGATCAATTGATCCAAGTACGAAATTCCAGTTTTGAGGTCTTTTGACGAATTTCACTCAGCTGGGCAGCGTTTGAGAAATTATGCACAGTGTGTTCTGGTCTAAAACACCTCAGTGCCTCAAGACATAGTGTTTAATCAATATGTATTACCAGTGACGACCTATGGTAATGGCTCTACAAACGTGGTCCCTTACTATGGATCTCATAAGAATTAAGGCTAAAGGTCGCCGAACAGGCAAAGGAGGGTGCTATGCTCGGTGTTTCTTTAAGTGATCGAATTAGAAATTAGCAAAAAAATTTAAAACAAATTTAGCTACTTTCCTTATATGAGTAGTCCTTAGACATAATTACGAAGATAAACAAATAATATTATACGCATTTTCCACATGTTTTTTTCCTTGTCTCTTATCTTTGTAGGTACTAAGAGTTTATGACCATTAGGTCATTTTTAAAGTAACTACATATTTAAACAATAATTTATGAGTTCTTACAGTGATTGAAATAGGTTTATAAATGTTGGTAAAATAATACACATACTTAGTTACACAAAAGAACTAATAACCCTATTGATGGATTAGATTAACGAAACATTTTTCCTGTTCCAATTTTTACACAGCATTATTTTAATACTTAAACATAATTAAAGAAGATTTTTATAAATTTTAAGTTAGTTTGTATACAAAAATATATTAATAGGTACCCGCGCAGATTATAGAATTCTAAAAACCGATTGAGAGAGTGGGTTAAAATCTGAATCATATTAATAGGCGATGCAGCTAGAACATGATGGACAGGGGGGTTAGTACAGATATAATAAATGATAGAAAACGATGGAGGGAGTTGACATACAGAGCCGACCCCAAATAGGGAGGAGGCGAGGAAGATGATGATGCAGCTAGAAACCCTTTACTATTTTGATTCCATTTTTCTATCTTCAAGCCAAGACTAAATGAGGCTTTTGGGCATATTTAGGGTCTTACGGCCCTATCCTATATCTGCACCATTAGGGAAAAAAACATGACAGTGTATCTTAATACTTACAACTCTCATCCATCCCAAAATAAGGAAATTGTTCACATGCTGATTGCAAATCAATTTGCAGCTCCTTTATGCTTTCTCTGACATGTACAATTAAATTCTTTTTTACTGCAATACCTTCTCTCGACCATCGCGCGATATTTTGAAATGTCCTTAAAGTGAATGAATATCGCTCTATTGCTCTCGTTAATATATCACAGGTATTGCCAATTGTCTGTGAAAGTTGTTTTTTTTTAATTAATTATATCTCATATGGGTAATTGTAAACTGATACAGGGAAAACAAATACATAAAAATATAGGTAACCAATATTACATACATTCAAAGTAAATTCACCACAATGGAAAAGAAAATTGTTTGTAACCTATTTTTGTTGTAAACTCACCACGCTCACCTAGGGTTCCGTACCCAAAGGTTGCCAACGGGACCCTTTTACTGAGACTCCGCTGTCTGTCCGTCTGTCTGTCATAGGGCTCTATCTCTTGAACCGTAATAGCGAGACACTTTAAATTCAATTTTCAATACTAAAAATAAGATAAAGGCGGTCGTCATAAAAGAAACGTGTTTATATCAGCGTTTTTTTATAGTACCGTTAGCAAAATTACTTAAATGTGTAAATCAGCCTAATGCATATTAGGACTATTACATTGCAAGCAAATGCGCTAACCGTGTTATTTACTTACGAGATTTTTTGCTGACAGTACAAAAACACCTGTGGTGAATTTACAATTAACAAGAATATAAGATGATAAATGTACTACTACAAATCACTTAAAATAGACCCGCCAGGGTAATATTGTTCTTTGAAATAGATAGACGGGCAAGTGCGAGTCGGACTCGTACATGAAGGGTTCCGTACCACCGTATAATGTTTTAAAACGCTGAAGAAACACGTTTCTTGTATGACGACCCCCTTTAATTTTTAACTATATTTTATTCGTTGTATTTGTTGTTATTTTGGTCATAGTTATACATAATTGGTGAAAATTTCAAGTATCTAGTTAATGCCATTATAAAGATCAAGTTAAAAACGCTGAAAAAAAAACAGACGGACAGACGGACAGACGGACAGACGGACAACAGACGGACAGACGGACAGACGGACAGACGGACAGTGGACAGACGGACAGACGGACAGACGGACAGACAGACAGATGGACAGACAGCGGAGTCACAGTAATAGGGTCCCGTTTGCACCCTTTGGGTACGGAACCCTAAAAACTGTGTTTTTTGTACTGGAAAAATAGGAAAGAAAACTACTATCAAACAAATTTTTTTTTTTAGATCCTTTTCCTTTGTGACAAAAAATCGATATTTCATGCAAAGCAAGTTACACTTTTGTTTTATATACCTAGCTAATATTGGTAAGTACTTACTTTGATATGAAACTGTGATGACTTATATACAAAATATGTTTCTTCTTTCTTTTCATACTGTGGTTTTGGCCAAACTTCTCCTTTGGTTGGTGGATATTGAGGCCCAGGGTTTACAATGCTGAAACTATCGGCAAAAAGGGCGCCAAATGCACCGATAATAAAGAAACTATAAAACATTCTCAGCTACTTTCAAAACTCATCTATCGATGTTAGGTAGGTCTAAATAATTGGCTTATATATTTAGGTATTGACTTAATGTTAAAATAACACGTAAATTCACCACTTTGATTTAAAACCTAACCCTAGCCCACAAACCCTAGCCACTATTAGAGCGCGACTGGGAGTGTACTTGTGTCTTGTGTGTGACGTTCTGTCTGATTTGTGGTTCCTGTCCTGATAAAAGTTATAGATAAAGTTTGCTGTGGTTAGCTCAGAGGGTTAGCTTAAAAAATTAAAACGACCTTGTCACATTCCTGTAAAACCACCAATGGGTTATTGTTCATTGAAAACCACGATGATAAATAAATTCTTTGTGACCATCACAGAGAAATTATTTTTCTTGATTTTGACATTTTTGAAAAAATGCATGCATTACTAGCAAGATTGGCTAAAACATGGCTAACTAAAAGGAAAATAGGTTATTATCTGTGGTTATTATGTTAGCATTCTTTTTCTTTGGTAATAATGTACTTACATAAATGTCGGAAAAAACCGATAATTGAAAACACTATCTACTAAAGTCAAAAATGTTTCTAATCGATATTAATGAATGATCGAATCGATATCGAATAGTTATAATTAACTAACTGGACAGAAAAAGAATCTGATATTTTTATATGGTAAGAGCGGTTTTGCACTTCACCGAATCCAATTCGTATTCAAATTAAATCCAAAACGAGATAAATTCGGACGGAAAATTCTTGAGCAGCGTTTGTGCCCTACACCCGAATCCGATTCGAATTCGTGAATTTAAAGACCCATCAAATTTTGATAAGAGAGGCCGCATTGACTATGTGTCCTGCATTTAACAGTCAGTTGCTCGCACTATAATTATCAGGTATAATAATAATAGTGACAAGCGATTGACGGCGGGAAAGAATCAGGAGAAAAAGGAATTTTGGGTACATCCACTCGGGACATCAAGACACAAAGTGTTTTCGGTCCACCATGAAATAAAAAATAGAAAAAAAAAATTTCAATATTATACAGGATGTTTTTTTATTCACCGGCAACATTTTTGAAGCGAGTTAAGTCTATGATACCGATTACTGACTGAACTACTTTCTATAAAAAAAGTTGTAAAACACGATAAAAAATTTTTATACTATAAAAATCCGCGCTCAGCCAAACGGATTTTGTATGGGAGGAAAATTTTATATCAATTTTTAATAACATTTTTTATAGAAAGTTGTTCAGTGTCATGGACTGAACTTGCTTCAAAAATTTTGCCAGTGGATAAAAAGGCAGCCTGTATATACAGGGTCTATTATCATATACTGAAACTACTTTAAGGGTGAATTCAGTCAATAACTGAACACAAAAAAGATTGAAATAACATTTTTGTCTTTCTGTAGGTATGTTCACCCTAATCTCCAAAAATACTGGACGTATTTTGACGTGGTTTTTCAACAATCGATTAAGCTCAGCTTGTGTATATTTCATTAAAATCGGATATCAGGTAAAAAAGTTATCATAACTACTTTTCAAAGGAAGGTCATCGAAGCTGAGAGTCTCATCTCAGTGGATTTATTTCAGGTGATACTGTGTTCATACCACAAAATGTAGACACCACACCACTGATTCCTAACAATGTCCCATCCCAGTTCTAGCGCACACAATTTCCTACAGCTGCTTACTTCGCGACAGCCGTAAAATGTCTCAGGGGGCAAGGGGCAAAAACAGGGGCTCCAATTAAATTCTGTTTTTCCTAAAGGTTGACTGGTAGAGAATGCATTAGCGTTAAGTTCACCTTTTGTACCATTGTGGTCAATATAAATAAATAAATAAATATAAATATATAGGGACAAATCACACTGATTAAGCTAGCCCCAAAGTAAGTTCTAAACTTGTGTTATGGGATACTAACTTAACGATACTATATTTTATCATAAATATAGATTTTAATAAATAAATAAATAAAAGCTGGTGGAGTTGATGTTAGTCTATCTACTCTGTAATCTATATAGGTATGACACCAAGCAAAATTTATTTCTAATTTATTCTATTCTATTCAAAAATAAAACTATTAATGTCCTTTTAATTTTGTCGTCGTGTATAAAGATTAAACATACGAGTAATCTATGAGCAGAATCGCAATAAAAAATTCGGACTCTAAATTATGCAAGGCAACAATTTTTTTTTAATTTGTCAAACAGCGTGCACAATAAAACTGAATTTTGCGCGGACGAAGTCGCGGGCAACAGCTAGTTTTTGCTATTGCTTCCCTCCCCGTACTTCACTCTTCATCCTTGAAACCGAGATTCGAATACGAATCGGGTGTAGTGCACACGCGTACGTACAATTTCTACGGCGGCCAATTCGAGTCGGTTTTGATCCGAAAACAAAACGACCCAAAGTGAGAATTCTTGGTTTGAATACGAATCGAATTTGAACCGTTTACGACTGAGTGCACAAGCGTCCATACAATCACTAGGAAGGCCAATTTGAGTCAGAATTGGGTTCGAATCGAATTTGAATCGGGTTCGGTGTAGTGCACAAGCGTCGTAACGAGGAATGTTATTTATAGTACGTGCGACAGATAAAAAAATACGCCTTTTTGAATACGCTCGCGTAAACCTTTAACCAATTCTTAAGGCGCAAGGCAGGCAAAAGTGGCGGCGTGGCGTGCTTCGGGCGCGCGTTACACCGCACTGACGGCCGTCGCGCCGCCGCCGCCGCTGTCTGGCTTGCGCCTAATGTGACTCGGTGGTGACTGATTGACTCCTGATTTCAAAAAAAGCTTATTAGGCTAGATAGATTAATCGATTATAGACATCAAAGATAGATAGACATTGATTATAAAATGTAACCAATGCATACGATGACGTTGACGTTTACTGTTCTTTTGTCTTTGGATTTTTATTGACGTTTCAGTTTTTGGGGGCGGGTATCATCATTTCTATTCGGCGTTTTTATCTGTAAAAAATGGTATATCGCTAATTTTTAGAATATAAAGCGTTTCCTATAGTCTCTCAGAGCTGATGAGTTTATCAGGAGTGCGACAGGTATGTTATTTCCAGTACACTTCGTTTTTTTTTGGTCTAAGATTGGTCACATCCTGTCGTATTGATTCGAAGCGATTAATTTCTGTGACCACCTCTTTCGTATTTTTGTTAATTCACCTTTATCATAGAAACTAGAACGATTGCTTTGAATCCTTTGATTTGCCTACTTGTAATGTTTTCCTGAGCATATTTCCTAGACAAGTACCTGAATCATGTCTTGAGAAATCAAACAAGTACCACTATTTAGGATTTGAAGTTGTATTTGATCCAACTTATTTGTAACCCCTAAAGCCTGCATGTAACCTAAAGGGAAAATGTACTGAGGTTAGGTAATGTGACTAAGTGGCCACCCACAAGTCACTTAACCTATGTTACAGTAGTTTATGCTATTGGAATGCATCTCTCTAAAATAGATTACCTAATACAAAATCCAGCTCATGGCTGGCAATAACTCCTGTCATAATTGGTAATACGTTTTCAAGACGTTTCACATTCACCTTCCATGTTTTGTTGATTCTGTCTTCAGCAATGTGAAGGTCAGGTCTACATTTTAAGTCTTGAGAGGAAGACAGAGCCATGAGCCCTTAGGCCTCAATACATAGTTTTAAACAATTAGACTACCCAATAGATATATTGCCATTAACGTTTGTATGTAATGTATGGTCTTTTTCAAACCAGTTTATAGAAATTTTTCAAAATGGCGGAATCATGGGGGTTGAAAACGTACAAAATATCATATTTCGACCATTTCGAATTTTGAATTGAATTTTGAATATAAAAAAATGTTGGAAACCTTTTTTGTAACCCTCAAAGACGCAACACTTTGTCCTAACAACTTTTTTATCCAAAAAAATTTTTTTTTCATTTATTTGGGTAAGCAAACAATGGTACATTGTATATTTCCACAAAAAGTTACAGAGTGACAGATGAATGTGCCATCCAAATCACCAACCACTGATTACCACAAAAGTATTAATTAAGTTCGACAGAAAGTTGAGATGGGTTGGGTTAAATTAATTTCCTTTAATTGATATAATTGATATTTCTAATGCTTTACAAGCCTAGTATACAAATATTGTCTAATATTGCTGATTTAAACGCACCGATGCACATTGACAAAATTTCAACATCACAAAATAAATTGTTGTATGAATCAACCAATCGGTGCAGTGGTGATCTTTTACCTGCGTTGCTACGGCATACTGTGCTATGAAACAGCCTACATGGGTGACGGAGATTTACTCTACTGGGAACTTTATTGGTTACTGGTTAATATGTGATGCTACGCAAAGACAGACTTGTGAGGTCTACAGCTCACAGAGCCACTACTAATTAAGACGGATATTGTTTCTATATTCATCATCATCATCATCCAGGCCTGTTTTAATCTCCACTGCAGGAGTATGACCCTCTGTACTACCAAGGAAATACTTAGCCAGAGTAGCCAGAGGATTTGGCCTACACTCTCCACGCTGGCCAGATGGGTTGGAGAGGTCTCACTGATGTTTATAAGCTTTGTTTAGCTTGTGTTTCCTAAGTTGCCTTATACAACATCCAGGAGAAGACTTGGAATGGTCCTATTCTACTGTACCAGGAACCACACAGCTGTTTTGTTCTATCTGTATTATATCTTTATTATGCAGTATAATAACGAATTCATTTTTATTTATTTTGTTTTATTTATTACAGAGGAGCAGCTAAGAGCTGATATGTCTATTTCACACAGTGCTGAGAAAGTCTTAAAGTCTTTTCACAGTTCATATATTTATTAACGACACTTTATTTATCCTTAACCACTTGTGGAGTCTATTTTTAAATGCATTTATTTATTATTTATTTACCTAAGTTCTGTAGTGATTCATAAATTTTTGCAGAAGCGCGAGTAGATGGTTTTTACGCTACTATGCGTAAGAGGTGCGCTTCCTTGGTAAGCAGAGTAAAGGCCAGCCCCAACAGCATCCTAAAAATGGTGGCCAGGTGACTGGACTGATACATTAATTGCAGTTTCACACGGAATTGTATGGCAGTGATTAGATAAGATTTATAGTTTTTCTTAGGTACAGAGGAAAGATGAGATACCTGTGCCACCTCACGTAGTGCGCGACGCGCGCAGTGGCACAGGTATTTGGTTAACCGTTTGTACTAACATTAGGTTAATAAAATGGACAAATAGTCTGATTAAATAAATGTTATTATTATTTATTAGGCCTAAATCACGATGATCGGAGGCCTGTTCGTGTACAACCACAAGGGCGAGGTGCTGATCTCGCGGGTGTACCGCGACGACATCGGCCGCAACGCGGTGGACGCGTTCCGTGTGAACGTGATCCACGCGCGGCAGCAGGTGCGCTCGCCCGTTACCAACATTGCGAGGACTTCCTTTTTTCACATCAAGGTACGTCTTTATCTTATACTTATACTGCGCCCTTATTCTTCATATTTATACTGCGCCAACCCCCAACATTTTTTTTTAATATAGGCAAAGGTTGGCTGGAAGAAATCGCTTTAGTGATGAGTGCGCCTTTGTACCTACTTATATTCAGGCGTGGTCCCAAGGGGGTCACAGGCGACATGACCCCCCAAAATCGTACATCTCAAATTGAAAAATTCTGCTCTTTGGCTGTGATGCAATTTATTTATTTCTGATATCTACGGTGTTTTTATGAACTGAGACACTTAAAGACATAGTAACAACATCTATTGTACAAAAATGACTAATTTACTCTACATATTTTGTTATTAGTGACCCCCTCCAAAATTTCAGGCTGCAACTGCGCCTGATTATATTTTTAATTTTCTTGTACATTTTCTTATTATAGTTGGTGCAATAAAGAAGTTTTAGCTTCTTTTCTTTTATATATTCATTTGTGTATGCGAGTGTGAATGCAATTTTCACTATTAATAAACAATCTATCTATCAATATTGTCAATAGCGCGCAAACATCTGGTTGGCGGCAGTGACCAAGCAGAATGTCAACGCTGCCATGGTATTCGAGTTCCTGCTCAAGATCATTGATGTCATGCAGTCCTACTTCGGCAAGATCTCCGAAGAAAATATCAAGAACAACTTTGTCCTTATCTATGAATTGCTTGATGGTAAGGCCCTAAGACCCCTGAACTAAAAGCCCAAATTAACTCTATGATTACCTATTGAATGTAGAAATGCACATATTAACTCTATGATTACCTATTGAATATTAGAAATGCACAAAAATTAACTCTATGATTATCTATTGATTGTAGAAAAGCAAAAATTTAGTCTATGATTATCTATTGAATGTAGAAAAGTACAAATTTAGTCTATGATTACTTATTGATTGTAGAAAAGCACAAATGTACTGTATGATTACCTATTGATTGTAAAAAAGCACAAATTTACTCTATGATTAATTATATCTATTGATTATAGAAAAGCACAAATTTCTATGTAAGATGCTTTTAGGCTACTTGAGGAATCTGAAATCAGTGTTACTTACAATCACATTACAACAACAAACATCCACACGAAGCGGCCCTACTTTAGGCCAGAACCATCGAAATATAATTCTCTATAAACCTAACGCTCCTACATTCACCGCTTCGATTCTGATTCCATTTACGCAAACAAACGAACAGTAATTACAACGAAACACTCGAACGCATACATAGACAAAGATGCATGCGATTGGTCGCGACAAGGTCACGCGTCGTCGTCGGTCGGGTGGGGCAGTCAACGCAATGAGCGGTGAGATACAACGCGCGGATGATACCTATTATGCAGTACGCTACGCTAAAATAAATAACCTTGTTTACGTGTTACTTTTTTTTTGAATAACTAATTTTCATGTCTGTATGGCTTCTACACCACTTCACGGCACATGACGGCATTTTTAATGAATCGATTATCGCAAAAACACAGCAATATTCTCAAAGGAAACTTCTTGCGACGCAACTGCACGACTCGAGTGTCACGGCGAACTGTCGCGCCGCGCTGTTCATATTTTAAGCCCCGCCCGCCGCGGTACATATCGCGTGGAATGATTGTTCGAGATTACATACGATTCTAGAGAATTATTGTTCATAGGCCAGAACCCTATATCTTTGGTCCTTATTTCAATATTCAATATTTCAGAGATCCTCGACTTCGGATATCCCCAGAACTCTGACACTGGAGTACTGAAGACCTTCATCACTCAGCAAGGCATCAAATCAGCTTCCAAGGAAGAACAAGCTCAGATTACCTCACAGGTATGTAAGGGTTGCTACACACTTATCATGGCCGGCATTAATCGGCACAGCCGCCTAGCCGGGCGGTATAATCGAATAATATAATTGTAGATTTTTGGGGAAAAAGCCGAAAGCAATTATATAGATGATTGCTTCGCGTCGGATTTGTTGTTCGACAAATACTGCTGAACCGACAATGCCGGCCCGATTATGTGTGTAGCAATAGCAACCCTAATGTAGTCATGAATTAGTGATATAAAGTCATACGTGACAAAACAATCGTTTAATATGATATATTTAGTTATCAAACTTGAAAAGTATAAAAGGCTTTATACACTACTAGCAGTCCACCCCGGCTTCGCCCGTGGTACACACATAGCCTATGTCACTCAGGGATAGTGTAGCTTTCAAATGGTGAAAGAATTTTTTAAATCGGCCCAGTACTTTTTGAGCCTATTCATTACAAACATACAAAAATAGGTACAAATCTTTCCTCTTTATAATATTAGTGTAGATAAAATAAATATTAAGATAAAAGATAATAGTTTAGCTATTAACCGTTCACCTCTGAAGGGGCCAGATTTGGCAGCTCGAACACAGACGAGTCTCAACTTATCTCTCTTATTACATTGACATAAAATTATTGGTTCCTTGACAAAAAAAACGACCTTGGAGGGGTTAATATTCATTGTTTCTCATACAGGTGACCGGTCAGATCGGCTGGCGGCGCGAAGGTATCAAATACAGGCGCAACGAGCTGTTCCTAGACGTACTGGAGTATGTCAACTTGCTGATGTCTCCGCAAGGTATGTACAATACGCTGTTGGACTACATTGAAAATAAACGATAATTTGATTGATAAGAACGTATAGAAACATATTTCACTTCATTATTATATAAATAATACATCATCATCATCTGGTCTTTTTAAGTCTCCACTGCAGAAGCACGCCCCTCTCTGTACTACCAGAGCAGCTAGAGGATATGGTCTACACTTTCCACGCTGGCCAGACAGGTTGGAGCTATTTTTAGCTTGTGTTTCCTAAGTCGCCTTCTACGACATCCACGGGAAGACGTGGAGTGAATCGAAGTCACGATAGCACAATTGGTAGTGCACTCACGGCGTTAACGTAAGGGACGTGGGTTCGAATCCCGTTCATAGCGAGTTTATTCATCACATTTTCAATTTGGCTAAATATCCAAGCATTGTATTGCATTAAAATAATAATAAAATACATGATTGCTTACTTCCAGGTCAAGTGCTGTCAGCTCACGTCGCCGGCAAGGTGGTGATGAAGTCGTACCTGTCGGGCATGCCCGAGTGCAAGTTCGGGATCAACGACAAGATCGTAATGGAAGCCAAGGGGAAGGGGAATGGTCAGCCAATTGGTATATTTTTATACATTTTTAGGGTTCCGTACCCACAGGGTGCCAACGGGGCCATATTACTGAGACTCCGCTATCTGTCCTTTTTCTTCTTCGTCTAAGCGCGTTCCCGGTTGCATCCTCAGCTGTGCTGCTTCGGAACCCGGGGTGCGCTTTCCCGCTTTTTCTTCTCCAAATATATACATATGCATGTCAATGGTCACCCAAGGATACTAAAGACCTTGCGAAATGGAGAAGAAATAACAGGAACACATTCAATGATTTGGCTATAGTTTTACAACCGACCGCCTGCCTGACGTCAACCCTCCTTGGGAATGTATTTGTGCGAAAAGTTTTACAACTGGCCGCCGCCCAACGTAAACCCTCCTTGGGAATGCAAATGTAGCACGAGATGTTTGTGCTTAGTCCTTTAGTCGCCTCTTACGACATCCACTGGAAGAGATGGAGTGGTCCTATTCTAACTAGCTAGCTCCGCTGTCTGTCCGTTGTACAGACAGTAATTGTACAATATTTTTCACGAAACAAATTGCACTAAAAATGTATATTTTTTCTAAATACAGCAAGAAAATTGGTTATTAATTGGCATTTCAAATATGAGTATGAATAAAAGTGCGAGCGTGGTGGAGATATCTTGCTGTCCTTCGTACGCGCAAAACCATAACGTAGCGTTATGGCAGTGACGTCATATTTCTTAATGTGCATCCTTTTTAGGGTTCCGTACCGTACCGTTCTGTCCGTCTGTCACAGGGCTTTATCTCTTGAACCGTAATAGCTAGACAACTGAAATTTTCACCGATTATGTATTACTGTGGCCGCTATAACAACAAATACAAAAAATAAAAAAAGTTAAAAATTAAAGAGGGTCGTCATACAAAAAACCTGCTTTTTCAGCGTTTTTAACTAGATCTTTATAATGGCATTAACTAGATACTTATTTTCATCGATTATGTATTACTACTATGGCCGCTATAACAACAAATACTAAAAATAAAAAATTAAAGGCGGTTGTCATACAAGAAACATGTTTCTTCAGCGCTTTAAAATATTGTATGGAGGTACGGAACCCTTAATGTACTAGTCCGAATCGCACTTGCTCGTTTATTCTGTTACTTGACAATTTCCCTTTCCACCAGATTTTAAACTTACCTATTTTTGAGCGGATAAAAAAATCTTTTTATTTTCGATATCAGATTTTATTACTTTTTGATATGAAGAATAAAAAAAACCTTACAGGAGGCATATCTGGCAACACGGACAGCGACCCGGCGCGCTCGGGCAAGCCCGTGGTGGTCATCGACGACTGCCAGTTCCACCAGTGCGTCAAGCTCAGCAAGTTCGAGACGGAGCACTCCATCTCCTTCATACCTCCCGACGGGGAGTTTGAATTGATGAGGTAAGTGTACCTAATATCTACCTACCTAATACTCTATGTTTAAGTAACTACCTAATTTCCCATCACTTTATCTATTCGAGCGAGGTTCTTCTAAGCGCGATCCCAGTTGCATCCTCAGCTATGCTGCTTCGGAGCCCGGGGTGCGCTTTTCCGCTTTTTATTCTCCAAATGCATGCAATAACATGCATGTCAATGGTCGCCCAAGGATGCCAAAGACCTTGCAAAAGGGAGAAGAAATAGTCGGAACAGTATAACCACCACTCGAGATACAGGTTTATTCCTAGTTCGATGGTGGTTGCAGTGATGGCCCCGCTCGCAGATGATGCTAAAAAACTTTTATTTAAATATTGTAATACTTATATTGTATATGTATGAAACCAGTCAATTTTTTATTTTTATTTGTGGGAAAGTTTTACAACCGGCCGCCGCCCGACGTTGACCCTCCTTGGGAATGCAATTGTAGCACGAGATGTTTGTGCTTAATCCTTTAGTCGCCTCTTACGACATCCACAGGAAGAGATGGAGTGGTCCTAATCTAACCCGGAACCACACGGGTGCCACTATTTGAGCGAGGTTGCCTGGAAGAAATTGCTTGGCGATAAGGCCGCCTTTTGCGCATTTCCTAGTTTTTAAGATAATTATGTCCTGCATTTTTATTTTGTGCAATTGTGTTGTATTGTATTGTAAGAGATAAATGTAACTATTTAGACGATCTCCGTGGCGTAGTGGTTATGAGGCCAGTCCGCCATTCCGGAGGTTCTGGGTTCAGTTACCAGCCGGGGCAAGTTGGAAAATGGCCTTTTTCAAATTGTCCCAGTTCTGGGATGCTTATCCATATTTATTTATGTATCACACTTTATGTTCAAAAGTAAAAATATACTTTTATTAAATGGCTTACTTAATGCTAAGAGCATTTTCTCCCAGTCAACCATAGGGATAAACTGAGAAAATGGTGCGGCGCATAAAAAAAATACTACTGGTATTCTAAATATATATAATATAAATATATAAGGACAAATCACACTGATTGAGGTAGCTCCAAAGTAAGTTTTAAACTTGTGTTATGGGATACTAACTCAACGATACTATATTTTATAATAAATACATATATAGATTAACACCCAAGACCCAGGACAATTTGAAAAAGGCCATTTTCCAACTTGCCCTGGCTGGGAATCGAACCCAGAACCTCCGGATTGGCGAACTAGCGTGTGGTCAACACGCTAATTACACCATGGAGGTCGTAAATATGAATAAGTGCTTCAATGGAAGTCGCGAATGTTAACGGGAATGTTTCCAAAGTTTCCAGGAAAGGCACATAAGTAATAACCTACCATCTGTTGTTTCAGATACCGCACAACCAAGGACATATCCCTCCCGTTCCGGGTGATCCCGCTGGTCAGAGAGGTGGGCCGCACCAAGATGGAGGTGAAAGTGGTGCTCAAGAGCAACTTCAAGCCCTCCCTGCTCGGGCAGAAGATCGAGGTGAAGATCCCGACGCCGCTGAACACTAGCGGTGTACAGCTGATCTGCTTGAAGGGGAAGGCGAAGTACAAGGCCTCGGAGAATGCTATTGTTTGGAAGTAAGTCGGTTTTACTTGACTGCGCTAGAAGGAGGGTTATGTTTTTCGAGTTTATGTATGTATATGTCTTTGGCGCGCTCTGCAGCCTAAACGGCTTGATGTATTTCAGCTTGTCTTCATTCTGAGAGTGAAAAGGGTATATCAAAACTTTAAAAAATCAAACATGGCGGATTTTTGGCGCCAAACTATATACAGGTTCTAACAAAATTTACTGAAACTATTTTAAGGGTGAATTCAGTCCATGATACCGAACAACTTTCCCCAAGGAACATACTTACCTATATCGAAAAATGAAAAATAATTTTTGGTCTCATACAATGTTCGCCGATCAGCAGATCCGAGTTTCTATGGAAAGCAAAAATTTTCTTTTCATATTTCGATATGTGCTCCTTGGGGAAAGTTGTTCAGTATCATGGACTGAATTTACCATTAAAATAGTTTCAGTATATTTTGTTAGACGTAACATATTCAATTTACTCTAATTTAAAACCTATAGAGTCCTCTTCTTGGGCAATGTGGCGTTTGTATGTTACATACATACAATCGTAGCCAGATCAAATTTGTGTTAAGTTGTTTCCAGTCTGGTTAGGGTACCGTGATAGCTAGACACTTGAAATTTTCACCGATTATGTATTACTGTGGCCGCTATGCTATACAAATACTAAAAATGTGATAAAGTTAAAAATTACAATCGACGTGTTTTTTTCAGATGTATGAGTCCGAGTCGGACTTGACCGGTTTTTTTTTCCAGAATAAAGCGCATGGCGGGCATGAAGGAGACGCAGCTGTCGGCAGAGATCGAGCTGCTGGAGACGGACACCAAGAAGAAGTGGACCAGGCCCCCCATCTCCATGGGCTTCGAAGTCCCCTTCGCGCCCTCGGGCTTCAAGGTGTGTATGACTCAAATCAAATCAAATATCTTTGTTGTGGAGCACAGGTTACAAAAGATCTTAAAGACAAAAAGGTCTGGCTTGAGCTTGGCGCGGGTCCCTCTTAAAGGTTTGTATACTTAGACATGTCATAATTTAGGTACATTGGTACATACTAAATTTACAAATTGACATCATTTTAAATTTCGTAATTCTTATAATTCAATTTAATTATGACATAATAAACAATGTAATCTCTGTCCATCTATATAACTAATTTTAAGTTTTTAGTTTGTTAGTTGACGTCTTTGGAGAAAACGTGCAGTGCAGTTTGTTGCCGCTTCTTCTGCACTTGCGCCTAGGAAGCGGCGTAAACTTAGCTTTAAGTAACGATTTGACGTCAACATTTGTGCAAAACAAAACAAAGTGACTATTATTAAGAGATATTATAAATATCCTATGATAAAAAAAATTTAAAAAAATATAAAAGTTACCACTGTGACCTGTGAATGATATTAAGTCCAAATTGATGGCAACTCAACTTAAAATAAATCAAAATATTAAAGTCATTATATTACGGTTTTAAAAGAAAATCTAATCATTAAATAAAAAAAAATAATAATAATACGAACAGACCCGTGTTTCCGAAAGAAGATACAAAATATTAATACAAATAAAAATTAATCATATTGCCTAGGTCAAATTATCTTTTAAATTGTCATTTACATTATAAAAATATTTTTTCAGTCAAAGGCAATTTTAATTTATTCTTAAATGTCACAAAATCTAAAGTTTTAAAATTATTTGGCAATTAATTAAATACAATGGGAGCCATACTGATTACATTTTTATCCATCATTGCAGTATTGTATCCCCTTGTGGTCAACGTTTGTTTATATTGGGATCTTACAGTGTTTGTCCTCTTTCTTGTTTCAACGAATTTGGGAAATAAGTGTGGATTTTATTTTACAAATAAACATAGTTCCATTATATAAATACATGGTAATGTTAATAGTTTCAGCGATTTAAAATAAGGTACACAGCTTTCTCTAGAGTTTAATCTACACATTGATGTTATACATTTTTTTTTGAGCTTTGAAGACTGTCATTTTGTTGCGAGTGCGAGATGCGACTCTTCTACATCTTAGCGCGTTCCCGGTTGCATCCTCAGATGTGCTGCTTCGGAGCCCGGGGTGCGCTTTCCCGCTTTTTCTTCACCAAAAATAACATTATCAAAATATACTAAAACTATTTTAAGGGTAGTTTCAGTCTAGTCTAGACACTGAAGAACTTTCCGTAAGAAAAATTAAATTTTCCTTATGGAAAGAGGTTAGATTGATGGCCAATAATTAAAAATGAGACGGTAAGGTCATGGTCAAGGTCTTTACTCATGTACCATAATACGAGGTATAATATATGTGGCCTTTTAGTGAATAAAAATTGTATCTAAGTATCTACCTATCTTCATTACAGGTCCGCTACCTTAAGGTGTTCGAGCCCAAACTGAACTACTCGGACCACGACGTGATCAAGTGGGTGCGCTACATCGGCCGCTCCGGACTCTACGAGACACGATGCTAAACTGGGATCAGGTTCGATGTCACTTTGATACTTTCATCTTTAAAAAACTCTGCGCGGAAAGTGAAGCAGCTGATTCATTCTAGGTTTTTCGCCCGACTACGGCAAAGTTGGAGGGTTATGTGTATCGCCGGTATACAAACACACTATCACGCCTGTTTCCTTGTAAGCAGAGACTCATTAGGGTTGGGCTCTGACCTAACGGATAATTTATCTGTCAGCACGGAACAGCACTTTCCTATGCTGCTATTCTTTTCTGTCGCTCAGAACCGTCATTTGCTAGAGCGAGACAGAGCGGAATCGGCGACGATGCAGCCGTATTCCCGCTTTGATGTTAATGATGACGTCACAGTAAATTCAACATGGCGCCCTTGATAGGCAATAAAGTAATGAACTAAAATATAAAATAAAACGAATAGGGTTAAAATTAAAGGGCTTAATTAGGACATTAAAAAATATAGCATTATTGTTACACCAAACGTAAATTTTAGAAATAATTTTCCTGTAGTCGGGTGTTCGTTTTTTAGGGTTCCGTACCCAAAGGATGCAAACGGGACCCTATTATTGAGACACTGCTGTCTGTCCGTTTGTCCGTCTGTCCTTCAGTCTGTCCGTCTGTCACAGGGCTCTATCTCTTGAACTGTAATAGCTAGACACTAAAAATTTTCACCGATTATGTGTGGCCGCTATAACAACAAATACTAAAAGTAAGAAAAAGTTAAAAATTAAAAGAGGTCGTGTTTTTTCAGCGTTTTAAAACATTGTACGGGGGTACGTAACCATTAATCTTCGAGTCCGACTCGCATTTGCCCGTTTTTATTTCATGTTTCCTTACTCCCTTTTTATTTATATTTAAAAAATTAGACTAACATATGTTTTAAAAAATATTTTTTTTTGTTTTAGGATGTTGCCGACCGATTGGGATACAGCGAACGGGCGCTAGGTAAAGGCATGTTACATAACATAGTTGTATATAATATACTGGGTGGCGCAAAAGTAAAGACCCTATTTGGTTCAGCTATAACATTTTTTCTAAATTAGAAAACTAGATTTAGGTTTTTTTAAATGTATATTTGTGCCATTAAATTTCGTACCATTAGGATTTAAAGATGATGTCTTTTAAATGGTGACCTCCAGAGTTGATACACATTTGAGCCCTATTTATGACATTTTGCATAACTTGCCGTAACACTTCCTGCGATATGTTCGTTATTTCTTGACGAATGTTTTCTTTTAGAGCTGCGAGAGTCTGTGGCTTGTTCACATACACCCGAGATTTCAAAAAACCCCAAAGAAAGAAGTCTGGACTGGTCAGATCGGGTGATCTTGCAGGCCAAGGCAAATCGCCAAAACGAGAGATAACTCGGCCTGGAAAAGCGTCCCTCACTAAGTCCATAGTGTTTATTCCACGTTCTTGGGGAGTAAAACGGTCCATGTTTATTTTCAGTGTATTTTACATTTGTTCACTACACAATTTTCAACAACAGAATGACAGAAAATGTCATATAAAAAAAATAAAAGTATTTTCTTTAGTGCCAGTACTTTTGCGCCACCCAGTATGTATAACGTCTATATACAATACTACGGGATGCAAGAATTCCTTTTTATTTTTTTAAATATATTTTAACTTTTATTGTGTAAATTCCGGGAGTTTATATATTTATTTATTTAATATATGCTAAATGTGTTTGATTTTTTGTGTCACTCTTTCTAGTATTTTCATAAACTTTCTGAATAGAAACATTTAAAATAGCATATATGTATATCTTGTATATCCAATACAAAACGAGTAACCATCAATGAAAAAGTAGATAATGTTTTTTTTTGACTGGTTTATGTCTATTAAAGTGAATTTTGCGAAAGCTTGTGAGCGTTATTGAGCTTTTATTGTTTTCTTTTACTAAAAATGAAAGGTTCAGTCATTCATTTCATTAGGTACTGAAAAATGATGGAATTTGTCTTTATTATTAGCGGCTAAGATTTTTTATTGCCTTTAAAAACTGTTATCTAGATATTCTAAGGTAATGGAAATCTTCAAAAAATATCCCAATAGAGTAGATGTTTTTATATGTTCAAACACATATTGATGGCATAACTATATAACGTCTGACAAAATATACTGAAAATATTTTAGGAGTGAATTCAGTCCATGATGCTGAACAACTTTCCCCAAGGAACATATATCGAAATATAAAAAATAATTTTTGGCCTCCCATACAAATTGACCAACCAGCTGATCCGAGTTTGAATGGAATGTACTAATCATCCAAAATTTGCTTTTATCAGCACCCCCTGTAGGTTGACTGGTAGAAAAGGCCTTAAGTCCGCCTCTTACATTTTTTTGGAACAAAGTTAAAGAAATGGAAAGTATTTTTTTTTCATATTTAGATATATGTTTATTGGAGAAAGTTGTTCCGTATCATGGGCTGAATTCACCCTTAAAATAGTTTCAGTATATTTTGTTCAGTAGACCCTATATATGATAATAACAAAATATGAAATGTGTTATAGTCAAGTTTATTATAAGCATCGAATCTCAACACCCATAATAATATTTGTATATTTTGGTTTGATGCTCTCGTAGCCTGGGTCTCGGCTGGTGAGTGCCACTCCGGCTGTATGGCCAGTCCGACACTGCTCGTTGTAAGTGAACATGCTTTAAAGTAGGTAGCTAAGTATTACACCAGTCTACTTATTGTGTGCGATTCGATGTACATTGCCTATTTTGTAATGAACAATCTGAACGTAATCTTTCAAAACACGCAATGTACATCAAATTGCATACGATTTATAACGTCTAACAAAATATACTGAAACTATTTTAAGAGTGAATTCAGTCCGTGATATTGAACAACTTTCCCCAAGGAACATATGTCGAAATATCAAAAATAATTTTTGGCTTTCCATACAAACTCGGATCAGCTGACCGGTCAACTTCAACTTGTATGGGACGCCAAAAATTATTTTTCATATTTCGATATATGTTCCTTGGGGAAAGTTGTTCAGTATCACGGACTGAATCTGCCCTTAAAATAGTTCCAGTATATTTTGTTAGACCCTTTATAGTCTGGTGTAATAGCTACTTTAGGCTTGAAACTGCGTTAAGCGGAGACCTGCGACGGTTTCAGCTTTCTCTATCGCACGTAGGGTTTGTGACAGAGACGGACTGAACCCGTCCGGGGCGTCTTTTTGACGTAGTTTCAAGTCTTAGGGTCTCACCACATCTGAAGTTTGGAGTCAAAAGTTAAGCAGTAAAAATGTTAGTTATCGGCTGCTGTCTTTTTTGTATGGAAATTACGGCGCGCATCATAACTATGGCTCTACAAGGTTGCCTCACGGACACTGTAATTTTTTTTTAAACTTAATGTACTTTTCAGCAGATGTGGCTGGACCATGAAAGATTTTTTTTTATTAGGAATTGTGTTACAAAAATTGTACTCGTATGTTGGTATACGTGAAAAAAATAATCTTAAATTTATTAAAAAAAAACCAGTTATGATATATCTTACAAATAAATTGATATCTTAACTCATTGAGGTATAGCAGTCAAACATAAATATTGCATTAATCATATTTAATTTCATTTGTTCATAAATTATGAAATTATTAAAAGGTATTTTTTTACACTTTGAAAAGCCTGTATATCATCTACAGTATACAAAAAATAATAATATATTCATATAATTTATATAGCAATATCGTTTCGTATGCTTGAAACGTAAATTGTATTTTTTTTAAATAATTGGTTTATTCTCAATTTTATTGTAATTAGTTTGTAAGATTGATAATAGAGAAAATTGTATACATATAGGTCTTGGCTTGTGACAGTTGTTTCAGTACAGTATTACCTAATGTTTACATGAAAATGTTTCTCAAACATTTACTTAAATAAAAAACAAAAGACATGAGTGGGTATTAAGACTTATGAATTCCTTTTTCTACCTTCATGCCCACCATCACGCTAAGAGACCCCCTACACTAGCGTCTTTCGAGCGTCGTCGTCGTGTCAGCGTTTGCGTAGCGTCGACGCGACGTCGTCGCTACGGCGACACGACGCCAGCGCTGGCCGAATGCCGAACGCTTACGCAACGTTTTTTACGAACAAGTACAATTCGCAACATGGGTAGATACGGGTATTTACCTAATCTTCCGGGTTAATACCCAAATGGGTAGATTGGGTCTTTATCCACCGCCCATCTCTAGACAAGTGGATTGTGTTGCGAATTGTACTTGTTCGCAAAAAACGTTGCGCTGGCGCCGCGTGGCGCGACGCCAGCGCGGCGTGGCGCGACGCCAGCGCGGCGTAAGCCCGGCGTAAGCGGCGTTCGGCAGTCGGCCAGCGTTGGCGTCGCTTCACCGCAGCGTCAACGTCGCGTCGACGCTACGCGAACGCTGACACGACAACGACGCTCGAAAGATGCTAGTGTAAGTCTCTAAAAGCGGCCTGGGCCTTGCCGCCCTAGGCTCTGTCGTGATAGTGTATGTAGTGTATAATATATATTTCCTCAATAACATTGTACGACGTTAAGGAGCATATCTCTGAACGGGAAGTACCAATGTACACGGCCGACGCTGTCTCTCTAATATAAGCGTGTTCCCGATTGCGTCCTCAGCTGGACAGCTTCAGAGTGCGGGGTCCGCTTTACAACTTTTATATTCCTTAGTAAGCTCTTGGGAATTTAAGACCTTATTGGGTTACGAAGCTTAATGGGTTTAAAGAAATAGGCGCTACGATTCGCAATCGTACGATTATTAAAAAAAATAACCCGACTGCATGAAACAGTTCTATAAAGCCATTTTTTTTTAAATTTTTGATATACCCAGTGTCACTCGATAGTTAAGACAAATCTAATGACACTTCTCAAACTAAAATCCATCAAGCCGAGCAGCAAAGCGTGCAAAAGAAATAAACATGCATACACTCGAACAACATAACCCTACTGGCGCAATCGGGTAAAGAAGGCATGGCGCTACGTTGCGCGCGCGCAGCTTCAACCTGTCGCAACCGCACACAATGCGTATACGCAGCATCGGCCTCAAAATAATATAAACTTAATACATAGTTTCTTGCTAAAATATATAGTAACTACATAATATAAGGCGTATGACGGCTTATGTTAAAAAAAAATGAACTTTTTTAATAAAATTTAAATTCTCAACTTGGTGGTACTGTACAAGATTTATAAAATCCGACCAAATGACAACGGCTCCTAATCTTAACCATTCCTCTAGAGTTTTAGACCCCTTTATGTATGTAGCGTAATGAAATTGGTATGTATTTTACAATATCACTATACGAAGTTAATGTAATGTTAGTTACTGTAGATATCGCTTGAGACGCGCATTGACTTGGAATATTCTTTTTTGTATCGTTATTAGTTGTTTGAAAATATATTTTATCATCATCAGCCTCACTTATTCCCGGTTGCATCCTCAGCGGTAACGCTTCAGAGCCCGGAGTCCGCTACCTTACCTAGGTATTTGACGAGGTTACTGGTTTTTACACAGAGCGACTGCCGTCTGACCTCCGCAACCCAAAGGGTAGACCAGAACCAATCCTAGGATAGGTTTAAATACAAACGAGCGTATTTGAGCTACTTCATTAGGGCACATTTTCTTTTTTTATGCAATGATTCCAACTTAACAATTGTCGATGTGACCGCAAGACCATTTTGATTGGAGTATCGGTAGACATATCTCTGCAAGCGCTTGAATAATCTGGCTTATGGTCAAACCTTAGGCAAAAAGAAGTGGACGAAAACACGTTTTACTAGTTTATTAGTTTTATAACTAGACGGACTAAGGTAATACTTTTAATGGTTCCTCTTAAAATAATAGCTCATTTGATGCCTGACGGTTAGAAAAATGGACAATTATCACCTCATTAACGATTAAACAATTTAATATTTAAATAAGGGCGCCACTTCTGCATGCTATTCGCCTTAAAAGTTATTTTTGTCTAATCTCATATTAAAATAAAAATCCAAACCGAACGATGATACAAAGAAAGTTTTCGGTCAATGCGCTTCAATTGTTTTGCGAAGAACCACGTTTGATTGGAGCGTACCGCTGGAGAATGTATGATAAGTGCATGCTGTTATAGGTAGCTTATATTGTATCGTGTTACAAATAATGTACAATAAATAAATTATCAAAATATCGATTTTTATTTTTCGTTTTTTTTTTTATATCCTAACCTACGGTGCTCAAACTTGGTTACTAAACCACGATGGTTCAAGCTGCAGGTTGGCTAAGGCTCAATTTACATTGCCCCGGAATGGAAGCGAATTTTTAAAACTTGAAGCATATTGAATCCTATGTCAATGTGGTAATGTATAAAATTGTATCACCAAAAAGAACTTCCGCGGAATGCGCGGGAAGTGCCGCGAAGTTTTCTTCATACTAATTTCTACTTAATTGTACTAGACGTACATGTACGGTTTTCTTTCGCACGTTCTGACGACGCTCCTTGTAGATCTGCCCGTAAATCCATCCTTCATTTCCCAACACATAGCACCACTACCTATACTCACTCCTTTTCCGTGCAGGCAGTCAGGCTATGGAATCTAAAGTCTAAAACCATAACGACGTTCAAGAAACGAGTAAAAGATCACTACCTATCTGTATTTATCATCCTAATATATTTAGAAATATTAACATATGTATTTATTGTATATATGCTTTATGAATATATATTTATTTATGTATTTATGTAAGTATATTTATGTATGTTTATGTAGGTATATATCTTGTCTATTTATTTATTTAGTTTTGTATTGTAGGTACACGCCAATTACCTCTTTTTTTTTCCCATTTCCTCTCGCGGGTCTACTGGAAGAAATTTCTTTAGAAATAAGTAGCACCTAAGTACTATGTTTCCTTATTTTTTATGTGTGTTTGTAAATTTCCAAGTGTACTTGAATAAATAAAATAAATAAATAAAATAGATTATAGAAGTCTGTGAATTTCTTAAAATTCGCTTCGATTCCGCGGCGATGTAAATTGAACCTAACGAGCTATGCCGCGTAGTATTATAGGTATTAAGTATACAGGACCGAGTCAGAAATACCGTGTGCGTAGAGTTTGCGTACCCCAGTGGAATATAGGATTATTGTTCTTATTAAAAAAAACTACTTACCTACTGTGGAACTACTTAGCATTAAGTCCGTCATTTGTTAAAAGTATATTTTTACTTTGCAACAATAATAAATAAATAAACTACTTCACGATTAATAGGGTTTTCTTTGTGGGTAGTGGCTAGGTTGACGTCAAGCTAGGGTATGAAGAGTGTAGATGAAGCGAGAGGTCTGTCAGGATCGTAGCAAGTGGAGGTCAACAGTCTCTGCCTGCCCCTGTGGGGTGATAGATGTATTCATGTACGTACAAAGAATGTTCATTAATTGTTTTGTGGATACGCTCGGTGGGCATTACTGGCGCTTTCGCAAGGTTGTAAAAATAGCTCTTATTTTATTTTACTTTTTTAGGGTTCCGTACCCGAAGTGTGCAAACGGGACCCTATTACTGAGACTCCGCTGTCTGTCCGTCTGTCCGTCTGTCACAGGGCTCTATCTCTTGAACCGTAATAGCTAGACACCTGAAATTTTCACCGATTATTTATTACAGTGGCCGCTATAACAATAAAAACTAAAAATAAAAAAAGTTGAAAATTAAAGGGGGTCTATTACAAGAAACGTGTTTCTTAAACGTTTTAAAACATTCTACGGTGGTACGGGACCCTTTATGTACGAGTCC
This sequence comes from Acrobasis repandana, assembly GCA_963576875.1. Classification (NCBI taxonomy): domain Eukaryota; kingdom Metazoa; phylum Arthropoda; class Insecta; order Lepidoptera; family Pyralidae; genus Acrobasis; species Acrobasis repandana. The sequence goes on along the minus strand of OY756227.1, from coordinate 19,207,504 downwards.
GACTCGCACTTGCCCGTTTATTTAATTTTTTTATTGAACTTATAAGAATAACTGAATTTGTTAGTTCTCTTTAGTCTTTGCATGCTTCCAGTAGAGGAGTTATTGCAACCCCAGTCTGCGCTTTAAAGGGGAGGGGGGGGGGGGGGGCATAACAAGTAGCCTTTAAATGAGAGAATAGGACCACTCCATCTCTTCCTGTGGATGTCACGCGTTCAGATGAAGAACTACATTCAGCATCAGCGTATCTTCCTAGCAGTGGTCGTTCCGAAACGCTAGTAGTTTGGTAGCTTTTACACTAAAATAATGACCTTCAATAAATGATAGGTATATTTATTCTAAGTGATAGGTATCTTTAAATCTTACAATTAATAAAAAAAAATACTGAAAAATATGCTGTTACTGAGGTAGGCTCAGACAATTTTTATAATCGGGTAGGTAAGTAAAATAAGTAGGTGTAGGTTTTCGGTTCAGTATTCGGTTTCTAAACCCTTGTTAGTTTATTCTAACCTGTTTAAGTAGTTAGGCCTCGCGTGTGGCTGAAATTGCCCCTTCGGGACGTAATGGGTATGTACCCGGAAAGCAAATACCTCGCCTTCACGGGCAGGACCTAGTCCATGTGTGACCTGGACATAATTTTCAGCAGGTATTTTAGGTGTAACCGCTTGCATAAGGAGAAGATCTTTACGGGAAATAAGTTGATAACGATATTGAAACTGAAAGTCCATTATTTATTGTATCTATTAACAGTAAAAACCTCTCCAACCCGTCTGGCCAGCGTGGAGAGTGTAGGCCAAAATACCTGGCTGCTCTGGCTAATATATGGCTTTTAGAGAGGGTCGTGCTCCTTCAGTGGACACAAAAAAAGAGCTTTTTTTGAGAATTTAATTATATTTTTGTTTAATTTTTTAAATCAGTACCTATTTTTGAAGATATTTAAGAAAATAGACGAAAATTGACCACGAAACTACTGCAAGTTAGTCCCATTGTCATTAGGTGTATATCTGATGGTTTAAAGTTGTAAGTTTGTTAATTGACGTCTTTGGAGAAAATGCTGCAGTGCAGTTTGTTGCCGCTTCTTCTGCACTTGCGCCTAGGAAGCGGCACTAAACTTAGCTGTAAGTAACGATTTGACGTCAACATTTGTGCACAACAAAAGAAAGTGACTATTATTAAGAGATATTATAAATATCCTATGATAATAAAGATATTTGGACTGCCTCCGCGGTCCAGTGGTCAAGGCGTTTGCCTTGTGATCCGGAGGTCATGGGTTCAAATCCCACTGGGAAGCATACTTTGTGAAAAAGTTGTTTCCAGTTAGGATATTGCAGACTTGAATCACCTGATTATCTGAAAAGAAAAAAGATTCCGTGCTTCGGAAGACACGTAAAGCTGTTGGTCCCGAACGCCATCTAGCGTTTGTACCTATCCTAGGATTGGTTCTGGTCTACCCTTTGGGTTGCGGAGGTCAGACGGAGGGCAAATTGGTGGCAATGACAAGTCTAATACGTTAAACCAACTGTCTTCACTTCCAACTCCAGACTATTCATCTTTCTCATTTAGCCAGGTGACTGATAGTGATGTTCAGAAGTGCTTGCTATCGGTTTCTTCCAACGCGGTCGGAGCTGATGACATTAGTCGTAATATGATCCTGCCAATTCTAGACATCCTTCTCCCTACCATAACTACTATTATGAACAATTCTCTATCCAGTGGTACCTTTCCTTCCGCATGGAAAGATACTAATATTACCCCCATTCCTAAAAAACTAAATCCGGCATCGCTCTTAGATTTCCGTCCTATTTCCATACTCCCCTTCCTTTCTAAAATCCTAGAACGATTGGTTCAAATGCAACTGAATTCCTTTCTCAACAAAAACAATCTCCTCAACCCGTTCCAGTCCGGTTTCCGGGAGGGACATAGTACGACTACCGCATTGGTAAAAATCACAGATGATATCCGTCACGGGATGGACGATTCCAAAGTTACGGTTGTGGGTCTTCTCGACTTTAGCAACGCCTTCAATACTGTGGATTTTGACGTTCTCTTAGGTCTGATGCACTCTCTGAACATATCTCCTTCAGCCATCAACTGGTTCCATTCCTATCTACATGGACGCCGGCAGCGAGTGCGCATCGAGAATGATTTTTCTTCCTGGTGCCACACGTCTTCTGGTGTACCACAAGGTGGTGTGCTATCCCCATTGTTGTTCGCTCTATTTATAAATTCCATAACTCTTCAGCTCTCCACTTCCTATCATCTATACGCAGATGATCTGCAAATATACACTCACGCGACTTTGGATGATCTGCCTAATAGTATCAGCGCAATTAACAGTGATTTGTCTCTCATATCTTACTGGAGCAGATCTCATGGACTCATAGTCAATCCTGCTAAAACGCAAGCTATTATAATAGGAAGTCCATGGTATATTTCCCGTATAGATTGGCAGTCCTTACCACCCATTGTTTTTGATGGTGTCAAAGTGGACTAGCGAAAAGGTGAAAAATCTAGGGGTACTTTTTGACAGAAATTTATCGTGGTCTCCGCAAATTGCAGAAGTAAGTCGGAAAGTATTTGCGTCTGCTGCATCTCTTAGAAGGCTCAAGAATTTCCTACCTATTGCAACTAAAGCTTCGCTTGCACAGTTATTGCTTCTTCCTATTCTTGATTACGCCGACTCTTGCTATCTCAATATCACAGAGGAGCAATTGAATAAGCTTGAGCGCCTTCAAAACTTCTGTATCAGATTCATATTTGGATTACGCAAATATGATCACGTTTCCATTTTCCGTGCACAACTCAAGTGGCTCCCTATCCGACTTCGACGTAATTATCACGTTCTTTCACTTCTATACTCTGTACTGTTCATGCCATCTTCTCCTTCCTATTTATAAGAAAAGTAAAACGCTTTTTTTTACTTTTCTTCACCAGGACAATGATCGACCCACGCGTAGCATTAATGCCTTACGTCTTAAAACACCAACTCATTCGACCAAATTCTACTCGAAATCCTTTACAGTCCAAGCTGTCTACCTCTCGAATGCTCTTCCTCGTAGAGTTCGTACTGCTCAGACTAAAACAAGCTTTAAAAATCGTCTCCATAAATATTATCTGTCGTTATGCCAGTAAGTCTAAGTTCTGTTAAGTGTCACTAAATACATTTAAATATTTTAGCATCGTATATGTATTATACATATGTATATATTATGAAATAAGTTTATGTATGTATATATACAAGTATTAATATGTAAGTATATAATTAGGTATAGCTACTGCACCCACCTTATTCCGTACTATTAATTTTTCCTCTACCCAAAGGTTGACTGGAAGAGATCGCATCTAGCGATAAGTCCGCCTTTGTACCAATATTTTCTTTGTGTTTGTTATTTTTATTTTATTAATTATTATGGTGCAATAAAGATAATTTGTATTGTATTTGTATTGTTCTGTGTAAAAACCAGTAACCTCGTCAAATCACCTAGGTTAGGTAGTGGACCTCGGGCTCTGAAGCGTAACCGCTGACGATGCAACCGGGAACACGCTCGGATGATGATGATAATAAAGATATTTGAAATTTTGTTTTTTTTTTTAAATTTTGATGGTATCCTCGGGAAATCGAAAAAAATTCTGAAATATTCTATGCACACATATAGTGCACCGCCATATCAAAGTTTTTGTGTTTGCCTAATCGCTGTATACAACGTGGAAGGGACATACCCGTAATAAATCGAACCACGGTCTATACTAGATCATTATAGTATAATAAAATTAAAATAACAGCCAAAGAACAAAAAAAAAACGACATTCCCATACAAATCGCCCAGGCGGTCGCACACTTTTGTATAGAAATACCAATATTTTTTGTTGTTATTTGGCTGTTGTTTTAATTTCATTATACTTTAGTGATCTAGTATAAACCGTGGTTCGATTTATTACGGGTATGTCCCTTCCACGTTGTATAAACCCGACTATTGTAAATAAACATTCGTTCGACTTTCAACTTTGGAGATAAAACACGCCTGTTAGGTACATGTAAGCTTCCTATACACACCAATGTTAAATACCTACACATACTAAGTCACACGCTAAACGCGGCTTTTGGGTTTTACGGCCCTAGGCTCTGTCTGCCCCGTTAGGGATATATACGTGGTAGTGTGTGCGGTATATTTTAACAATCATATTACAAAAGCGGGCAGACGAGGTGGAATGCAATCGCCGCAATCCGAAAAACAAATCTAGCGGCTGATTCGCCAAATGGGCTTTTAAGATATAGACAAAAAGCCGGCATTCAAGAAATTGGCAGTGCTTTTGTAAAAACCAATGAGAGGTTCCGTTATTGCTTATTTAATATTGGTATAATTTTGTTATTAAGTTTTTAGTGTTTTAAATATGGTAAATAATAGAAAACGGAGGGAGTTGACATACAGACCCGACCCCAAATAGGGAGAAGGCGAGGAATGATGATGATTAAGAAGTATTATTAGTATGTGGACTGGGCTAAAAATAAATTATTTTGTACTGATAAGAGAATAAAAAGGCACAAAATAATGTCACTGGTCATTGATCTGATCACATCCATTTCGAACGTGATTTTAGATTTATTAATGCAGAAAAATGAATATACAACGTAGAAGGGACATATACCCGTAATAAATCAAACCACGATCTATACTAGACTATTATAGTATAAGTAATGAAATTAAAATAACAGCCAAAGAACAAAAAAAAATTCGGCATTTCCGTACAAAAGTGTGTAGCCCGGGCGATTTGTATGGCAATGTCGAACTTTTTTTTTGGTTTTTTGTTTGTTATTTTAATTTCATTATACTTAAGTGATCTAGTATAGCCCGTGGTTCGATTTATTACGGGTATGTCCCTTCCACTTTGTATAAGATCGCTATTTGCCTCCAAGACACTATGTCACAGTTCGGTATGTCACAAAGAGCTATAATGTACCTTATGTACCTTCTCCAAGTATTTCGTACATATACCATAGGAAGTGTTTTAACGTTATAAAAAAATGGTTGCCTGTAAAGTCGGTTTTACGGGCGAAGATTTTACGTGACAACGGCGGCAGACCGATCATAGTTGAGTGGGAGAGAGACGCAAGGCATTCGGCGGGCCTCTCTCTCGTTCGGTGACTCATCGTAACGTTACCGAGCGTTACACTTTTTCATAAGTGACTCCCAGCCGCAACCTAATTTAAGACGTTGTCACGTCAAAAAGATACTTTAGTTTTTCTGTCAGCTTACGTTACCCTAAATAATATGCAATTCGACGTTCCATCATGTTGCAATCTCTACAATAATAGGATCCGTTTTAATCTTTCTCGAGTCGACGACGGCGCTGACGCGGGCGTCTTACCTCGAGGGCTAGAGCTGGGGTGGAGTTATCGATTAATGTTGTTTTTATCGATGAAAAAATCTTTCATAATGAGATTCAATTCGATGTTACATCATGTTAGTGTCTCTAGTATAATAGAATCCGTTTTAATGTATCTCGAGATGACGGCGACGGCGCTAACACGGGCGTTAAAACTCGGGGGCTAGTTATCTACAAATTTTGTTCGTATCAACGAAAGGAATCTTTAATTTGTATGCAAAAATTTATCTCTATTATTTGTGTCTAATTTGTTAAATTGTGTGCAATAAAGAGTAAAATAAATAAATAAATAATTCTACTTTCTACCATGAACAAAATACAAGAGGTCTGACAACCCCCTACAAAAAGCGTACTCTGCTAGAAAGCCAAAACATACATACATACTATCACGCATGTTTCCCACAGGGGTAGGCAACAATACTAGGTAGGTTGAAAACCAAAATCCTGTATTATTACTAGATGTTACTACTATCTCGCCTGCTAGTCATATAAAGGATACTGGGTACTTAGACTGACGGTATCCACAAAAAATTTAATTTAATTAAATTTAATACTCTTTATTGTTCTAAAGTAAAACATACTTTTAACAAATGGCGGACTTAATGCTAAGAGCATTTTCTCCCAGTCAACCATAAGGATAAACAGAAAAGTAATTTGTTCGGCGCAAAAAGCAAAATTAATCAATTATGACTACCGATTTAATAAATACTTCATATAAAATATTAAGAACATATACATAAAACATTACATTACTACATACTATATAATATATATCAGAATAAATATCTACTTATACAATACGTACCATTATATTATACCTACATATATAATTAAAAAATCAGAGATGGCGCTTGTTTGATCGTAGAAAATTAACGCTTATACCGCCATCTTTCCGAAATTAAGCGGCACCACTACGAAACTACCCTCTTTCGAATTAGTAGCTCCATCTAGCTACAACATTTACACTAAAAATCGAATTGCGCTTCAAAGTATGAAACTAATATTCTAAATGTGAAAATTTGGGAGTGTGGGTGTTTGCTACCCAATCATGCTGCAAAAGCTAAATGGACTGGAAAACATAAGATTCCCGTGTCAAATAATAATCCCGCGCAAAACATATAACAACACGCGCAACCTGGCGGGTAACAGCTATAGTAATAAATCATATTTACATTGAAGACGAAGCTTAGGCGGTGAACCCACTGCAACGCGTACCGTCGCGGAGTGCGGTGTAACACACTGACGCTCCCGCGCGTTGAGACGTTTTTATTGTGTTAGACTCATTGACATGAATATATAGACTCGGCGTCTTCAAACACGGCCATGTCCTACATCATTATTATTCATTCATTCTTCATTATCATAGACTAAACACGAGGGTAGTACAGAAAGGTCAATATATTTTTACCTACCTACGAGAACGTGATTCAAATTAAATCCTACTTATATTTTAATAAATGCGAATGTTGGTAAGTATGGCTGAATGTACGATTGGGTGTATGGATGGTTGTATAGATTTATAGATTGTAGTTTTTTTTCTTATCATATTTATAAAGGTAAAAGTTAAACTGCTCATATCTGTTTCTTTGGTAACCTTTTACTGTTCTTACTTAAATTCTTGACATAATGTTTTGCACTAGAAGAAAGTAATTTTTTGTACTTGTATACCTTTTTGTTTTTTTTTTCTTTGTTAGCTATCTATGTATTATATAATTATACACGTAGGTATTGGGTCTAAATTACATATGTTTATTTAGATTACATATATGAAGATTTGTAATCGGCTTATAGATATATAAGTTCTTGTATATATTTTATATTGATTCTGTTAATCTTCTGAATAAAATAAAATAAATAAAATAAATGGTCATTATGTACGAATATGGATGATTGCATGGATGGATGGATGGATGGATATTTTCAGTAAGCCCTTATTATAGTTAAATGGATTGGAATGAATTTGGCACGTAGATAGCTACTCGTATTAGGGAGCTCGGTGGCCCAGCGGGAGTACTCATTACTAGCGCTTTTTCAAGTTAACCAACATTGGGCGTGGTCCGCACTTGGATGGGTGACCACAAGTGGCTTAAAAATTATTGAGCTCTGCCGTGCTTCGGAAGGCACGTAAAGCCGTTGGTCCCGGTTCTCATCATTGTATGGCAGTCGTCAAGCTATGTCAGATGCCTGGCAGTTTGAAAAATCTGACACCACAAAAATTGGCCACTTACATACACAAAAAATAAACAAACTCGCCCGCCGCCCACCGCAAAACAATGCCCGTATTTGACATCTACATGTCCTACGATCCTACGCATGCAGGATACTTTTTACATCTAGTAAAAAATAAAAAATAGAAAGTCAAAAGAAAAAAAAATATTTGTTTTTAATATTAAAATAACAGTTTTTTCTAACCATTAAACAAAAATGAACAAATGAAAGTATATGTTTGTAATATTGCAAAAACAATTTTTTTTCTTCTAAATGAATACGACAGTCTGACAATAAATACATTATCTTAACAATAAACAAAATCTGAGTGTCTGTTTGTAACATCAGTTTTTTTTAAAATGCTTATGAATGTTTAAACGTTACTAACAACAAAATACGATTATACGATTTATAATATTTTGCCTGTGTTTGGGCTAATCTCCGCAATGGCTGGATCGATTTTGGAACTTTTGCTATCAGATAGCAGAAGTTCCGTCAAAATAAAAATAATTATATAAAGATTAAAATTAAGCTTCTTTTATTATAGCAACAAAATATAAAAATGCCTGGTGTAAGTCCACGCGGTCGAAGTCACGGGCACACCTAGTTTCATAAAAATTGTTGATTTTAAATCAAGGACGTGCGAAAAAGCTGCACAAACAAACAAACCAAACAAACTGCATTGCGGTATTTTCTTCAACGGCGTCAACTTACAATTTAATAAAAATAAATGAAGTTCCTAGTTGTAGATTGCGTGAGCGGTAACCTAACCGAAACTTTTGTTAAGCATTTATAGCATACGTAGATAAAATGTATAAATATAAACCTTTTTAAACGTTTACAAACTTTAATAACTGAGTAGCAAACAAATAGTTTTTCGATGCTTCCATGAAGAAAGTGAAATGTAGGCATATTTATGATGTCTACATTTCACTTCTGTTTTGTTAGTCTATGACGAATCATTCAATCGGTTGACAGATCATTCACTCATTTCATTCATTATGGCAGCCGAAATTTTGCAATCCGTATTAATTTTCAATCAATGAAATCTAGTTACCGATGGAAAGTTATTCCTTCATATTTTGCTTTGTTCTTTGAATTACTAGTGCAGTATCTCAACGCACACCAAGGCATTTTTGACTATGTTAACAGTGTTTTCTTTAATGAATTGTGGAGTGTAATAAGCGCGTATTGCTAGCAAGTGACTAAGGTGAGGTGAACAGTGATAGCATATGATGAACAGAACACATCTGTGGTATGTGGCGTCTTCTCTAGTATGTGCGTAAGTACATAGATCTCGTTGATTAGACTAGGCGTGTATACAAATTGAGATACGCGCATACAATGTTAAAATCTGCGGCCCCGCGCTCCGCGACGGTGCACGCATAGTGGGATCACCGCCTTACATATACGAGCCTGAGTTTTCAATTTTCTTTTCAACCTTCGAAGTATTTTAATGTTTTGATCACTTGATCTTTGTGTTGTAAAATAAACAAAAACAACCTCCAGTGAAAAAGTAAAATATAAACACAACGTCCACTTCACAACACTAGATATCGATAGTGGAACTGAAATCGCCCGAACACCTGTTAAGTGCCGCCCTCGACTCTGACTTATTTGCACCGAGCACTGGTTTCGCCGATCCGCATTGGATTTAGTGTACGAAGCGATTTTAGTCGATAACTTTGCTCGATTATTGATATGACATGTTTACCGCAGCACTATGTTGATGTTTGTATTGGTTGGTATTGAAGATTGGTACAAATAAGATACAGAGATAAGACCTATGTTTTAAAGTATTGTAAAAGTTTACTTATATTTTTAACACATTTAGGCACAACATTTTTTACCAGTCCGTAAATTTTAACAGCTAGGTTAGGCTTTGAAGGCTCGAAGCTGTGAGGAGTTGCATAGGAGTAAGTGAGATGCAAGGAGGTTACATATTTCCCTAACGTCTTCGAAGCTGCTACGGCGTAGCTCAATGTGCTACATAGTAGCAAAGTGCTACATTGTAGCAATGTGCTACATTGTAGCAATGTGCTACATTGTAGCAATGTGCTACATTGTAGCAATGTGCTACATTGTAGGAATGTGCTACATCGTAGTGCTTAGGCTAGGAGTTACGATCGACGACGAAACTCTAACTCCACGTGATGGGATGATTTGTATGTCGTGTATGACGGTGACCAGTTGTAAAACTTTTGTACAGTAGCTGAGAACTGGCTTAATAAAAATTTTTGTACTTTATATATTACCAGACTAGGCAGGCGGCGGCATAGAATACTTTTTACCCTGTGAAATGTGTTCCAGTAGGATTGTCAAAAATTTTACCACGCGGGCAACGCCGCGGGTATCCACTATTAGGAATATGATCTAGGTTCTTATGGTATGAATGGAATAGGAATGAATGTTAACACATGTTTTCGTTGGCAAAATGACTATCCCGTTTGCACCGTTTGCAAAGGGTGCAAACGGGACTCTATCACAGACTCCACTGTCTGTTCGTCTGTCACAGGGCTCCATCTCTTGAACCGTAATAGCTAGACACTTGAAGTTTTTACCGATTATGTATTACTGTGGCCGCTATAACAACAAATACTAAAAATAGGAAAAAGTTATAAATTAAAGGGGTCGTCATGCAAAAAATGTGTTTTTTTCAGCGTTCTTAACTTGATCTTTATAATGGCATTAACTAGATACTTGAAATTTTTACCAATCAGGTATTATTATGGCCTATAACAACAAATACTAAAAATAAGATAAATTTAAAAATTAAAGGCGGTCATCATACAAGAAACGTGTTTTTTTCTGCGTTTTCAAAACATTGTACGGAGGTACGGAACCCTTTACGTACGAGACCGACTCACACTTATCCGGATTTTTTTGTTTTGGTAATTATTTCATTTTACACTCACACTTTTCCAAAATCTCTATTAGATCACCATCTACTTACATACTATCACGCCTTTTTCCCAGGCCTTTTTTGTAGGCCTCTGCCTATCCCTGCGGAAAAAAAGGCGGGACCTCCACTTGCTACGATCCTGATCGACCTCTCACGCTTTATTTACATTTATCCTCACTTCATGCATGCCCGCCGGTTACTGGTCCTTCCGACCTCTTATTGTAATGTCTATCACCTTACGTAACGACAATTACCTGTGTTGTTCCGGGTTAGAATAGGACCACTCCATCTCTTCCTGTGGATGTCGTAAAAGGCGACTAAAGGACTAGCACAAACATCTCGTGCTACAATCGCATTCCCAAGGAGGGTTAACGTCGGGCGGCGGTCGGTTGTAAAACTTTTCGCACAAATACATTCCCAAAGAGGGTTGACGTTAGGCAGGCGGCCGGTTGTAAAACTATAACCAAATCATTAAAAGTGTTCCGGCTAGGTCTTCTCCATTTTACAAGGTCTTTGGCATCCTTGGATGACCATTGACATGCATATTATTATTGGAGAAGAAAAAGCGGGAAAGCGCACCCCGGGCTCCGAAGCAGCACAGCTGAGGATGCAACCGGGAATGCGCTTAGACGTAAGAAGATCTTACGTAACGACAATATCTATGAAATCCAAACCAAATGTTAAACTATCTCAGTAACAATACAAAGTAACACTTGTTACAATGTGAAACTTGGTGAAATGGAAACCCGCGATATTGGCGAAAGTTATATTGGATCCACCTGACTACAAGTTATTGCTAACGGAAAACGAATCCTTTTGTTGCAGAACTAAAAGTTAGGATTCTATATTCGACAACCACGTGGTGAGATTCTGGGTTCGATCCCCAGCCAGGGCAAGTTGGAAAACGGCCTTTTTCTAATTGTTCTGGGTTTTGGGTGTTTATCTTTATATGTATTTAATGGTAAATATAGTATTGTTGAGTTAGTATCCCATAATACAAGTTTTAACTTATCTTGGGGCTACCTCAATCAATGTGTTTTGTCCGTAATATATTAATATTGTCGTTAAATATTTTATTAGACAGTATTATAAACGCAATGTATGTATACCAAAAGGACGCGTGTTAGGCTGACTTCACGCCTTACTTCCTTATCAGTGTAGTTGGTAAAGCCTCTTCTCGTAAAAACGCCTTACCTCACCGTTTCCATACAAACGTTCTCTAGCTTTCTTTAAAGAATATTTTACGGCCATGGATACGGTCCTCTAGAACCAATCTTTAGTTTTTCGTTTCTTTATTAACTCTTAACCTAACAAGTTTCAATCAAAGTGTTGTGTAGGTCCTTTGACAGCTTCAAGGGAGCTTCTGGTGACAAATCTATACGAATCCACTTGTTTTTATAGCCGATTGAGTGGCGGACGACGCCTGAAGACCACACAGTCCGCAAAACAAATATCACTACAGCCGTACTATGATTGTCCACTTAAGAGTCTCCTTACCCTAGACAAAATCAGAGTTTCCCATACAAACGTAGTCTACGTTTTATTTTGAAACAACATGTCAGATTTTGGTAAAAATTTGTAACTTTAAGAAATATAAGGGTGCAGAAGTTTTCCATACTGATGATTATTTCTCTTTCAAGTTCACATTTTGACTGTGAAAACCAATTATAATCCTAGATATATGCAATTTCTTTAAAGTTACATATTTTTACCGACATCTGACATGTCGTTTCAAAATAAAACGTAGACTACGTTTGTATGGGAAAGTCTAGGTTAAGGGGATTCTTAAGAGTCTCCTTCCCTAGACAAAATCCGAGTTTCCCATACAAACGTAGTCTACGTTTTGTTTTGAAACGACATGTCAGATTTCGGTAAAAATTTGTAGCTGAAAAGAAATTGCATATATCTAGGGTTATAATTGGTTTTCAAAGTCAAAATATGAACTTGAAAGAAAATATAGTGTATTATATCACTTTTGACCATCAGTATGGAAAAGTTTTATACCCTTATATTTTCTTTCAAGTTCATATTTTAACTTTGAAAACTAATTACAACCCTAGATATATGCAATTACTTCAAAGTTACAAATTTTTACCGACATCTGACATGTCGTTTCAAAATAAAACGTAGACTACGTTTGTATGGGAAAGTCTAGGGTAAAGGGATTCTTAACTTTTACATGTTGTTCATGAGTATGAGCATTTATAACACCTAACTATACCAATTTCACATTATAAAGTCTACTAGTATCAATTTGCAAAATTAATAAAAGCAAACCCAACTGAACCCCTTGACGTCCCGCCAAAAATTGTACTCTAGCTTTTATTTTAAAGAGACATGTCAAATTTATCAAGAATCTGACATGAAGTTAGACAGAACAACGAAAATATACTGATATTTTCGTCTCCCCCACAAAGTAATAACAACATATAACGAAATCAAAAGCTAAACTATCCTTATACCTAAGTATAGTAACACTTGTTACAATGTGAAACTTGCTGAAATGGAAACCGGCGATATTGGAGAAAGTTATATTGGATCCACCTGACTACAAGTTGTTGTGAACGGAAAACGAAGCCTTTTCAACCGACTTCGAAAGAGAAAGTAATCAATTCGACCTGTATGTTTTTATTTATTTATTTTTTCTGTATATCAGATACGCGATATCTTCGCTAATTGTGAACCGATTTTGATTATTATTTTTTATTTATTTATTAAATCTTTATTGAATACAGAGGTGTAAAAGGTGGACTTAACGCTAATGTATTCTCTAACAGTAAACCTTAAGTAAAAACAAAAAAATAATTTTATTGCGACAGGCGCTACAAAAAGAACCTTTACATATATAATTTATTTGAAAGCCTTTACTGCCAAGCTATTAAGTTGATCCCATATTAATTTAGTGAAGATATGATGAAGAGTTTTGAAGATATAGAAGAAGGTTTAAATACTAACTACTTAGTAAGTAATTATTAAAATGTTAATTTTGCTTTTACTTTAGCCTCACTTATCTCTGCACCACCTGTCGGTTGACTGGTAGAGAAAGCCTTATGCTTTAAGTCCGCCGTTTACAACTTTTGTAATAAAGTTGAATAATTAAAATAAATAAATAAAAGTGGCTTAAATTTTTCTTGTAACATTTGAACCCAAACAAATAAACAACAACCAGGGCAAGTTAAATAAAAGCTTTTAAAAACATAACCTCCTCTTTATTTGAAGTCGGTTAAATATAGTGAACGTTTGAACCTGAAAAATAGCGGTGCTGACCTTTCAACATGCAAAATGACAAAGCGGCACTTCGGCCGCCCCACTTCTAGTTAGCGGTCCACACAACACACATAGTATACTTTTGTATTAAAGTTATCTGCGATGGTGAGGCCTGACTTTCTTTATAGCTGTTTGAATCTTCGCAAAACATGTTAAGGTGAATGTATAAGCTGTTAACTCGTAAATATGGTGATAATTTCCATATTGCTTCGTCATGCACTAGATATCCTTTAAACTATTTTATGAACTGCCGTTGAAACTAATATTGGAAATTGTTGAAAGTAATATTAAAGCTAGACGGATCACGTTTAGCTTTAAAACTTGCCGTGGCCGCTTTTGGCGGAGGCAAGTTTTAAAGCTAGACGGACTAATGTAAATACTTTCAACGGTGAAAAAAAAAAGGGCTATCTGCCCTTTAAATTATTCTATGAACCACCGTGCATGACGAAGAGCAATATGGAAATATATATATATCACCATATTTGCGAGTTAACAATTTATTTCACACTTCAAGGCCATTTGCTTATATATTCACCTTAAGCCAAAGGTGCCATCAGTCGTTAAGTCTCCTCACCTTAGACTTTTCTATACAAACTTAGTATAGATTTTATTTAGAAACGACATGTTAGATTTCGGCATGTATATTTTCAAAGAAATTGCACATACCCATATACGCATATAATTCGTTTTTGAGAGTCAAAATATGAACTTGAAAGTAAATATAAGGTAGAAGTTTTCCACAAAAATAAAAAAAAGTCAAAAATGATATGTTGCACTAGTTATATAGTCAAGCGTAACCTTCAAGTTTGGTTTACCAGCAATTCCTTAAAATTTTAAAAATTAAATGCTTAATATGTGTTTTAACAAAAATGAACTAGGCAAAGGTCTATTAAAGCCATACTTGAATTTTCCGGGGTCCTGTGCTGCCTCCATTTCAAATAAATTATTTGAAATAATACGGAGATATCATTTAACATTTTGTTTCTACCAAGCCCTAGATAACCCTTCAAACTTTTTTGAGAACTAATGAGTGAGAACGTGAAGCTTCGCACATTTTCCAAAAGGGGCCTTTTTTCGCAAATGTGCGAAGAAAAGCTTTAAGAAATGGACACTGACTATACAAATGGTGTGTAGTCCAAAAATAGATGGCAATCATTTTCTTTCTTTTGTATTTCACTTGTCGACAAAGCTCGCGACATTCCCCCGCTGCAATAACCAGCTATCTCGGAGATACCGAGATTGCGATTGTTTATTGGAATTCTCGGGAACTAGCGACGCGCAACGTGACTTTTCCTGTTGGCATGATAGTAAATGTTGAATTCAGAAGTCATTTGTGTGCTAGTGGTTATCTAATAAGGTGATTCTTTTTCAATTTGTGCAGGTTTGAATTAACATTATTGTAAAATACTAACAACATATCCCTTTCTCGAATATTTGATATGGATACATTATCACGTTCTTATACCTAATGTAGTAGACATAGATGGTGGTAATGATGATGGTAAAAGGGAATTCACGATTCAGTTCTCGCCCATTTCCTCGGCTTTTACAAAGAAAAACATGTAGTACTTTCTAAGTTTTAAAATTGATATTGGTGGATAAATGCTACTAAGTGTTAATTTTAGTTTTCGTTTTGTGTTTGACGTTTGAAATATGAGGTGTTACAAATAAACTACGAAAGTCCAAAAATAGAAGACAATCTATTCCTTTTGTTTTCCTCTTTTGGACAAAGCTGCAATAACCAGCTATCTCGTAGATACCGAGATTGCAATTGTTTATTTGGAATTCTCGGGAACTAGCGACATTGATGATTCCTTTTTCGATGTACTTAAGTTACTTACTTAACTTAAATTGAGGACGATTTGGAGTTATTTGGCCGATTGCTGTAAAACTGTCTTTTTACATACTTAGGTATTGCGAAATACTTTCGTAATTTAATTTGTTACCCCACTCGATAGCTTTTGAATATTATTTTTCTCCAAGATACATCATTTGGCGCGAAATTCCGCCATTTTGGATTATTTAAATTTTTGATATACCTAGTGTCACTCTCAGATGTAGATTTTACGCTCAGTTTGGCATCAGTTCAGTCTATCAGCCTGGTCAGAATGATCGGAGAATGATCGTGTAACCCACGAAATGACAGACTGGTGGTTCGGACTGATGAAAATTATAATTTTGTCAGTCTGTTTTGAATGATGAAAGACTGATGGGAGACTAACCGTAACACGTCAGTCTAGATTGACCGTGTAACCGTGAAAATCATTCATCATTCTGGCGTCAGTCAAGTCAATCCAGGCTGATAGACTGAACTGATGCCAAACTGAGCATGTTACCTTGTTCTCAGTTCTTGGTGAGGACAAAGGTAACGACACCTCTCAAGCTCAATCCATCAAGCCGTTTAGGCTGTAGAGGGTGCCAAAGAAATTTACATACAAACATACATACATACACTAGAAAAACATTACCCTCCTTCTGGCGCAGTCGGGTAAAAAGAGGTCGGTTGTTTTTTCGTTAAAAAAATTATAATTATTACAAGTAAATGCTTATTCATTAGCCGAATGCATATTATTTATCATATTAGCCGTGTGGATTCCGGCAGAGTAGAATAGGACCACTCCAAATTTTCCTGTTGTAGAAGGCGACTTAGAAAACACAAGCTAAACAAGGCTTATAAACATCAATGAGACCTCTCCAACCCGTCTGGCCAGCGTGGAGAGTGTAGGCCAAATCCTCTACTACTCTGGCTAATATATGGCTCTCGTAGTACAGAGAGGGTCGTGCTCCTGCAGTGGAGACTAAAAAAGACCTGATGATGACAAGTAAATGCGCATCAAAATTATAATTTGTAGTCTCGGTCTATCAGTGTGTAACAAATAAAATTAATAATTCAGTATGTCCAATGGTCCTAATACATCCAAACCCAAGCCCCACTATCAAACAATGTGGTATTTGCCGTGGAAACAATAGGCTGCAGGCAGGTGCATATGAATTATTTGCACATACCTACATCTACACCTACGGGGTGATGGCAGAGTAGTGAATACAGTGTGAACTTTTAAATTTTAGGGGCTTTTAGATCTTACGGTAATAAGCTAGCGTTGGAGAAAAAAAACGAAGAATGTACCAACTGCTTTTATTAAAGCGTAGGGTAAAACCAGGATAGTTGTCCCTGGGGTATAGTTGCCCTGATTTTAATTACACTAGTTTCGCGGATAAATTGCATGCTATTTTGATCTATCGAAAGATTCTTCAACTATCACTAAGTTGTTGACCGTGTCTCATGTAGTGCCATTGCATAGGATAGAAAAATGCGATCAAAGTTTTAGCGGGATAGATGCCCTATTTCTCGGAGGGGCATCTACCCTAAACGTAATTTACATGGATTAAGCAACTATCCCCTATTATCCTATATGGAATAGATGTCCCAAAATATAGAGCTATTACTCTGGAAATAATAGGGATAATTACTAATGAAATAAAAAAAATATAGATAATGTTTTTACTTTGATAAATTTGTAAATAAAAAACCAAAGTACCGGCCAGTATTACAAATAAAGTATTTTGATTTTTGTACTAACATATATAAAGCGATTTCATAAAGTGTGGCAACTTTTATTGGCACGTTCAATTTAATTAAATAATTCCTTTATCCAAATTAAAAATATGTGATGAAAAAATTCGCCACGAGTGGTAGTGCACTCACGGCGTTAACGTGGGTTCGAGTCCCACTCGTGGCGAATTTTTTCATCACATATTTTCAATTTGGATAAACCGAGCATTGTAATGCTATTAAAAATAATTCCTTTGTCTTTCATCACTACACAGTTGACTCGAATTCCCCAACTTAGAACATCCTGTATGCATCCTGCGTCGCAGTTAGAAGTTGTGCTGCTGTTAAATACATATTAATAGCCTTCACATGAGATATATACGGCTCTACTTAAAGCTCGGAACTTGTGTACTATAAATACCTATTTACGAAGATAAATCCTTTAATCATAGTTTACGAATAATGAAGACAAAAATGACTGAGAACTAGGTACTACGTTTGATGGTTATGTTTATTGATTTTAATAAATATATATTCGTATACTCGTATATATTACATTATTGAACAACAAGGGGGTGTCGTGGTAAGAACGAAGTTCCTTACTACAAAATCGAAAGCTTTAATTTACAACATAATTTTTTTCTTCTTTGCTGGTCTGGGAGAAAAGACATAGAATGTACCAGTTGCTTCTCTTCCCGTGTAGATCGCAAAAGCGATTGAGGGAATGGGCGAGAATCTAAATCATATGAATAGGCGATGCGGTTAGCAACCCATCACTATTATGATTTCCCTTTTCCACCTTCATGCCCACCATTACGCTAAAAGTGGCCTGGGCTTTACCGCCCTTGGCTCTGTCTACCCCGTTAGGGATAAAGACGTGATAGTGTATTTGTATCTGTATAATTTTTTACATATAATTATAACTAAACATTTTTTTCCGGTTATATCTTTAGATGCGTGCTGAAAATTTTTACTGAAATCTGAAATGTCGTTTTAAAATAAAAGCTTAGACTACGTGTGTATGGGAAAGTCTAGGTTGGTCTAAGGTAAAGACACCCGCTATAAGTAAATTGTTACCAACTTAGATTGCAATCAAAGCAAGACTTTTACGACCTAAATTACGTAATTTTGTTGACAATTTCCTTAATTTCCGAAACACCGTCGGTTAGGTTTTATAAGACTTTGTATTATAAAGTTTCAGAAACTTAATAAGGGAGCCAATTTGAGAAGGCCACAGTTGTTTCTGCATATTCCGCCGCTGCATTTTCCACTGAAATCTCTGATAAAACGAGAAAAACAGTGTAGGTACGTAAATACAGTTAAATAAGGCAGTAATTTGAAAGGAAACAATGTTGTGCAATGTGCATGTAGAGAATCTTGTACACGTTTTTACGTTTTCGCAAAAGTAAAAAAAAAAAATTATGACTATCGTGAATAGTTATATGTAAAGTACAGAAAATCTTTTTCCTACTGCACACTTATTAGGGTTCCGTAGTAAACAAGAAACCCTTATAGTTTCACCATGTCTGTCTGTCCCCGGTTTTACTCAGAGATTATTAGTACTAGAAAGCTGTAATTTGGCAAGGGAACATACAAGTACAACGAGTTAATAAAATACCGCAAAACCTCTCAGGTTGTAACTCAGTCCATGAAACTGAACAACTTTTGCTCTACAGAATTCCCAAAATGCCAATATGAAAAATAAAATTCGGATTTTCATACAAATTGACTCGATCAGCAATCATAAAATTCAATTTTTTTTGGGTTTTTTTTTTTGGGTTTCGTAAAAGTTGTAGAACGAAAGTTGTTCAGTTTCATGGGCTGAGGTACCATCTGAGAGGTTTTGCGTTATTTCATTAACACGTTGTATAATAATTACGTCGACAAGGCAGTAAAACAAAATCTTGAAAAACAATTTTTTTTAGGTTAGCTCCCGTACATGTAAAGTGAGTTTTTTTTTCAACTAACCATGGTGTGTGGTGTTGTAGAATACGTCTTTTAAAAATATTGTTTGATTTTGAACCCCATTTTTTGATTTAGAGATCCGTTTGTAAAATATATTTGGTTTTAAAATGCAATTTTTTGTTAGATTCACGTGTCCTCCCCTTTCTGTCAGCTAAAAGGTTGTATGTTGTATGTGGACACGTGAAAAAAATTAAGGCAGAAATTAATATAAATAAATATATACGGACAAGTAACACAGATTGAGCTAGCCCCTGAATAAGTTCAAGACTTGTGTTATGGTTGGTGTTAAAATACTAACTCAACGATACTAGACTGTTGTATTTAATAAATTGCCAAATAATTTTAAAACTTTAGATTTTGTGACATTTAGGAAAAAATTAAAATTGCTTTTGACTGAAAAATGTTTTTTTTTATAATGGAAATGACTATTTAAATGATAATTTGACCTAGGTAATATGATTAATTTTTATTTGTATTAATATTTTGTATCTTCTTTCGGAATCATGGGACATTATTTTTTTAATTTTATTTAATGATTAGATTTTCCTTTAAAATCGTAATACTGTAATATTTTGATTTATTTTAAGTTGAGTTGCCATCAATTTGGACTTAATTTTATTTTATTTTACAGTGGTAACTTTTATATATTTTAAGATCTTTTGTAACCCGTGCTCCACCACAATAAAGATATTTGATTTGATTTTACTATATTTAATAACATATAAATAAATAGATAAACACCCAAGACCCAGGCCATTCCATCTTGATCTGACCGGGAATCGAACCAGGGACCTCCGGTGTGACAGCCTGGCATGTTGACCACTAGGCCTCAGAGTTCGTTATATAATGAAGTGAAAAGGAAAACTATCAGAGCTAAGAAGGGTTTAAAAATAAAAAATTACAGACGACTTCAAATTCAATTAAAAATAAGTAAGAGAGTTGTTAGTTACGTAAAAGAAGTATTAGAATAGATAATATGTTTTTCTAATTACCCTTGTGAAATGGGATTTTATAATGGCATGTATTTAAATCGATATCTGTATATTCCCTTTTTTCGAACAAAATATTATAAAGTTTCACCAAAAATACTGAATTGCACACTGAATAAATAAAATGTATTATACTGTTTAGTGGTATTTGCAGAATTCTTTTACAGGGTAGTATTAAAACGCAAATCAAAATTACTGATTCCACAGCATAAAACTCAACTGAAAATATTACTAAACCAACTGCATCGTCCTACGTGGGCTTGTTTTTAGACTTTTTAGTCGTTAAACCGTGAGGCGTGAACCCTAAGTCGGCATTTACAACTACGGAAGGCTTCAAAAATAAAATTTTTGTCAATGCTTATAATTGTAATTATCTTCGGGCTTTATTATCAGACCCAGAAAATGTGTCTGGGAATACTAAACGCTGTGGTTACACCAAAAACGATAGAGGTAGTAAGTTTGTGTGGAGATTTTACAAAAATTGAGAGAATTTCGAAGTTTGTTTTTGAATAAGTATTGAAATACAAAAATAATATTCCAAAGGACAAAATACATTGATTAAGCTAGTTTGAAAGTAAGTTTAAACTTGTGTTATGGGATACCAAATAAACGATAGATATTATATTATAATATATATATATATATATGTTTAGATTAACATTGATTCTTTATAGGCTCAAGACATCAAGCGGAGTAACAAAAGTCCAGTCAAAGTGAAAGACAGCTGACGAAAGTGAAGTTTTCCAAAAATCCACAGGTGCAAAACACAGGACTAATTTTGGGGAGTTTGGCGCCTCGCCGTCTGCCCCCTGTGAGACAAAGACTGTTTGTTTTCGGAGCCCTACCAGACGAGTCCGGCCCAGTGACCGAGTCTCCGATCGACCGACGCAGGCGCGAAGCCCCGTCGCCTCACAGTCGCGCGTTGCGCCGCGCCCCAGCCGCGCGTTTACACCAGCTCGGCTCCAAAACCTTAACCACTCGCCACCATATCTTACTTAATTCGATTTGTTTACTACCATCACGTGGCTGATAATTATGGCGGCGCTCACGTGACTCCACCGGCGATCTAAGGTAACACACACCAAAACTCTCTTGTGTCTAATCTTTCAGAATCGATCTTTCAGAATATGTTTTCCACGTGTCTAAAAACCGGTTATTACGGACGATTCAATTGTCCTTTAGTTCTGGGAATTGTTCAATAGGTTTCGTTGGATTTGTGTCACTTAAGGGTATGGGAAGTTGGTTGCCATTAGCGTGATTGGACCAGTTATTAAAAGAAGTATGACAGTTGTTATTCCGTTTCAGGGCCGAAAATAAGCTATTGTAGTAGGTTTTAGCAAATGAAGCCTTCCTAAAGTTTAATTTACCTGGTGACTAATTTGATTTATTTGAATGTATAATATTTTAAATTTTCAGGAACTTTGAAGTTTTAAAAATATTTTCTAAAATTAACAAAACACATATATTTATATTCAAATATCGAGGTTTATAAAAAAAAAAAAATTATATAAGGAAAATATTTTATTTAAATTAAACTTCATGTTAAATTGTATGTCTACGGCAAACTGGCGGAAAATGTGCAGAGTTATTTTTGTATAAGACAAAAAGAGTAAAGGAATTTGAAACAATAACTTCATATATTCCATTTAAAATAAAATATATAACTTAAGGCAATAAAATACTATACTCCATGTGGTTGGGTATTTAAATATAAGTAAACAACCTTGATATGCCTTTTTATTGAAATATACACTTTGCAAATGAATATCTTAACACATTTTACAAATTAATTATGTACTTAATTTATAATCTATAAAATAATTAATTTGTAATTTGCAAAGGTATTTTAAAAAGTGTATGTTTTAACAGAAAGACATGTCAAGATTGTTTACATTTATTTAAATACTTTACCTAAACAAGTATAGGTGTATGTATGACCAAAAACTGAAATGGAATGTACAATTCTATTAAATTAATTTCCATTCAGAAAACAGCTGAACGTACCATTTCACGCGAATCATATCTCGTTATCTGGTAATCGCGGTATTTATCTATATTTACGCAAACGATATGAAACACCACTGTTTATTTACTTGCGTCAGTCAGATAGGGAAATATTTACTGACAAACATACAGCGACTCTGAGAAAAGTTGCCGGAAAACTCGGAAAATAAAAGTTTTCGGTCAATGAAAAGCTTCTTCGTAAGAGATGTATAGTATAAAGCGAGTAATTTAACTCATGTGGGATACTACTCAACTAATGTCATATGAAATATCACTATGAACTAGATATGGAATTGTCCCAAAAACTGTTAAATAATATTCCATTTTATAATGACTATGACTTATTATCATATGATTTGATTTGATTTTAATGTTTTTAATTACTAGTCTAATTTAAGTGATACTAACATATTATGGATCTTTGATATCTGAAATAATAATAATAATAATAAACGTTTATTTCTCACCATAACCACTAAACATTCCAGTACAACTTAAAACTAATTTACACTATAGATACCTACAAAAGTTTCCAGTGTTATGACACTATACTCGTAGAACATTTTAATTTTAACTCAGCGGATTATGGTGGGCTGATACCTAAACTAGGAAATATCCTGTATCTTAGGTTATTAACCCTCCACCCCAGTGAATGGAAACAAATATACAAGATGAGGGTGTCTGTACTATTATTTACAAAGGTATAAGACTATGCAACAAGCCTAACTGAACGCGTATACAATAATAAGAATTGTCCACTTGTACTTACTCTAATACAGACAATACAACCCAACAAGTGACACAGTTTGCGAGGAAAAAAAAGCAAATACAGTAGGGTAGTTAACAAAACCTACTGCGTGGCCGCAGGCTGCTCAATGTGTTTATTAAGCCTGTACCATAGTGAGCAGCGTGAGCGTTTATTTATTATGTTTTGGATACTACTTTCATATATTATTAATTGTATATGTAATAAATAAACAATTATTATTATTATGTCGGTCGGTTTCAGCCACGGGTCCATGGGGACCCGGTCCTTTGAGGCGTTCATGGGCCAAAGCCAACATGAAGAGGCCTTTTATTATTAAAGAAAATACTGTTTCTCTGTGGATTTCAGACACTAGACTCTTTAGCAAATTGGACATTGTAGAAAACTAGACATTGTCAGCCACAACGTTAGGTTATTAGAGAAGGAGGAGTTATTTGTCAAATAGATAAAATACATAGGTAAAAAGTTATTTCTTTGATTTGATAAATACCAAACACAGAAGCAAAGACTTGTAAAAGACAAAACTTTTAAGAGCGCTTATGAGCCTGATAGTACTTAGAGCGATCTTAAATATTATCAATTTTAACAAAATACTCACTTTGAAATAAAAACACAGCAAACTTCAGGAATAACAGTCATTATATGTTTCAAAAACACGATTGCTTAACATTTTCTCGATACAAAAAAATTGCGAAGTTGCCTTTAAATTACCTCCGAACTATACTAAAACGGCTAGTATTCAAAAAGTACAATAAATTAGCCCTTGTTCATATGGATTATAATTGCATTAAACATTAGGCAGTCATCTTATGTCTTATTATTATATATATTTAAATAACTCTTAAATATTCCTTGTAAAACGAAAAAAACCTCAAAAACCAGAACCGCGTAAACCAACCTCATTGACCCGCCGCGATTCTTCCCTCCCCGCATTGCTCGCTGTCTCGTTTCGGCTAGAGTAAATTTGTGTGCGTGGAATCGGGAGCAAAATTTAGATTATCCACATCAGGCGCAGCCTTAAAGCGTGCCTTATGGTTTACTAATCAGCCTGTATAATGGCCAGCCTGTATAAATAGATGAGGCTACATCGGTCGGAGGTATCATCTACGAGTAGCTACGAGCGTAGCAATGGGAGAGCTACGCCACTTGTATACGAGACAATGGGCCTCTACGAAGTTTACGATCGCCTACGAACTACCACGCAAATTCATTCACACTGTTTAAAACTTTAAACTTGAACTATTTATTCAAAATGGGTGCGCATTGTCTTCATAACTTTTCAACTTTTATCATGATGAGGGAGCAAAATTTAGATTATCAGCATCAAGCGCCCTCTCCTAAGAAAAAAAAAGGTTTTTGATAAAACATTATTTATTTCTAAAAATGTAATGTTCCACAATAAAAAAAATGAACAATTGGCGGACTTAACGTTAAAAGCGTTCTCTCCCAGTCAACCATTGGAATTAACACTAAACATAGACAGTCAGTTGCGGCGCAAAATAAATAAAATTATATAAAAACTATAAAACAGTAATACAATAAAAATCTAGCTCCAACAAAAACAGGCAGCGGAGTCTCAGTAATAGGGTCCCGTTTGCACCCTTTGGGTACGGAACCCTAAAAACCACTGCGTGATACAACAGCATACAACCGAGAACACGCTTGGAAGAGTTATACTACATTAAATGTCGTTTTTTTAACATTTCTCATTCCAAATTACATTTAAACATATAAGTAGTATATATTTTTGTAATTCTTATATAAAATCCTTTATTTTGATATCTCACTCGATAGGTTTTGAATAAAAAATAAATTTACAGCCAAGAATCCACCATTTCAGATTTTTTGAAAAAATTTAAATGTACCTGTAAGCCGTTTAGGCTGTAGTAGAGCGTACCACAAACATACATACACTCAAAAAACACAACCCTCCTCCTGGCGCAGTCGGGTAAAAACAAAGAGATGTAACATTCTGATTTTCACATCTGCCAACTAAGCAGCATTTTCATTTTTCGGAGAAATAATTACTTTTCCATTAACACGAATCTGGATTTTCGGAGAAAGGTGTGCTTAATTAAGTTATCAATTAATCTACTTCAATTCATTAATGATCGGTATGAAATTGAAATATTCGTAATTACAGTTAATTTATTTAACAATTTGCCAACAAAAGCTTTGATCATACCTTGAGTTCAATATATTCTGGCGGCAAAATGTCCGGAGATGAAAGACCGCTGAGGAATCGGAAATAAATAAATATTTTTTATACTTTATTATTTTTGTACACACATATACATACAAACGTTTTAAGTACAACAGGCGGACTTAATGCTAAAAGAATTCTCTAACAGTCAAACCTTTGGGTCTATTGGAGAGCTTTGTGTGTCGTACAACAGTCACGCAGAAAGAGACGTCCTGTAGCGAACAGTCCAATGGTGAATCGGTCTTAGGAGAACGCTAGCGGAATCATCCAAGAGATAGTAAAAGTTATATTAAACTCATCAAGGGGCCTTCTTCTAAATCCTTATAAGGTACAGAGTTGAAAATCATCTCGCATTTTAGAGATGTGGACTCTTACTCTATAAAATATCACTAGGACGATAGTCGTTCGATAGCGTCCAAATTAGACAAACAAATTAAAAAACCCCCGACTTTCAAACATTCACCCCCAATAACTTTTAAACGGGTACCCCTTCAATCCCATAAACTTTTTAATTATAATGTGTATGTAATTATTTCAACTCTTACGAGTATGTATTTATTTCAAGTCCTCTGTACGATATGTCACCTTGTGAATTATGTCGATATGTCAATTTTGGCATAACGGGGTTGGCATATAGTTGTTTCGCATAAATTATGAAAAGCAATGTGTTCTTATGGCATAATGGTGTCATAGGCATAACCTTAACTTACTCTAATGTTCTTTATTATAATTTTAATGATCATAAAAGTAAAGGGCATAATTGTAGTATACCTAAAGGTTTTCAAGTATAAAATACACAATTCATAATAGACTTATCCATAATAATAAAAATGCAGTAATATTTTTACCAAACAAACAAAGACAAATAAAAATCTTGTGACAGAGCGCTTTAGTTAGGTTCGGGTTGCGGCGGGGTGGCCCTTGGGCCACCCCAAGCCGCACAACATATGCGTTTGCCAGATACAAAATATATTATTTTATGCATACATACATAATTATTGTTTTACATCTTACCTACATTATACAGTATACTTTATAACAATTGAATAACATACCTGCTTCATTGCATATTTTTCCTTTTAGATCATCGAAAAAAAAATGGTATTTCATAACTATATAACATAACAATGATGACGATGTTGAAATGACTTGTTATTATTATTGTAAAAATGTTGATGCTAAAAGTTTATATGCCGATATATAATAATATATCGGCATATATTAAAATCATTCATTATGGTAAAAAAAAATTATGCCATACAATTTAATTATAATTATCGTTATGCGATATGATAATAATGCCAAAAATTGATATGCCACCTTAATTTATACCTATAAATTTTATAGGCAGATAGAGTACTTTAGGCCTTGCGGCTCTAAGCAGACAGAGCCCAGGGCCGCAAGACTCAAAGGCCACTTTTAGCGTGATGGTGGGCGAGAAGTTGGTAATAGTAATCAATAAAAATCATATACTTCGAATTGATGACCTCCTCCTTTTTTTGAAGTCGGTTGAAAAGTGATGGGAGGCGCTTCCCATCACTTTTCGTCGTCGTCTATTCAGATGATTTGCATTTTCGCGCATTCCCTCCATCGGCTTCTACGATTTGCGCAGGAAGGGTAGGTCAGCTGGTACATTCTAAGTTTTTTCTTTTCTCCCAGACCAGCTTGGAACGATTTAGAGTTGGATCTCATCTATCAGCAAGGAACAGCACTTTCCTATACTGCTATTCTTTTCTGTCGCTCAGAACAGTAATTTGCTCTAGCGTTCCGTCGCTCTCTCTCGCTCTAGTAAATGACGCATCTGAGCGACAGAAAAGGATAGCAGCATAGGAAAGTACTGTTCCGTGCTGATAGATGAGATCCAATCCTTAAAAGGAAGCAGCAGCATGGAATGTCTCTGTGTAGTATCTGATATTAAGAGTTTTATGTTGTTCTCATCCACATAATAGAATGTTAAATGCATAATAATACCCGGGCAAAGCCGGGGCGGGCCGCTAGTAAGAAATAAACCGCAAATATTATTGTTGTTTATTCCCAACAATTCCCAATCATGAAATTAGTTTGACATCTCTCGAAGTGAACGCGACAGCTCTTGATAAAAGTTTTGATAGACACGGCCACTGAAACTTATTGTATTGACAGCACAACCATTTTCAGTTTATTTTGCAGAGATTCTATTTCAACGACGATAATGACGTGTGTTGTTAACCATACTAATTAATAAATAGCGGCTCTGTGAGCTGTAACCCTCGCGACTCACCCCCAACCCCAACCCGTTGAAGTTTATCGGATAAAAAAGTTTAGACAAAAAAATTGCGTCTTTATAAGGGTAACAAAAAAAGTTTTATAAAATATTTGAAAAAAAATCGAAATGGCTGAAATACGAATTTCTTAAAGATTTACACCCCCATATGGGGGTTTAAGCGGAGATATCTCCTCTATCTACTATAACCCTCATACTAGTGGTTCTATGTATGTACGGTAGTAATTGTCACCCCCCCCCCGGTGTGACGGGTGACAATTGCTGATTCCTTTCCAGTTGTCCCCTCTGCCATGAACAGTTGGGAAAAAAATGTCACCTGGGAGGCAATGTCACCCCAGGGGACAGTGCTAGAGAGGACTTCTGGAAGTAATCACTCATTTCTGCTTAATGAAGTCTCTTCTCATTTTGTACTTTGGTAGCCCGCCATTCTGAAAAAATGATGCCGTAAAAAATTACCAAACGTATAATAGTTTTGTAAATCATCCAAATGATAACCAAATAAAAAGTTTGTCATGTCATAGTTTTTAGTGTCGTTTCAAATTCAATAATGCTGTCAGGGTTAAAATTTAATTTCAAAAAAGAGAAAGGCATTTAATTTGTATGTCATACTTATATATAATACAGACAGCTTACATTGCATGCAAATAAGGCTTCGCTCACCTGCGCTGTATCTTGCCGGAAATTTAGATGCTACTGTGCGTCTCAAATTTCCGCCAAGCCCACGGGATTAGATACATGTTTATGATGAAAACCGAGAACTACATTGTTGCTTTTAGTATGATATAATAATAACCAGCATAAAGTGCTTGATGAAAAGTTAGAGTACTTTAGATACTTAGTACCTGGACGACCGAGCTTTGCTCGGTGAAAACGAGAAAACGAGGTCTCTAAAAATTAAACCTAGCTTGGTAAATGGATAAATTTTTATTAATTACAAAAAAAAAACATGCAGAAAGCGCTGTTATAAATTTTTATATACTTACTTAAAGTAGAATTTTTATTCACCAGCCAAACTGTTGGAGCTAGTTCAGTCTATTTTATTTTCGTGAAATTTTGTGAGCAGGCTCGACAATTACTTATATAGAATTTTTTGCCAAAATTTTTTTTAAAAATTTTTCCAAAATGGTGGAAATATCCGCTATATTTCCACGATTTTGGAAAATTTTCAAAAAAAAACTTTTAATTCAGCAATTTAAAAAAATGTTCAAAAATATCATTTATCTTATCAAAAATAAAAATATCATATAAATTAAGGTACAACTTTTTTGTCTGAACACCTTTTTTATCCTTGGTAGGTTGGGGGTGACTCGCGAGGTATACAGCTCACAGAACCACTACTCCTAAACTTGAAACATACCACCTATATGTTACATAGCTTTAAAAGACATAGTTATGTTGTATTCGCAGCACACAAAGATATCGCGGTTGCTGCCAACTTTTCTGGCACAATCAATTGTCCCATTTGAAGCGAATGGGAGAAGAATTCCTAATTTTGAACTAGATTTCAATAGTTTTGGATCAGCGAACATGTGGCTTTACTGGTAGTGTAAAAAGAAGTAGGATTTATTCTTCTTGTTTAAAAAAAAGATTTCAAACGTTTAATGTTTTAAAGATGTTCCGTTTAATTTTCTTTAAGTACGTACATACTTCTCCATTGTAGCATGACATTGTTGACAAATCCAGATAAAGTGTATATCAACTCGTGAATGAGTGCTGCCAGGGAGGGCTGGACAGTTTGACTTTGCTTTTTTAGGGTTCCGTACCCGAAGGGTGCAAACGGGACCCCATTACTGAGACTCCGCTGTCTGTCCGTCTATCTGTCTGTCCGTCTGTCACAGGGCTCTATCTCTTGAACCGTAATAGCTAAACACCTGAAATTTTCACCGATTATGTATTACTGCGGCGGCTATAATCAACAAATACTAAAAAAAATAAGTCAAAAATTAAAGGGGGTCGTCATACAAAAAACGTGTTTTTTTCAGCGTTTTTAACTCGATCTGTCACAGGGCTCTATCTCTTGAACCGTAATAGCTAGACACCTGAAATTTTCACCGATTATGTACTACTATAACAGCAAATACTAAAAATAAGATAAAGTTAATAATTAAAGGGGGTCTTCATACAAGAAACGTGTTTCTTCAGCGTTTTAAAACATTGTATGGAGGTACTAAGGTACGAAGGGTTCCCCTTCATGTACGAGTCCGACTCGCACTTGCCCGTTTATTTACTTATTAGTATTTCTTATTTACGTTACTTATGTTTGTTCACTCGTTAGTAAGCATTACATGTTATGTGTCAACATTGTATTATATTATAAGTATTTGTAAATTGACGAATGACAAAACCCTTCTAGCGAGTAGGAGCAATACATTTATTCCCAGCAGTAGTCGTTGCGAAACGCTAGTGTCAGTAGCTTTTCATTAAATAAACATACACGTAATGTATAATACAAAACTCATTGCCATGAAAAAGTGCCTCACCGAGTCGGGCGGCGGCCGTTTGTAAAAATTTTCGCACAAGTACATTCCCAAAGTGGGTTGACGTCAGGCAGGCGGCCGGTCGTAAAACTATAGCCAAACCATTAAATCTGTTCCGGCTATTTCTTCTCCATTTTGCAAGGTCTTTGGCCTCCTTAGGTGACCATTGACATGCATGTTATATTTGGAGAAGAATAAGCGGGAAAGCGCACCCCGGGCTCCAAAGCAGCACAGCTGAGGATGCAACTCGGAACGCGCTTAGACGAAGAAGAAGATTCATTTTACTAACATCTGAATCCTTGGTTTAGTTACTCCCGTCAGTTCAGAGCCTAGAATACTGCTGCCAAGAAAAATACTCCATCGTGTTTTGGATATTGTAGGTGTCTGTAGAAAAGCCTTAAGAGTCTCCTTGCCCTAGACAGAATCAGAGTTTCCCATACAAACGTTGTCTACGTTTTATTTTGAAACGACATGTCAGATTTCGGTATAAACTTGTAACTTTAAAGAAATTGCATATATAGGGTTATAATTAGTTTTTACAGTCAAAATATGAACTTGAAAGAGGATATAGTGTATTATATCATTTTTGACTATCAGTATGGAAAACTTTTACAGCCTTATATTTTCTTTCAAGTTCATATTTTGTCTGTGAAAACCAATTATAACCCTAAATATATGCAATTTCTTTAAAGTAACAATTTTTAACCGAAATCTGACATTTTCAAAATGAAACGTAGACTACGTTTGTATGGGAAAGTCTAGGGTAAGTGAATTCTTAAAATCCCTATGTATTAGTTTTGAGAAATATGTAAACTGTTGTTGTTTAATTACAGTGATTTTTCAAAAACACTCACTGTATTGCAAGCTGTAAACCCAAAACTGAACGCATGTCGGCTCTAGCATCCAACCGATTTTGATGCTTGTTTTATTGGAACGCCGAGAACCACTGCTCTCATAGATATGTCGTGGAAAACAACGTTCGGTGAACTAGCGATTTCTCGAATATTCGAAAAAGGATTTGTCTTTTGGCTCCAAAAATCTTTAAGATTAATTCCTACCTCGAATGTATTTATACAAGCTTTTATTTAGCTGTTGTTGTTTATTTTGTGTTTTGGGTCAAATCTTGCAAGTTAAATTTGAGCTACTTTTCTGATTGAGATGAAATTTTGTATGCTAATGTAAATCAGATGACAATGCACTATTATTATGACAAGAAGCTGATCTGATGATGGAGCCGGAAGGTGGCTATAGGAACCCTGTAATAAAACGACGTGACCCCATCGAGCGTGAGCTAATTACATTTTTTATATGTTCTTAGGCCTCACAATAAAAGGTTTCATTTTAATCATCATCATCATCTCAGCTCTTCTTTTCATCAACCCATGTTGCCAACACTCCACCTGTCATCACCACGTCTTGCTAAGTGTCCTGCCCAAGTGCCTAACTCCATTTGAGTTCTGTCACTTGTTTTGCAACATCTTGAATTGTCGTTCTTTGCCGAATAACTGGGAAAATAAATATCGTAATCGTCATCAGGTCTTTTTAGCATGACTTTCTGTACTACCAGAGCCAAACTTGGCCAGAATAGCCAGAAGATTTGGCCTACACTTTATTTAGCCTTTGTTTCCTAAGACGCCTTCTATGACATCCACGGCAAGACTTGTCGTGGTCCTATTCCACTCTGCCGGGAACCACACGGCACAAAATAACCATACAAGACCCAAAGAGGAGGGCATAAAAGTATAAGTTTTATAGTCTCGCAAAATTACCAACATATAAGTGAAGCCACGCAGTTCAACTAGTGAAAATATATGTTTGTTGGCAAGATATAAAACTGCCCGGGTAGTTAAGTTATGTGGAGTTATCACGGTAGACCGTGTAAGTGTTATTTTACTCGCTTTTAACTATTTCACCCCTATATCTTAGGTTATTTACGAATGCCGTTTCACCCGCCTATAAATGCTGCTTAATTTTGTAACACCACATCGAGTTTAATGATATGGATATTAATTCTTGGATATGAAGTTTTTTGAATTGAAACACATTTATTTGCCGCTATAACACACATACTTACACAAAAAAGACGGAGATAATAAAATAATTGTCACAAAAATATTTAAATTTTCAATATATGTGTAAAATACAAAAAGACACAGCATAGTGGTAATATTGCCCGGGAGCAAAACACTGATTTTAAATAGTGTAATAGGATAAAGAAGTTTTAATGCCTATATGTATATTGCACTGCTAATTGTGTAAATATTGTCATTACATATATGGCAGCTACGATTTATCAAACAACTAAGTTTGTTAGGACAATTCAATTCAATTCAAAATATCTTTATTATCATAGGATATTTATAATATATTTTAATAATAGTCACTTAGTTTTGTTTTGCACAAATGTTGACGTCAAATCGTTACTTACAGCTAAGTTTACGCCGCTTCCTAGGCGCAAGTGCAGAAGAAGCGGCAACAAACTGCTCTGCACGTTTTCTCCAAAGACGTCAACTAACAAACTTAAAACTTTAAATTAGTTATATGGATGGACTGAGATTACATTGTTTGTTATGTCATAATTAAATTGAATTATAAGAATTACGAAATTTAAAATAATGTCAATTTGTAAATTTTGTATGTACCAATGTACCTAAATTATGACACGTCTAAGTATACAAACCTTTAAGAGGGACCCGCGCCAAGCTCAAGCCAGAGCTTTTTGTCTTTAAGATAGTCATCGGTCCTATAATAAGCCTTCTCACAAAGTACTTTCTTTACATAAGCTTTGAATTTTCTGTCTGGCATATCAAGGACCGATTCTGGCAATTTATTATAAAAAAGTATACACTTCCCCATAAAAGACTTACTGACTGTATTTAGCCTGTAATACGGGCTAACTAAGTCATTCTTATTACGTAAATTTCTATCTGTAAATTCACTTACTTTATTGAACATGGAAATATTTTTCCTTACATACATTATATTTTCAAATATGAATTGTGAAGCAAAAGTAAGTATACCTATTTCCTTGAATAATTCTCTCAGTGAGTCTCTCGATCCTAAACCGTAAATGGCACGATTTGCTCTTTTTTGTAAAAGAAAAATAGTCTGAATGCGGCTGCACTCCCCCATAGAAGTATCCCGTAAGACATTAGACTGTGAAAGTAACTAAAGTACACTTGTCTAGCAGTTGCTACTCGTACATCTGTCAATTGTCTTATTCTCCTAACAGCGTAAGCCGCAGAGCTAAGCCTATTAGAAAGTTTAGTTATATGAGCGCCCCATTGAAGTTTCGAATCAATTGTGATTCCTAAAAAGGTAATACTTTCAACCAGATCGAGTTTCTGACCATTAATTAGTATGTCAACGCAGGCTTGATTCACATTAGGAAGAGAGAACCGAATGCATTGGGTCTTGTTCGCATTAAACATGAGGTTATTGGCTGAAAACCAATCAGAAATTAAAGATAAGGTGCTGTTCACCGCGCCAGCATCACTGTTATGTCGATCTATTTTAAATATTAGCGACGTGTCATCAGCAAACAACACCGTGTCAGCCTCTTTCTCAACCATGTAAGGCAAGTCATTGACATAAACTAAGAAAAGGAACGGTCCTAGAATTGAACCTTGGGGTACGCCCATTTTCACATTAGACCCCTGTGATTTTACGCCGTTTATATCAACAGTTTGGCCAGCCCGTCTGGCCAGCGTGGAGAGTGTAGGCCAAATCCTCTGGCTACTCTGGCTAATATATGGCTCTGGCAGTACAGAGAGGGTCGTGCTCCTGCAGAGGAGACTAAAAAAGACCTGATGATGATATCAACAGTTTGAAGCCTATCTGTTAAGTAAGATTCTATTAATTGAATTGACTTATCATCAAAACCGTATTGACGAAATTTGAGCAAAAGTGTTGGATCAACGCAATCAAATGCTTTAGAAAGATCGCAAAATGATCCAATTGCATAATTTCTGTTTTCCCACGCGTCGTAGATATTAGTAATAAGTGCTACTCCTGCATCGGTGGTCGATTTTCCAGCAGTAAAACCGTATTGTTGGCTATGGAAAAGATTATTGGTCTTAAAGTGAAGTAGCATTTGATTGAGCATTATCTTTTCGAACACCTTACTTAAAACTGGCAGAATAGAGATAGGTCTGTAGTTGCCAGGGTCTGTTTTTTGAATAAGGGGATTAGTTTACTACATTTCATTAAGTTAGAAAATATGCCTTCATCAATACATTCGTTAAATATAAAAGCTAAATCTGCAGCAATTATGTGTATAATATGACTTACTACGGCTACTGACATGCCCCGGTGATGTTCTGATTTTTTTAAATTTAACTGTTTAAAAGCATCTATTATATCACTAGGGCTAACATGCTTAAAATTAAATTTAGAATCACAAGGGCTAATATTACTCCTAAGCTAAGCCTCAGCACGCTGGGCGCCAGAACTCACATTAGAAGTGAGTTCCAAAGGAATGTTAGTAAAATAATCATCATTATCGTGCATGGACGAATGCACGATAATGTACGTGGGTTCAATAAATACATTAAGTTTCAGCCGTATCTACAAGTAAATATAAATACTCATATACAATATATATATATCCTCATCTAATCTTTATATAAAGGGGAAAAAAGCAGTTTTTGCCGACACCGTTGAAAGGCTGCCTGTCCACTACAGCGGAGAGGAGCGGAGCTGTGCCAAAACTAATCGAATTGCATAAAATATCCGCTCCGCTTCAGTAAACAAGGATTGGAAGACTAGTTTTAAAATTCACACACACAGCGGCAGAGCAGGGTTGCGGAGTGAAATGGGAAGCGGAAAAGCGGAAAAGAGAAACGAGCGCGGGCGATGAAAAGCTGAAATAACTCGTCGAGTGCTCGCGGCCTATATCTGTATATGGGAAAAATTAGTCCGCTACTCTACTCCTCTACTCTGCGTATATAGACAGACACAGCCCGTAACTCCGCTCCGCTACTCCATCCCGTTACTCTTCTCCGCTATTCCGCTCTGATACTCCGCTCTGACACTCAGTTCCACTTCTCCCCTCTGTACTCCGCTCCGCTACTCCGTTCCGCTACTCCACCCCGCTACTGTGTTCCGCTACTCCGCTCCGCGTTTATGTACAGACTTAACGCAACTCAGCTCCGCATTACTTTCTCGCACCGCTCCGCTTCAGTGGACAGTCACCCTAAGAGTCAGTATAAATACTAACAAAATGCAAGCGCGCGGCGCTGCATCAACGGAAATAGCTGCCGCGGCGGCGTATTTTGATGTTTAAACGCTCTTAGTGTCCCGAAAAGTGTTATTGTCATCTTCAAGTATGGTGTTAAGTCGAGAACATCCTTAAAACCAAACTGTCAATATTTATACCGTATAAGGTTTTCAAATTGCGACCACGTACAGGCAAGTGCAGCGAAGGACGTCCACCTAAAGTGGTCAAACGACCTAACAAGGTCGCTGGAAAACAATAGACGTAGTTCACGATCAAACGATCATGTTAGAAATCTTCCATTCTGGTCTGGGAGAAAAAACTTAGAATGTCCCAGCTACTTCTCTCTCCGTTCCGCGCAGATCGTAAAAGCCGATTGGGGGAATGGGCAACAATGCGAACCATGTAATAGGCCCTGCGGATAATAAATCTGTTTGCAAGCCGCAAGACCAAAAATGCTGTATCTGGGATAAAGACGTTATAGAATATATTTATTTATTTTAGAAATTTTTGGGGGAGGCGTAACCCTCAGTGGTCTTTGCTACGACTCGCAGACTCGTAGCGCTACGGCGTAGCACACAATTTAGGAGGTTATTTTTGACTACAAGCCGTCCTTATTTTTATTACCCTTTGCCACCATTATCACACTGAAAGTGACCGTTTGGTCTTAAAGCCTTAGACTATATCTACCCCTTTAGGGAGAGAATATGTATATTAATAATATCAAGTAATCTCAAAGAAAAAAACAAAAAATATATACTTCGGAGTGTCATAATAACTTGGCTGTATCAGGCCTGTGTCACTCCCCGTTTAGGTATCGAAATGTACCTACATTATAACTATGCGCGCAGGCGGCCCCTCCTCGGGGTAGTAAATTCAGTTAAACGAATCGTTTGTCCTG
Source organism: Acrobasis repandana (assembly GCA_963576875.1). Classification (NCBI taxonomy): domain Eukaryota; kingdom Metazoa; phylum Arthropoda; class Insecta; order Lepidoptera; family Pyralidae; genus Acrobasis; species Acrobasis repandana. The sequence continues at coordinate 19,171,409 of OY756227.1, read as the reverse complement.
AGTCATAAGGATGAAATTGGCTTGCAATGGATGTCTAGGTATCTAAACAAGAATGTGCTGAGTTCTGACGTGAGCTAAATTAAACCGTATCACTAACAACATTGATTAGATATTTCTTGGAATTTCTTTGCTGAGTGAGACTTCTGTACGGAGTATTAGTATCTATTCTGTGGCTGTATGAACCTTTATTCTTTTGCGTGAGTGCTTGGTGACAGTTTGGCTGTTTCATGTGTCAAAGTCAGTTTGACATCTGGCAGATAGAAAAGATGGTAAAGAGACGCGGGTCTGTTTACTGTTTGGGAAAATCAAAGAGCTATATGCTATTCTCAGAAGTAATATACTACAGAATCCATCATCATGCCCAAAACTGACGTCTGGAAACCGTCGAAATTTTAATTTTATTATGCCGTGTTGTGCTGTCCCCACGTGCAAAAATGCTGTTGGACTTAAGAGTAAGCGGCATGGGATTACATTTCATCTGTAAGTACCGAATTTAATAATCAATTTATTTAAGTATTCAACTTTTTTCATTTAATGTAAATGTCATACAAAAGGGCGAGTCCATTTTGTGAGTGTCGCCAGTATAATCAAAATATTTTCCCGGATTGTACTTTTTTATAATAATATTTTTAAGGATAATATTTTTTTACACAACTGTCACCGAAAAGATTTCAGGGTCCATGTATTATATTTTTTATATTATTATTTTATTTTAATATCTAGTATTACATAAAGCTGAACTTAAATTATCACTGACTAATTTGACTCACTTATTGACATAGTTGTTTGACCTGTTCCCGGATGACTGTGGGAACGACTATTATTGGAATGTATAGGGAGTGGGGAGTCGAGTACAAGAAAAATCTGAAAGTTGAAGATTTGAAGAAATCTGACGTGGAAGGGGTACAGCCTGGCTAAACCGTAGCACTTGGAGATTTGGCCCCATAGACAAAATGAAAGGTGTACCTGATCAATTACCAGAGCCCATATTTTTTTTAATTTTCGAAAAATAATCCCCCCCTCTTACAAATTTGATAAAAGCGCCCCCAAAGTAACTTGGTGGAGAGAAGCCCTCCCCCCCTACCCCAAGTAATTTTCACGAGGCCACAGTAGAAGCCGGAAGGGTGATACCGAGCTATCCACACCAAGGCTTGCTTGTTTTTTACATTTTTGGAAATCCAAGATGGCCGCGTAAAGTCGACTGCTTCCGATTTGGATGAAACTCGATATCTAGGCGTATTGTGGGTTCTAAAATCCAAATTTGTCATTTTTTGGAATCCAAGATGGCGTCTAGATTTTAGTAAAAAAAAACTGATGTCGTTCATATCGTCTCACTGGGAACTCATAGGGGTCTGAAATTTTGTATACTTGGGTAAAAAATCCTGCGGAACTTGAAACTGGAATCAAATTTTGGATTCAAGATAACCGCCCTTTACTGACTGTAGTTATTTACTCATTTTCTAAACTGAACATGGATTTTAGCCAACTTCCAAAGCTGCACGAAAACCTGCGGGTTGCTTGCATTTACTTTAATTTTTACTTTAAAATTGTATTTCATTTTTAAAAGCAGGAAAACTACCTAAACCTTGAACGCTTCAATCCATTGTACGATTCAAATTTGTTGAGGATTTTTAGCAGCTAAACAATAGGTTAGTATATTTTTGCATAATCAACACAACTTGTAAAATGATTATGCGAAAATATATACTATACAACAATTGTTCAGTACCAATTAATAAAAAAATTATGTTTGTAATTATACTATCAATAGTTAAAATCTTCTATTTTACCTAAACATTAGGCTGCACGAAAAACCGCGGGCTGCTTGCAGCCTGCGCAACGGACGAAAAGCTAGTTTATTAGTTTAATTTTCGAAAATAAATATTCCCTTTATTATGTGAACTAAATTATGAGATTACCCAAAAAAGTTGTATATCGCCCCTGAGCTAGCAACATTATGAGGGTGTGAAGAGCGGTAAGTGCGGGACGTACGCCATGTTTTTGGACACAACGCATTGCATGCAATTATGATAGAACGCGACTTCTGTGATGCTATTATGTAAAACTAGAGGAGTTCAATTATTGTAGTCCATAAACTTCACTTAGTTTTCCCCTAATTTTACATAATAGCTATTTGCAAACTGATAGCCCTGGCTCTGATGCCGTTCACGGTGAGTTATATATATCCTGATATCAGTATTTTTGCAATGCAATATTATTATTCTATTCGATAATACTATAATCAGATTATCTAATTGTTATCGAAGTAGGTGGACAATCAATTGATAATGAGGAACAAAGATTCCGATAAGTGTATTGCTTAGCTTAGATTTTAAATTGTTTCTAAGTTTTTGATCTAGAATATTGCAATTAAGTAGTTAAAATTTTTTTTTTCTTCGTACAACCCAAGGTTAACTCATAAAAGCATATAAGGATCGTAGGTACTAATAAAACAAGATTTCTAAGTCATGAATTGAGTCATGTTCTGTCTGTCTATTATATGCTTAATATAATGTAAGGCCCGATCATTATATTTTAGATTTCTTAATGAATAATTTAGACTAGGTTTTATTTTAAGGTTTAGTTTATTATTCAGAGAGAAGATTAACAAATGAATTTAAAAAATAAATTCATTTGTTACTAACTAAAACTATTTAGTTAAAACTACTTAATTTATGAATAAAAAAGACCAGGTTTGGTTTGTATTGTAGTTAGTTTAATTTTAATCGTATTTATTTCTCTTTTGTCTTTATGAAGATACCTCATTTGGCAGACAGCATTTTCGACCTTGCGGCTGCAAACAGAACCCAGGGCAGCAAGACTAAAATTCTTTAGTAGTTTTAAATATTTTTACGTCTACAATTAGTTATAACAAAAAGCTAGTAATTACTTTGTAACTTTGGACGACATGGCGTATAATGATTAATACTACACCCAAGGGCGAGCCACTCCTTAGGTTCTGGGTTTGATCCCTAACAAAAAATAGCCTTTTTAGGGTTCCGTACCCAAAGGGTGCAAACGGGATCCTATTACTGAGACTCCGCTGTCTGTCCGTCTGTCCGTCTGTCACAGGGCTATATCTCCTGAACCGTAATAGCTAGACACCTGAAATTTTCACCGATTATGTATTACTGTGACCGCTATAACAACAAATACTAAAAATAAAAAAAAGTTGAAAATTAAAGGGGGTCGTCATACAAAAAACGTGTGTTTTCAGTGTTTTTAACTAGATCTTTATAATGGCATTAACTAGATACTTGAAATTTTCACAGATTATGTATTACTATAGCCGCTATAACAACAAATAGTAAAAATAAAAAAAAAATAAAAAATAAAGGGGGTCGTCATACAAAAAACGTGTTTTTTTTATTTTAAAACATTGTGCGGAGGTACGGTACCCTTCATATATACGAGTCCGACTCGCATTTGCCCGTTTATTAAAATTGTAATAGGTCTTGGGTATTTATCGGACGTTAATTACTATATTGAATAAACTGTACGTACAATTTTTACGGGACAGTGACGTCACAAGCCCCCACTTCAGAACTTTGATTCGCTGTATCTTTGAAAATTTTTAATAATTTCCAATTTCATAAACATGGGAGATAGGTCAAAGAATCTCAGAAAAGACTGGAGACTCCCACTAAGGCTCGTTTCTGGTGCAAAGAATGGCCATTGCTATCCAGCGCGGTAACGCGGCAAGCGTTCTGTGCATCTTTGCGCCGGAAACGCTAAGGGGCGAGTTGTAATTTTTTTTAATTTATTTGTTTTATTTTATATTTATTATTTTGTATTGCATAAACCAAAAAATATGTTTTCATTATTCTTGTATAATCTAACAGACGGATTTTTTTTACTTTTCTGATCCATTCCACATTCTTATTGTGTTTAACCCATTCCGTGTTCGTAAATAAAGAACAATAGTAAAAGAATTGATTTGTTCATATATGATACATGGGGCAAGGAACCTGTTAAAGTAAATAGCTCTAATAAAATTAATGTTTTAAGTACGATTTTGACAAATGACATTCACTTTATAATAAGTAGAGTGGACTTCTGCACGAATTTAACAAGAGTTATAATTACGAAATCAAGCGGCATTGCATAAGTAGTCCTGAATCTAATTTAGCCATGCACGCGACATGGGTTGCTAACAAAAATTGTTTCCCATATGTTTTCAAATCTCAATAACGGTACGTACTTATATTAGTTCAGATTGGGAGAGTAAATACGATGTTTCAATAGCGTTGCACAGAATATCGCCTCGGTATCAGGGTTCGGACGGATAAGTTAACCTAACCATAATCTGTTATTAACCCCATGTTGTCCCAATGGGAAGAATACTACTACCGTTCTATTGAATCAATATACATATATATCTATTTATTACATTTATTATACCTATTTATAATAATAAATAATAATAATAAAATATTGTTTATTTTTCCAACCACAACAACTAAAAAAAGTTAACTAGACAAGTCTAAAGAAGATTTACAGGGTTGTTATGGAGGACTGGTGCCTGAACTAGGTATCCTAAGAATCTGTCTTACAGGTCACCAGGCCTCCCCACTCGAAACCTATAATCGGTTCTCTGTACATTATAGACATTTATGTCGCAAAGTTCCTCTTATATAACTATTGAACTATGCTTGGAACAGAGGTTTGATAAGTAGGAAAATACAAACATAATTTTTTATCTACAGGCTAAAACTAGTACAGTAAAACATGAAAATAAACTCTTAAATATAGTCCTATCTGTCCCTACCAGTTACATCTAGGGGGTTACTCCATAAAATAATACGATTGATGTCCGATGGGGACGTCCCATTTATATGTCCATCCTAATTAGATCTTGTCATCATGTATTACCGCTCAACTTAACTTGATATTGATTTATATTTATTATCTGTCTATATGAATTCATACTAAATACTTTATTGCTGCTCAAATTACATGCAGATTACATATAAAGTGTTGTATGATCCCACACTCATTTAAGGACCCTGTTGGGCACTACAAAGCAGAGAGTTGAAACATCGTACTTACAATTATTATTTATTTATACTTAATTTCAATTTTATGTTTTAGATTTTTATGCATATTATTAATTTCGTTTATTTTTAATTTTGTTGCTTATTTAATGTTTATATTTTTGTTATTTCAATTCATATTTTTCCAATTTATCGTACTTCGACACTATTAATAAAATTTAGAAAGTAAATTAAAATTAGTACCTCTATACACAGTAATCAACTAAGTATAGTATGCATTGTTTAGAAACATAAAATTGGCTTTTTATTTAACATATACAAATAATTAAGTAAACTTCATACTTCATATAATACAGTATTTATATCTTAAAAAATATGCGTAGGGTATTTTTACCAGCTCTCTTAACCCTTTCACCGCGAGACTTTATATCAGTTGTCGTGCTTCCAGCGCGAGGAATTGTGAATAGCCATAGTTTTTGGTCGGTCGTGGTTAAAGGGTTAAGATAGACACCTCAGACCAATGATCAAGAATATACACAAAAAAACATTTCAAAAACTTGAATATTTATTGCTTGTCGCTTTTGTTCTCATTTAAAATACTCGCACATGTTCCGTTCTGCTGATACGCATTGCATTTTATACTGAACACTGTTTAACTAATCACGAGTCTACTCGCCCATTGAACTCGCCCAGCATAAACGAATTGCAAGAGCTAAACCCTCTTTACTGGACTATTAACACTAACACGCAACATGCCTATTTCGGGGGTCATGGCTGGGTCAAAAATAACCAATTAAAATAGAACCGTAATCTCTTATAACATATTCCAATATACAGCTCGACTTATAACGGACGCACCATATTTTACCAACAAAAAATGAGTGCGAAGGTAAGGAAAATGGGCTTTATTGTAATGGGTTATGGGTTAATTGAAGTGGTTTGACGTCTGGTAATGTAATGATTGTGTAATTCTCAAATTAATTTTTTACCGCCTTTCGATCATACTTACACACACCTTCGGCCCTATCGGCCTATTAATATGATTCTCTTGCCTGTCCCCTAGGAATAGAAGCTGCTGGCAAAAACTACTTAGGTCTACATGATTTATATACATATATAACGAAACTTAGCACGAAACTTTTTTATTGTTTTGTCTAACGTTTCAAATAAGACTTACATTATTCGTGGCCGCAGACTGACTGGCTGTAACTCTTATTTGAAACGTAAGACAAAACTATAAATAAACGGGCAAGTGCGAGTCGGACTCGTACATGAAGGGTTCCGTACCACCGTACAATGTTTTAAAACGCTGAAGAAACACGTTTCTTGTATGATGACCCCCTTTAATTTTTAACTTTATTTTATTTTTTGTTATTGTGGTCATAGTAATACATAATTAGTGAAAATTTCAAGTATCTAGCTATTACGGTTCAAGAGATAGAGCCCTGTGACAGACGGACAGACAGACAGGCAGACAGACAGACAGCGGAGTCACAGTAATAGGGTCCCGACCCTTTGGGTACGGAACCCTAAAAAGGTCCGTGATAAGTCCCGTTATATAATAAATGATGTGTTCAAAGCGCGACAGTATAAAAACCAATACTTGCCTGTAGTTTAACTTCAAGCGGATGTCACCTTGTTCAATTCCTTTACAATAAAAATGTGGACTTTGAAACAAGTTAGCTCTAATATCATTTGTTTAAAAACAGTAATTAACCTCACATTAATTACCTACAGGCACTCTAATTAGCTTTTCGAATGCTGGGAAAAATAGTAAGGTAGGAAAATCATAAATTAACAGTCAAAATTGTAGATAATATTCATTTCATCAATATTATTAGCAGACTTTTTGACTATTTAAAGGTTACTGCATACAGGAATAGAGGAGGGCCAATGTGAATGTACCAAGAATGTGACAAGTACCAAGACTACCAAGTAACAAAGCATAGAGGGAAATGAAAAAGACACACATGCTGTCTTGATGTCCATGTATAGTCCCAATTAGTTAGTATTATAAATGCGAAAGTGAGTTAGTATATTTGTTTGTTTGTTTGTTACCTCTTCACGCTTTATCTACTAAACCAATCTTCTTGAAAATTCGCATACACATAGTTAAAAGTACTGAAAAGGGCATGAGATACCTTTCATCCCGAAAAAAAGTAATGTTCCCGTGGGATTTGGGACACGCGAGCAAAGTTGCGGGCAAAAGCTAGTATACTATATACCCGAACTAAACATAGGATTTTTTCAATTATTCGACTAATAATATTTTTTCTTACTTAATTCTAACAATCAGATGCAAATACAACTACTGATTAGTAATTATTAGATACTCATAAGAATTTTATTATATATTTTATTTTACTTACGAAGACTTAATAGAACTAAACCGTTCGAATTAGTGTAGCATATATAATAATTATAATAGTGACAAATCTTTCTTCTTCTTTATCAGCCTGTAACAGTCCACTGCTGGACTAAACTACGCTGAGCAGACGGGTTGGTAATTGCAGTAGGTGGTACGATTATAAAAGACGTTGTACATAGTACGCTGCCCGTACCTATTACCGTACCGTACGTACCGTACCCTTAGTCACTTCTTATGACACCCCCGTGGAAGAGAAAAGGGGTGGTGACAATTTTTATTCTACTCTGCCGTCATCAAACAGCAATATTAGTCGAAGAATTATTCAAACAAATCATATGTTTAGTTCCGGCATAAATATATTTTTATTTATATTGGACAATAAACTTCATGCATCAAGAAGTGATGAAAATAGACATTTGAATAAGTAACTTGCGTACCTATTTAAAGTTTCCGTCACATGGTAACACAGTTAAAGTTTGGGATGGAGCAATAAAATGGGACGGTCGGAGACGATCTTTCAGCCCGACTGGATTCTAATAAAAAATTCGTGCTCCCTAACTTAGGATAGTTTGACAGTAGCGAACAATGTTTAGGTTGTAAGCGTATTCATTTACCTTGTTCGTAGCTTAGCTCTGTATTTCACGGTGTGAAGGAAAGTTAGGTCTGCCATCCGTCCGAGTTTCCCCACGAAACCCATAACCCATATCTCGGCAACCCGATATGCCTTATAGCTACATCTATATGCCTACAAAATTTGATGAAGTTCTGATGAAAACTACTCTTGTTATCGTCGAACAAACATACATACAAACGCCGGATTGTTCAAGTCGAACTTCGGTCGCTTCGCTCGCTGTGCGTTCAATAATTCCCGCGTTTTCTCTATCATCAATCTCCATGACCTAACCCAAGGCACAGAACACAGTAAGAGTAAACAGAAGGGACTCTTCTAAGGTACGCGCAATATACGTCCCCGTTCCCCGCACCCGCACCTCTCCCCCGGTTCTTGACGGCCAACGTGAGTAATCGAGGCGAAAACGGGGGAGAGGTGCGGGGACGGGGAACGGGGACGCCTGGGTGACGCATATTGCGCGTACCTTAGGAGATTCCGGCCTGTGCCCAAGGTCTTCAAAGGACATGTAAAATTTCATCTGCCATTTCTCGAGATTAACTCTAAATTTGATTACCGTCTGACCGCTTCATTTCAGTTCGCTTTACTAAGATCGATGTCATCAACCATATCAATTATAACTTCAAACTCTTGATTACTTAAGTGGAATAACAAACAACGAAAATAACACTTTCAGAAATGGCGTTGTTTTGACGGTGAAGTTTCATTCGGTCGAAAGTTAACTGGTCTTTCGACGAGTCGACAATAGACAATTTGACGAATAGACAAATCCTAAATCGTCTCGTAACTGGTTCCTCTTTTTTTTCATTTATTTGCTTCGCTAACTGGCTGAACAACACACAAGTTTATACATATACAAATTAGATTAGCATGCACGTTTAATATACTGCCGTCAGTCATTTTAAATTGAGAATTACATTGCACTGTTTTGAATAAAAGTGCTTCCTTAGGAGACTAGCGCCATCTGCGTGTGATCTCCACAAACACGGGCACGATTATCGATTCATCGATATTACGGCTGTCAAGCGCGGATTGTATTTGCCCGGCCAGAAAAATAATCTTTGTCTTTGTGTCAAAGTCCCGACTGTCATTGTGAAAAATGTCTGGATTTGGGGAAAACGTAATCTTAGCTATCTGCGCCCACAGCACTAAATTGTAAAATTATTTAAATACTTTTAAACTATCACGTTGCATTATTATTAAGAACGAAACGTCAGCAAAATAAATAAAAAAAGGTACGTTTCGCGTTAATTCCCGTATGCATTAATTTAAAAATTATTTAAGTTATAAATTACATTAGTTACATCGAAAAATAAAATACATTTAAGCTAATTACGTAAATAATTAAACTTTAAATCAAGAATTACATGCTTGTGTACAAACAAAAATTTAATCATCAATCTTTCTCTATTTACTAAACTAACTTTAAAGAATCAAATTATTATCACGAACGTACAAACAAATATACTTTATATCTGTTTGTACGTTCATGATAATAATTTGATTCTTAAAATTTTAAATTTATTTTCAAACAAATATTTACACATTATAACTAAATAAACATTGTAATTATAAATAAATACTGAATTAAATTAAAGCTTAATAATAATTTTAGGGTTCCGTATCCGAAGGGTGCAAACGGGACCCTATTACAATTATTCCGCTGTCTGTCTGTCCGTCTATCCGTCGGTCACAGGGCTCTATCTCTTGAACCCTAATAGCTAGACACCTGAAATTTTCACCGATTATGTATTACTATGACCACTATAACAACAAATACTAAAAATAAGATAAAGTTAATAATTAAAGGGGATCGTCATACAAGAAACGTGTTTCTTCAGCGTTTTAAAACATTGTATGGTGGTACGGAACCCTTCATGTACCAGTCCGACTCGCACTTGCCCTTTTTTTATAAATTAAAACTTATCTAAGAACTAAAACTTAAACTAAAACTAAAAAATTACAATTATGTATGATTCTTTTATACCTATGTACTTTTATGAAAGTGTAACTTTACCACTACCGAAGGAAAACTTAGAGAATTGCTACTGCTTCTTTAAATAATTCAGATCTGTCTCTCTAAGCACCAGTGTGTCTGTCATCCGTAACATACAGCCATTTGTGAGATTACGCTGACCAAAGCTCAGTTTCCGAAGTCTGCACGTTGATACACCAACACGCAGCTTATGAGCTTACAAAGCTAACGCCTGAAGGTTGTTGTTCATATCAAAGCAAAGGTTCTACTTGTTCAACATTCAAAATTTCTTTAGTTTTCTCCACAAACTTACATTATAGAACGTAATGATAACTACGAAATAGGTACATGGTTAGCAGAAAATTGAGAATGATTGTGGTATCTGAACTAAGCAGAGCTTATATGTGACGTTCCACGGGTAAAGGTACCTTGAGGACGCTGGCGCTTAGGACGTTTAGAAAAACAATTCTAACAATTAACTTAGCTTAAATAAACACAATGTCGTAAGTGCCAGCGTCCATAAGGTACCTTTACCTGTGAAACGTCACATATGTGCTCTCAGAATACCAGACCCTCCACAGTTGGAGGAATCATTTGAACTAGCAGTATTAACATTCTATACAAAAGCGAACAGTAATATAATAAAACTCGTAATTGAAAAGGTTGGAGAAATAATATGTAAAATTAAGTCCCGTATATAACAATAAATTATTAAAGTGAGCGGCGGCTGTGTGATCGTTTTACATGAAGGGTTTTAGTATTTGACGTCTGAAAGGGTAGGCCTTCTATGATTTAGCCTTCTATATACAAGTCCTTACAGTTTATCATCCGTTTTTGCGTGGCACGAGAATTACCTGGTACACCGTACGTTTGTTCTCAATCAAGCATGGAAAGAGGTTGATAAGTGATACAGCTAATATCTTATCTTGCATATGGGGTTCGCACATTGGGAAGCACGTGGAACCTATGGGATATATTGTACTTACCCCCTTGCCTTAATCACCCGCATCGGGATTTCTAAAGGCCAGCTTTAGCTTCAGAATATCTCCTGGTGCGTAGTGTCTGTAGCCTCTAACTCAGGATATGTTGATCCGAAGAGATCCATGTTTTACCAGCCATTGAGTCGCAATTACACATAATGTGTCTTACTTCTCCTCTGATTTGTCACACGCGGAAAAGTTTTTGTCTTCCTCTAGCGTTTCAACCTTTCAGCCTTAGTAGCTTATTTTGAGGGTTCCGTATAAAAATAAAAAACGGAAACCTTATAGGATCACTCGTGTGTCTGTCTGTCCGTCCGTCTGTCACAGCCAATTTTCTCTGAAACTACTAGACCGAATCAGATGAAATTGGTAGGATGGTGTAATCCTATGACCCAAATACATATGTGCAAAGTAAATAAATATTATTTTAAAATAAGGGTCATTTTCGGGGGAAAAATTAGGAAATAAAAAAAAAGCTTTGCGAAACTTACTATGTTATATATCAAATGAAAGGGCTTGTTATAAGTATCTCAAATATATTGTTGTCATTGTAAAATAAATAGTCTTGATTTTATTCAAGAAAGAAGACGAAAATTTACCATTCCCCCCCCCCCCCCCCGATCTCCGAAAGTACTAAGCCTAAAAATTTAGAAAAAAAATACAAATTATAGTTCATTGCTTGTAGATTACACGATTCAAAGAATTAAATTAATTGTACGGAACCCTCTCCACGCGAGTTTAACTCGCACAATAATAATTCAATTCAAAAAATATCTTTATTACCATAGGATATTTATAATAGTCACTTTGTTTTGTTTTGCACAAATGTTGACGTCAAATCGTTACTTACAGCTAAGTTTACGCCGCTTTCTAGGCGCAAGTGCAGAATAAGCGGCAACAAACTACACTGCACGTTTTCTCCAAAGACGTCAACTAACAAACTAAAAACTTAAAATTAGTTATATGGATGGACTGAGATTACATTGTTTGTTATGTCATAATTAAATTGAATTATAAGAATTACGAAATTTAAAATAATGTCAATTTGTAAATTTAGTATGTACCAATGTACCTAAATTATGACATGTCTAAGTATACAAACCTTTAAGAGGGACCCGCGCCAAGCTCAAGCCAGATCTTTTTGTCTTGAAGATAGCCATCGGTCCTATAATAAGCCTTCTCACAAAGTACTTTCTTTTCATAAGCTTTGAATTTTCTGTCTGGCATATCAAGGACCGATTCTGGCAATTTATTATAAAAAAGTATACACTTCCCCATAAAAGACTTACTGACTGTATTCAGCCTGTAATACGGGCTAACTAAGTCATTCTTATTACGTAAATTTCTATCTGTAAAATCACTTACTTTATTGAACATGGAAATATTTTTCCTTACATACATTATATTTTCAAATATGAATTGTGATGCAAAAGTAAGTATACCTATTTCCTTGAATAATTCTCTCGATCCTAAACCGTAAATGGCACGAATTGCTCTTTTTTGTAAAAGAAAAATAGAAGTTTAGTAATATGAGCGCCCCATTGAAGTTTCGAATCAATTGTGATTCCTAAAAAGGTAGTACTTTCAACCAGATCGAGTTTCTGACCATTAATTATTATGTCAACGCAGGCTTGATTCACATTAGGAAGAGAGAATCGAATGCATTGGGTCTTGTTCGCATTTAACATGAGGTTATTGGCCGAAAACCAATCAGAAATTAAAGATAAGGTGCTGTTCACCGCGCTAGCATCACTTTTATGTCGATCTATTTTAAATATTAGCGAGGTATCATCAGCAAACAGCACCATGTCAGTCTCTTTCTCAACCATGTAGAAAGTTATTGACATAAACTAAGAAAAGGAACGGTCCTAGAATTGAACCTTGGGGTACGCCCATTTTCACATTAGACCCGTGTGATTTTACGCCGTTTATATCAATAGTTTGAAGCCTATCTGTTAAGTAATATTCTATTAATTTAATTGAATACGAGTAATAATGATTTTCCACCTACGCCATCATTTATGCTGAAAATTTGAGTCATAGGCATTGATTACCATCAGAAAGAAATTTATAATATTGTAGACAGTATCAGTAACATCCTCGGTTGTCTGAATTACAAACAAACCCTTTTAGCAGCGCAGCTGTAAGAAAATTAAGGGTAAATTCACGGTTATTATTATTTAAATGCCTCCCTAATTTGGCCCAATTTATTTTATAATTTGTTAGGTGTTGTTTCCGGTAGCCAAGGGGATATTTTGAATTTACAAGAGAGAAACTTGGTATTAATGAGGTATATGAATCTAAAGAAATAAAAAAATCTGTATTTTTGTTTTTATAATTTCTTGATGAAATTGTATAAAAACTTAAATAATAAATCTTAAGTTCTTAGTTTAGAGCTGAAACTGCAACTTCTTGTGTATCATAGAATTTCTGAAAATCGGAGAGTCTTTTTCGACAGTCATACTCTTATTTACGAGTATGTAAGCTCGACGTTAACTCAAGCATTTTATTATTGGTAATTATTTACATGAAAACGTTTAGATAAAAAAAAATTATCAATTTCAATTTCAAAAATACATTGGTCAAGAAAATAATTTGTTAGGAATGAAAAACCAACCCCCATCATCATCATCATCATTATTTCAGCCGCATAACGTACACTGCTGGACATAGTTCTCCGCCAAGGTCTCTGACAAGGATTTCCAAAATGACCGGTCTAGAGCAGCCTGATGCATCCAGCGCTTTCCAGCGACCTTGGTCAGGTCATCTGACCATCTTGTGGGTGGGTATATGTGGTCGCCATCGGTTCGTAGCGCTTTGTGTTCCGCCCACTGCCGCTTCAAAGTGGGGTAAGGGAAGGAAGAAGAGTGTGCCGTGTGGCTTTCGGCCTTGAATACAACTACATCTCTTTCTGTGGATGTCGTTAGAGGCGACTAAAGGACTAAGCACAAACATCTCGTGATTAAACTGCTTACCCAAGGAGGGTTAACATCAGGCGGCGGCCGGTTGTAAAACTATACCTAGAAAAATCATTTGAACTGTTTCGGCTATTTATTCTTCACTTCGCAATATTATATTTGGAGAAGAAAAAAGCGAGAAAGCGCGGAAGCGGCACAGTTGTAGAAAACACGCTATGATGAATAAGAAGGGAAGGAAGAAGAAGTAAAAATAAACACTAAATCGCCTAAATAAGAAGAAGTAAGAGGGTTCGCGATCGCGAGTCTATATTTATTTATTTATTTATCAAACTTTATTGTAAGTAAAAATATACTTTTAACAAATGGCGGACTTAATGCTAAGAGCATTTTCTCCCAATTAACCATAGGGATAAGCAGAGAAAATACCTTATATATTATTATTCTATACCTTGGGGAAAACTAATAATTAGTATGGAAATTGAAGTACGGGTAAATAGTTTCAAAACTGTATACAAATGCTTACAAACTCACTTGTAATTAGTTTTCCGATTATGAATATGCATTAACATGCATTCCATTATAGCAGTTAACTCGATTTGACCTAAATTAAATGTGTCACACTTAACGATACGAATAAATACATCGGAGATCAATATCACTGATATACGAGTATCATAACAGATTATGTGCCTATAGTATAATACATAGAGATCGTACAATCGAGACAGTAATGGGTGGTCGCAATCGTAATTAGTCTAAAGTAGCAACTCGTCTAAAACGCTCGGATGTTTATGTGATCACCAGTGTTATGTGCCCGATGTGCAGCCAAAAGTGCGACATGGCCGTAGATCGGTCAAAGTTGGAAATATCTCTTTAAGAGATGTGTTAAAATATACAAGGCGCAGAGATCTATCGTATGGCGCTTGAATTTCGAAAATTGGTCGGGTAGATATTGAGAATTTTCAAAAAAATTGAAAAAAAAAACCGACGCCGGACTAAACATAGAATAACTTATTTTATTTGACAGGATATAATTCTCAGGTGGTCCCATAGAAGTTTTTTTTAAATCCGGTTGTGTAGTTTAGTTTTAAAACCAAAATAAGTGGAAAAAATAAAGGTATATAATTTTTGCGTATTTAGATTTTCTGTGACTGTCACTGTGAAGTCAGCTTTTAGTTTTGAAAAATTATGCACTTTTAGTTTAATTTTAAATTAATTCTTACACTTCAATGTGTTGTCAGCCGCAGGTGGGCAAGACGAGTATCCTAATCATATCCTAACTAATATTATAAATGCGAAAGTGAGTTTGTATATTTGTTTGTTTGTTACCTCTTCACGTTTTATCTGCTGAACTAATCTTCTTGAAATTTCGCATACACATAGTTAAGAGTACTGAGAAGGACATAGGGCATGACATACCTTTCATCCCGGAAAAAAGTACTGTTCCTGTGGAAATCCATAATTATACGCGAGCGAAGCCGCGGGTAAAAGAAAATAAAACACATAAGACGTGAGAAGCACCCGCATCCGCGGAGGCCTACATGGCCGTGACGTAGCAGTCAAACTGCAAGAGAGTCACCTATGCTGGTACGGCCATGTCTTGCGGAAACTAGCAAGTTATTTTGGAAACAAATGTATAGCCATCTTTCACTTACCGGGCCCCGGCAGTGGTAGACCCAAGAAATGTTGGCTGGACGTCGTCAGGGATGATATGCGTGCCAATAGTCTTACAACCAAGGATGCTCCAGATATTGCGAAGTGGAGAAGAAATATCCGTAAAGCGCTTCACCTAGGACTTTGCAGCATTATATAATAGTTGAGGATGCAACTGAGAATACGCTGAGATGAGAGATAGGGGGCTAGACGAGTACAAACCTAGGTCTAGGTGCCCAGCTAGGTATTAATCGTTTCATCCAAGCATGATCTTATCAAGGCCATAATGTCCCAGGTTTTGAGGCACAGCTGAGACTTTTTATGTAGTTAGATATAAATAGTGCCATAGTGCCAAAAAATCATGTTCATTTAATCCCAAGTTTTTAAAAAACAGGTTAAAAGAAGATATTTTATGTAAATGTTTATATTATGTTTCTTTTTAATAAGTTTTGGTACATGTATTCATTACAGCGGAGCTAGAGTTTTGAGCGAATTTAGACCAGGAGCTAGGAGAAATTTCTAGGTAGGAACTTCAATTAACTTCAATAGCTATTTATTACAGTAGGTAGGTACATCAATAGTACATATCACATCGCTTTTTTGTTTGTGCGAAGTTTTTCTAATGGTTTTAAATAAGGATTTCTTTTTTTTTTTAATTTTCTGTAAATTTATAGATCTAGTAGCGTGTAAACTCTGTCCACGTAAGGATTGGTATAAATGTAAATAACTTTTTTTTTGAAAATTTATCAGCAATAGTCATTGCAAAACTTACACATCTGCCAATTAAGATTTGAAAGATGAGGAAAATCGATATTAACAAAAATGTTCTATATGAGATACGAGTAATATCGCATTTTGAATTACTTTTTCAGCTGGCTCTGTGTCTAACTATTCCTACATTCAGGTAATGCGAACAGCTAATGTAATTGACTTCTTACTTTTTAGTCTTTTAGAACTATATGCTGATTACCCGGCCCCGTCTGAATGCTGTTTGTACGTGCGGTTGGCATTCAGAGTGGCTTTTGTGGATACCGTACCAGCAAAAGTTTGAAAGACTGTTTTATGCATTTAGTTATTTGAAATCTTTACATACATACATCACGTCTTTATCCCTAATGGGGCAGACAGAGCATTTTGGGTCTAACTGCTCTAAGTAGACAGAGCCCAGGGCCGCAAGAGTCAAAGGCCACTAGCGTGATGGTGGGCGAGAAGGTGGAAAAGGGAATCAAAATAGTGATGGGTTGCTAGCTGCATCGTCTATTAATGATCGCATTTTGCCCTTCCCCTCGATCGGTTTTTACGATTTGCACGGGAATAGGCCCTAATTTAGCCGTGTGGTTCCCCGCAATGTAGAATAGGACTACTCTAAGCCTCCCCGTTGATGTCGTAGAAGACGACTTAGGAAACACAAGCTAAACAAAGCTTATTAACATTAATGAGACCTCTCCAACCCAATCTGAAAAAGATCATTTTCCATCTTGACCTGACCGGGGATCAAACCAGGGACCGCCTGACTGGCGTCGTCATCCAAGTCTTCCCGTGGATGTCGCAGAAGGCAACTTAGGAAATACAAGAACAAAGCTTAATAACAAACATCAGTGAGACGTCTTCAACCCGTCTGGCCAGCGACGAGAGTGTAGGCCAAATCCTCTGACTGCTCTGGCTAATATATTGCTCTGGCAGTACAGGGAGGGTCGTGCTCCTGCAGTGGACACTAAAAAAGACCTAATGATGGTTAAAAAAGCAACAATATACGTAATTTAATTCTTCTTCTTTTTAGTCTTACTTTAATAGTTTAATTGTTACAGTTTACTAATTAATTAATTAATCGGATTTGTTTACGAAAAAGAGGCCGCCCTAGAACACGATGGGTAGACGATCTTACGGCTTATAAGAACGACTGGAGAACTGTCACCACTAACAGAGATACATGAAAGACCTTTGCTCAACAACCGGACACCATAGGATATCAAAAAAAGTTATATTTTTGTTACAAATAAATGATGTATCTACTAATAGGTTGACTGATTAAGATTTAATAAATAAATTCACAGTCGCTATTGAAACTATTTATTTTCTCCTAGCGTTCACTGTCAAAATGCATTCGGCTCTATAAAAGCCATTATAACACTTAAACTCGCGCCAAAAGAAGCTGTGAAAATGAATTCTCTTGCATGTGACAGCCCTATTGGAGGATAATATACGATATTGCCAGGGGTGTCTGCGCTGACTTTATGTGCGAGTTATATTTATTGGTTGAGAATGAATAATTTCGAAAATATCACGAAACGTCTCATTATGTCGCAAATCACAGATGTCGATTTGACAATCATGACTTATCTATCTATCACCCACGATTATATCGTCTTGCATCCCTTTTTAGGAAAAACTAGGATCAATGCACCCATATTTGACGACCTCCGTGGCGTAATGGGTAACGCGCTAGTCCGCCATACCGGTGGTTCTGGGTTCAATCCCTAGGGCAATTAAAATGGCCTTTTTCAAATTGTCTTGGGTCTTGGGTGTTTATCTACTAGTGGTATATATGTATTTATCATACAATATAGTATCGTTGAGTTAGTATCCCATAACACATGTTTAACAAATTTACTTCGGGGATAGCTCAAACTATGTGATTTGTCCCTATTTATTTATTTATTATCTTATATATAAAATTCTCGTGTCACAATGTTCGTTCCCGTACTCCTTCGAAACGGCTTGACCGATTCTCATGAAATTTTGTGAGCATATTGAGTAGGTCTGAGAATCGGCCAACATCTATTTTTCATACCCCGAATCTACGCGGGCGAAGCCGCGGGCAAAAGCTAGTTATTCATATAAATCCGGACAAATGTACGTTACTACAGTTACAACTTAAAAGAACCCGCCTTGAAATGACTAGTGTGTTGATTTAAATTATACTTTTTTATTGTATAAATAAAAGTGATACATAAAATATAGATTAAAAATATTTTTAAAATAAAAAGGCTTGTATTTTTCAAATATGTACTCGTATTGTTTGACT
This sequence comes from Acrobasis repandana, assembly GCA_963576875.1. Classification (NCBI taxonomy): domain Eukaryota; kingdom Metazoa; phylum Arthropoda; class Insecta; order Lepidoptera; family Pyralidae; genus Acrobasis; species Acrobasis repandana. Next base: position 19,152,868 of record OY756227.1, on the reverse strand, counting down.
TTAGAGACAGAAAGTAAACAAAGTTTTCGCTACCGTCGTTTGACTATGTTTTTTTGTCAATAAAAATGTCGTTTTATAAATCTTGTGTGTGATCGATCAATGTTCTTTGACATATTGAGCGATTGATTTTCCAAATGCTTGACATTATGAACGTTTAATATTATAACCACTCGATTATTCGTCTGCGATTATTTGAAAATCGAATATTTGATATTCGCATCGGCGTAAAGACCCGTTTCAACTATAGTAGGTAACGTCCTTGAGGATCACGGATCTTTTTACTTCGGTCTTTTGGGAGGCTTGCGGGGGGATACAGATCCTGCATAGATATTGCATATTACAGGAAAGTTGTCTGGGCTATGGGTATGGGTGAAGATTTAATAGATTGACTCTGGGTTATTGGAATATACATCTCGGCACCTGCTAGAATCATGATAACTGACTTTTGCATTTAAAAATAATAAAAAAATATACTACTTACATTAAATAAAAAAATAATATTAATTACACCGCGCAGAGATGAAGATGCTCAGGTGGGCAGGTGGTGTTACTAGGCTAGATCATGTCAGAAACAAACATAAGAGGTACCTTCAAAGCGAGACCTATCCCAGATAAACTACAGGAGAGCCGTCTGCGGTGGTACGGACACGTTATGAGACGACCATCCGAACACATGACCAGAAAAGTGTTGGACATCGAAACTAAACCCCGAGGAAGACCCCGAATCACATGGATGTCCTTAGTAAATAAGAACCTCAAAGAAGCCCAATCCAACAAAGAGACGACCCAGGACCGAGCTGCCTGGAGACGCATGATACGGAGGGCCGACCCCAAATAAAATGGGAAAGGGCCAGGCAAAGAAGAAAGAAGAAGATTAAATGAAAAAAAATTACCTGACTATTTTGTGGCCAATTGTGTTACTAGGTATTTGTTATGACTTAACATCAGTTTAGGTAAGAAGTCGGATGTACTAAAAATATTATATTTTCTTGTATTGGCATGAATTAATATTCATATGAAGTTAATATGTTTATCCGTTTCTGTTGTAGTTATTGTCAGTATGACGATATTTATAGACGATATATTCACAAAGTGCTGTAGACTAAATGCCCAGAACTGACTCACTTTTATGTTTAACTTAAGGAAGGATTTCAGGAGGTTTATGAAGCAAATATGATTGGTGTTAAAACATAAATTCGGGGAACTTTTTATAGTATATTGAAGGCTTAGGATTTGAATAATTTTTAAGCTCTGGATCTACTTTAAGCTTTAACGTGGGCGAATAAGGGTAAAAGCCGATGCGGCTAGTAACCCCTTACTATTTTGATACCTTATTCCAGCTTCCCGCCCACCATAACGATAAAAGTGGCCTTTAAGTCTTACAGCCCTGGGCTGGCACGACGACCAAGCTTAGCAACATAGTGTGCAGTTTTTTCTTTCCTTCTTATCAAATTATAGTTTCGTATAATATTAAAATACATTATACATTGTAGAGTTAGAAAGGAAAATCGTTTTCAATTCTTAAAATCATATCTATGTTTGGCAAACCTTGGCGCCAAGGCTGCCCAAGTCTGTGCTCGACGCATTTCCCAGTAATATAATGGATGTTCCCGAAATATCGGGCATTAGAAGGCGTGATAAATGATGACGTACTATCTAAGCTGCGATAATAGTGGGGGGTGGGGTGTGAGGTTCCAGCCGACCATGTAAAAAGAGTGTTATGTTTACGAAGTTTACACTTTCGTTGTAAAGGTACATGTAAGCATGTATATGTATGTATACATCAAGATCAGCTTTTTAATCGACTTCAAAAAAAGGAGGAGGTTATCAATTAGTCGGAATCTTTTATGTTTTTCTATGTATGTTCCTCGATTACTCGAGGACGCCTGGACCAATTTAGAAAATTCTTTCTTTGTTTGAAAGGGTATACTCTCCAAGTGGTCCCATAGAAATTTTATTAAAATCGGTTGTGTGGTTTATTTTTTAAACTAAAATAACTCGAAAATACATGTCGTCTAAGTATACAATTGTTTGAATATTAAGCTTTTCTGGTATAGAAGTCTATTTTTGATTTTGAAAAAATATCAATAATATTTGTTATTGCATTGTCATCTGATTTAAATGAGCATATAAAACCCTTCAATAGAGATGAGATTTTATATGCTAATGGCTCCATAGATCGAGAGCTGGCACAAATTTTTGGGTAGGTATTTGAGGCAAGCTGAAAACTTGTCACATACCTCTCCTATTATACCCCAACACGGAACTGCAGACCTGGCTGGTGAATAGCGGGGCTAAAGCTAAACTATAAATTTTTAAAAGTTTTTTGTACCAATAATTTAACTTGCAAGATTTGATCCAAACAAAATATAAGGCAAGCTAAATGAAAGCTTCAAATATGTTGCAAGTTACCTATACATTGTTACTCACACGTGGAAATCAATCTTGGCTAGATCTCGTTCCTTACAGCATTCATTTTCGGAGATAACTGAAATATCTCGCGTGTATCAGCTCTTTCCGGTCCGGAAAATAGCGGATTTGGATGCGACCCTCGTGGTGTTCCCGATATTTTTAAATTATTGATATTTCGTCACTCCGTCGCGAACTACACAATACTGAATATTTTTGGTGATATTTGTGCACAGATACGAAAATAAAAGTAAATATTTTTTGTGTACCTAAGTTCTTAGGGGTTTTTTTAAATTATATATAAGTATATCAGAACAGAATTTACCCGTGTGGTTCCGGGTTAGAATAGGACCACTACATCTCTTCCTGAGGATGTCGTAAGAGGCGACTAAAGGATTAAGCACAAACATCTCGTGCTACAATTGCATTCCCAAGGGTTAACGTCGGGCGGCAGCCGGTTGTTAAACTTTTTGCACAAATACATTCCCAAAGAGGGTCGACGTCAGGAAGGCGGCCGGTCGTAAAACTATAGCCAAATCATTTAAACTGTTCCGGCTATTTCTTCTCCATTTTGCAAGGTCTTTGGCATCCTTGGGTGACCATTGACATGCATGTTATATTTGGAAAAGAAAAAGCGGGAAAGCGCACCCCGGGCTTCGAAGCAGCACAGCTGACGATGCAACCGGGAACGCGCTTAGACGAAGAAGATATCAGAACAGAATCAGAATAGATCATGATCAAGTGAAAAAAATTACCCCACGAATGTATAAAAGTACATTCGTGTAGGCGGTAGTAGGGTTTGTGAGCAGGTTTGATAATTACGTAGATTTTTATTTCGTTTTTACAGTTTTACGAAATTTTTCTAAATGGCGGAAATATGAGGATCGAGAGACGCCTACTCCCAGCAGTGGGACGTTTAAGGCTGTGAATCGTAATGATGATATTGAGGATCGAAAACGTAAAAAATATCATATTTCAGCCATTTTGAAAATTATTCAAAAATGTTCCAAAACTTTTTTGTTAGGCTTATTAGACGCAACTTTTTTGTCCAAACAACTTTTTCATCCGATAAAATTCAAAGGGTCAGTGTAAGGGGCTATGTAAAGAGAGACTCGCGTGGTCTACAGCTCACAGGGCCACTAGTAATTATGCTATCAGAATAGAAAGCGATGCGTTGCGGCAGACAGCGATGAGCTGATGAAATTCGAAAAGAGCACATCGAAATAAATAAAATCAACCATTTTCAAGACTCCCAGAAAACTCTCGAAATAAAACTACCAAATTATTTATATAAACTTTATTTACCAATAACAAATTGGTACAAAAGCCAGACTTAATGCTAATAGCATTCTCTACCAGTCAACCTTCTACAAACTTTAAAACTATTGTGGTAATGATCTTCAAATAATGAATACACATTCTTATAATTACAGATATAGTAAAATTGACTTCTAATAATTGCGCAACTATTTAAGATTGATAACATATGTAAACCACAAACTGTGCTCCGTACCAAGCAAAATATTCCGTCACTTTTTTTTTTTTACTTTGTACTATTTATAACTTTTCAATTAGAAGTATTTCTTCATTGAGTTTACCTTCAACAAAATATGCGAGATTTTCCTGTTGAAGTAAGTAGGCACCTCAATCAATTCCAAAATATAGAACAAGAGAGTACTTCGTTCGTCGTTAATTTCGTATTTGGGTTTACGATTCGAACCAAGGCCCCATTACTGCGTCGTCCCGAAGCTTCACGAGAGCCTTGAAAGCTCGCAAATGATAAAAATTATATAGAACCCATGGGACTCTCACCTGATTTGCTTCGGAACCTTTGAGAAAGAAATCTAAAGATGTAGCGCTAGTATCCGAAAAACGTCAAAGCATATATCTGACTATCCTCTTCGCGCCTTTGTTCGCGCATATCATCGTAAAACCTAATTCAGAGATAAAATGTTGCCTCATTTATTAAGCGGTCGTTTTTCTGGAGTGCGCTTGATTGAAATCGTCCTCTATCTATATTATTTGTCAAGTATTGCTCTATCCAAGTGTATCTATGTAAGTATACTACAAGTATTTACTTGCGCTGGGAATTGAATCCAGGGGTGAGCAGGTAGGCTGGTTTTAGGCGCTAAATTGGAAGTATCCTAAATATTTTTTTTATTATTGATATACATACCATGTTCGGGAAATTATCTAAATTATATGATTTTTTTTTGTTAGTTTTATATCATTGCAAAGAAATATGTAAGTCATATATTTAAATTTAATAAAGAATAATAATTAATCCATGTTATTTAGTTAGAAAATTCTACACACAGCCGAGTTTTTGTTTTTTTTTTTTAAATTACTGGTTGTAATCGCTAGAAACTGTTTTACTTCAGAATGTGTAAGTATTGCAATATCTTGAAAATCAGCAACATTCTCAGAGACTTCTAAAACGATACGAAATACATTTTTAAGAGAATCTTTAACAAGCTTTTTGGAAGCAATCTAAATAAAAAGTTCTTTTTATGCAAAACACAGGGGACTTCTTAGGTAGGCGGTACGATCTCCGTTCTTTACAAAGGCAAAAAATCAACCAATACTATAGATTCGAAAGTGCCTTCCAATAGTTTGTATGATATTGGGTGTCTGTAATGATTGAATCTACCTTTAAGGCGCTGTGGGTTCACAGCTCCCAATACTATGAGTGTTTTTGAAAAATTACTGTAATTAAACTACTACAGTTTGTTTTTAAAAAAAATTACATAGGCATCTTAAGGCTTTTCTACAGAGACATATAATATCCAAAACATAATTCAGAATTTTTGTTTCGATAGAAAAAAAATCACAAACAATTCAAAATTTACCTGAATTTAAAATTTTACTTATTCTAAAGAAAAATTTGCTAAAAAAAAATATAATGAGTACTCGGCTACTAAGAAATCGGCTTACTTAAATCAGTCATATCATATACTTAGTTGAAGGCTACCAATTTAAGAAGAGCAATCTTTTAATGAAATTGACATACAACATCAGGGCTACTTAAATTAAGTAGCATTGTACATAACTGTTTCGAGTGTGCAGTTTGTATTTAATAATACTACGGTTAATATATTCCGTCGATGAGTTACTAAAAAAAAAATTTACATAAATAAATAAAATAAATAAGAGCAAATCATACTGATTGAGTAGGGTAAGCCCTACAGTACCTAACTTACTTATATTATTTGATAGTTACTCCACGATACTATATTTTATAATAAATACATACTTATATAGATAAAACTCCTAGCTCAGGACAATTTGAAAAAGGCCATTTTCCAATACTTGCATGACCGAGGATCGAACCCAGAACCTCCGTATTGGCGGACTAGCGTGCTGCCCATTACACCACGAAGATCGACAAATGTCCAAGATTCCCTATTTCCTCATTTCGTGTAGTAACACTTTTAAATACGTAGTAAAATAAAAACTCCGAACACAAATCATGAACCGCTTAATAAAATAAACATTTGCATTGCTTGATAAATAAAATAATTCTTGTAATAAAACAATTATTTCTTAAGGCCCTACCGCAGATATAGAGGCCATATTTAGGTACATAAAGACGATAATTTACTTCTGTAATTTTTGGTTAGATTATACAAATGATTAAAACAATAACATAAAAATTTACACAGAATAAAATCTTTATGCTATGAAGCTTTAATCGAATTACCATAATGTAAAATTATCATTAAGTAAATAAAATAAATAAGAATAATAAACAGAAACATAAGGATTCAAGACAGACACCATATCGCGTTGAAATAAGAAGTGACTCAAACGACCGGAGCCGATGATTATTATTTATTGATTATCGTAGTGAGTGTACAATTTTTAAAGTGATCAGGAACACATGCAAAGGTCAAAGATTTTTTTTATATTTAGCCTAATTAAATATAATAAAACCTAATAATATAGTTGTAGTGCGCGTTACCACCTTAATAAATAAAGGTGAGAATACCGTTCTGCCTGCGACCGCCGCACCACCCCCTTTTACGATCAAAGTCGTAAACCGTTGCGACGGCACAAATTCTATTTTTGAAGTTTATATAACCAACGTCGCTCCACGCATTCGAATTTTTGAATCTTGAATCCTTTGTTTAGGACGTTAGGCGAAATTAAATGTTGTTCTTTTATTTTTCGCGCTTCCGTGACAGGAATGGAGCGGAATCGTAGCGATTAAGTAGAACACAGCGTGTTAAGCGTGATAGACGTGTTGTATAGTCACGTTTGCATAATAAATTAGGAAAGTTTCAGCTTTCGCTGTGGCGTGGTTCGTTATTTTGGCAGTTGTACGGGCCTGATGGCTTTCTTATCTTAATAATGGTGTAATAGATGGTTTTTATCGCGCTTTTTACAAACCGTGGCCGTCTTGTCTTGTTTGACTTTGTTTTAGGAGATGTTATAATTGTAATTGTGTAATTGAAAAACGGAAACAATATTTTGTAGAACTACAGGGTGCTACAGAAAGAGGAGGTGATTCTTGAATATTTAGTAGATTTAATTTAGAAAATGGTGTCAAACTTACTCGAGGAAACAAATATTAAAATATGAAAACTAAGTTCAGTTCTTAGATCGCCAAAACCAATGAGATTGAGTTGATAGAGTGCCCAATGTGCCCATGGAAACTAAACATTATTTTATGTCCCTCGGGTCACAAGTAAAATTTAACACCCGCTTTCGGGCCAAGGGAGGGCGTTAAATTTTCAATAAGCAACTGGGGCAAAAAAAAAAGAAACTACATATATTTCACCCACGCCTCCGTCTAAAATCCCTTCCGAAACAATATTTTTTTTATCGCTCATAATGATAAGTTGATATTTCGATAGAAGAAGAATAGTTTCCTCTAACTCTTATAAATAATGAAAATTAGTATGTCCCTCAAATATTATTTCACCTTTCTTTACACACTGTACACTTCAAATGTTGTAAGGTAGATTGCCCATTTTATTCGAGGTCTGGAGCCTTCCAGGTGTGTCCTTGACTTCCTTCGTCTGCTGTTGGCAGCATTTTAGCTGATTATTCTGTTATCTTTGCCCTAACCGCCCAACGAATGTCTAAATAAATGGGTCATGCCACTTAGAATTTTATGGTCATGTGTCCTTTATAGGGTTCCGTACCCAAAGGGTGCAAACGGGACCCTATTACTGAGACTCCGCTGTCTGTCCGTCTGTCACAGGGCTCTATCTCTTGAACCGTAATAGCTAGACACCTGAAATTTCCACCGATTATGTACTGGGTGGCGCAAAAGTAAAGACCCTATTTGGTTCAGCTATAACATTTTTTCTAAATTAGAAAACTAGATTTAGGTTTTTTTAAATGTATATTTGTGCCATTAAATTTCGTACCATTAGGATTTAAAGATGATGTCTTTTAAATGGTGACCTCCAGAGTTGATACACATTTGAGCCCTATTTATGACATTTTGCATAACTTGCCGTAACACTTCCTGCGATATGTTCGTTATTTCTTGACGAATGTTTTCTTTTAGAGCTGCGAGAGTCTGTGGCTTGTTCACATACACCCGAGATTTCAAAAAACCCCAAAGAAAGAAGTCTGGACTGGTCAGATCGGGTGATCTTGCAGGCCAAGGCAAATCGCCAAAACGAGAGATAACTCGGCCTGGAAAAGCGTCCCTCACTAAGTCCATAGTGTCGCGCGCTGTGTGTGCCGTAGCGCCGTCTTGTTGAAACCAGATGTGCTCCAGCCCCAATTCGTCCAAACTGGGTATCAAAAACTCTCGTAACATGGTTCTGTAGCGTTCTCCAGTGACAGTTATCGCATTGCCTCCAGCGTCTTCGAAAAAATAGGGTCCGATCACTCTGTCAACACAGATGCCACACCATACAGTAACTTTTAGTGGGTGTAGAGGTGTTTCTTGAATAATGCGCGGATTATCAGTGCCCCAGAACCGAGTATTCTGCTTATTGACATGCCCTGAGAGATGGAAATGCGCTTCGTCACTCATAACCAATTTTGAAGGAAAATCATCCTCTTCAAGGTTGAGGTTTATGACGCGCTGGCAGTAATCTAGACGAGCTCGGTGGTCAGCAGGCAGCAGCTGATGAGTCATTTGAGTTTTATACGGGAACATCTTTAAGTCTTTCACCAAAATACGCTGCAGGGTCCGTCTGGAAATGCCCAATTGCGTGGCACGTCGCCTCGTTGATGTTTCTGGACACTCTTCCACATCTTCGCGCACAGCATCGATATTTTCAGCTGAACGGCCTGTTCTTGGTCTCCCAGACTTAGGTCTATCCAATGTTGAGCCAGTTGCTTCAAGGCGTGTGGCAAAGCGTCGAATTGTGCGACCAATCGGTGCCGGACGGTGGTGAAATCGTCGACGAAATTCACGTTGTGTTCTTATCACTGATGAATTATTCCGTAAGAACATTGACACAATTATTCCACGTTCTTGGGGAGTAAAACGGTCCATGTTTATTTTCAGTGTATTTTACATTTGTTCACTACACAATTTTCAACAACAGAATGACAGAAAATGTCATATAAAAAAAATAAAAGTATTTTCTTTAGTGCCAGTACTTTTGCGCCACCCAGTATTACTATGACCACTATAACAACAAATACTAAAAATAAGATAAAGTTAATAATTAAAGGGGGTCGTCATACAAGAAACGTGTTTCTTCAGCGTTTTAAAACATTGTACGGTGGTACGGAACCCTTCATGTACGAGTGTGACTCGCAATTACCCGTTTATTTGTATAGATATTCCTATCTCCTTCACTTCGTTTATACATACGTACATGCTATTACGTCTTTATTCCTAATAGGGCAGACATAGCTTGTTGAGTCTCGCTGCTCTAAGCAGACTTTTAGCATGATGGTGGGCGAAGGTGGAAAAAGGAATCAAAATAGTGATGGGTTGCAAGCCGCATCGCCATGATTTACATTTACGCACATTCCCTCGATCGGCTTCTACAATCTGTGCGGGAAAAGAAGCAGCTGGTACATTCTAAGTTTTTTCTTTTTTCCCAGACCAGCAGGCAAGAAATTTATTCACTTTTATAATTTTTTATTTAGTTTCACCTGTCCCGTTGTGTGAGTGTCTGTAGTCGAATCTTGCAAGCTAAATAAGACCCACTTCCCATTATTCGATCGAGTTGAAACTTCATAATTGTGACGTTTCACGGGTAAAGGTACCTTGTGGACAGTGGCGCTTAAGACGTTTAGATAAACAATTCGTACAATTAACTTAGCTTGAATAAACATAATGTCGTAAGTGCCACCGTCCATAGGGTACCTTTACCCGTGGAACGTCACATAATTATACTTATGAAAGTTGGGTGTCAATGCAATATTCTGGTACATGATATTATGATAAAGCCTGAAGGTGGCCACGGCATCTGGTGATAAAACAACATAACCCCACCTAGTTTGGGCTCAATTGATTCGTCTTGAGGAGCATTTTGAACTTTCTAGGTCATTGTTTAAGATAAATAAGATAAGATTCTTCTTTGCTGGTCTGGGAGAAAAGAAAAAACATAGAATGTACCAGCTGCTTCTCTTCCCGTGCAGATCGTAAAAGCCGATCGAGGGAATGGGCGAGAATCTGAATCATATGAATAGGCGATGCGGTTAGCAACCCATCACTATTATGATTTCCCTTTTCCACCTTCATGCCCACCATTACGCTAAAAGTGGCCTGGGCTTTACCGCCCTTGGCTCTGTCTACCCCGTTAGGGATAAAGACGTGATAGTGTGTGTGTGTGTGTGTGTTTAAGATAAAAGCTTCTTTCAATTTTTTTATTAACTCGTCAAATCACCTAGATTACTTACTGTAGCCTCTCTTGTTGACATCCTCTGCATTCCTGTTGCGACTGTTGTTTTTAGTCGTTAGCTTGGCCCTTGGCAAAGGCTGTCTCCATAGCAGACAAGGAACAGAGGTTCCTTGTCTTTCTTCTCCATCGCGGAGGTCTCTGAAGCGTAACCGCTGAGTATGAAACCGGAAAAACGCTCTATATTGATAAATTACTTGTTTACTTTCAAAATGCCGCTAGGTGTATGTACAGTACAGAATGTACAAAGGGGCGGGCTAGTTATATCCTTTGATTAAAATAAGAGATGCTTTAAGTATAACAAAGTAACATAAGCTATAATATCTATACAGCCAGCTATATGATAAAAAAAGAAAAGTCTGTTTACACTTGCTTACAAATCAAAAGAGAAACGCATACCAATAACGATCCCGAATGAGAAGAACCGTCTAATAAAGAGATTCTAAGTGTGTTCGTATGTGTTATTATTAAGCGGGAGAGCCTTTTGAGTCCTGATTCCTTTTCCGATTATCATATATTCCTATACCGACCTACAAAATATCGATTGTACGACATTTTTTTTGTGCACCGTTTCATGTTAAAATTTGATCATGGAAATGTAGGTAAATTGAGATGAGATGAGACGAAAGTGAAATATAACCCTCTTTATCCCACCACCTTTTATTTTACAGCACAATTCCTGTCACCCAAAGGTAGCCTGTAAGAGATTACTTTAGCGATAAGCCCGCCTATTGTATACCTATAATGTACATATTTTCGGACAGCACGTAAAGCCGAACGCCATCTAGCGTTGCGTTGGCTAAACCCATCCTAGGATTTATTCTGGTCTATCCTTTAAGTTGCGGAGGTCAGACGGCAATCGCTCTGTGTAAAAACCAGTAACCTCGTCAAATCACCTAGATTACTTACTGTAGCCTCTCTTGTTGACATCCTCTGCATTCCTCTTGCGATTGTTGTTTTTGGTCGTTAGCTTGGCCCTTGGCAAAGGCTGTCTCCATAGCAGACAAGGAACAGAGGTTCCTTGTCTTTCTTCTCCATAGCCCACCAGCCGCTTCTTGATTTTGTCTTCCCATCCCCTCTTTTGTTTGTAACGTCTTGACCATTTATTTCTCTTACTTCTCAAAGTATGACCAATCTATTTCCATTTTAGCCTTCTTACAGTATAGGTTCCTTTACTTTTGTCTTTGATCTTAGATGTGATAACTTCACCTTCTCTTTTAATTTAATGTTGAGAATACTACTCTCCATTTTATTTAGATTTTTTTAATTTTTTGGGTCTCGTACAAGAAATGATAAAACGGAACCTTTATAGGATCACTCGTACGTCTGTCTGTCCCTCCGTCTGTCACAGCCAATTTGCTCTGAATCTAGTGGACCGAATCAGGTGAAATTTGGTAGAATGTTGTAATCCTATGACCCAAACACACATGTGCAAAGTAAATATTTTTTTTAAAATAATGGTCATTTTCGGAGGACAAATTAGGAAATTTAAAAAGGTTTTGTTAACCTTACCGTGTCATATATCAAATAAAAGGGCTCGTTATGAGGATATTTTTGTTATTATTGTAAAATGAATAGTTTTGATTTTATTCATGAAAGAAGACGAACATTGACCATTCCCCCCCTTGATCTCCGAAACTACTGAGCCTAAAATTTTGAAAAAAATACGAAATATAGTTTATTACTTGTAGATTACAGGAAAACCTATAAGAATTCAATCAATTGTACGAAACGGTTCGGTTTTTTTTTTATCAATCACCTAGCTTAGTAAGTAGTGGACCCAGGGCTTTGAAGCGTTACCGCTGAGGATGCAACCGGGTATACCTACCCTCGGATGATGATGAAGATAATCATATTCTATCTGTCGTTATTATACTTTTAGCAAGGATTAGGGGCTATCCAAAGATAGACTTGCGAGGTCTTCAGTTGACAGAGCCACTAGTATTAATTCAGTTTGTTTGTTTTTTGTATGTGTAAGTGGCCAACACTGTTGTGAGATTTCTCAAGCTGCCTAAAAGCATCTGCCATAGCTTGACGACTGCCATATAATGATGAATGCCGGGACAAACGACTTATGGTGCCTTCCGAAGCACGAAGGAGCACGAGAAATTTTTATGCCTCTTGTGGTCACCCATATATCTTTGATTGTATATAATCAAAGCCATATATATACCAATCTACCTATAAGTGCGGATCACAGCCGGGGTTGCTTAACTATCGAAAGCGTTTTTCCACAACCAAGCTCCTCTGTATTAATTCTGTGACATAACTACTGAAACTAGCGGCTCTTAAAATTGGCAGAGGCTTGGAATATAATTGCGCGGCTAATCAGATTTGCGGTCAAGCACGTTATGTGCTTATGAATATTCCCACTTAGCCTAAATTCGTTGCCACGCCGACGGCTCTGAAGTTACGAATTATTGCGCGCCATTGGGGTTGAGCTTGGTATTCATTTATTCTCTTATCTATTACCCCCAATAAGTTTAATTTTTTTTTCGTACAAGCTTTGTACGAAAAAAAAAACGGCCCGACGGAGTGATGGCAGGTGGAGCAAGGCTCTGACCGAATGGTGGCCCAGAACGGGTGAGAGAAGCGTCGGGCGTCCGCCTATGCGATGGGTTGACGATATAACCAAAGTCGCGGGTCGCACCTGGATGAGAGCAGCACAGGACCGAGATGGGTGGCGTCGACGAAGAGAGGCCTATGCTCAGCAGTGGGCGGAAGAAGGGCTGGGATGATGATGATGATGACAAGCTTTGTGGTATGTATATGTAATAAGCCCTAACTCGATGGGGTTCCGTCGTTTTATTACAGGGTTTCTATAGCTACCTTCCGGCTCTATCATCAGATCAGCTTCTTGTTATAATAATATTGCATTGTCATCTGATTTAGCCTACAAAATTCGAAATCGGGAAGTGGCTTAAATCTAACTTGCAAGATTTGACAATTCCGCACGGCTAAGTATGGAACTTAGATGCTCTGTAACTATGTGAATTTTAACTTTTTTGATAAACTGAAAAATATGGTTCCATTATTTTTGGATAATCTACAAGACGGACTAATTAGTTACTACTTTTTAGTTAGTTATTACTTTTGTGACCCTGTCGTCATTCCTAAACAGGGTTGTAAACATGAACTTGTGAAAACCCAGCTTTACAGTTACGACATGTGCGCAAATTATAGTGCGGGATAAATATGGAGCAAACTGACCATTGAAGTAATAAAGGATGGTGAAACAGCAGTCGAGGAAACGTTATTCACATTCGGGTAATTGGGCTTTGTCTCATGAAGTTTAGTTTTTAACCGGCTGCAAAAAAGAGGAGATTCGCAATCGGTTGTACTTTTAAAATGTTTGTTACCTACCTTACCTAACCTACATTATTACTATGCGCGCAGGCGGCCCCTCCGGGTGGTAAATTCAGTTATCGTTCGTCCAGAGTAATAAGAATGAAATTGGCTTGCAATGGATGTCTAGGTATCTATACGAAAAGGTGCTGAGTTCTGACCTAATCTAAATTAAACCATATCGCTAGCCACATTGAGTAGATATTTCTTTGCTGAGTGAGACTTCTGGACGTTAGTATTATTTATTCTGTGATTTCACTAAAATGGCTTTGCTAAGCCAGGGGAAAGTGGAAAGAGTCGGTTATTAAATAAATAAATGTATACGGCTCAATCAAACAGATTACGAGGCCCAAAGTAAATTCGAGACTTGTGTTACGGGATACTAACTCAACGATTCTATATTTTATAACAAATAGATATATAGATAAACATCCATCAACACTTTTACTCGCGGTCTTTGTCTGTTCGAGCCGTACGTCTATAGAACTCACTACCACTTACTATCCGACGCGCCCAAACGCTAGCCAGCTTTGAATCTCAAGTAAAATCGCATTTTCTATCCTTATGAAAGGTAATCTCCTTCCCTTGTTTCCACTTAGTTTCTTCATTTTGTCCTGTTATGTTTTCTTTGCGTAAGTGGTATGTATTTAAGTATTAAGTGTATGTATGTTTATTATAATTATTGTATATAAGTATGTTTATTACATTGACCTCCCCGCACTACCTAACTTCCCATATTTTTTTTCTATTTAAACGAGGTTGCCTGGAAGAAATTGCTTAGCGATAAGGTCGCCTTTTGCGCATTTGTTTATTTTTTTTTATTTAATATTTATTGCACAATAATCTAAGGTAAAACTTAATGCTAAGCATTGTCTACCAGTTCATTTCCTAGCTTTTAAGATAATTATGTCCTAGTAGTTATTTATTGGGCTTTTCAACACACGTATCCGTGTTTTGAAAAGACCAATAAATACGTTGAAATTTAAAATTCACTTCATCAAAGGCCGCCCCTCTTTTTCAAAAGTCTCAATAAAAGATATGATATCATGCTTAACTCACCTGTATTTTACTCGAAAGTTTCCACTTCCCGAGGTATATTCACTATCACCTTAAACTATTATTACACGATTAAACCGTAGTGAATGATGGGAAAGGAAAATCTCTCTGTTCTGATACGATGATTATATTGGTTTGCACCAAGAACGATATTTCTACGCATGCTTGACAGGACGCCCTGTCTCCGACAATCAGATATTGCATCACTGGATCAGATTGACTCGTACCTTTCATCCGTAGATTTTAGGCACCCAGTAAGTACAATTCCTTCATATCGAAGTCAGGACATTGGTATTTTGATACCCACTGTAAACTACGCGAAAGATCTATCGCTTTGACGATCATTCTACCTCATGACCCAAGACACGTCTTCGACAGTACTGAGGTATCGCAAACTGGTCCGGATTAGGCTCGTGCTGATGACCCGTAGGTTGTTAGCACCCATTAAATACGATTCCTCAACATTGAAAACTATCGTGAGCGATGAGAAAGAACTTTCGCTTGACGGATATTTAATAGCAAAGTCAACGGGACGTCTGTAGTTGCGAAAGAATTATCTCGTTGCTGGTCCAGATTAGGCTCGTCCCGATCACCCGTAGGTTTTTGTGGGTACCCAGTAAATGAGATCCTTCGCAGACAATGATATCCACCATGACTAATACTATAGATCATCGCTTTATATCAAACCAATTTCATATTCCAAATCACACTCCAGTGAGAATGTTATTTCCCCCCCAAAACCACCACGAGTTTTCAGATCACTTCACATATCATACTAGACAAAATAACTTTTAAACTACATTTTTACACTTTACACAATCACGATCCTTGTACAAATGCGGTTTGCCAATAAATGAACCACGATGTATTAGTGATGTAACATTGCATGGTGTATGGTAGTGATAAACAATCGATTATTCGGTAATCGATTATTGGATATCAAATCATATTAACGTTTAGAGTATTCTGTGTGATGAATTGGTAAACCGTTTAATAGTAGGTAGCATATCTAGTTTCAATTAACACCTTTCCGTTTTTCAAAGAAGTTTACTTGTAAATTGTTTTGCGAATATTTTCTATCGATTCTACCTATGAATATAAATCGAATAAGAGTAACACTATTCAAGCACTATGATAAATTTTGCTAAACCTGCAGTTATGCGCTCCCACGTGAATATTCCTGAGCGTAACATGATAATCAGTGGCGGATTAAGCAAGTGCGAAGTCCGTAGCCAATTATTTTAAGGGGCTCGAGTCACGAGTGTTACGAGGGATGGTGGAGTATATGCAAATCGAAAATGTATGCCTACTAGATTGTACGGGTTATTTTAAGAATTCACAATGCTATACTATCTTAATCTTATTAAATAAATAAATAAGATTTATGATGAAAAAATTCTTGAAACAGCTCTGCTCGCATGGATTTTTTTACCATATCTTATTTCTTCATACACCCAATGCTTAATTCTCTAGGCAGCTCAATGCTAGGTCTAACGAGATGTAGCAATTTAGAATGTAACACCTTTAGCGCGGGGCCCCTTTTTGCGCGAGGCCCGCAGCATTACCTACTCTTGCTATGGTTGCTGTTTTTCGTGTGTGTAAGTGGCCAACACCTCTTGCTGCGGTGTTAATCCAACACTGATGATAATCAATCGTGATAGCGCGTTATGCTAAAAGTAGCATAAGTACATCTACATTGTAAAGACAAAGAGAGGTTCTCAAACATGTACAGTTGTAAAGGATGGAAGTTACTAAGTGCAAATACCTACCTAAAGTAAAATACGAAATATTATTTTAAATTAGAACTACATAACCCTTTTTTGACAGTTGGGTAATAAATTGAAATAACATTTGCGGTGCGCTATTGATAAAGACGGTGTGTTTGATGATCGTGTTACAAAGGAAGTATGAAACATAAAACTTTTGTTTTCGACTTATTATTTCAAAGGAAATAAAATAAAGTGCTTATGTCTTCAATAAAGTGCCTATGTTTTCAAAAATACAGAGTTTGTACACCATTTTGCATTGCATATTGCTAATTGTTGTACGTAAATCATGAGTCTCTTTGGCAAACCTTAAGGTTTACAATACCTGTAAAATAATTGATGATTTGGCTAAAACGCATTATTTAATTCGTTTATTGGTGTGATGCACTCCAAATCAGTCCTATCCAGGTGAAGCTCTACTCAAGAAGTACTGTGCACCGTTTATCTACATACGAAGTCTCTCTGCTCGTAGATCGACCTCATCGTCAATCAGCTGAAAGTTAGCTGTAATTTTCTATCACCACGAGGATCTTCGCACGTACAATCATGTTCGTAAGTTTGTAACTAATGTTATGTTATGCATTTTATTATTTGTGTTAACCTCATTTCATACCTTAATATTTGTGTTATTACTTACTTGCAGGTCTGATTCGGAGTACTATGCGACTAAACGTCATGCCAAGGAGGTAAAAAAACAAAAAATAGAAGAACTTATTGAGACGGATGAAGATAGTGCAACTACTTCTGGAATAAGGTACGTACTTCTTTCTTATCTTAGCTAACCTAAGTTTAAGTGTGATTTTGTGTGATGATATGTGAATTCTAAACTGTATTCCTATATCCACAGTTATATGAATATATAATATTTAGCGTATAAATATTTACAACTGTACGTAGATTATATAACTTACATAATTAATAATTTTTAAAAAATACTCATTTCAGGTTAAAACCAGTGTCTTCAAAGCACGTGAATAAACGTGCAAAAGTCGCGCCTGTAGAATACGGATCAGACGAAGATATTTTACCCAAAAAGTATGTATTAACCTAAAAGTGACTCGTTACCTAATTTTTATACTTCATAATTGTTCTATTTAACCTTACTTACACTCTAATTGACGACCTCTGTGTTTTAGTAATGATCATACCAAGCTATTACACCGGAGGTCCCTGGTTCGATACCAGGTCCTTTTATTTATTATGTGAATTCTAACCAGTATTCCGTTATCCACGGTTATATTATGTTAATGTAATATTTAACGTATAAATCTTAAATAGGTAATTATTAAAAAAACTCGTTAATTTCAGATCAAAACCAGTGTCTTCAAACCACGCGAATAAACGTGCCAAAACTGTGCCTGTAGAATACGGATCAGACGAGGATATTACACCTAAAAAGTATGTATAACGTAAAAATCACTAGGCACTCACTGTATTTATTTTGTTGTACTACGAACTTGTTTCCTAACTTTTATAATTGTAATTCACTCTAATTGACTACCTTTGTGGTTTAGTAGTCATCATGCTAGTGCGGGTTCGATCCCCGGTCAGGTCAAGATGGAAAATGATCTTTTTTCAGATTGACTGTAGTCTTGGAAGTTTATTTACATATGTAATTATATATGTAGTATCGTTGACTTAGTATCCCGTAACACAAGTCTTGCTCTTACTCTGAGGCTAGCTCAATCTGTGATATTTGTCCGTATATATTTATTTATTTATATTTAATTATACCTAAACCTACCTAAACTATCCACCTAAACTACCTAAACTAAACTACATTTAAATAAAAAATCATACTTAGTTAAAATTTTTCTTATCTCGTTTTCAGATCAAAACAAATCTCGAAGCCTACGTTAAAACGGAAGACAACAAGTAAGAAATCGGTTGCGACGCAGTTTTCCGGTGTGTTCGGCTCTGACTCTGAAGAAGAAGCTGTAACCCTGCGCAAGGCTTCTAAAAAAGAGGAACTACAGTCGGTGCTAACGCGGAGGGTTGTTGACGGGGTCTTGCGTCGTACCGCAAGCCTTGATGGCGACATATTTGTTGATTTAAAAGTGTATAACACAGCCGATATCGTCTCTATAGACCCTAAAGAGCGCTGGCAATACGCCGTTTTGGCACTAAAATATCGAGCTGATTCTGACTCTGGCGAATTGAGCCAATTAAAAGACTTTATTAAAAAGTGCAAATCCCGCTTTACAGAAGAGGGAAAGTTTTTTGCTTCTAAGAAGTTTTGATCTTTTTTATCTTTTATTTCTTGTATATGTATGTGTTATGGTCATGGATAATATATGATAATTCAAATTATATTTTTTTTTTCAACCAGTCTACTTGAAAAGTTAATTACGTACATATAGTCTGTTTAAATAATAATTGATAATCACTACAGATATGGCTAACAGAACAGTATACTGCACAGTTTGCGATATATCAGTAAAAAGTAATGCATTTTCAGGTCATTTAAGAAGTAAAATACATAAAAATAATTATTCCATTGAAGTTTGTGACGGTATTCAAAAGATAGGTACTGCATTCAGGAATAGAATTGCTTCTTATAGAGTGCAGCCGATATCCGCTGATGCATGTGTTAACGGTGACGAGAATAATCCTACACAGCCAGCCAGATATTTACACGATTTAATACCTCGTGTGAAAAAGCTATTAGCTGCGAGACAATCCACCTATAATTCTATTAAAGTAAACTTTGAATTGTTTGGAGAATTCAATTTGCCTTCAAAATTAACCAGCGAAATTAAATCGTTTGCTACAGAAAACGTAATATTACATAATAATTATAATTTTAACGATATTTTTTCTAAGGTAATTTATACCATTGTTACAAAGATAGATGAGTTTCAAGAAAAAGATAGTGGTTGGGCTTTTGTACGTAATTTGTACTTAGAAGTAAATATAAACAAATACAATCCCTTGAGAGCTGCGCGCTTTATTGAGTTGCCAAAATGTATAAAGTTAAAACGTGCGTGTATAAATATAAAAAATAATGATGCATTCTGTTTCTTATGGTCTGTAATGGCATCATTATTTCCTGCTAAGAATAATCATCATAGAACATCTTCTTACCCCTGTTATGATAATATTCTCAATACTACGAATATGACGTTTCCTGTTGGCTTCTCAGACATTAAAATCTTTGAGAAAAACAACCGTCAAATTAGCATTAACTTATATGGTATTGGTACCAAGTCAAATATTGTTGGCCCCCTGTACAAGACAGAGCATAAAAGGAAGCATCATGTCAATCTATTATTATTAGAAAAAGGTCAATTTAAACATTATTGCTTAATAAAAAACTTGAGTAAATTACTTAGACCTCAGTTAACAAAACATCATGGGAAAATATATTTTTGTGACGAGTGCATGATTTTTTTTAACACCGAAGAGAGTTTAAATGTTCACGTTTGTAGTGGTGTTCGCACATTATTACCTGAACAAGGCTCTGTAATTCAATTTAAACATTTCGAGAGGATGCAAGATATGCCGTTCGTCATATACGCTGATTTCGAATCTTTATTAGTACCCCATTCAACAAATAACAATGAGCCTGATAAGAAATGTACTACAATTTTACAAAATCATTTACCAGCTGCATTTGCCTATTACATTGTTTGTTCATTTGACCGCTCACGAAATAAATATGTAACCTATCGTGGGAAAGATTGCGTTGCAAAATTCCTCGAACTTCTCGGTAAAGATGTGAAGCAAATACATACCATTTTAAAACATCCCATTTCTATGACTACATTGACGTCACAGGAACAGGAAAGCTTTGAAAAATCCAAATATTGCTTTATCTGTGAACAGTTGTTACTTGACGACAAAGTCAAAGATCATTGTCATCTAACAGGAAAATATCGTGGTGCAGCTCATTCTTATTGTAACCTACAATATCGCTTACCGAAATTTATTCCAGTATTTTTTCACAATCTATCTGGATACGATAGTCATTTGTTTATTCGAGAGTTAGGAGACATGCCAGGCAAAATAAAAGTAATTGCAAAAAATAAAGAAAACTACATTTCATTTACAAAATTTTTTAATACCGGTCGACAAGAATATTTGCCAGTACGGTTTGTAGACTCATTTAAGTTTTTAGGTACGAGCTTGGAAAAACTTGCAGCTAACTTAAATGAAAACGATTTTAAACACTTAGCAATATTTTTTCCAAATAAAAAGCATTTTGATATATTAAAACGAAAAGGTGTATATCCTTATGAATACATGACGAGTTGGAATTCCTTTGAAGAAAATAGTTTACCGGCGCGTAATTGCTTTTATAGTCATTTAACCAATAACATTATTTCTGAATCTGATTATTGTTATGCTCAGCATGTTTGGAAAACATTTGGATTAAAAAATCTTGGTGAATATACAGATTTATACTTAAAATCAGATGTTATATTACTGGCGGATATATTTGAACATTTTCGACTAACTTGTAAAATTAATTACAGATTAGACCCAGCATTTTACATGACAGCTCCTGGACTAAGTTTTGATGCCATGTTACTCATAACGAAAGTAAAACTTCAACTTATAGACGACTTGGAAATTTTACGTATGATTCAAAAGGGCATTCGTGGAGGAGTGTGTTTATGCTCAACTAGATATGCTAAGGCGAACAACAAATATTTGGCTAGCTACAATCCAACTGTGCCTGACAAGTACTTACTATACATAGATTGCAATAATTTGTATGGTTACGCTATGTGCTCTTATTTACCGTATTCAAATTTTGAGTTAATAACACAAAAAGCTATTGATGAACTTAATATCCTCAACGTACCAGACGATGCGGAGTACGGTTATATTTTGGAAGTGGACTTAGAATATCCAGATCATCTACACGATTTTCATAATGATCTGCCATTTTGTCCTCAAAAATTTATTCCTCCGGGTTCAAAAAATCCAAAGTTAATACCTAATTTATACGACAAATTTTATTACGTTATCCATTACGTACATTTGAAAACTTGCATTCGACATGGATTGCTGCTAAAAAAAGTTCACCGAGTAATAAAATTCAAACAACATCCGTTTTTAAAACAGTACATTGATTTGAATACCAAATTACGTCAAAAAGCCAAGTCTGCATTTGAGCAGGATTTTTTCAAATTATTAAATAATAGTGTTTTTGGGAAAACATTAGAAGATTCTGAAAAAAGAGTAAACGTTCACTTAGTTAATCAGTGGACTGACACTAAAAATATTACTAAAAAATCTTATACAGCAGAGCATCTTATTTCACGACCTAATTTCCATAGTTGCACTATTTTTGCAGAAAATTTTGTGGCTGTACAAATGAAACCAGAGTCGGTTATGTTGGATAAGCCTATTTACATAGGATTTACAGTTTTGGAGATATCTAAACACCATATGTATGACTTTCACTATTCTATCATGAAACCATTCTATGTCAACAATTTAAAGCTTTGTTATACAGACACTGACAGCTTGTTATATTGCATAGAGACAAAAGACGTATATAAAGATATAAAATTATATTTTCAATCATACTTTGACACCAGTAATTATGAGAAAAATAATCAGTATAATATTGTTTGTCAGAACAAAAAAATTCCTGGGTTGTTTAAGGATGAGTTTGGAGGTCAACTTATTAATGAATTTGTGGGTTTGAGATCAAAGCTTTACTGTATTAAAACACAGGATAAAGAAATAAAAAAAGCTAAGGGTGTGAAGAAATCCGAAATAAAAACTCTTAATTTTAAAGATTATAATAATGTGTTGTTGTATAATATATCTTTGAAAAAAAGGAATGTAGTGTTTAAATCTCTAAAACATGAAGTATTCACTCAAGCTATCGACAAAATAGCTTTATCTTCAAACGATGACAAACGTATAATATTAAAAGATAAAATAAGTACCATATCCTGGGGACATAAATCTAGGTTTTGAATTAGACTGGTTGAAACTAAAATATAATTATATAAGAATTTTGGAATATGATATAGATATAATTAGATTACACTATAAAATAAATATATGTGTTAAATAAATTTTCATAATTTGTTAATGTATCATGTATAATGAATGATGTACATTTATATGTTCTCATCAATGATGTTTTTTTCTATGGTTCCCTGTCTTCAACTATTTACTATCTTATACATAACATGTTTAGTAATAGATAGATAAGTAAGTCTTAGCATTTGATTATTAATTAACATGACCTTTATGCATTTTAATAAAAATCAAAATGAAGTTAAAAAAACTTGTTTAATTTGTTAATATGTCCCTCCTTCAATAATCCGATAGATATACATTTTCATTCTATCTGTGGTTGCTATCAAAATCTTAATGCAAACAAAATATCACAAAACAAAATAAAAAACAAAAATTAATAATTCGTTTCAATTTAATATGGTGGATAGTATATTGCCATCTAATTAATAATTTTTGTGATGAAAAGTTTGTGATGTATATGATACTTAAAACTAGATAACATCCAAGACCCAAGGAATTTTTAAAAATATCGTTCTACACCATGCCTTGGCTGGGAATCGAACCCAGAACCTCGTGGCGGGTGAGCATGGTAACCGTAACGCCACAGAGGTTGTCGAATGAAAGACTTAAAATTAGAATATGATTGAGCCTGATATGAAATATGATAGCTACTGTATTGATATACCTGCTAGTTACAAGGTGAACATCATGTACAGACATGTCTATTCCTGTTTATTTAGTTTTGCGAGGAACAACCTGTTTTGCAATATAATCAAATGTTATTTATAAAAGACTTGTTCTGTTTGTAATGGTTTTTCAGTCGTATATTGAACAGCCAAACTGCGATACATCATCTGCTGCATCAACTCACTACATCGATTCACTGCTAGTGCTTCAATTTTATAACTGAATGTAAGAAGACATATTTTTCATTAATAATGCCTAACCGATAAAGTATTTAAAAATATTATTCTTGGTATTAGTCACTTCATTTATATTTTGTTCTTTACAGATCATGACGGACTCGCAAGAGACTTGCATATTGTGCTCACAATACGCTCAAGATCCCAACGAAGACGCTGAAGAATGCTTCCAAGGATGGAGAAATCGGATTGCAGAGCTAAAGAAAATAGAAGAAAAGAAAGAAGCTGCAAAAAAGAAAAGTGGAATATCATCCTCCTCTTTTGTTATCAGCAAAGCAAAGAAAGGCATAAGAATGATAAAAATTCAGGTGTTGGATTTGGAAAACGAAGCTGGTAGTTATTCTTCATCGCAGTGCAGTGATGGTACTGAAAACGTGATACTTAGTGCGCAATATGTGATGAGTGATACTTTTGATGAAATTATGGACCTGACTGAAAATGTAATTAGTAAAATTAGTAAAAAGCTAACTAGTGATAACTTTTGATTGTAAAATATGTATATAATAGTTTAAGAAAATTTATGTAAGTATATAAATTAATTATTATTTAGATTTTAATTTTTTTTTGTGTAATTCTAATTATGGTTATTTAAGGTTTTGTTAAAGAAATAAAATTGTTAAATGGTAATGTAAATAATATAAATTATGGGTGTTAACTTAAATATAAATAGTGTATAGCTTAGTACCTATATCTTGGAATAAAAACTTAAATATGTAAGTAGAGTTAATTTCTCCTTGTAACTTAATTTTATGTAGTTAATATGTGTGTATTCATGAAAATTGTATTTTAAATTAAAATAAATATTTTGTATGTTATAAGTTTGTATATAACTCTAGAATTTATTAACTAATGAATAAAAAACGCTATAAATTTATCTTGCTTTATTATTATTCATAAACATGAAATATATTTACAAATAATTTATAAAAATACACTTTTTTCTATCATTAACTTCTTTACACATACAACATAAAACAAAAAAAAAACTTGATTTTACCTTATATCATGACAAAACTAAATATTTTCTAAGTACCATTTCTTTATACAAATAGCATTTTTTAGTGCACAAAAGTTCTTATGACTTAAACAATTGAAGTTACATTCATTTATGCAATAAGTTTGATATAACGTTAAAAAATTAGGACTACCCATATTTTCGATATCTAATAACACACACTCTTCACACAGTTCCTTTATCCATTTCTGTTTCTCAAAACCTTTCATTACAATAGTTTTGTTTTGCATTATTGGTGTAATAATTCTTTTAAATTCTCTAGAATCAATATGACCCTCACTCCAAGTGATCCCTCTCTGTCTTTCAAGGTATCGAACGGTCTTCTTTTCTTTCGTAGATAATGAAGTATATGCATATGGAGGTTTAATTAAAAAAACTTGAGTGAACTCCTCAGTAGATAATGCAAACTCTTTGATAATAAATTTATTATAGCAATCCTTGAATCCTTGAACATCAACGAAAATAATCGAGTTCATGATAATTTACGAACAATGTTGCTCAGAGGTCTGTATTCGACTATACAGTCATTCAAAATTAGACAGTATGCTGATGTCTGATCTGGTATCTCTTTATCACACTCTAGTTCGAGGCGAATGTTGATCACCGGTCCTGATTTAATATTATCGTTCTGTCTAGAACAGTCTATCACGAATAATGGTGCAAAAGTTTTAAACTCTTGTGCAGTCAACAATGCGTTGCATGGGCGGTTGTAATAAGACTGCTGAAAATTTACATATTGCTCGTATATTAAAGCATAGTTATGATATGAAAAGTTGGTGTTGTAACTTTCGTACGGGTAATATGTAGAGTTTAAAAAAACTTTGACATCTCGAACATTGCAGTGATCGAACCGAGACATATCATTCATACCGTTGTTCTTTCTGTTTGTTTGTAATCCTAAAATGACATATCTTGGTTTTTCAATTTGTGACGAAGTTTTAATTGACCAAGTGTGTTTTGTAGTCTTTGGTAACAAAGGATACTCATAAAGGTCCCAGTTTCTATACACTAATTGAATGGGTCTATCTTTTTCAAGTATTTTAAGTAAATTAATTCTTTCTCTATCTGATACTTTAACGTGAGGAACTCGCCATACAATCTTTTTTATGTCAATACTTTCAACCTTTTCGCCAGTGTTTAGCTTTAAAGCATTAAGGTTAGTATTACTTCGTAACAACACAAGTTCGTGTTTGCAATTGAGAATTATTTTTTTATAATCTTCTGCAAAACCTAGTATATTGCTGAGAGGTATTGACGCAGCAAAATGACCTGCAATTTCATTTTTTGTACCGTGTATATCCCAACCCCACGCTCTCGATACCTTCGCCTCGTCTGCGTTCATAGACACCAGTGCTTTCATAGTAGTAGTTATACCAGCATTCTTCACTTTGTCTATTTCAATACCGTTCAATTCATATCTTATATCTTGAAAAAGGAATAAAAGGGGGTTGTTGGTAAAATGTACTGCTTGAGCTGCTTCTTTCTTCTCAACATTGATAACATTTACCACAGCTTCAACATACAAGGTACTTGCACATGGAAGCACATATAAATCTTGTTGGTTTATAGGTATCCGAATTTCATCATTTATATTGAAAGTAGTGGTATATGGCTTGTAAGAATGAATTTCTATGCCGTCTATGGAGTTATCATAAGCAGGTGGGTTAGTTATATTTAAAATACTCATTTTAGTAATCCAATCGATTTGAGAAAATGTATATTGGCAGCTGTCAATTTCTTTTTTTTATCACTAGTATGTGTAGTCTTCTTGATTGCTCGATGGGTACTAATCTTTTGAATACATGTAGTAGTGTATTTATTGTAGTCAATCATATTTTCTTTAAATGTAAGTACAGTTGAATTTGCTCACCGCAAAAATTGATTAAATCGTTATTTATATCCAATATTCTAATATTTATACTATTCACTGTGCTTCTATTAACAGGAAAATAAATCGTATTTTTTGGAATTTCTATTAGTCGATAGCCTGGAGGAACATTCAAAGCAAATTCGTGAATTATATGACTTGATTTTCCATTAATGTAGGAACCTCCAGTAATGTCACATTCAACTCGGAGCACAGTTGTAGGTAGAATGTTCACTGGCAGTAAAGACTTGTGCCATATATCCTTCATCAGTAAAGTCTTACTGTAACCCAATAAAGGTCCAATAGAATTTTGTTTTTCAAAGTGAATATCCTTAGAGCAGAATATCGAGAGCTTCAATGTATTATTGTTGCACAATAACTTGAAAACACAATTCTTTACTTTTGATTGTATGAACTCGCTGATGTCTTGGAGTTCATACGCTCCTTCAGGAATTTCAACCACTTCGTTAATGCCGTAATAAAATTTATTATTTGTATTTGTTACATTTGGTATAGAATTAAAAGTAGAAAAATGTAAAAGAGAGCACTCGTATTGACCATCAAGTTCCAATGGAGGGGAATAGTTCGTTGTTAGTACTGAGCTGTTTCCAGTTATAGACAGAGTGAAAGACATTTTTGAAATGATGTTTTATTCAAACGTAATAACTAATATATACAATATTGACACCAAAAGTCTTGCAAAAATTTTAAACATAAATGACCACAGATCACTGTATCAAAGTTTTGAAACCTAGTATAATTATAATTTATATCACTAACATTCAAATATTTCACCAATTCATTGGGTGGTCTTAAATTTCCAAAACTATCGAAATATTCACAATAATTATTAATTTTTGCAAAAGCTACCCAGTGTGTTCCATTATTATTGTGACTGTCTAAGTTTAATATTCCACACTCTATCTGTTTTGGTTTACGTGGCAATCTATCTCTCATATACACACCACGAAAGTAGGGAATATTTTTAGCGTATTTAATAATATCGATATTCGTAAGAGCACGTTTGGGTAGCCTGCTTATTAGTTTTTTTTAGATTTCAAAAATAGTCCACTTCCTTTTTTATATGGCTTAAGATAAAATCCTTTTCCAAGCGCAATAGCCTCCATAGTTTTGTTATGACGTTCAGATTCTTTAAAATTTTGTTGAGCTATTTTACAATCATTTACAGTTTTAGCTATACCAGCCGCACCTCCTGCCAAAGCGCCTAGTGCTGATAAACCCGCAAAAATTGGTATCAAAGGTAAAATCCCGCCTGTTTTAGGGATTGGTATTATTCTTGGTAAACGAACGTGACATGTTTTAGGAAACATTTTTTTTGCCGCTTCATAAGCATACTTAATAACAGTTTTGTTATCCTTTGATTTCAGTTTCTTTATTTGTGAACGTATTTTTGACACAATGGTTTTAAATTTTTTTATTCCGGCACCTGTTTTTAATTTTGCTTTCATAACTTTGTTTACTACCCACGATGCTAACTTTTCTCCTTTGCCAGCGTCTTTAGAATGTAATCGCTTCTTAGCCATTTTCATAAGCTGTAAATCAGCTTTATGACGAACGGAGAGGTCTGGATTGTTATATGCAATATCGTGGTATTTACAAGCTTCGTCTAATTTGTTAACACCTTTATCACCTCTCAATAATCTTTCTTGTAGCCTAGTGCCTGGTCCACAATAGTTGTAACCTGGTAAGTGAAGCTCAAACGGGATATTGTTTATCAAGTTATTGATCAGTCCACCTCCTCTCATAATTTTTTACCTAATGAGCAAAATACTAGATGCTAACACTTATATGTATTATGATACAATTGAATTTCTATCTACCCAACTGTTTTCTGAGTCAGAGAGCCCTAACCATTTGACAAACAATTTATTGCCTTTTTTCCTAATAATTTTTTCGATTAAGTATATATTCGGGTATTTCGTTTTTTGTAACTCTTCTTGATAGAATGAACCCAATATATTTTGTTTTCGTTGATCTTGTATTAAATATGTAACTGGTTTAGTATTATTTACCGTTTTAATTATAAAAATTTCTGTAGACCAATTAGGCGTAAAACCTTTTGCAAAACTACTCTTGAACTTACTTATTCTAACGTGATCACCTATTTTAAATTTATTTTTGGTTAATTTACAACGTTTCTCTTGGAATTTTTTAATGTTATTTTTCACTAGGTTTTCATTTTTTGTATTTACATCTACTGGTTTAAACTTAGTAACGCTATGTGTTTCATTGTTATACGAAAACAAAACGCCGTTTATAGTTTTTCCTATCCATTTATAGTTACCATTATAACTAAAACATTTATACAATTTAGTCTTCAATGTTCTGATTAGCCTTTCCACAATTGAAGCTTTTTTTGTTGAATACGATGAATAATGGTTAATTTTCATTAACTGCATTTGTGTTTGAAAAACATCGTTATAAAACTCTGTGCCTCTGTCAGTTTGTAGGTTTTTAGGGATACGACCACTTTCCCTTATAATTTGAGTAAATGCTAAAATAACCTCTTTCTTTGATTTTGTTTTCAAAGGAATCATCCAAGCATATTTTGAGAAACCATCAATGACAGTTAAAATGTACGCGTATCCATTATTATACTTTTTAAATGATTGAAAGTCGGCAAGGTCCGCTTGCCATAAGTCGTCCATTCCTTTCAAGATCACATTACGACGATCAAAATTTTTGCGTGCTGATCTATGAATTTCATCTACCACTTGCAGTTTCGCCATTTTGTAGTTTAATAATTTTATCGATGTAGTCTTTAGTATAAAACTTTTTTTCAAACTGATTGAGATTATTTATCACATCCTCTTTTATTGCCTTTATATGAGCTGTTATTTCATCAGCAATCTTTTTATCCACATATTTTTTATTCACCACATCATCATGTGCCACAGGTTCTGGAACTCCTCTCAATCGAGATGATTTTAAATCAAAATCTCCGTTTTCCGATCTAAGTAGGTGATTTGTCGAACAATCTAGTATTTCTGACAAACGCAGTCTTTTATGAACATGGTGACCAAATTTATCAACATTCATTTTGAACTGAATTCGGTCGCAGTGAAATAATAAATGATCTAAGTATGATATGCGGTTATGAATTTATACTACCATTTTCACGTAGTTCTTCTATGATTGAAATTATTTCGTTATCCAGACCAGTGTTTCCGGCATCTTTAGAAGCTATTAATAATTTTAGCCTATCCACTAATTCGTTAGGGTCATCCCAGTAAACGTAGTCAGTATTTTTTTTATATTTCTTTTTAAGTATTAAACCTTCTCCAGCGCTGATATCATCAACATTACTGGTAGAAGATGTCGAAGGCTTTCGCAGTCTAAAAAGCGGTTTAATGATACGCAAGTACTTCCGTCCTTTATTAGATTTAATTGGTTTACTGGGATCAAAGTCTCGTCGATGAGCATTTGTGTCTAATAACATGGTTTTATATTCTTGACAGTCATTTTCAGTCACCACATCCAAATTAGGTATTTTTTTTAACAATAGCTCCTGCAACCCTGGTGTAATTTGATAATCACGTCCTGCTACAGATATAATATTTTGATCGTTTATATGCACACGTGCTGAACCCATCATTAATTTACCTCGTTCTCGTCTAACACCAAAAGGTACATCATTAAATATTTCGGAGGAAAGTGACCAGGACGAAGTATTTTGACTAGGACTAGGTATTGACTCAACAGTTCTAAACGATGTATTACTGGTATTGGTAGAGTCTCTAGATTTTTCTAAACTAATATCTTCATCAGAATCATCTTCACCACATTCATCTTCAGAATTTTGTTGAAAAATATTATTCTTAAGAGTTTTGTTAAAATGCGATTGAGGCGATTGAATATGATGATCCTTTGCTTCTTTTGATTTAATTTTATGGTCCCCATCCTTAATCAACTGATGCATTGGGTCAGTAACAGGTCTAAAAACTGTATTCAAAACATTTTCATTATAGGATTCCATACTTTTCATATCTTTGATTTTCTTTTTAACAGCTTCTGCTATTTTAACTATCTGAGTCTTCAACTCTTTTTCCATTTTGAACTTGATGAATATACGTTATTTTCTTAGTATGGTAATAGTTCAACTGAAGATGATTATCGAATAAATCTTCTTATATGCTCGTATTTTTATCCTCATCAAACAAGATAAAAGTATCAAAATTCTTCCTGTAACAGCCTTTATTCTTTATACAATCTTTATTGATTACCAAATAGGTATAGGGTTCGCTCCATACTTTTGAACACATTTCTCGAAATTTGGACCACGACATGTCAGAATTAACGTGTTCATCATATACATGATGGAGGTTCACATCATCCTGTTTGAATAGTATTAAAAGGTTTGCGTTGTCTCTTACTAGCTGTTTAGGTATCTTACTGTACGTTTGATTCAAGTAAAAACAGTCAATAAATTTATGTCTACCCATTGCGAAATAATCCCTCATATTGGACTGATTCTCACATGCGACATCATCAAATATTATTACTGAGTGTGATTTTGCATCGTGAGGACTTAAAACAAGTTCATTATCTTTATATTTTACAAATGATACATCTGGCACTAAATTAAGAACATTTTCTAAAAACACATATTTCGGTTGATACAATGTTTTTGCATAAAGATAAACATTTTTAAAACGTAAACCATTTTCATGTAATAGAAGACCTATGATTAAATTAGTTTTACCACAATTCGAGGGACCGCAAATAATACATCGAATAGTATTAGGTAGAAGGTCACCATGTCGAGAAACATCTGCTTTTTCCTCTGGACATATTCTACTCAATTGTAAAGTTTGAGATTGTTTAACGAATTTCATCCTTTTAACCACTAAGACAGTTTTTGATTGAATGTTTTTTTATATGTTAAGCAACGATTTATATATATATCGAAACAAACTGACTCTGTGATATGATATAAGTATGTGATTCAGTTATAATTTTGATCAGTTATTGTAAAGTAGTTCGGAAAACAGGGTATCAGCTATTTCAAAATATCTACCTGTTCATCGAATCAGTTGACATGTCATTGAATATTGGGGATCACGTGGATATTGTAATCATGTATAAGAGAAAAATATGTGGCATTCGCACAGTGAAAATGACTATCACCGGATCAGTTGACACATCTTTGAATATTGGAGATTACGTGGATATAATAATTACTTCTGAGAAAGTACTTGGTCTTCACATAGTTAAAATTATAAATTATGAGCAATATGATGCTATTCTAATACCTTCGCAAAAATACACTACATTATGGTCTAAAATTCGATTGGAAGTCACCAGAATAGATGGAAAAGAAGTAGACCTGACTGAAGTGGAAGATACGTTTCCAAAAATGCTCATCGACATAAAATGCGACTGGAAGCCCAAATGGATATAAATATAGTAGTTCTGACTGAAAGTGTAACGAACTGACCCAAAAGGGGCGGAGGGCCTTTGTTAAAGTGAATTAGAAAGCCCAATTAAGTATTTAAATTTCAACGTATTTATTGGGCTTTTCAGAACACATAAAGGATGTGTGTTCTGAAAAGCCCAATAAATACCTACTTGTCCTATTTTTTACTTTTGTGCAATAAAAGGTATTGTATTATATCCATATATATTGATATAATATTGCATGATTATAAGAGCTCGCAAGGTGTACTGTTCTCACAGGCCCAGTTAATAGGGTCCACAGACCCTTTATGAACCCTAAAAACGAAAGCACCCTGCTCTCAACAAACAAGCTTATTGTCTCCCGAAGTCCACACAGCGCCCTGAATAATTAATTACGCTTTAAAAGGTAAAAATGTAAACTAATTGCGTCCCAGTCGCAGCGGCCGTTTGTTTAGGTCGTTTTGCGAAAGTAAACTCATTTTTAAAGATTACCGGATACCGCTGTAATTTCGTCTTTGTAACTTTCATCCGGAGGTTTCGCGTTACTTAGTCACTCTTTTGTTTTTTTTGTGCTTGTCATCCGTGCCTTAGAATTTGCGAGCGACCTTGGTTTTTAGCTAACTTTTTCAAATGATAATATTTGGATAGGCAAATCAGAGGATATTTTGAAAAGATTTAAGAAAGAAAGACTATAAAATGGAGAATGGTAAAAAGCCTGTTAAACTTGGCACCCTCAACCGTCAAACCTGTAAACCATCTTATTACTTGTGGTTCTGTAAGAACAGTAGACCTCGCGAGCTCTATATAAGCAAAGCCATTTCAGTGAAATCTGTTTATATAATAATGCTTCAGCAAACTCATCCCCCCCTTTTTCCCTCCACTCCCCCCTTTTTGATTTTTTTTTCTTAAATAATTTCTCCCACCAAAAATCGCGTTCAACTTATTTTCGTCAAAATCGGTTGAAAATACGACCTGTAGGCAAAAACAGACGGAAATAAACGGGCAAGTGCGAGTCGGACTCGTACATGAAGGGTACCACCGCACAATGTTTTAAAACGCTAAAAAAAACACGTTTCTTGTATGACGACCCCCTTTAATTTTTAACTTTATCTTATTTTTAGTATTTGTTGTTATAGCGGCCATAGTAATACATAATCTGTGAAAATTTCATGTATCTAGTTAATGCCATTATAAAGATCTAGTTAAAAACGCTGAAAAATCAGGTTTTTTGTACGACGACTCCCTTTAATTTTAAGTATTTGTTGTTATAGCGGCCACAGTAATACATAATCGGTGAAAATTTCAAGTGTCTAGCTATTACGGTTCAAGAGATAGAGCCCTGTGACAGATGGACAGACAGACGGACAGATGGACAGACGGACAGACAGCGGAGTCTCAGTAATAGGGTCCCATTTGCACCCTTTGGGTATGGAACTCTAAAAAAGCGGCCAAGTGCGAGTCGGACTCGCCCATGAATGGTTCCGTAGCAGTAAGTAATATAATATAAAAGTTCTAAAGGTAAATTAAGGTTTACGATTTATGACGTATTAAAAAATAACTATCTATGATTTCGAGACCACTATAGTTTTAATTGAAAGTACAAACTTTGAGGTATATACCACATTTTTTTCAGAATTATTTTAGTAATACGAGTATTTCAAAAGTTACGGTGGCACACCTCAAATTTTAACTTTGTATTAGATTATCTCAAGACTGGGGGTTTGATCTACATAGTTTCAAGGCAGTTTTTGTTGCATTTTAAAAGACCATTTCAACGATTCCCCACATGTTAGGGATAGTCCAATTTAATTTTTTAAATTCACTTTCCGTTGTATGGGGGGCTAAAAAAAACATTTTTTCATAATTTTAAAAACCAACTTTTGGAACTTCAATATCTATCTCTCCACTAATTTTCGTGATAATACACTATCCACGCTGGCCAGATGGGTTGGAGATTCGAGGTTTCATTGATGTTTATAAGCTTTGTTTAGCTTGTATTTCCTAAGTCGACTTCTACGACATCTACGGAAAGACTTGGAGTGGACATATTCTACTCTGCCGTGAACCAGACGGCTAGGCTCTATATGACTAATTTAAAACTAATTTAAAATTTAAAAGAATAATACATACATACAATCACTCCTGTTTCCCACAGGGGTAGGCAGAGACTACTCGTATGGACCTCCACTTGCTTCGATCCTTACAGACCTCTTTTGCTTCATCTACACTCATCGACCTGTTCATACATGCCCTTTGGTTACTGGTACTTCTAATCTCTCCTTTTTAGGGTTCCGTACCCAAAGGGTGCAAACGGGACCCTATTACTGAGACTCCGCTGTCTGTCTGTCTGTCACAGGGCTCTATCTCTTGAACCGTAATAGCTAGATACTTGAAATTTTCACTGATTATGTATTACTGTGGCCGCTATAACAAAATAATAAAAAAAGTTAAAAATTAAAGAGGGTCTTCATACAAAAAACGTGTTTTTTCAGCGTTTTTAACTAGATCTTTATAATGACATTACCTAGATACTTGAAATTTCCACCAATTTTGTATTACTATGACCACAATAACAACAAATACTAAAAATAAGATAAAATTAAAGACAAAAGGGGGTCGTCATGCAAGAAACGTGTTTTTTTCAGCGTTTTGAAATCGATCTTTTTAATGGCATTAACTAGATACTTGAAATTTTAAAAGATTATGTATTACTATGGCCGCTATAACAAAAACAACTAAAAATAAAAAAAAAAGTTAAAAATTTAAGGGGGTTGTCATACAAAAACGTGTTTTTTTTGCGTTTTGAAAAATTGTACGGTGGTGCGGAACCCTTTATGTACGAGTTCGACTCGCACTTGCCCGTTTATTTTGGAATGTCTGCAATCTGATCGCAGAATGTTCGCCGAGGTCGACCCTGTCCCGCTCTTCCTCTCTCAAAAAGAATAATAAAAAAGTGAAAATACTACTTTGTACTTTTAAATACGAGTAGAAACACAAAAGAAGTTGACTTATGACCTCTGATCTCTTTCCAAACGTATGCAGTTTCGTGCAGTTTGATAAATGCTCTTCTAACCTTTTCAAAGCTACATTTATCATCCAACTATTTTCGGATACGGCACTGTAATGGATTCCTCTGTATTCCAGTCATGAATAAATTGTGAACTACTGCTCTGTAGGTATTGAATTAGATTTTATATTTATTACATAACATACGAATTGGCTAAGTAAACTCGTCTCCTAATATTAAGCTATACGAGTACTTTTAAGAAAATATGTTCGGTATTTCTTTGGTTGACTAAGTTTTCTTTTATATTATTTTTTTATTAAATCTCGGTTAGCAGAGAAAAGACTTAGCATGTACAATTTTACAGCTGCTTTTCCTTTCGCACAAGCCGTAGAAGTCGATTGAGGAAATGGGCGTAAACCTACGAATTTATTCAAGTGAGAAGTCTAGCTCCCATTTAGCTCCTTAGTATCAATAGGTACATAGTATAAAACAAAATCGCTTCCCGCTGTCTGTTCTTCTGTATGTATGTACGCTAAGGCTCAATTTACATTGCAGCTACGTCGCAGCGATTCGCCGAAATCGTACATAGCCTAAGGAACTTTATGTCAATCGTTAATGTTCAAACATCTTCCAGCGTCTTCTGAATTCACCGGTTGAAGCGCAACTCAAATTTTAGTTTGAACATTATACGATTGACATAAAGTTCATTATGCTATATACGATTTCGGCGAATCACTGCGACTCTGCCGCAATATAAATTGAGCCTTAGATCTTTTTAACTACGCAAAAGATATTAATGCTGTTTTCATCAATAGACGGAGTGATTCAAGAGGAAGGTTTTAAGAAGCCGCAAGACCCAGGCCACTAGTGTTTATATAATAAGCGATAAGCTCATTGTACATAAACAAAGGCGCAGGCATCTGTAGCTAAAAACAAGCTTGCTTTGTTCTAACTTGGCTGCTATTCAAATAGTTACAGAGGTGTGCCTCAAGACACTGACAGGCAGAAAATATGCGGCAGATAGCGTCATATCTGAACAAACATGGTTTCATTCAGACAGAGAATTTACACAATACTTATGAAATGGGAAATTTTTACGGCGTTTCTACAGAGAAGATAATTATATAACTTTACTATATCATAACTATGTCAAATTCTTGTACCTATACCTATTAACTACATTTATAACACCAAACACCACCAATTTCATATAATAAAGACCTTAAAGAACCCCTTGACTTCCCGCAAAAAAGTACATTTGACAACTTCTGTATGTCAAATGTCAATCTTAGACCAAAGAGGATGCACAGGTACAAAATTAAATAAAGCATCATAGTCTTTGTTTACATGTATATTTCATGATATTTTTATGCAAGAAAAAATTATGATTAGAAATAAAATTCCAAACTTTTGCTTTATTTCAATCTCACAGAAATAAATACGATCTATCATGATTCGTTCTCACCAACATTACTTATTTCAAAGTCCCATCTTAGTGTAAAAAAGAAAAAGTGCTCGGCGCTAAAAAAGAGATTTAGGAAAAGAAATCTTTTTATTTTCCGCTGAGGTCATTAATCTAGAAGCAGACACACCTGTGCGTTATCTGGCGATGATCCGTGGCGAACTTTGAAGATACGAGTAGTGGCGTAGCTATAGCATATTATGGGTGTTACCCTAACAGTAGGGGTTACTCCAAACGTAACTGCGTATTCGCATTTTTTTAATTTTTTTATTAGGTTCACAAAACTGACAATACACAGTAACAAGTATATGATATAGAGTATTCAGTAACATGTGAAAGTGTAAAATCTTCTCGATGTGAACACAGCATGCACATATAATAAACTGATATAGAAAAGTACATATAACTACACTGAACAATACTATTAGGTACAATATAAAAGTAAATCAACTAAATATTCACGGAAGCATATTTTTTTTTTATAGAATTGGCCGATGCACTGAATATATCAAATTTTGACGATACATCATTATATGCGGCACACATGCGAACAATCGGTGAATTCTCCAGATACAAAGTACGAGTCAAGGGAGTGCTAAAGGTCTTCCTGGTATGGAGTCGACTGTGTATCAACATTTGAGTATCAAGCATCACTGAGCGTTATACCTAATCATCATTATCATCCAAGCGTATTCCCGGTTGCATCATCAGTGGTGACGCTTCAGAGAGCGGGATCCGCTACATAACCTAGGTTATTTGACGAGGCTACTGGTTTTTACACGACCTCCGCAATTCAAAGGGTAGACCAGAACTAATCCTAGTCAATCAGTGTCAAGCATCATTGAGCTGATACATGATGATAAAGTCTAATTTGGTTTGACATACAAATATTACGGCTGTAGGTGCTCATGTACTAAATAAATATCTATATATAAATAACTATCGGACGACTATCGTATTTTATTGGAGTAAGTAACCCCTAAGTACCAGATGTAGGCTTTTTTAGGAGGGGCAAAATCGAAATATGCCGCTCAATGGCCAGTTATTTGATGTTGTGCAATGATTTTTAATGACACATTTACGGTCGGTTGTCACCCCAAAACGGATGACATCTACGGCGGGCCGCCTGCCGCGTCCCCCTTGTACGCCACTGGATACGAGTATGTGTGTTTGTCTTCAGGAACAAGGAAACTGGGGTGGATAGCGGTCATATAAAAAGTTTATATATCTGGTGTTTGTATGTGGCTAATATGATGATGAAATAAAGGCGATTTATTAAATGGTTACCTAACAAGTAATAAAATTAAAAGAAAAATAGTACCTGGGGTACTATTTTACATTACAGACAATAATTTACAAATACACATTAATATCTCTGAAAAGTAAATTAATTGTAGCTAAGAACCATCCCGATCACGTCAGCTTTTAAAAAAAAAGTATCATAATCGGTCCATTCGGTTAGGAGCTATGAAACTTGTAACACTCCTCTTTTTACATCGGGGTTTAAAAATATGGACTTATCTAAAACTGTACCGGAACCCGGTATTTTACAAGTGATTTTACAATCAGCCGTCGCCCGACGTCATCCCTCCTTGGGAATGCATTTGTAGCACGAGATGTATGTGCTTGGTCCTTTAGTCGCCACTTACGACATCTACAGAAAGAGATGTAGTAGTCCCATTTTAGCGTGCGTAATTTGTAAGTATACAATTAAACGTAATTGTATGGCCAGGAAGTAGCGGATTTCGCACTTGTAAGCTTAGCCTTACGGCCGGCGGACGTAAATGTTATTTTATTAACCACACAATTTATTTCCACGTATTGATTGACCCTATTCCAAATAAAATAATAAAAAATAAAACAGTTATTTTTACTGTACGCGTATTTTAGTAGGTAGTCGTAAAGACTGTCTGGGGAGCAAGGCCGGGCCCGCGTTCGTAAAGCGGCCTCAAATGGGCACGTTAAACATCGGCTCTAACTTGAGGAGGATACATAAATAATATAGTTACATCTTCATCTTCAGCGGTATAGACACAGTTTAGAGCTAACATAACATAGAGGTTGAGGAGCGTGGCCCCACGGGAGTACGCGTTAGTTTAGTAGCGCGGATATGTATGGTTGTCCGGATATCAAGATGTATGGATGTTTGTTCAGCTTTCACGCTAAAACGGCTAGATGCACGGGGATTAATTTTGGCATGTAGGTAGCTTATTTCCTGGAATAACACAAAAGATACTTTTTATCCCAAGGAAATGTGAAATTCTTGTCGGGTTGTCAAAAATTAGACAACGCGGACAACGCCGCCGGCTTCAGCTAGTCTAATATTATAAAGATATAATTGATTGTATATTTGTGTGACAGACGGACAAACGAGTTTTCGGCAAATCTTGAAACTGAGACGCTTTGCTCGTTAGGTCAATAAACTCATTTTAAAAATAAGACTAAATACATAGGTAGACAAAGTTATGTGCCTAAATTACATTTTAATGAGAGCTTGGACATGATACGTTATCAAATGGTTATTTTTATCACAGAAATATACTGATAAACTCTTTTTTACTCTTATCTTGAGTTTGTTTAGGAAATCTAAACCTTAACACGAATCGTCAAATCTGAAGCAGTGATTTCTGATATGACGCTGTTTTATTACCCGACTGCGCAAGAAGGAGGGTTATTTCGTGATAAAGAACTAATACCTTTCTATAGAATGTAAGAAGCAGTGATTTCTAATATGAGGCTGATTTTTTACCCAACTGCGCCAGAAGGAGGGGTATTTCGTGATAAAAAAATAAAAGATACCATTGTATATAATAGAATGTATTTGTGTACTTTTTTACATATTGTTTTTAACAAAAGTGTGGTATGTTTTTAACTTGTTTAAACTAACTACTTCGAATTTTAAGATTTTTTAACCCACTACAGCAAAACAAAAAGAGGGTGTATTTTTTCTTTTCCTTCAGTGCATTTTTGCTTACATCCTTAGCTGTGCTGATTCGGAGCCTGGGGGGCTTTCAAGTTCATATGTGGTCGCGGAAAACCAATTAAAGACCTAGATATATTTTCGTTAGAATTGACATGTCGTTACAAAATAAAAGCTTGAGTATTTTTGTATGGATAAGTCTAGGGTAAGGGGGTTTGCTGCGGTTTTACGAGCGGCCTTCTGCCTGACGTTAACCCTTGAGAATGTAGCGGTAGCACGAGATGTCTGAGCTTAGTCCTTGAGTCGCCTCTTATGACATCCACGGGAAGAGTAGAAATGACTGCTCTATGTAGTCATTTCTACATCTTTGATGATCTTTGGCGTATTGGTTTTGTATTATACAAGTTTGAACTTACTTTGGAGCTGGCTCAATCAGTCTGATTTTTTTCTATATATATATATTATTTAAATATCAATCAATAACTTAAGAACTATGTTCTTGTTTTGAAGCATTTTTTCGCTTAATCTTTTCTTGTGATGCCTAAGTACTAACCAAAACATTGTAACCCTAACTCGAAGGGGTTGCGTCGTTTTATTACAGGGTTCCTAAAGTCACCTTCTGGCTCCATCGCCTTATCAGATCAGAGATCAGCAAATTGTTACAACAATATTGCATTGTCATTTTTTTTGTCAATTGTCATCCCCGTGTGGTTACGGGACTACTACATCTCTTTCTGTAGATGTCGTAAGAGGCGACTAAAGGATTAAGCACAAACATCTCGTGCTACAATTGCATTCCCAAGGAGGGTTAACGTCGGGCAGCGGCCGGTTGTAAAACTTTTCGCACAAATACATTCCCAAAGAGGGTTGACGTCAGGCAGGCGGCTGGTTGTTAAACTATAGCCAAATCATTTAAAGTGTTTCGGCTATTTCTTCTCCATTTTGCAAGGTCTTTGGCATCCTTGGGTGACCATTGACATGCATGTTATATTTGGAGAAGAAAAAGCGGGAAAGCGCACCCCGGGCTCCGAAGCAGCACAGCTGAGGATGCAACCGGGAATGCGCTTAGACGAAGAAGAAGAATATTGCATTGTCATCTGATTTACATTAGCATACAAAATTTCATCTGAGAAGTGGCTCAATAACTTGTAAGAAATGACCCAAACAAAATAAAAGCTTGTAAAAACCATGAACTTGTATTTGTATTTTATTTTCAAACCAAAAACCAATGAAAAAGAAAATTCATCAACTTGTATAGCGGAAACTCGCTTCCGGAAGAAACATAGACGTACTGAGGAGGTACATTTACACAAAATAAACGCACCTCGCCGATGCACCGGAAGTCACCGGATGCATTCAGCAGAAAAAGTGGAAGTGTCACAACACTATCTCGATGAAACAGACGTTTTCGGCACTAAATTATGTCTACACTCGGCACAAACAAAAATGAACTTTAACTCGATGCAGTAAAGTAAGTTATTCCGTGTCCGTGTGCACAGTGATAAGAATGTTTAGAAATGGCATGTGCCACGCTGTTAGCTGCGGAATTGGCAGTTAGTTTGTACGTTTAATTTAAATGTGGATTTGTTTCGGTATTTATTTCTGAAGGGAATTTTAATGTAAGAATGAGTTTTGACATAGAATTTATACACATTTACAGGTATTTTGGTGTTTTTGGATAATATTTGTTTTTTTTCATGTCAGTTATTATAATAATTTTATAGGAATAGGATCAAACATCAACTTTGAAATCCTTAAAGTTATTTTGTAATATTTTTATCGGTTACCATACCTAAGAAACAATGAGAATGCATGCATTCCTCGTACATTTCATATGTATTTTTGAAATTATATTTACAGTGTTATACGTGGTTACACTTAAATGAAAAAGTTTTACAAATTAGGTCTATTACAAGTATTGAAATACTAACTAGAGTGAGTACATACAAAATAATTGGTAAGTTAAATTTGTTAAAGTAAAATTAAGTCCATTTGGAACCTTTACTAGGCAACCATGCAACGTAAACTAGATTCCCAATTCAGATAGGAACAATATTCACCACAAGGACGATTGTTTCTTCCGCTTCCCTAATATTAAGCCTTGGAATAAGGTTGCATTGTCTTGCATGTCTGCATATTATTATATCTATATTCTAAGTAAGGCGCAGCTTTGAAGCTCTATACTTTCTTACCAAAATTGTCATAAGACCATAGATACAATGTTTGTACACACGCGTTCGTGTGTGAATAAAATGTAGAGCTGCCGTAGATCGATACATTTTTCCCCGACTGTCATATCTAGTCTGTCATAGTATAGCAGTTGTCCAGTTTTGTCAGATGCATTGTAATAAACCTTATTTGGTGTCTCTCCGTACACCGATTTGCAGGTGACACTCAGTAACGTCACTTCACGGGAGGGAGTAAGCCTTCTTTCGGTACGTTAGTACTTAATTCCGTACCTTGAATTAGAGTTTGGTGGCCCAGTGGGCTAGCACTTACCTAAGTATGTGATCCGCACTGATATGGTAGTAAAGTACTTATTATTTCTGGATTGTTTCTATCTATTTTAGACGCCAACTATTCTATCTGTTTCTCTTCTCCTAAAGGTTGACAGGGAGAGAATGCTTTAGCATTAAGTCTACCTATTGTAGCTTTTGGCTCAATGAAATTAAATAAATAAATAAAATATGGGTGACCAAAAGTGGTAGAAAAAGTTCTCGAGCTCACGATAAGCCGTTGGTCCCGGTTATCATCACTGTATGACAGTTGTCAAGCTATGTCAGATGCATTTAGGCAGCTTGAAAAATTTGACAACAGTATTGGCCAATGCCGCACTCGAAAAGCAAATAATCCTTGGAATTAACGTTGCATTGTCTTGCATGTCTGTTATTATCTCTATATTCTAAGTAGCGCAGCTGGGTCTAGTTTTAATGAGGAAATTTTAAGGCTCAGGAATTAAATTGTGTCTGTTTATAAAATTGTTTGAAACCACCAAAAATAAATGAGTATGTTTGTAGGGATACAATTATTTTTAACCGACTTCAGAAAATGAGGAGGTTATCAATTCATCAGAACCTTTTTTTATGTATGCTCCCCGATTACTCGAAGACGCTGGACCGATTTGGAAGATTCTTTTTTGTTTGAAAGGGTTATACTTTCCAGATGGTCCAATAGAATTTTATTAAAATCGCTTGTGGGGTTTGATTTTAAACGAAAATAACTAGAAAAAGTATTTCGTCCATGTTACAATTGTTTACAACTTTTCTGAAAGTCGGTTTTTTGTTTAGAAAAATATCAATATTTATTGTTTCAAAAATTCAAGTCAAGTTTACCTTCCATGAATGCATTTAAAAATAGACTCGACAAGTGGATAAGGACAAATAAAGTGTCGTTAACATATCAATGAACTGAGAAAAGACTTTATCCTGAGAGAAGGACTTTCAGCACTGTGTGAAATAGACATATCATCTCCTGGCTGCTTGTCTATAATCATCATCATCCAAAGGTGTCTTTTGTCTCCATTGTAGAAGCACGAACCTCTCTGTACTGCCAGTGCCATACATGGCCAGAGCAGCCAGAGGATTTGGCCTACACTTTCCACGCTAGCCAGACGGGTTGGAGAGTCCTCATTGAGTTTAATAAGCTTTGTTTAGCTTGTGTTTCCTAATTCGCCTTCTACGACATTCCCGGGAAGACTTGGAGTGGTCCTATCACACGGCTTCGTCGTTACAAATAAAGTAAAAATAACGTTCGTCTGAGTCTTATAATGACACGGTATGAACTTGGCTCGTTCGGTCAAAAAGCGCTCTGGAAAAATATCATGCATAGAAACAATCCACGCGACATCAG
Organism: Acrobasis repandana; assembly: GCA_963576875.1. Lineage (NCBI taxonomy): Eukaryota > Metazoa > Arthropoda > Insecta > Lepidoptera > Pyralidae > Acrobasis > Acrobasis repandana. The sequence continues at coordinate 19,110,023 of OY756227.1, read as the reverse complement.
TATGTAACCATAGTTATCAAAAAGTTTTAGGGCGATATGTACACCAACGCAAAGTGCTACAAACTCGAATAAAAATTCTAGTCCCGACCCAATTCTCAAAAACGCTGAACTCACTTTACACATGTAGAATAACCGCCTGTAGGCTAAGAGCCAGTGACTGGTTTAGAAGTTTAAAATAATAATAAATAAATAGAGATAAATCACTCTGCTTGAAATAGTCCCAAATTAAGTATAAACATATGTAACTAACGTAATGAATAACAAAGAAATAGTTTTGCTCCGAATCGATGCGGGGCCCTACTAATCCGCCCCTCAATATACTTAGTCTTACATTCCATTTTAATACTTAATAACTTTTATATTTACGTCATATTTAGCCTTTTAATTTCCGCACAAATGGGCACTTTGGGAAATTGCCTTTTTCAAATCGTCCTAGGTCTTGGGTGTTTATATGTTTATTATTACAATGAGGAATCGACATACGCGTACATAATGAATCGAACCACGAGCTATAGGTACTCAAGTGAAATATATCTAGTGAAACACAAAATGTAAACACCGATAAACATTGTTATTATCATAATTGTCCTTTACAACCGTTTGTACAATTGACATTTAATATTTCAAATGTTTTACAATTAGGTAACTATTATTCCAAGCTTTTATTAAGAACTGTTACTTGTTTTTTGGGTCAAATCTTGCTAGTTAAATTTGAGCCACTTCCCGGTTTTTGATTACGATTAAATTTAATATGCCAATGGAAATCAAATGTCAATGCAATATTATTATGACAAGAGACTAATCTGATGATGGAGTCCGAAGGTGGCTTAAGGAACCCTGTGATAAAACAACGCAAACCCATCAAGTTGGCGCTAAGAAAATTCGTAATTAGCGCCAAATCAATGAGGCGCTACCTAACCCAGGCGATTTGACGAGGTTACAGGTTTATACGCAGAGCGACTACCGTCTGACCTCCACAACCCAAAGGGTAGAACAGAACCAATCCTAGGATAGGTTTAAACAAATGCTAGATGGGTCCGGGACCCACAGCTTTACGTGCCTTCTGAAGCACAGAATCATCTTTCTTTTCGGATAATCAGATGATTCAAGCCTGCAATATGCTAATCAGACTGCAAACAACTTTTCACAGAGAATGCTTCCCAGTGGGATTTGAACCCACGACCTCCGGATCACAAGGCAGACGCCATGACCACTGGACGGAGGCAGTCAATTATTTGGCACCCCATTCCCTTTTAAAAACAGGTTAATCCACTAAGTCCATACAAAATCTTCCCAATTTGCACAGCCCATTCAGTATTGATGACAAAGCACACTGGCCCCGGGTCTACATTACGTCCCTCGGTTCCCACGGGAGCTGGTCCCGTATAAATTAGTTACGTAAACAAAGGTACGAATTTATGGTTTATAGCCAGATAAGGTGTCACCACACCAGCAGGTCACGAGCGGCCTTTTTGGTATCGTTTATCAATTTAATTGGTTTAGGAGATGGGCAATTTCATTGGAACATTTCGGGGTACCGTGTTGTTAACACATTCAATGTTGGACATAATCATAATGGAGTATGGAGAGGTAGGATCATAATCCTGTTTTTTGTGTTCGAATGGGTAATAGGTATTGCTGCATTCCATAGAGATGATAGTGAGCAGAAGCAAAAGACTTTGAAATACCAAAAAGTGACTTACCATGATTATTGGAGGCGCCCTTTCGATTTATTCGAAAGGTGTCTCGCGCGGAGATAGGTCGCTGGTTCTATGGTATATATAGGCCTGGTGCTCTAATAAAGAAATGCACATGGTGTTAACCTCAGAACTTTCTCGTGGTAAGTACTTACTGGTTCTACTACAGCAATCTGCTCTGGCCTTTTTGATGTGGTTCGTTCTTGATGAAGAGGACAGTTTTAACACTGTCTTGACACCCGGCCGGGGTTTTGATGCACAAATATTTAGGGAAATCCACGACACTATCGAGAGCGCATGTGGACGCGATGCGATTTGTAAAGGGAAGAGTGGCATATGGACAAAATTGACAAATGTCAACCTAAAGCTTGACACTGACAAGCGGAACACAAAATTGCCAGTAATAAAACACAATATAGTACTTGACCATTTTGTTCAGGGCAACACTAGTGCAAATTCAAATTATGAAATATCTTATGGGGCGAAACCAATTATTATTAATATTTTATAGTTCTCTAAATGAGTAAACCATATTAAATATTTAAAATAAAAATGAATCTTACGTTAGTGTAAAAATATAATGACATTACTTTAATTTAATTTGGAAAGCTGATTGTTTCCCAAAGGAATAATCATAAATTTTTTTTCGCACGCGCACACGTGAACAAACATAGCATACCACAGTAGGAGAACTTTACAGAAGTAGAAGTGTCTACGTACTTATTTATTCTATGAAACGGAACCGGATCGGTTTTCAAATCAAAATAAAACGCCTATAACTTTTATACTTAGCTGTAAACCGAAAACTTTTGCTCTCAAAGCAAAAATACGTCCATAGTCTATTAACCGCTGAAAGTTCGTGTAAGCACTAATGACCTAACTCTAATCGTTTCAGCGAATAGTCACCTTTTGTTTTTACAGTTTATAAACTATGCTCCGTGAGCTGTCGACCTCGCGAGAACCCCCATGGAACCGCCATTTTGACAAATTAACAAAAAATAATTTGATAAAAAAATTATCGAACCTGCTTACATAATTTTACAAGAATCGTTTGAGAAGCACGACCTGTAGAGGTGACCAGCTGGACACTCGGACTGAGATACGAAAGCATTTTTGCCTAAGCGAAAGCCTATATAGACGCTTCGCTCGCGTGGGTGCCACCTTTTATAGCCGCCGTGTTTGGTTTCCGGCCTACAAATAGCACCACTCCATCTCTTCCTATGGATGCTCAGAGCATTAAATGCTCTAAGTGTAGACATCAAACGAGGTAATTAAAAGACTTAGGGCAAACTCGTGCTATAAATGCATTCCCAAGGAGGGGTGATGTTTTGATTTTCGCTTTCGGATTTTTTCCGCGGTTTGTTACAGTGGACTGAATTTTGGCCTTTCTGTTTTATGCTGTTTACTTGTTTTTCTATTAATATAAATAGTTTTTGTTTTTAATAGAGGACGTTACACATATGGAACGAACCCTAAAAGGGTTTTCAAATCATAATAAAACAACTAGTTAAATATAAAACTTTTATACTCAAAGTCGAAATACACACGGCGGTCTATTTACTTAGTACATTCAGTCGAAAGTTTGTGTGAGCGCTAATGACCTTACACTAATCGTTTCGCTGAATGGCCGCCTTTTATTTGTACAATTTACAGGGCTGTAGCTAGAGTTGTATTTAAGACTAGCTGTGCCAGCGACTTCGTTCGCGTGGTTGTCGGAACGTAATGTTATATAGCCTAAAGCCTTCCTCTATAAATGGACTACCCAACAAAAAAAGAATTTTTCAAATCGGACCATTAGTTCCTGAGATTAGCGCGTTTAAACAAACAAACAAACAAACTCTTCCGCTTTATAATATTAGCATAGATAGATCACCGGTTATTACAGGTTGAGCGCAGTCTTATTCTTTACGTGCCAATGGTACTTACTCGCCAGGTAACAAGGTTTGTGGTACAAAAAGTTGGTAGAGTGGAGGCCGTGGGTAGTAAAACGCCCCTTCAGGAAGACGGCAGATGCGTTTGTCGTCATTAACATCAAAAGGACAACAGGATCGAAAGTGGATAGAAGTTGCTCAAGTTTGAGAACGATGGCATTGTCTGGAGGAGGCGACATCCTAGCGGGCGAGAAAAGCTGAAAAAGAAAAGAATGGTACTCACTATATTTTGTCACTCCAGTATCGGGCCACTTAGATAGCTACGTCATTTGCGGTCATCAGGTCTTCCCAAGTGGGACACGTAAGTACGGCTCCATAGCTGCCCCCATATGGAATAAATTATGAGAAAGGAAACGGAGATATCATTACAAATGTTGTCTTTGTGAAGTCCTAGATAATAGTAATAAGCCTCTTTATTTCCAATAATCTTACAAAGTAATTCATATAAATTTATACAATAACTTCATCTGTTATTCGAACCCCACTCTGGGTATAGGCCTCCTTTAGCTGATTCCATTTTTCCCTATACTTTGCTATGCTTTGCCAATCTTATCCTGCTGTTATTTTTATTTCGTCGCTTCATCTGTTCTTTGGTCGGCCAATTTTTCTTTTTCCTATTGGTCCTTTCCATTTTGTTGTTTCTGCTGTCCATTTTTTTTCTGTATATCTTGCTATATGGCCTGCCCAGCGCCATTTCTGTGATAGAGCACATTTGAGTATATTTGAAGTCTAAATATATATATAACTCAAAGGTGACTGACTGACTGACTGACTGACATAGTGATCTATCAACGCACAGCCCAAACCACTGGACGGATCAGGCTGAAATTTGGCATGCAGGTAGATGTTATGACGTAAGCATCCGCTAAGAAAGGATTTTGATAAATTCCACCCCTAAGGGGATAAAATAGGTGATGAAAGTTTGTATAAATCTACGCAAGCGAAGCCGCGGGAAAAAGTTAGTCCTAGATAACTCTTAAAAATATTTTATGAACTACTGTTTACAGTTTAAGTTTTCTACGCATTTTTGCTAAAAGTGGCCATTTTCCGCAATGCTAAGAAAAACTACGGCGACGCAGCGCCCTGGAATGGATCTTGGCCTCCGAGACTAGGTGACACCGTTTCTTGTGATATTATAAGCGTTGCTGCCAGTCGCCAACTCCGAGGCACCGGGTCTGTCTGCAACTCGTCGGACCATGTTTACCTGGCGCGACCAGCAGGCCAACGGCCAGTCGGCTGACCCAAGTAGGTTTTCTTCACCGACCGATCCTCTCCTATTCTTTCTACGTGTCCGAACCAGCGAAGCCAAGTTGCTTTCGTTTTACATTTAAGTACCGATGATATTTTAAAGAATGATCGTGTCGCAGTAGATAAGCGAACATTTTCCTTCTTCTATTTTCTATGATTTCTAATATTTGCCTTTCCTCTCCCACGTTCTCTAATACCTTTTCGTTCGTTACTTTTTCTGTTCAACATTTTTTTTTTGCATTCTCCTCCAACACCACATTTCAAACGCTTCTTATCTATCTCTACTTGGTTTTCTGTATTAATTTTACTACGAGGGAGTAATTACCAGTCCTTACTCCCTCGTAGCAAAATGTACTATTTTGTAAGACGTCGTAAATATTACATTTTACAAAATTATCTCGCTTTCTATACCATTACTTTCAGTTCGATAGTTTACTGCCCATTAAATTAACATAGTATCAGTCTAAATACCTCATTAACATGTATGCAAGAGTAGTGTGTTAGTTTAATTGCATGTAAACGAGTAATAAACAATTAACTAAATGAAATGCACACCCAGTGCATTAGAATTGATAGAGATAGATAGGGGCCATCCACAATATTACGTCACAGTGGGGGGTGGGGGGGGGGGCTACTTTTAGGGGTTATGCTAAATGTGACAGTACATTTTAAAGGGAAAGTTGTGGTAGAGCCACGCTACCGGTTAAACTCAGTTTTGCTAGTAGCATGAATAGGCCGGCTCGTCCGGGGAAGTACCACACTCTCACAGAAAATCGACGTCTGAGTAGAAGATTCACCGCTTCTATGCTTCGTTTGGTTAACTAAGTTACTGAACTTACTCCAAAAATTGGGGCTCCGGCTCTCTCACTCACGCAAAGCATAGAAGCGGTGAATCTTCTACTCAGACGTCGATTCGTGAATTGTTTTTATGGAAAATAGGTCAGTATTGTAGACTGCTACAATACTGACCTACTTTCCATAAAAACAATTCACGGTAAACAAAATTGGCTTCCCATACAAATTAGCACTCAGCCGAACGGATTTTGTATGAGGGACGCAATTTATTTACCAAAAAATTATAAAAAAAATAAGATCTACAAAAAGTTTTTTTTCAATTTTGTTAAATTTTCCTTTCCTGGGTCTGCTGGAGGAGATTTCTTATGAAATAAGCAGTAGATGTACTCTATTTTCTTACTTTGTTCCTTTGTTTTTATTTTGTGTACATACATTTTGTAAATAAATACATAAAGAATATATAACCTCGTCTCATGCTGAAGCCTGGAGGTGGTATAAACGTAACACACGAAGATCTAAATTAATTCCTCACACAATATAGCTTTCCCAGTAGGAATGTCTAAACATTTAATTGTTTAAGAGACGGATCACCGCCGCGCCTCGCATACGTCTAGAATGGTCTAGAATCCACACTCAGATAATTGTATTAAGCTGGAACTTAGAGCATTGCACACTTGTGAAGTCGGGTAATCTCGACTAAGATGATAAATCGTCTGTGAAATGTAAGACTTTTGTTTATCGTTGGTGTAAGTGGCTAACACTGGTGTCAGAATTTATTAAGCTGCCGAAAGGCATCTGACATAGCTTGACGACTGCCTTAAAAATGACAGCCGGGATCAACGGATTAGCGAAAAACGGAGGAGCTCGAATTGTTTTATGTCACTTGTGATCACCCATCCAAGTACGGTCCACGCCCGATGTCACTTAACTTGTGAAAGCGCTAGTAATGCGTCATTAGCCTAACCATTTATGCGTATTTTAGGGATATTTTAAACAGATGTATTTGCAATTCAAAATTCAAAATATCTTTATTATCATAGGATATTTATAATATCTCTTAATAATAGTCACTTTGTTTTGTTTTGCACAAATGTTGACGTCAAATCGTTACTTAAAGCTAAGTTTACGCCGCTTCCTAGGCGCAAGTGCAGAAGAAGCGGCAACAAACTGCACTGCACGTTTTCTCCGAAGACGTCAACTAACAAACTAAAAACTTAAAATTAGTTATATAGATGGACAGAGATTACATTGTTTATTATGTCATAATTAAATTGAATTATAAGAATTACGAAATTTAAAATAATGTCAATTTGTAAATTTAGTATGTACCAATGTACCTAAATTATTACATGTCTAAGTATACAAACATTTAAGAGGGACCCGCGCCAAGCTCAAGCCAGACCTTTTTATCTTTAAGATAGTCATCGGTCCTATAATAATATGTACATAAAATTATCACGTCTTTATCCCTAACGGGGTAGACAGAGCCCAGGGCTGTAAGACCCAAAGGCCACTTTTAGCGTGACGGCGGGCGTTAAGATGGAAAAACGAAGTCAAAAAAGTGATGGGTTGCTAGCCGCATAGCCTATTGATTCAGATGATTCAGATTCTCGCCTATTCCCTCGATCGGCTTCTACGATCTGCGCGGGAAGAGAAGCAGCTGGTACATTCTGCGTTTTTCTTTTCCCCCAGACCAGCATGGAAGTAATGTTATTAAGAGAGAAAATATAATCTTACGGTTTCGTGTTTCATTACATGAGTGATTCTGAGTGTCCAATATTTGATATATTGGACTCAGAATCACTAATGAAACACAAAACCGTAAGATTTTTTTTTATATCTAATGGGATGCAAAACCAACCTGTATGATAATACTCCAGAGAACGCAGTTACAGGCGTCAAAAAAGAATAGCTTAATGGCGGCAAATGTGTAAATCCACTACTGTTCATTTCACTAGTAAACTGTTACTAAAACACCAAATTATTATTAAATTAAATCAAGCAATTAGCAAAGTGATTTGTAGACAATCCAAGGCACTGTCAGGCCCATGTCAAAACGGGAACTTACAAGGTCGTTACGGCGATCGTCAGTCCTTTGGTAATGAACGTCAGTAATTTAGACGAATTGCCTCGATGTTATCTCAAGGAATTGCTTCAGTTAATTGTTTGTTTTTATTTTATTTTAATTTTGACGTGACAACGTCTTAAATTAGGTTGCGGCTGGGAGTCACTTATGAAAAAGTGTAACGCTCGGTAACGTTACGATGAGTCACCGAACGAGAGAGAGGCCCGCCGAATGCCTTGCGTCTCTCTCCCACTCAACTATGATCGGTCTGCCGCGCGCGTTGTCACGTAAAATCTTCGCCCGTAAAACCGACTTTACAGGCAACCATTTTTTTTTATATACTCGTATAGGGACAAATTTATCAAAACACAAACAGAATACAATCATATACAGAAATAAAAATAATCATATACATGTAAGATCTAGACTGTACTCCAAAACTGTGTTTACAGCATGATTACAGTGGCTTTATTCAATTATTATTTTACATACCTACTTTATATAAACAACAAATAAGCTAAGTCATTAGTGCATTGAATACATAAACATAGTAATTACTCGTATAAGAAATATACATACATAAATATATTAATAAAAACTTACATTGTTTGTTTGTTTGTTTCTTTGTTTGTAATAACTTTATTGTACTAAAAATATGCATATAAAATACAAAATTCGAAACAGAAAATATACAATGGCGGACTTATCCCATATAGGGATCTCTTCCAGTCAACCTGCGATATATTGAGAGGACATTTACTCAATCAACAGGTAGAAGCAAATACGTACAAAAAAAAAAAAGATTATACTTAGATAAATTGTTTTAGATAGTCGTTGTCATCATCATCCGAGCGTATTCGTGGTTGCATCCTCAGCGGTAATGCTTCAGAGCCCGGGTCCGCTACTTAACCTAGGTGATTTGACGAGGTTACTGGTTTTTACACATAGCGACTGCCGTCTGACCTCCGCAACCCAAAGGGTAGACCAGAACCAGTCCTAGGATAGGTTTAAACAAATGCTAGATGTCGTTCAGGACCCACAGCTTTATCTTTTTCATCTTTCTTCTCGGATACTCAGGTGATGAAAACCTGCAATATTCTAACTAGACTGGAAACAACTTTTTAAAGTATGCTTTCCAGTGGTATTTGAACTCACAACCTCCAGATCACAAGGCAAACGCCTTAATCACGGAGGCTGCTAATTGTTTAAGATAGCGTTGTTGTTTTTATAGAGTAGTGAAGCGTGGCCTTTGCTTGAGCAGCACAAGCAGTAACTGCGTGTCACGGAGATAAAAATATTGCGCTGGATATGCGGAGTATCACGGAGAGTGTCGTGAGAGAGAAATCGCGTGAGAAACACCCGCATCCGCGGTAGCCTTCAAGTCCGTGACATAGCAGACAAACTGCAAAGGAGTCGTCTATGTTGGTATCGGCAAGTTACAAGAAACAAATGTACCTATAGCTATGCCGCCTCCACCAGACCCCGGTAGACGTGGTAGACCCAAAAAATGCTGACTTGACGTCGTCAGGGTTGATATGCGTACCAGTGGTCTTACAACCAAGGATGCTCAAGACCGTGCAAAGTGGAGAAGGAAAAGCGGGAAAGCGAAGCTTAGGCTTCACAGCATTACAGCTGTGGATGCAACTGGGAATACGCTGAGATGAGATAGTGTTGTTAAAAAAAATTAGCTTTCTAACCATGTTATTATGGTTACTGGTCTAACTATTATTTGGTATAATTATTTTACCCGTGTGGTTCCGGGTTAGAATAAGACCACTCCATCTCTTCCTGTGGATGTCGTAAAAGGCGACTAAAGAACTAAGCACAAACATCTCGTGCTACAATTACATTCCCAAAGAGGGTTGACGTCATGCAGGCGGCCGGTCGTAAAACTATAGCCAAATCATTTAAACTATTCCGGCTATTACTTCTCTATTTTGCAAGGTCTTTGGCATCCTCGGGTGACCATTGCCATGCATTTTATATTTGGAGAAGAAAAGGCGGGAAAGCGCACCGCGGGCTCCGAAGCAGCACAGCTGAGGATGCAACCGGGAACGCGCTTAGACGGAGAAGAATTAGTTAGTTATTTTTGTACATTAAATACATCTACTCATTAGGTGTCGATAAGTTTTTATTCGGTGTTCAAAGTTCGATTGGATTTAACATTATTTGTTTCTTTTTTTCAGGTAACAGCAGTTATCCACCAGTCTCAGCGTCGCATACTGGTATTTTGTGAAAGTATATTATATTGCGTCTTTGCCTCTAACAGCGCAGACAGAGCATTTAAACCTTGCAGCTCTAAGCAAACAGAGCCCGCGGCCGCAAGACTCAAAGGCCACTCCGAGCGTGATTGATGTTTCAAATTGTGCTGGGTCTATGGTATTTATCTACATATTATTTATTATTATAAAATATAGTATCATTGAGTTAGCTATCCCATAAAACAAGTTTGAACTTACTTCAGGGCTAGCTGAATTAGGTAGTGTAATTATCTATTTATTTAATACAGGTATAAAATGTACTAGGTTTAAATTTATAGGTATTGAAACTATTTTATGGCTGAATTGAACTCCATGCTATGACACTGAACAACTTTCTTCAAGCCGAAACATACATCAAAATAGGAAAAGTACTTTTTGGCCTCTATGCCTATATCGATGTATCACCATAAAACGAGTTCAAAAGAATACCTTGCACAGAAGAATTTCTGAGGAAGCACAGCAAGTCGCTCACCGTTTCGAAACTCAAATTGAAAAATACGGGACGATAAATTGATACTAGCGGCTTTTCAGTTTACTCTGTAAACTATTACAATTGTTTGGAGTGTGTTTCAACTACAAAAGCCATGTGCTTTCTGGCCGAAATAAACATGCTTTTGTAATCTCACTTGATTGGTACTTACTTACTTACTCCAAAAGCCTGTAGGTTTCCGCCGTCGGACCGGCCGAAACGCGGTTTGGAGTGTGTTTCAACTACAAAAGCCTGTGTGCTTCCTGGCCGAAATCAACAGGCTTATGGAATGTCGCCATTCGTTCTGACTCATAATTTTAGTTCAATGCTTAATTTTAGTTTCTGTGAATACTCGCAGGCATATTTATATTATTATAACGAGTCATTTCTATTCTATGCTGGGAAAAGGCCTTTTTCTCTTAACAGTTTAGCTCGTCGCACCACCCAGTTCTTGGGCATCAAGGTCCTTGTCTGCTATTGGGTCTGCCAGTTGGGCATTCGAGTAACGCACCCGGCCCAAAAAGGCAGAGACTAGTTAATAATATACCACATTTTAGTAATGCTTCAACAGTTCAAGAACACAACATACTCCCGTATTTTTGCCGCGGCAACCACACTTTCGCAGGAATTCAGTCCGGAAAGTCCCCGAATTTTGGGGATTCCAGCAATTTTGCTGTGGAAGACATTCCGCTCGGAGCTTTATTGCTTTTATATTTTGTTTGTCATAGTCTACTGGTTGATTTAAGTATAGGGCCCCGCTTCTTGGCGCCATTTTATGAGATTTATTTATTTATTTTATGGGGCAATTTATTTAAGTCGTACATATTTAATTAAGAAAACAACTCAAATACACTAGTATTTGAGTTGTTTTCTACATATTTTCAATGTAAACTATTACATCAAAAATATGTGATAAAAACATAACGATAAGTTCTTGTTGCTATAAGCAGACGGATTCTCACACAAAAGTTTGTTAATTTATATTTCTTATCCCCATTTTACTGACCATAACCCAATTGGTTAAAAACTGTCAAAAATAAATAAAATAAAATAAATTGGAATAAACAAAAATAAATAAATAAATAACTGCTTTTTAAAACGTAACACACTCCCGTAATTTTTGGTCGCGGCAACCACACGTCACAGGAATTTAGTCCGGAAAGTCTCCGAGTTCTGGGGATTCCAGCAATTTTGCTGTGGAAGACATTCCACTGGCTTTATTGCTTTTATATAGTGTTTGTCACAGACAAGTGGATGCTTTAATTAAATTTCGCGATTCAAGTCATCTTTTTATGACATTTAGGCATTTATTATTTATTTAAATTTTTATTGAGGCAAAAGCTACAGTGGGAAAACGTATAGGAAAAGAAAAAAAAAGCAAGGAAAGTTTCAATCAAATATAATAGAGTTACTGTTATAAAAAAAATGCAGGTTGCCCAAGTCACGGCCCAAGTAGACTCGAAGAATTTGATCGCTTTGCTCGCTTGTTAAATTTAAGTCACACGGCGCTAACGTCTGTCTATTTGTATTAAATATACTCAATAACTACTAGACCAATTGTGTCAGTGGTTTTCATAAACATTAACAGGAATTATTTTGAAGATTTCTCAGGGTTACTGTTATCGTTGCAATTAAGATTGTACCCAATCTCCGAAGTTCTTTACTAAATTAATATAGCAAAAGCTTTCAAAAAAAAACTTCATCAATCATCATACATAAAAAAACATACAATTGATAACCGCCTCCTTTTTTGAAGTCGGTTAAAATTAGAGCCTAGTAATAGAACAAGTATGGTTATATGATACAATATGTACAGGTTGAACTGACTCAGGGCTTCAAGGCGAATATGGCTACGCCACAGTGGATTTACTGTGACTTCAAAACGATTCCGACGATTCCTCATTTGTCAAGATATCATGGATATCTTTGAATATATACATAGGTACATACATAGCGACAAAACACATAACCCTCCTTTTAGTTTCCCCGTAATAAATAAATACAAATAAAATAAATAATCTTTATTTGTCAAAAACATTTAAAATAAATAAAGACATTAGTCTATCTGTTATTTAAAATAAACAAACTCCAGAATTGTTATTACGCATTGCCTTTTCGGAACTCACCTTTGGATAACCCCACTTTACCTCAGGTCATCGTTCTAGGGAAAGCTAAGAAAAGCTCGAATAAATTTAATTTTTTTTCTTAAGTTAAGGTTGAATTGCCCAAGATAATATTAGCTATTTATTCTAAACGGTCTTACATAAACACTAGAGGTAATTAGGCTTGTTAAATTCAATACGCCGACGGCAATTAAGTTATTTACCCAAGATGACGCATTTATTCAAATTCCAAGGTAAAAAATAATTTTACTTAAATAGTACTTTACTTACAAACGTTGCCTGAATATAGAAAGCTTCTTCTGTGACACTATATGAAACCCATGTGTTTGTTCAAACGCTTTTCAAGATTTAAAAGACTTCTTCTAGGTCAGAAGTCACACGGCCAACGACGTCACGACATTATTTCTGAATAATAGGGTATAGTAGAACCACAGACCATGGATCAAGATAGACACAGCCTATGAATGTACTTTGCGTGTCCAACTGAAGTAAAATTTACTTCATTCAAAATTGTCTTCTTTAGTCCGCGTATGAAAGCTTACTGCACCTAACCTAACCTAGACCGCTCTACAGAAAAATGCCTGTTTGTACAGTTTTGAGCTACAGAAACACGTCAACAAATGTTGGAGGACGTAAAGAAAAAGTTTCCTTTCATCGGTAAGTAAATTTCTTATTAAATAGTATATTCGATTTATTTTAAAATCAATTATTTCACGTTTTGTTTCACTTTTATACTGAAAACTGCTGACTGAGTGAAAATCGCATATTCAAAATCCATTGCTTACATTAGTAACAAAATTTTGATGGCCTAGTATTTGTAACATGCAATGAAAATAAAACGATTAGATACTTTCACATTCATTCGTTGTCATACATTTGTCAATCATCGTTAGATAGATAGATAAACTCTTTATTGTACACCAAAAGAAAAAAACAATATAAACAAATAACTTAAAATAACATTAGTACAATGGGCGGTCTTATCGCACACTTCCACTGCTGAAAACGCACCGTATGTGTTTTCCTCTTTGGAAAAACACACACGTAGCATTTTTCAGCAGTGGAAGTGTTAAAGCGATCTCTTCCAGACAACCAGTGGATGGAGAGGACTATGAGAAAGACAATGACGGTGGTGTAACTAACCAAGAAGAGAAAAGAAAAAAAACTTTAGTAAAGTTACACTTAAAAATTTAGCATAAACTTACACATTATCGTTCAAATGAAGCGTTATTTTGACAATAGTGTTGTACAGTGTTATGACTCTAAATCGATTAGGGAAACATTGGTTTGAGAGTACCTAATGTTTGCTTTGAGATATTTTGGCATAAGTGTGTTTGTAATACATTTGTAGAAAATAACATTTATGAACTGAGCGAGCGAAGCGTCTTAGTTTTGAGATTAATCGAAAAATTATTATGTCTCTCTGTTCTCGTATACAGATCGCATTTTTCAACCGATTTCGACGAAAATTAGCACGCAAGTTCCATCTTCTTCTTCTTCCTCACCTTATCCCACTTCACGTGGGGTCGGGACAGCATGTGAGTGACTCGGCCACGAATATACGCGACAGCGACGTCGCTGTCGCGTATATTCGTGGTAAGGACTTAATTCTATACAAAATGTTGCAAAAAGGGGGAGAGGAGGAGGGAAAACTGGGAAAAGTTTGCTTTAGCGTTATACATGAACGGATTTTGATTCTTCAAAAATTTATATGGACCCATTATTTATATGTGTTTTTGGTGCAACAAAGTGTTACTTACTTACTAGTATTCTGGATTAACAAGTTACAAAATAATGTCACTTGTCATTGATCGTATCCATTTTCAACGTGATTTTAGATTGATTAATGCTGAAAAACACATTTGACTCCAAAAATCATACAATTTATGTATTTCATACAAATCCCATAGATAATGTTAGTTTTGACGTTAAGAAAAACCGATCTAGTGCGAGTCGGGCTCATACATGAAGGGTTCCGCATCTCCGTACAATGTTTTAAAACGTTGAAGAAAACACGTTTTTTGTCTGACGATCCCTTTTAATTTTTACTTTATCTTATTTTTAGTATTTGTTGTTATAGCGTCCATAGTATACTTAATTTCAAGTGTCTCGCTATTACGGTTCAAGAGATAGAGCCCTGTGACAGACGGACGGACGGACAGACAGCGGAGTCTCAGTAATAGGGTCTCGTTGGCATTCTTTGGGTACGGAACCCTGAAAATTATCTGATTTGACTTGTTGGCATCTAGCGGATTACACTTGGGTGTCCACACGTTTTTGGGCACCAGTGCTGCATCTACAGTTTGCTTTATCGCTGAACGCGTACTAAATTAAATTTGCCGGGCGTTTCAATTTTTGCCGAGTTCGGGACGTGACCTGGCTGCGGGCTCCCAGACTAACGGGCGCCTGGCGGGTATACTAAACGTGTGTATATTATTATCTCACATTCTATTGTAGTATTTTATGTAGGGGAAGATGAAAGATGCATGGTCATCTTATTTGATGCGATCAATACTGCTTAGAATTCCTTAAGTACGTTATTTATGTTGGCTCGCTCGTTCGCTAGCATTACAGATAGACTTCCACGTGTATATCCCTAACGAGTCAGACAGAGCCTTGGGTGGTATGGCCCAGGCCACTGTTAGCATGAAGGTGGAAAAGGGAAATGGTAATAGTGATGGGTTGAAAATGATATGATTCAGATTATCGCACTTTCCCTCGCAAGCATTACATGTTATATATAATGTTTCAATATTGTATTATAAATACTTACAAATACTTATACATTTGTAAATTGACATACCTAATATGTTGGCTTTGTCATGTTATATGACAAAGCCCTTCTGGCGAGGAGGCGACCTACCGGCGGCCGGCGACTGTGTTAATGAGTTTCTTTCAGCGTTTCTTCTCAGCAGCAGTCGTTGTGAAACGCTATCGGTAGCTTTTCTTTAAAATAGTTGATAAATTAAATATAAATAAAAATTACATTGTAACGTATACAAAAAACTTATATACGTGTAAAAGAGCAAAGTATAGTATTATATTTTTATTATGAAACAAGATTAATTATAGAATATAGTTAAAACAAAATTAAACTAACAGCAAAATTAAATCTAAAATTATAAAAATAACAAACATGAATTAATTTCTTCGATCTGCGCGGAAAGAGAAGCTAATTCCATATTTTTCCTTTTCTCTCAGACCAGCATGAGAGAAATCCGCTAGTTTCCAACAAGTCAAATCAGACACTTTTTTTTAACGTCAAAACAAACATTTTCTATGAGATTTGTATGAAATATCGGACTGTGACGTCATAGTTTTTTTGGAGTCAAATTATCCGTTTTTCTGCAATAATAAATCTAAAATCACATTCAAAATGGATGTGATCAATGACAAGTGACATTAATTTGTGACATTATATTCTTTTAACAGTACCAAATAATTTATTTTTGACCCAGGAAACTGCCCAATTTATAAATTGTATGCTGTTTGATCTAAATTTAATACGCTTTTTTGCAACAAGTCAAATCAGATACTTTTTTCTTAACGTCAAAACCAAACATTTTCTATGGAATTTGTATGAAATATCGATTTATGACGTCATAGTTCCTTGGAGTCAAATAGCGCTCTTAATATCCGTTTTTCTGCATTAATTAATCTAAAATCACGTTCAAAGTAGATGTGATCAATGACAAGTGGCATTATTTCCTGACGTTTTATTCTATTAACAGTACCAAATAATTTATTTTTGACCCAGTAAAATACCCAATTGTGTGCTTTTTTTTACTTCTTCTTTAACACATGAATCAATTAATTATCTAAATTTATTTAAATATTCAGCGTTTTCCTTTAACGCTGGATGCAGGTCGCTTCCGATCGGTCGTTTTGGAAATCCTTGGGGGAGGCCTATGTCCAGCAGTGGACTTCCTGTGGCTGTGGCTGATGATGATTTAAATATTGCTCTATTTGTTACTGCAATCGGAATATTTCAATAGCATTATGAAACGAGAAGTGTAAATATTCACCATAACTCCGGTATATTTTTCGAGCTTATTAGCTCGTTTGAGAAATGTCTTGGCTCCCCGTGGTTTACGAGCGAAACAGGGTTAGCAAAATGTCGTTTTTAAGTTGATTTATTTTATTTAATTATTAAGAAGCCCTTTGTACACGTTTTGTTTCTTATATTAGTCGAAGGTTTCTGGGTTCGAGTTGTCAGTATTTTAGTATATTTCTTACTATATAAAAATCAAAATTTGTACATATATACATACATGCATACTATCAGGCCTGTTTCCCACAGGGGTAGGCAGAGACTATCAAAGTTTGTAATATATTTAATAAGAAATATACTTATTTGAAATACGAGTAGAATATTTGGTAAATGGGAAGATGTCTGGGTCAAAAATAAATAATTTGGTACTGTCAAGAGAATAAAACGTCACAATATAGTGTCACTTGTCATCATTGATCCATTTTCAACATATCCTATATGCACAGACCTACCACTACTAGACCTGCATAGTGCGTGGCCACTTTGGTGCATCTCTTTCTATCTTTGATTGTTGCCTCCACCCATATTTTGCACACGTCACAGAACACACTATGGTTACTAACAAATAAATAAAACACAGTGAAATATTCGTCGAGAGCGAAGGAAGGGCCGGAGCCGTGCTCGACGATATTTCGCAGTGTTTTTTTTACAATTTTTTAATATTATATTTTTTTTGTAGCCAAAACAGATAGATATTTAGATAATACATTTTTTGTGATTGTATAAAATAGTAATACATATTATAAAGGCAAATTTAGAGATATGTTTGTAATTTTTTTCTATAGAGCCCAAAATGCTCAATCGTGTTTTGGCTATTGTGAGTGTCTGTAAAAAATCCTTAAATTTTTTATGTAAATTTTTTGATGAGTAAACTGTAGTAGTTTAATAACAGTGATTTTTCAAAAACACGCACAGTATTGCAAATTATGAACCCACGTCGCCTTAAGGCTCCAACTCCAATGTATGGAATTGATAGAACATTATATACATATATTTGTGACAACCCTATACTGGCAAGAAAGTGCAGCGCTTAGCATATTGTCCTATATTATATCATATATACGGTTGTATGCAATATTTTTTATCTGCGCTGTGCTTGACAGATATATTCTGATGGCATTCTCTGGTGCGGCGCCAACCCTACTGTACGGGGTTGCATATTTACTTTGTTTACGTTCGGAAATGGTTCGTTAATTTTTTTAGTAAATTACTTAGAGATCCTTAAGAAAACATCATTAGCTTGTCTGTCATTTAACGTTTTCGTTTAGAGATCAAAGACTCAATATTATATTTATATTCATATTAATAGTATATTCATATTAATATTAATATTTTAACGATTATGTACATATTTTGAATACAATTTTAGGTATATTTTATAAGTAAGGCAGTTGTAACCTATATTAAAAAGAAAGCGGCCAAGTGCGAGTCGGACTCGCCCATGTAGCAGCAAGTAACATAATATAAAAGTTCTAAAGGTAAATTGCGGTTTACGATTTATGGCATTTTAAAAAATAACTATCTAATAACATAATTTGAGGTATATACCACATTTTTTCAGAATTATTTTAGTAATATGTCAAAAGTTACGGTGGGGGGACACCTCAAATTTTAACTTTGTATTAGATTATCTCAAGACTGGGGGGTTTGATCTACAAAGTTTCAAAGCATTTTAAAAGACCTTTTCAACGATACCCCACACGTTGGGGTTAGTCCAATTTAATTTTTTAAATTCACTTCGTTGTATGGGAGGGGGGGGGGGGCTGATTTTTTTTTTCATAATTTTAAAACTTTTGGAACTTCAATATCTATCTTTCCACCAATTTTCGTGACAATCGGTGCAGTAGCGGCGGAGTACGAGCCCGGACGGACAGACTGACGGACGGACGGACGGACGGACGGACACGACGAAATTATAAGGGTTCCTTGTGGACTACGAAACCCTAAAAAAGATTTGATAACCCGAAAAAAATTTTTTGCTATATGAGTATAATTTCAATAGGAAAATAAATCTCTTTTTTAGGGTTCCGTACCCAAAGGGTGGAAACAGGATCCTATTACTGAGACTCCGCTGTCTGTCCGTCTATCCGTCTGTCACAGGGCTCTATCTCTTGAACCGTAATTAATAGCTAGACACTTGAAATTTTCACCGCATATGTATTACTGTATTTTTTATTTATTTATTGATTATGGTTTACCAACAATTACATACAGGATTTTTACTTAATGTAACAAACACAGGTAAACACGACATGCGTAAAAAAATCTTAAGAAGTTAACCTTCATGAACAAATGTATTCCTATCAATAACGAATTTTTTTAAATTACTGTAGCCGCTATAACAACAAATACAAAAAATAAGACAAAGTTAAAAATTAAAGGGGGTCGTCATTCAAGTAACGTATTTCTTCAGCGTTTTAAAATATTGTACGGTGGTACGGAACACTTCATGTACGAGTCCGACTCGCACTTGCCTGTTTATTCAATCTATATTGTCCCATTGCTGTGTAAAAGTCTCCCCATCTTTTACCAAAACTCTCTATTTAATGCATTAAATAGAAAATCTACTCAATAACACAAATACAGACACCAAAACAACATAACTCTCCTACTACACGTAATCGGGTAAGAAATGAAGGCTAGCAATTACCCAAATTGATTGTAGCAAATGAAATCGCGTCGATTGTTCGACAGCTATTTATTATGTGGATCGTTTTTGTCGCCTATTCAATTGGTCTGATTTATTTTGGTCGATAAGCAATGACTTCTAAGTCTCATGGACTAGTTGCAGGTACAGTTAACGTTGGATGCAGTCGGTCCCCAACATGTAATTTTAAAAATCCTTTGAAAGTAGCTTTATGCTTTATTTGTGTGTATGATATGTATCTATTTAAACTGCGCCAACCCCCAACATTTACTCAAATCACCATTTACCCAAAGTTTGGCTGGAAGAAATTGCTTAAGTGATAAGCCCGGCTTTGTACATACTTATATTTTAAGTTTACTTTTATATGTTTTGCTTATTGCGTATTGCCTAATTGTAAGTAATATTACTAATACAACTGCCCAAGTACATAAATTAGGCCTATCTGATCACGAAACGGCTCAAACCTTGGAATTCCCAATAAACAAAAAAGAAAATAAAATAAAATATTATTTTATATATAAACGAGATTTTAGTAAAGAAAACATTAGAAAATTCAATGAATGTCTTGCAAACCTATCATGGTCGGAAGTTTATGGTGAAACCGATGCAAACAAGGCATTCAACAATTTCTATGAGCTCATAATCCTATTCTACAACTTATGTTTTCCAACTAAGAGAATAAAAGTGAGTACTAATCAAAAAAGTAAAAAATGGGTGACAAAAGGCATTAGTAGGTCATGTAGGACTAAACGATCACTGAGATTTACGTATTATAAAAAAAAGGATATAAATAGTAAAATAAAATACAGAAATTATTCAGCGATTCTCAAAAGATGTATGAATTACTCACAAAAAATTAAAAATATGAAATATTTACATAATTCTACTAATATAAATAAAGCAGCCTGGAATCTAATAAAAAATAATAATGTCATTAAAAATAAATTTATAAATAAAATTGTACGACATGGTGAGGTAATTACTAATCCTACTGACTTAGCAAATGCTTTCAATGACTTTTTTACAGACATACAGACAAAAAATAATATTGCAGAGACCACCACGAATTTGTGCAAACCAGTAAATGAAACTTTATTCTTATTTCCCACGGACAGTGATGAAATCGGTAAAATAATAACAGGGCTCAATAATACAAATTCTGTAGGTAGTGATAATTTATCTACATACGTAATAAAGAAATCTAAACATATTTTGGCACCTGTGTTGAGTTTTCTTATAAATTTGTCTTTTGAACAAGGACAATTTCCAGAAAATCTGAAGAAAACTGTCATAAAACCACTTCCTAAAGATAATAATGCAAACTGTTTGGAAAATTATAGACCGATAGCTTTGGTGTCTATCATATCAAAAATTTTTGAAAAAGCTATGTATTTTAGGCTTATTACATTTATAACTAAGTACAATATATTAAACATAAATCAGAATGGATTTCAGAAAGGTAAATCAACTGTATTAGCCATGTTCAAATTGGTAAATGAGGTGCTAAGTCATGTAGACAATAGTACTGAAGTTATGGCGTTGTTTATTGATATGACAAAAGCTTTTAATTATGTTTTACATAAAATATTGCTTGCTAAATGTGATAGGTATGGAATTCGGGGGAAGGCTAATAGCTGGATTAAATCCTTCCTTGAAAATAGGAAGCAGCAAGTAGTAGTGACTAATCTGGATAAGAATCAAAATGAGACTTCATTTATGTCTGGTGAGAAATTAAATAATATTGGCGTGCCTCAAGGAAGTATACTAGGTCCTTTATTGTTTTTACTATACATTAATGATCTTCCAAAAGCTACTGAACACTTCTGCACGTTATTTGCCGACGATCTTTCTGTAGTGATACCTAATTTATCAAATTCAATTGACGCATATAATACGGACATAAATAAAACGTTAAATGACATAATAAATTGGCTTGACAAAAATAATTTACAAATAAACACTAAAAAGACCAAATACGTACAATTTCATAATCAAAGGAATAATAAAAATGCAGATTTAACAATAACACATAATGGACAGACTATTGATGAATGTAATGATGTACAATTTCTGGGAGTTACTTTGGACAAAAACTTAACATGGAAATCTCATATCGATCAAGTATGTAGTAAATTAAATAAATTTTCTTTTGTTTTGTGGAGACTGGTCAATATAACAGAGCTTAAAACAGCCTTGTTGGCGTATCATGGGTACGTAGCGTCTGTATTACGATATGGAATTGTAGTATGGGGAAATTCGACAGAATTGGACAGAGCGTTTATGGCACAGAAAAACTGTGTAAGGTCTTTATGTAAGTTGCCTCAGAGAACTAGCTGTAGACCGCATTTCATAAAACTTAAATTGTTGACACTACCATCCATCTACATTTATGAAATGTGTCACTTTGTAAAGGTACACTCATATTTATTTCAAAGAAATTGTGAGGTAATTTCTAATTATCGTGGCAGATACCCCAACAGGCTTGTGTTATCTAATGTATCAACAGCTTTATGTGACCAAAATAGCTGTCGGATGGCTGTTCGTATCTACAACAGGCTGCCGGAAGATATCAAAGTATTGCCGTTGCCAGTCTTTAAGAACAGGCTGCGTAGTTTCCTGCTGGAGAAGGGTTTCTACTCGATACAGGAATATCTTTGGTCATAGAATTGTTACTTATAAAATACTTATTACTAATTAAATTTTTTAAACGTTAGTAATAACAAATTAGACCAAATACTAATATAATTATAGAATAGAAGATATGAATACAATAAATAATTAAATTAATGATACCTTAATTGACATTTGCATGCCTAGACAGGTTAGAAGTGTGATCTAAAAATTGTAATTAACAACTATTGTAACCACTTTTACAGCAAATAAATATATTATTATTATTATATTATTATTATTATATTTGGTGTAATAAAGAAGTTTCATCTTATCTTACCTACATAATTTTTTAAATTACTTTCAAGGTTTAGATTTCTTTTTTTACTAAAATAAAACTCGAGAAAAGGAGATGACTCTTGAGTTCTCCAACGAAGTGATCTGATCAGGCAAAGTAATGATACTCTTACTGTCTTCTGTGGGAATGTCAAGTTTATGGACTGCGTTGATTTGTATCACTTAGGGTAAAACCCGGATAGTCGCCCCGGGGATATAGTTGACTTGATTGCATTTACTCTAGTTTCGCAAATGGAACACATGTTATTAAATTTATCTATTGAGGGACTCTGCATCTACAACTAAGTTGACCGTATTGCATGTCTCTGTGCGATTGCATGGGACGGCTAGGTGCCATCAAAGTTTTTGCTGGATAGATGTCCTCTTTCTCGACAGGGATCCTAAATGTAATTTACATAGAATAGCCAACTATCCCCTATATGGGATAGTTGTCCCAAAATTTAGAGGTCCGCAAAAATCGCCAATACTCAGAAAATATCAAAGATAATGATTATTCCTTTTATAAATTTGAAGATAATAAACAAATAAAGTACTTGCTTTTTGTACAAAGAGATATAAAGTAATTTCAAAAAGTGAGGCAACTATCCGGGTTTTACCTTATGCCCGTGGGCCGCCACCCGCTACGAGCCCGGTAGGTGGCGGTGACATTCAAATGGGAGATTTTCTGTAGGCATTTGTCGACTGATATCCTTGGTTTTTATTATGAAACAAGATACATATGACAGAATATATACAACGTGGAAGGAACATACCCGTAATAAATCAAACCACGGGCTATACTAGATCACTATAGTATAATGAAATTAAAATAACAGCCGAAGAAAAAAAAACATTTTAGCATTTCCATACAAATCGTCCGGGCGGCTGCACAGTTTTGTATGGAAATGGCAATTTTTTTTGTTCTTAGGCTGATATTTTAATTTAATTATACTATAGGGATCTAGTATAGCCCGTGGTTCGATTAAATACGGGTATGTCCCTTCCACGTTGTATATATATTTTCGATTAAAGAGTCCTTGAATATAGCTACGAGGTTTAAAATCACCCTGTATAGTGCCACTGTCCAGTGGTGGATACTGACAAGCAAGTAATGACCAACGGGAATCATAAAACAGTAACTTTCATTTTAAAATAAATTTCAAAGAAAGTAAAGTCGTCCCAGAAAAATAAGACGTTAAAAAAACAAATGCTCTAGAATTGCAGTGGCTCCTAAATTTTATTAACAGCGTCTAGATGTCTAGGTTATGCACTAGGGTTTAAGTACTTGGCAGGGGATCGCGTTTCCGGTTCCACTCGCTTTAGGGTTCATACACAACGGTATTTTTTTATCTGTCATATATTATTGCTGGCTGTAATGATTCTTTTGATGTATTAGCGTTTACTGGTGAATTTGATATGTATGTGGTGGCGGCGTCGTGGGTTGGGTCGCTGAATTCTCTCAAATATTTAAGTTCAGCAATGGCTGATCCACGCGTCAACTCGTGAACGTTTTTTAAGACTAGTTAGTATTTATTTTTATACTGTTAATTGGATATTGCCACTCGTTCGCAAGCAAGCGGTTTCATATCTTTGTAAACTAATATAGAAATTGAAAAAGTCCTTCTGGTATAACCAGGCCTGTGTATATCTACTTCCCATGTAGGTATCGAAAATATACCTACAATATTACTACTCGCGCGGCGACCACTCGGAGTGGTAAATTCAGTTATAGGAATCGTTTAAAATTGGCCTACAATGAATGCCTAGTGTTGAGGCTTGTGTGTTGTGTATGGTCAGGTCGGGAGCTCTTCAATGACTTGTTCTCTCTTTAATTTGTATTTAAATAGATGATTTAAGTTTATTATTATTTTTAACTTTACAACAGAATTTAGGCAAACAGAAAATTATTAAAATACAGTATGAAAAAGCCGTGTCGTCGGTTCAGGCTAACAAGCAGAGCAGGTAGTGAAGTGATGATCTCGTCTTCTCCCCGCAGACCGCGCAGCCCCCGCTTCCTTCCCACCGCGCCGCCCCTGTAGCTTGCTGTCGATGATCGATGGTTTATATCTTTGCGCGTTGATATACTTCTTTTGCAGCTTCACAGATGGCGTTAGTGGTAAGGTGCGTTGACACCTATGTATCTAAACGAAAAGGTGCTAAGTTCTGACGTGAGCTTAATTAAACTATATGGAGTAGAGTACCACAT
This sequence comes from Acrobasis repandana, assembly GCA_963576875.1. Taxonomy (NCBI): domain Eukaryota; kingdom Metazoa; phylum Arthropoda; class Insecta; order Lepidoptera; family Pyralidae; genus Acrobasis; species Acrobasis repandana. Next base: position 19,085,584 of record OY756227.1, on the reverse strand, counting down.
TGAGTAGATATTTTTTTGAATTTCTTATCTGAGTGAGACTTCTGTACGTGCATTTTGCACTATCTATAATGAAATCTTGTTATCAGAATAATTAAGGTGAAGATATAGGCAAATGGCCTTGAAATGTGAAATAAATTGTTAACTCGTAAATATGGTGACAATTTCCATATTTCTCTTCGTCATGCACTAGATAGCCCTTTAAATTATTTTATGAACTGCCGTTGAAACTATTATTGGTGATCCGTCTAGCTTTAAAACTTGCCGTGGCCACTTCTGGCGGAGACAAGTTTTAAAGCTAGACGGACTAATGTAAATACTTTCAACGGTGGTTCATAAAATAATTTAAAGGGCTATCTAGTGCATGACGAAGAGCAATATGGAAATTATGACCATATTTACGAGTTAACAATTTATTTCAAATGAGGGCGCCACTTCAAGGTCATTTACTTCTATATTCACCTTAACTCGTAAATATGGTGATTATTTTCCATATTTCTCTTCGTCATGCACTAGATAGCCCTTTAAATTATTTTATGAACTGCCGTTGAAACTATTATTGGTGATCCGTCTAGCTTTAAAACTTGCCGTGGCCACTTTTGGCGGAGACAAGTTTTAAAGCTAGACGGACTAATGTAAATACTTTCAACGGCAGTTCATAAAATAATTTAAAGAGCTATCTAGTGCATGACGAAGAGCAATATGGAAATTATCTCCATATTTACGAGTTAAATATTTATTTTAATTGAGGGCGCCATTTTTTTCCCAAATTGCTGAGAAATGGCTATCCTTAACTTTTCTATACGCGCGGTCGTTGCCCTCTCCGCCTACCGGCCTCGGCTCGCCAAAAGCGGGTGGTGACATTAAAATGGGAGATTTTTGACATGCATTTGTTGGCTGATATGTTTGGTTTTTATTATAAAACAAGAAAAATATATACAAACCACGTGGAAGGGACATACCCGTAATAAATCGAACCACGGCCTATTCTAGACCACTATAGTATAATGAAATTAAGGTGAATATATAAGCAAATGGCCTTGAAGTGTAAAATAAATTGTTAACTCGTAAATATGGTGATAATTTCCATACTGCTCTTCGTCATGCACTAGATATCCTTTTAAATTATTTTTCATCTTATCTATTCGAAAAACGATGATTTTATTCCAAATATTAGGGGCCAAAGTCTAAAATAAATAAAGTAAATATGTATGTATTTTTTATTTCGCTTAAAGAGTACTTTCCTTGAATATAGACGAGGTCAAAATCAGCCTGTATAAATAAATGAAGGGTAAAACATACATTAAAAGGTTCTAAAAATAAGGAATTTAATTGTTTTGCGGAACGTGACTTTTGATATGGAAATCTACGCGAATTTCCATAAAAACAAAACCAATTCAGGAAGTTTGTGTCCATATGTTACACTGGGATTGATTAATTGCAAGCTCACGGAAGCTTATGCGAGCCGTTTGGTGGCCACGCGCCATGGAAAGTTTAATTCTCTAAATCTATTATATGTTTGGATTGACATAAACTCAATAAAGTTTTTTACTGTATAAAATCAATTTGCTTTTTAGTAGTAGCAATTAATTCATTATCATCATCGTGTTCAGGTCGTTTTTAGTCACCACTGCAGTATCACGACCCTCTCAGTACTGCCAGAGCAGTCAGAGGATTTGGCCTACACTCTCCACGCTGGCCAGACAGGTTGGAGAGGTCTCACTGATGTTTATAAGCTTTGTTTAGCTTGTGTTTCCTAAGTCGCCTTCTACGACATCCACGGGAATGGCCACGGCCACAAAACCTCTACCGGCATTCCAAAAATTTGGGAATGGGTCTTTTAGAAATAAAAACTAAACTTCAAAAATATGTTTTTTTCTCTTTTTATTGATTTTTTGGTTGCTTAGGGTTCTGTACCCAAAAGTGCCAACGGGATACTATTACTGAGACTCCGCTGTCTGTTTGTCTGTCAAAGGGCTCTATCTCTCGAACCGTAATAGCTAGACACTTGAAATTTTCACCGATTGATGTATCAATATGGCCACTATAACAAAAAATACTAAAAATAAGATAAAATTAAAGAGGTCATACAAAATACGTCTTTTTTTAGCGTTTTAAAACATTGTACGGAACCCTTCGTGTACGAATCCAACTACCACTTGCTCGGTTTTTTTAAAGTATCAGAAATACCATGTGAAAGTGAGTAAAGTAACATACCAGTTTACAAACAAGAGAGTAAATAAGGCCTAATGGGGCAAATAAGGAATTAAGCCCAAAATACCGGGTATCTTCAAAGTTTACCGGTCTGGGCGCAGAAAAACTTTGCCCATCTCGAATAGGCGAAAATGCATTACATATCATTTCAATAGGCGATGCAGCTAGCAACCTGTCACTATTTTGATTCCTTTTTCCATCTTTTCGCCCGCCATCACTCTGAAAGTGGCCTTTGAGTGAGCGGTTCTAGGTTTTGTCTCCTTAGAGCTGCAAGACCCAAAATGTATGTGTGTGTGTATTTAAAATTAATGAAATTGGGTATTTTACTGGGTCATTAAAAAAAATATGCTACTGTTAATACAATAAAACGTCACAAAATAATGCCACTTGTCATTGGTCACATCCACTTTGAATGTGATTTTAGATTTATTAATGCAGAATACGGATATTAAGAGCGCTATTTGACTCCAAGGAATTATGACGTCATAAATCGATATTTCATACAAATCCCATAGAAAATGTTTGTTTTTGACGTTAAAAAAAAATATCTGATTTTACTTATTGTGAAATAGCGTAAATAAATATTGCAGATCTGATCTAAAAGATTACTGCTCTAAATCCTCCCATTAAAGACAATATGAAAGAAAAACAAGCCAGAACGACATCATTACAAGAGCCGAAGTCAATAAGTTACAGGAAGCACCAATATTTGCGTACCATTCCCAAACCGCGTATAATAGTAATAGCAATAGTAATGGCTCCTATAAATTTGGTGCGACCTATGGCTCAAAATATGGACAGTGTAGAAGGATAAATATACTAATCTAAAACAAAACTGTCATCTTGAAATGTCACACAGTGTATTTTGAAGGTCTTATTAGTGTGACACTAATACTGGGAGCTCAGTGGCCCGGCGGGAGTGCGCATTACTAGCGCTTTCGCAAGTAAAGCGGCACCGGGCATGGTCTGGACTTAGATGGGTGACCACAAGTGGCATAAAAATTTCTTGAGCTTCTCCGTGCTTCGGAAGGCACGTAAAGCCGTTGGTCCCGGCTGTCATCATTGTATGGCAGTCGTCAAGCTATGTCAGATGCCTTTAGGCAGCTTGAAAAATCTGACACTAGTGTTGGCCACTTAACCACACGAAAAACAAACAAACAACATACTGGATAGGGATAGTGGAGGTCCAAAAAAATATCATTATATTTAGTTAGTTAAAATCTTTATTGCACCAAAATATATATTTAGTCCGTCAGTTAGATTATCATACATCTACACTTCTACACTAATATTATAAAGAGGAAAGATTTGTACCTATTTTTGTATGTTTGTATGTTTGTAATGAATAGGCTCAAAAAGTACTGGGCCGATTTAAAAAATTCTTTCACCGTTGGAAAGCTACACTATTCCCGAGTGACATAGGCTATGTGTGTACCACGGGCGAAGCCGGGGTGGACTGCTAGTATAATATATATATACATATAATAAGACAGTAAAAATCGCGTGTCTGTACATTTAATAAATTTAGCAAAAAATTATTGTGGGTGATTAGAAAAGAGTAACTGAACACAAAAAACATTAAAAAAACATTTTTGTCTGTTTGTCTGAATGTTCACGCTGATCTCCGAAAATACTGGACGGATTTTGACGCGGTTTTCTAAAAAAAATTAAGCTCAGCTCTGAGCAACATATAGGCTTTGTTTTTTTAAAATCGAATGTCAGGAAAAAAAGTTATCGTAATTTAATTACGCCGCTCTAATAAATTTATTAAAAAAATAAGTGTGGTTGATTAGAAAAGAGTAAGTGAACATAAATAAGATTTAATATTATTTCTCTGACTGTGTGTCTGTATGTTCACGCTAATCTCCGAAAGTAGTGGACGGATTTTAATCTTTACTATTAAAAAATATAAATGTTGTATAACAATAGATTAAGCTTAGCTCAGAGCTACATATAGGTTTTGTAATGTAATTTTACTTTTCTCGTCGTGTACAAAGATTTAACATACGATTAATCTATTTATTGCCGAATCGCAATAAAAAGACTCGGACTGTAAATTACATACTAAGATAGGTCACAAAATTTTTCAATTCGCCAACCAATACAATAAAACTGAATTTCACGCGGACGAAGTCGCGGGCATCAGCTAGTAAAATAATAATGGACTCATATTTTCCATTTTTCAGTTTATCTAAGTAGCAGAAATATAGTGCATCGAAGTTTTGGACTGGGAGCGATTAACCCATCGTCTCGTGAAAATCGTACTAGATCGTGACGTCATGCGAAATTTAAATGCGCTGTGTCTTAGTCCTTATTTGCTTATCAGAGAAGAGAAAAAGTAGGCATACAATATTTTTTAATAATCTACCTGATGAGCCAAAATTATTTTTAAGTCACGTCCGTATTTACAACCTTAGCTATTTTTGACTCGATAACAAGTAGATCTGATTTTTATTTATTGTCCTTTCCGTATAAATTATACATTTGCTATAGTAAAAATATTGAAATCACGGATCAAAACATGAAGCAGTCTAACGCAATTAACCATGGCCTGACTTACATATAAGTGTAAAGTATCTCTTTCACTTAATTCTGAAGAATTTTAGAGGTAAATATATAAACCATGCATGTAATAGCATGTAACGTTCTAATATTGTTGGTCTCATTTCGGATAGACATATACAACCTTTTTTTCTCTAGGCAAAGTAAATCTGGACTCTATGCGTAGAGGAAGAAAACAAACAGACTGACAAACAAAGGAAAACTTTCTTACTAGATTTGCCACGACCGCCGGCGCCCTCAGACCAACAACAAGGTAATGATTGTAATGAAGACGTTATTTGGACTACTTTTCTTAAACGATTCAGTCTTTCAATTCGCCCGTTCAAAATGTTGTGAATGACTACAAAATAAATTCTATATTTAAAAAGAAATCCTTTTCTACCAAAAGGCGATGATTATTTTTTAATCTGTAACGGCGTTTATTATTAAGAGCGAGGGCTATAATTTAAGTTGGGGCGAAAACACATTGTTTGTATGAATGTATGTTTGTGTGTATGTATGTTTGTTCCGCGATAACTGCCGAAACGAAGGTCCGATTTTGATGAAATTTATATAAGGTAGGCATGTAGGAAATATCAATAGAATTTTCAGGTTCGTTGGGCATCAAAATCGATTCAGTAGTTTTTGAAATATTAATAAAAAATCGCGAGGTCTAAGTTCGCGGCGAACTACTAGTATATTATATATTATAAAACAGTTTTGAGACAACAAGCTTTTTTATCACATTACATTCTCCGTACACACTTTAATTTGTGCCATCGCGGCAATCACGTACAGACAACAAAACATGTTATCTAATATGCATTTTATTGTGGAGCGCAGGCGACGAAAACCCGCGGCAACGGAGCGTCAGCAAAAAAGATCCGTAATTTCACAGTTGGCACATGCAAAACTAGGTCATAATTCCATGGCAAAAATCGTGGAACATGACAGTTTTGTCGTGATTTTCTGTTATAGCACTTTCTTTGGTAATGTTATATAGAATGTGAGAAAATTTATATAGAATCATAATTATAGAATCGTAATAAAGCAATTTCATTCTAAAAATCAAGATTTTTAGAATGAAATTGCTTTATAGTTGTTAGTATTCTTTATTTTAGTATACCAAAATCTTATTTGTTAGCAAAATCAAAATGTTTATTCAGTAGGTAATAAGGCATTGTGCCAATAGTCTTACAATGAAGGATGCTCAAGACCGTGCGAAGTGGAGAAGGAAAAGCCGGAAAGCGGACCGGCTTCTCAGCGTTGCGGCTGTGGAAGCGACTGGAAACGCGCTGAAATGAGAGGGAGAGAGGGAATAAGGCCTTTGCAGGAACTTTTACACGTCAACAAGTTTTGTATACGTGTAAAGTTAATTAATTATAAGAAAAGATACCGATTCATTAAGATGCCGCTTGGCAACGACCACTGATGTGAAGAAACGCCGAAAGAAACTCATTTACACAGAATTGGTTGCCTACGCGCCAGAAGGGCATTAACTATATGTGTCAATTTAAACATACTTATAATATTATGTTAAAACATTAATGAAATGCTTTCAAAAGAGCGAAGAATAAATAACGTAATAAGAAATACTAATTAGTCAAAAAGCGAAGCCGAGCTGACCTCCTAGCAGCACTCGTTCACAAGTTGACGCACGGGTCAGCACATTAGACATCACTGGTAACAATATATTGTAGACTTTAGTCTTGAGGCATTAAGGTATTTTGGACAAGAAGACACTGCATGCGTACCTTCCAGAAAGCTGGCCAGGCGACTGGAATTCGTTGAAAGAACTAAAATGCTTTAACTTGCAATATAAAAATGTATCTTTTTTTTCTAGCCTGTCCGTGTTATGTCCCACTGCTAAGCAAAGGCCTCCCCTTTCCTTTTGCACTCGTCTCTATCCTCTTCTGTTTGTTGCCAATTATTGGCATAACTATCGAATGATCCCGCCATCTCTTCCTCGGTCTGCCTCTACTCCAGAACGTAACTTCGCCAATATTTCCGGGCACATTCGACAGACGTGTAATTTATTTTAAAAAAATATTTAAAATGTATTTTGTTGTCGCTCCCTACTATCTGGGAGACAAGTTTAGTCTCGTAGCACCGTAGCGTCGTACCAGGCCTACGAGTCACAACGAGTTGCTACGAGGTACGACGTGCAAGTTTGATGTCGTCGTTCACAACACGTGCGACCGCCCATTTCTATAACTTTATACTTTTATGTTCTTTATTTATAAACAATTTATACTATTATGTCCATTATATTCTATATTTGGGTATGAAAAATTTATATGATAGATAATTGGAGGTTCTTTATGTGGGCAAGGCATCGACAGAATACAGCTATTAGTATATTTACATCTTGTAAAAAATATACATGCTAATCACATGCTTATGTTTGCTACCTTTCGGTATTACTTCTTTTTATACGAGAACCCTCATGCTAAATGCATCGCTTACTAGCAGGATGCCTCATATTTTTATTTTATAAATGACAGAATAATAAATAAACATAAAAAAATACAGATGAATTCATACTCCTTTTTTTTAAGTCGGCTGAAAAAAGAACAATGGCACTGTAACTAGATGAATAATACACGAAAATTTATTTCATGAAGCGTTGTTTCCATACAAACGACGTTAAATAGCGCAACATGTGTTTTGTACGACTCTCATGAAACTTGCACGTCGCCCGCGCGAGCCTACCAGTACAATAAGAGTACATATTGTACAGTAATCAAATACTTTGGTCCTCAATTAAACAACTCAATTAACTGAGGAAACGAAGTTATGAATTACCAAATATTGCTTATATTACCCGGCTACGGCGAAGTCAAAAGGAGCGTTATGTGTTTTGCGGCTTTGTATGTACCTATGTTAATCTGTTCTCTCATATCTGTGGCCTTCTCTATTGGCCATATAGTAATGAATTAAAAAAAACTTCGTGTGGGGTACCAAATGAAAAAGCTTAAAAAGCACATTTCAAAAATATGTGATTAGATAATTATACCAGCTGATGCGCCAGGCGTTGCCAGCGTGGTTTATTTAAAAATAAACGGGCAAGTGCGAGTCGGACTCGTACATGAAGTGTTCCGTACCACCGTACAATGTTTTAAAACGCTGAAAAAACACGTTTCTTGTATGACGACCCCCTTTAATTTTTAACTTTTTCTTATTTTTAGTATTTGTTGTTATAGCGGTCATAGTTATACATAATCTGTGAAAATTTCAAGTATCTAGTTAATGCCATTATGAAGATCAAGTTAAAAACGCTGAAAAAAACACGTTTCTTGTATGACGACCCCCTTTAATTTTTGACTATTTTTTATTTTTAGTATTTGTTGTTATATCCGCCACAGTAATACTAATACATAATCGGTGAAAATTTCAAGTGTCTAGCTATTACGGTTTAAGAGATAGAGCCCTGTAACTGACGGACAGACAGACAGACGGACAGACAGACAGATGGACAGACGGACAGACAGCAGAGTCTCAGTAATAGGGTCTCGTTTGCACCCTTCGGGTACGGAACCCTAAAAAAAGGCGGGGTTTCATACAAACTTTCGTCCTCTGTTTTACCCTTCTAATTTTTTTTAAAAAAAATATAGTAATACAATAATCTTTTGTTTTTAACTATTAGCTCATATGTAATATTTAACATTTCTAACTTTAAAATTGACCATGTTTCATAGAAACTTTCAACCATCATTTTAACCCCTTAGCGGATGAATTTCCAAAAATCCCTTCTAAATATGCTTACGTCATTTAAGAAACGCTAGTGGAAAATTTCATGCTTCTTCTAGACCCAGCGGTTTCAGCTGTGCGTTCATCAGTCAGTCAGTGAATAGTCAAAAGTATTTGAAGTACTCAATTGCATAATGGGAAGTGGGTCGCTGTAGCTTGCAAGAATTGATTTGATTTGATGAAATAAAAGCTTGCAAAAAGTGATAAGGAAAGGCAGAAGTCGTGTCGTATAGGGAAGTCAAGCATTTGGCTGAGGATCGGGAGACTTGGAACATACTCCACCGACAAGAACATAGTTCTTAAATATAGTAAGTGAAAAAGTGATAGGTTGCCAGTCGCTTAGCCTATTGACATGATTCAGATTATCACTCATACCCTCGATTGGTTATCACGATCTATGCGGAAAGGAAAGCAGCTGGTTATGTTTACATCTCCCCTCCCCCTCTAGGGAGGCCCTGAAAGACCGGTGACGCTCTTGTTACGTGTTGCAATTGTCCATTGGCAGCGGTGATCACTTCCCATCAGGTGACCCGCTTGCTCGTTTGCCATCCTATAACATAAAAAAAAACATCTGATTTCGAATCTCACTTATTTTTTTACACATTTGTATTCCTTGCTGAATTATATTTTCCTTTTTTCCAGAATTCCAGCGCCAAGTAATTGAAGTACTTCCACCATGCCAGTCACGGGGTAGTCACGCTGGCGGGCTACGGTCGGCACACGGTGTATGCGGGCGGCGCGTACCACTCGCGCGCGCCCGTCGTACCCCTTAACGCAAGTAAGAACACTTAATATTCACTTTATTTTTTAAGTTAGTCTCCACTGCAGTAGCACGACCCTCTCTATACTGCTAGAGCCATATATTAGCCAGAGCAGTCAGAGGATTTGGCCTACACTCTCCACGCTGGCCAGACGGGTTTGAGAGGTCTCATTGATGTTTATGAGCTTTGTTTAGCTTGTGTTTCCTAAGTCGCCTTCTACGACATTTACAGCAAGACTTGGAGTGGGTCTATTCTACTCCATCGCGAAACACACGACGAAAGGTTTTATTATATATATTCAAGTAATTATTTCAAAAAAAATTAAAATAAGTTTGGAATATCCAAAAGTGCACGCCTCATAGCGGTAACTCAATTTTCACAAAAAAAAAACAGAACTTGAATATTGCATATTTATCGGTGTATTATGAACAAAATAAAAAAAATACTTTTAAATCTTCGCGCCATTGCCCACACAGAAAAGAAAGGTACTGCGCATGTATTGTCAACGAACCTTATTTACATAGATTTATATATACCAACGATAGGTGGATTTTAGTTTATTGCTAATTATAATTAAACTACTTTTAATTAGACCGTGATTTTCGAAAGGACTTAGTTTTAGATAATACTTAAGCGTATGAAAAAAAGAAGGGTTCGATTTGTTAAGTTTTTCGGGCGTTATCGTGACCACGCCAGTTTCCATACATACAGACACACGGACGTCCACGAAATAATTTTCTTAAACACTTGTTTTATTATTTTAAAGAACAAAATGTCCTTTAAAAATATCATGACTGTTGAAACTAGTGTTTTTTCTTGACATTTGTGTGTAAATATTATTCTACAAGTACGATAAGAAATAAATACCGACATTTTCAGTTCGAAAAATCACTTGATTTTTGTAAGGCGAGAGTAGAGCACTACCTCAATGCTCCGCTTATGAGGTGTGCAATAAGCTTTTATCTAAAATAATGAATTAAAAAGTTTAAAGTTTAAATGTCTAATAAGTTATTGGAAAAATTGTGGAGAAATTGCGTTCACAAACTCACAATAACTATATTTTAAGTACACATTCAACGACACCCCACACTATAGGTTAGTCAAGAAAAAAAAATGATTCCCACTTTACATGGGAGCTGCACAGAAGAAAAAATTTCGAGTATTTATTTGATCATTTTGTCGAAATGATTAATATACATTTATACAACGTTTTATTGAACTAACGCAAAACTTCTCAGATGGTACCTCAGCCCATGAAACTGAACAGTTTTTGTTCTACAACTTTCACGAAACCCAATAAAAATATTTGAATTTTCATACAAACTGATCAGATGATCGAGTAAGTTTTTATGAAAATCCGAATTTTAGTTTTGGCATTTTGGGAATGTTGTAGAATAATAGTTGTTCAGTTTCATGGGCTGAGGTACCATCTGAGAGGTTTTGCGGTAGTTCATTAACACGTTGTATACCCATGCCAAATTACAGCTTAGTATGTACTAATAGTATATGAGTAAAACCGCGGACAGGCAGACAGAAATGGAGAACCTATAAGGGTTCCTTTTTTACTACGGAACCCTAAAATTTTTACTTAGAAGGTAAGTCAACGTTAAATAGAAAAAAAAATGGAATACCTAACAAGCTAATTCCGATACAATTAAGTATCTTTTATATTGCACAAAAACAAACCATTAGCACAATCATATATTGATGTCCGGTAATTGAGCTGTTGACGGCCTTTGTAGCATAATGACCCGCCGTGACGTCACGATAATTTAAAATTGATACCGGGTCGCCGTGCCGTGACATGTCACGTGACACTCACCTGGGAATTGAGAATAGTAAGTTGTTGTCATTAGAATCAAAGAATCAAATATTTATTCAGTAATTAGGCCTTTCCAGGCACTTTTACACGTCAATAATTTTAGTGAACATTACGTGTAATTTTTATTTATAATATTAAAATTACCATCGACATAAATATTAAAGACCAGGCGTCTTCAAACACGGCCATGTCTTTTTTGGTAATTGACACTTATAGCGCTGCAGCGCTAAGTCCCCTTTTAAGTCGTCCTTCAAAACCACAGCGCTAGATTCGCTAAGTGTCATTATCATTCATTTATTCTTCACTCTCATAGACTAAACACGAGAGTAGTACAGAAAGGTCAATACATTTTTACCTACCTACGATTACGTCAAAATCAAAATCAAATATTTATTCAGTAATTAGGCCTTTGCAGGCACTTTTACACGTCACACGTTTACACGTCTTTGTTTAGAAGCTACCGATACTAGGGTTTTGCAACGACCACTGCTGAGAAGAAACGCCGAAATAAACTCATTTGCACAGTATTGGTCGTCCTACGCGTCAGAAGGGATTTGTCAGTTTACAAGAATATTATGCCTAATACAATGTCATCACAATATAACATGTAATAAGGCTTGCGAACGAGTGCCAATTTACAGAAATGAGTAACACTGAGTAGTCTTAAGAAAACGGAGCCAAGCTGACCAGTCCCTACTGGCGGCACCCGTTCACGAGTTGACGCGTGGATTTTCTGAATTAAAATATTTTTAACACCCGATGAAAAAGAGGGGTGTTATATGTTTGACGTGTCTGTGTGTGGCATCGTAATTCGTAGCTCTAATACACTGAATTCGATGCGATTTTTAATCGAAAAGCCTTGTCTGTTGAAATTGTTCTTATCTATGTTTGATGAAAATCGGTTCAGCCGTTTAAAAGTTATTGGGGGTGAACCCTTGAAAGTGGGGGATATTTTAATATGTCTGCCAAATAAATTGTTTCCTAAAATGGAATATTTAAAATTATTTAAGCGTCAATAACATACAGTAATATAAGAGAAGAAAAAGCGGCCAAGTGCGAGTCGAACTAGGCTGAAAAAAAAATTTTTTTTCATAATTTTAAAAACCACCTTTTAGACCTTCAATATCTATCTCTCCACCAATTTTCGTGACAGTCGGTGCAGTAGCGGCGGAGTACGAGCCCGGACGGACAGACAGACGGACGTACATGACGAAACTATAAGGGTTCCTTGTGAACTACGGAACCCTAAAAACCGTAGAAACAAGAAGATTGAAATATGAAACAAAAATAAAATAAAAACAGAATGGTCGCTCTCAGCCTATTTACGATAGATTCCCAGCTACACGCCTATTCTCTTCGTGAACTTCTACAGATACCTAATTTGACTGACATCTACCTGATAGGACTTCATCATCAAGTCTTTTTTAGTCTCCACTGTAGATATACAAAGTGGAAGGGACATACCCGTAATAAATCAAACCACGGGCTATACTAGATCACTATAGTATAATGAAATTAAAATGATAACGAAAAAACAAAAAAAAATTTGGCGTTTTCATACAAATCGTCTGGCCGGCCGCACACTTTAAGTTTTTCTGGCAACTTTTAACAGATCGTCGGGCCATATATAGTTGAGGGTCCATCTATATTCAAGAACCTTTTCCGCCCATCGTTGTGTCGTGTCAAGTACTTATAATAAAAATATCATATAGATATTATAACATACGTTGTTTCGACGACATATATACTAATAACATACATATATTATTACTAAACTCATAACTAGTGATGTGCCGTTCCCAGGAACGTTCCCAAATTCCCCGGGAACGTTTCATAAATTCCCGGTAATTTGGGAACGTTCCCGGAGAATTTAGGAATTTGGCAACGTTCCCAGAGAACATTACCGTATTTTTTGGGTATGTTACAGAAATTTGGATATATGTATTTGTATTATAACCATATATAGTGATTCATTTTAGTAAAATATATTTATTTACAGTGATAAAAAATATATCTGATAAATAAAATTACAACTGTCCCTGACATTTCCATTTTTTGGGAACATTCCCGGGAACGTTCCCGGATATCTGGGGAGCGGAAACGGCACATCACTACTCATAAGGTATTATGATCTCCTGCGGCATTTAACATTTATTAATATTACATTATTTATAGCTGACACATTCAGCGTGACTGACTGACTGACGTGACAACGGCGGCGTTATAATGAATATGATTGGTTTCCACCTTAAAGTAATTTGTTGTATGGAATGGCTATAGTTCCTATATTTGATTATTAAAAGAACAGTCACATTTTTGAGGTTCCGTAGTAAACAAGGAAACCTTATAGTTTCGCCATGTCTGTCTGTCTGTCCGTTTTCTCAGAGAGAGATAATAATCACAAAAAATAAGTAAACTTGAACTGCTTTTCATGTAAATGTGTTCAAATAAAACAAGACCCTACCAATCCTAAAGTTAATTTTAATGACCACTTTGTCGGCGTTATAATATGGTACATACACATGCAACATAACTGCTTTCTAGTACTAATAGTCTCTTAGTAAAACCGCGGACAGACAGACAGACATGACGAAACTATAAGGTTTCCTTGTTTACTACGGAACCCTAAAAACATTGCTTCTGAAATCAGTAGCATTATATTAATGCTGATATTTTATAAAAACAGCGACTAATCTAATATTTATAATAGTCACTAGGCATATCATGCTATCGAAACGTAGCAATTAACCTTTACGAGGTATCTCAAGTACCTACAAGGCATTTGTATGCACTAACGAGTAAGTACCGACCTAGGTATTAGGTACTTGTATGTTAGTTTGCTGAAACTTGAGTTGGAATGCGTTTATTGCATTGCGCGGTGTCTGGAGCACTGAGACCAAACGTTTGTCACTGGCCGTAATTAAGTGCTCTGGGTGCATTTTTAGGGTTCCGTACCCGAAGGGTGCAAACGGGACCCTATTACTGAGAATCCGCTGTCTGTCCGTGTGTCCGTCTGTCACAGGGCTCTATCTCTTGAATAGCTGAAATTTTCACCGATTATGTATAGTCAACTTTTTTTATTTTTAGTATTTGTTGTTATAGCGGCCACAAACTGTTGCCGCTATAACAACAAATACTAAAAATAAATCAGTAATGGGGTCCCGTTTGCACCCGTCGGGTACGCAACCCTAAAAAAGTTGAAAATTAAAGGGGGTCGTCTTTATAATGGCACTAGATACTTGAAATTTTCACAAATTATGTATTAATATGGCCGCTATAACAAAAAATACTAAAAATAAGAAAAAAATAAAAATTGATGGGGATCGTCAACAAGAAACGTGTTTCTTCAGCGTTTCAAAACATTGTACGGTGGTACGGAACCCTTCATGTACGAGTCCGACTCGTACCTGCCCATTTATTTATTACAAATTTTGAGTACGGTTTACACAGTACCACAGAATACATAAGAGTTCACAGTACTGTCGGCAGTTAATAGTTTTCTAGTAGCTATATATAAAACATTATGTATCCCAACTCGACCCAATAAATACTAAAATATGTGTGACTTTTAGTCTTTACTTTATCTTAGTCATTGGGTTCAAGCCGTCCCAAACCAAAACCCTGGATCGACTACTGATTTGGCTATAGTTTTACGACCGGCCGCCTGCCTGACGTCAACCCTCAATTGTAGCACGAGATGTTTGTGCTGAGTCCTTTAGTCGCCTTTTACGACATCCACAGGAAGAGATGGAGTGGTCCTATTCTAACCCGGAACCACACGGGTTGCAATGCTGTGTCTGCCCCATTAGAGATGAATACGTACTCGTAATAAATAGCTACTGTATGTATGAAACAATGAAAAATATAACGTCAACAAAAAGTAATTCTAAACTTATATCCGATGTTGTTGTTCCAGCATTAACCCTTATTGAAAAGATATAACCTTTCCCCTTCAGCATGCAAGGGTATCGAGTTTAATCAAAATATTGACTAGGGATCGCAGTTTCATGTAAATTTATGCTAACGCGAGCGGCTAAGCAATCTTCTTAATGAAACCGCTGAATTATAACGGCCTGGCTGCTTTTAATTTGTTTTTAATAAATATTATTAATTAGTCTGCTTTCCTCTTTAGTTAATATTGAAGTGCGCGCGAAGCGAGTTCGTATTTTTTAACCTCCGACAAAAAAGAGGGGTGTTATAAGTTTGACGCTAATATCTGTCTATCTGTGGCATCGTAGCGCTCGAACGGATAGACTGATTTCGATGATTTTTTTAAAAAGTAAAAGCAATTTCCCTTGCGGTGGTTCTAAGCTTTGTTTAATGAAAATCGGTTTAGCCGTTTAAAAGTTATTGGGGGTTAACGCTTGGAAGTCGGGGCTTTCTCTAGCAAATTATAGATGACGCTACGGTATAAGTCGTATCGTTAGTTCCGCTACTCATCACTAGATTCTTGACAGTCTGGTTTTTTTTTAATTTGCCTAGCAAATAAACTTGTTTAAATTAACAGACAGAACATGGACTGAATCCACCCAGTATATTTGGTTAGACCCTGTATACGAGTAGGTAGGTAAGTAATTCATATACCGGAAAGGAGCCGTCTACAAATTACAGGCTTACTAACAAAGTTCATGTTTCAATTTTGCCAAAATAGCCACTAATGACTAAATAATGACAGTCTCACCCACTTTCTTCAAAATCAAATTTAGTTTTGTACTCATTTACGCTCCTTATCGATACTGATTACACTTTTTAGGCTACATTTCCCAAGGCAATATCAATCATACTTCTTTTGCCCAAAAAGGCACAGAAATTGAAAAGGCGGGCCGCGTCAACAACTTTTTTCGAGGCATTGATATACTAGCATACAGCCATAAATCAAACTAATCTATGTTGCTTTATTATTAAACCACAGAGCAAAAAACATACTAGCGGAAATTATTCAAAAGTAAATCTAACGCGGAAGATATAAGGTATGAAATTGAATGATGGGTGAGAAGTTTGTCAGAGCAGTGCTAAAGTGACCAAATATTTTTCTTGTCTCTTAGCGGGATAGAAAAAATGGAGCACGTTTTCCCATTATTCTTTGTTCGGGAGGCTTTTGAGGAATAAGCACTCTAATACGTTTGTTTAGAGCTGATATTAGCGTGACAAACTGACAAGGGAGGTGGGATTAATTGATTTTTCAAGTGTTTTCCATTGCTAATAAAAATGTTTAGGGTGTTAATATCGTGTTTGCATTTTTGATGATACAGTCAAACTCTTGACAAGCTGTCCTGAATTTTGGGTACCAATTATACTCACGACAAATAAATACCGGTAAATACCATTGATACTCACGACCTTTTTGTTTTTGTTACCCTAGACTTTTCTATACAAACGAAGTCTAGCTTATTTTGAAATTACATGACAGTATTTCGTAATTTCAAAGAAATTGCATATATCTAGGCATATAATATGTTTCCGACGGCAAAATATGAACTTGAAAAAAAAAGGAGGGTGTAGAAGTTTTCCGTACTGGTGGTCAAATATGATCTGACAAGCGTTTGCCCGCGGCTTCGCCCGCATAGACTACACAAATAAGATCGTATTTTTTTTAAACTAGGGTTGCAATTTATTAAAATCCAATTAATGGATTATTGTTTTTTACTAACCACTAATTCAAAAATGTCATGTGTCTCGCTTCAAAAATGACGAAGATTCATACAAACTTGCAACCCCTATTTCACCCCTATAGGGATGTAATTTTCTAAATCTAATAAATGCATTAATTTTTTTTACTAACTACTAAAACACATTAAAAATTTCATGTGTCTCACTTTAAAAATTACGAAGTTTCATACAAACTGCCAACCCCTATTTCACCCCCTTAGAGATGGAATTTCCAAAAATCATTTCTTAGCGGACGTCTCCTAGTTACAACCTACCTTTCTGCCAAATTTCATCGTCATTGGTTTTGTAGTTTTCGAGATTTCGTGATGAATGAGTGATTTTCGCTTTTATTTATATAGATACACTATATTCTCTGTCAAGTTCATAATTTGTCAGTGAAAACCAGTTATATGCGTATGATATATGCAATTTCTTTGAAATGACAAAATTTTGTTGACTTCTGACATGTTGCAATTGGTTTCAACTACGTTTGTATGGGAAAGTCTGATTCTGATTCTGTCTGGGGTAAGCTTCGATCATATAGAGAAGGGAAAGGCAAAAAATGACCCCATCAAAAGTAAATTCAAGTAGGCGGTACTTACAAACCACATCTCGTTTCCCGCCATTACCATTACTGTAATTACTTCTAGCCAATAGGGATGCAACTAGACTAGGTCCGAAAGATGTTATTTTATTTAGACCGTCCGTAAGATTATCCAAAATGGACCTATATATTTCAGTTTATCAAACTAATAATAAACCGGCCAAGTGCGAGCTAAACTCGCGTGGAGAGGGTTCCGTACAATTGATTGAATTATTATAGGTTTTTCCTGTAATCTACAAGCAATGAACTATAATTTATATTTTTTTCAAAATTTTAGGCGCAGTATAGTTTCGCAGATCAGTTCTTTCATAAATAAAATCAAAACTATTTATTTTACAATAATAACAAAAATATATTTGATATCCTCATAACGAGCCCTTTCATTTGATATATGACACTGTAAGGTTTGCAAAACTTTTTTTTTAATTTCTTAATTTGTCCCCCGAAAATGACCCTTATTTAAAAAAAAACTTTGCACATATGTGTTTGGGTCATAGGATTACAACATTCTACCAAATTTCACCTGATTCGGTCTAGTAGAATCGGAGCAAATTGGCTGTGACAGACGGACGGACAGATAGACGCATGAGTGATCCTATAAGGGTTCCGTTTTTTCATTTTTTGTACGAAACCCATCGACATGAATATATAGACTCGGCGTCTTCCTACACGGCCATGTCCCAGATTCGATTATTCATTCATTCTTCATTCTCATAGACTAAACACGAGAGTAGTACAGAAAGGTCAATATATTTTTACCTACCTACGAGTACGTGGTTCAAATTAAATCCTACATATATTTTAACAAACGCGAATGTTGGTAAGTATGGCTGGATGTACGGATGGATGTATGGATGGTTGTATGGTTATATAGATTTTTAGATTGTAGACCCACGACTAGCTTTTACGATCTTCACGGAAGGGGAGGCGGCTGCATTCTTAATGTGTTTTTTCTTTGTTTTTTGTTCTTATCATATTTATAAAGGTAAAAGTTAAACTGCACATATATGTTTCATTGGTAACCTTTTATTATTCTTACTTAAATTCTTTACATAATGTTTTGCACTAGAAGAAAGTGATTTCTTGTACTTGTATACCTATTAGTTTTTTTTTCTTTGTTAGCTATCTATGTATTTAATGTATTATATAATCATACACGTATGCTGCGCAATTGGGCGCCAAAAATCCGCCATTATGCTTTCCAAAAATTTTAATATAGCCTATGACTACTACTGGTATTTATTCTGTGCTATGACACTCAAGTGATTAAGATGAATCTAACCACATATAATTTATCAAAATCTATTTAGCCGTGTAGTAGTTACGAGGAAACAGAATTATAGGGACAAACATAATAAAACATCAAAAATGTGTAAGCAGCCATCTTGGATCCAAAATCTGATAGTAGTTTCAAGTTGCGCGGGGCACCTCAAAGGGCTCAGAAATTTTGTAGGTTTTTGTAACAGAATGTAGGGGTACAGCCCACATACAAAACTTTTGAGCCCTCGGAGGTTCTAGTGAGACGTTACGAGATGTGACTTAATTTTATAAAGGATTTATAGGATTTTAGGAAACTTTTGTAAAGCATTTATAGCATATGTAGATAAAAATTATAAATATAAACATTTTTAAACGTTTTACAAACATTAATAACTGAGTAGCAAACAAGTAGTTTTTCGATGCATCCATGAAGAAAGTGAAATGTAGGCATATTTATGATGTCTACATTTCACTTCTGTTTTGTTAGTCTATGACGAATTATTCAATCGGTTGACAGATCATTCACTCACTTCATACATTATGGCAGCCGAAATTTGGCAGTCCGTATTTAATTTTTAATCAATGAAATCTAGTTACTTACCGATGGAAAGTTATTCCTTTATATTTTGCTTTATTCTTTGAATTACTAGTGCAGTATCTCAACACACACCAAGGCATTTTTGACTAAGTTGACAGTGTTTTCTTTAATGAATCGTGGAGTGTATTATGCGCGTATTGCTAGCGAGTGACTAATGTGAGGTGAACAGTGATAGCCTATGATGAATAGAACACTACTGTTGTATGTGGCGTCTTCTCTAGTACGTAAGTACATAGATCTCGTTGACGAAACCCTAAAAATTCACATGGAAACAGCGCATCGAAGTTTCGTAGTTCAACGTTCGTTATCATTTGATAATCAGAGATAAGAAAACATGCAATATTTAATAATAATCTAGAGATACTTCATGAGACAAAATCATTTTTTTAGATTTGGCTAAGTATAGGTTTACGACTGGCTGCCTGCCTAAAATCAACACTCCTTTCATGGGAATGCAGTTGTAGCACTGGATGTTTATGCTTAGTCCTTAAGAGGGCGCCTGATGTCATAATCTAAATTTTGCTCCCACTTCCATGCAGACAAATTTACTTTAGCCGAAGCGAGACAGCGAGCCATACGGGGCGTCGGGAATCGCGGTGGGTCGATGAGGCTGGTTCTGGTTTTGAAGTTTTTTTCGTTTTACAAAGAATATTTAAGAGTTATTTAAAAAGTAATACATATGATGACTGCCTTATGTTTAATACAACTACAATCCAAAGTTACAAGTGCTAATTTATTGTATTTCTTAAATACTTTATGTTTTAGTATAATTCTGAGGTGATTTGGAGGCAACTTCGCAATGTTTTTCTATCGAGAAAATTTTAAGCAATCGAAATTTTTGAAACTTATTATGTTTAGAGTTAGTTCTGAACTTTGCTATGTTTTTATTTCAAAGTGAGTATTTCGTTAATATTGATAATATTTAAGATGCTCTTAGAACTTTAGGGTAGTACGGGCTCTTAAGTCGCGTCTTACGATATCCACAGGAAGAGATGAAGTGGTCCTATTCTTGAAGCCGGGCCATTAAATCATCAAATTTTTAAACTGATATAAAACTTGAAAATATTGAAAAATTCTTATCAAATTTTGGTAAAAGAAGCAAAAGTGAAGCTGAAATTGCTGCCAACTATGGAACTAATCGCTAGCGACACCTACACTAACGTATCTCGACACGGAAGGGGTAAAAATCCCCTCCAAGAAGGTTATATCACATAAATTAATCAGATTCCTTCCTTCTCTCTACGAATTTCTACTTTAAAGTCAGAACTCTAAAGTTGAAATTACATTGCAGTTATTTTATTGGATAACCATTGGATGTAATTCAATTATTACGCGCGGACGCGCTGGACTAACGACCTTTTGGATGTAGGCCATCCTTTTTACACTAATATGTCCTAACTTTTGCTGAAAAATTCGCGGAACTATCTCATTGATTTTTACAGTGGAGGTTTAATTAAATTGAGGGTTGAGGCTGGTGTGTGATAGTGTACAAATGAAAAAGAAGGACTTGAAGAGTATATACGTCTATTAGATCTCTCGAAATGATTAAATCTATTTAGAATGAAGGACTTATTGCTATTTTTATAAACAGGGTCAGCGTGGAGTAAACTAGCGTGGAGAGGGTTCCGTACAATTGATTAAATTCTTATAGGATTTCCTGTAATCTACAAGCAACGAAATAGTTCATTGCTTGTTTTGTATTTTTTTCAAAATTTTAGGCTCAGTGATTACGGAGATCAGGGGGGGGAAAGGTCAATTTTAGTCTTTTTTCATGAATAAAATCAAAACTATTTATTGTATAATTATAACAAAAATATATTTGAGATCCTCATAACAAGCCCTTTCATTTGATATATGACACAGTAAGCTTAGCAGTACTTTTTTTTAAAATTTCCTAATTTATCCCCCAAAATGACCCTTATTACTTATTACCTTATTACTTAATACCTATTTACTTATATGTGTTTTACCTGAATCGGTACAGCAGATTCGAAGCAAATTGGCTGTGACAGACGGACGGACAGACAGACGCATGAGTGATCCTATAAGGGTACCGTTTTTTAATTTTTTGTACGGATCCCTAAAAATATACTGAAACTATTTAAAGATATAATATTAGTCCATGATACTGAATAACTTTCTGTTGAAGGTCAGTTATAGCAATTTAGCTACTGGCCATTATTTTTATAGTACATTAATTCAAGTATTGTATGTTCTATTTATGTCATCCACTTGCTTGCTGTTTATTTTATTTATTTATTTAACTTTATTACAAAAATTGTAAACGGCGGACTTAAAGCCTTGGGCTTTATCTACCAGTCAACCGACAGGTGGTGCAGAGACAAGTGAGGCTAAAGTAGGAGCAAAATTTATCATTATTTTCTAAATAGTATTTGAACTTTAAACTTACATATATATTGCATGGCTATGAATAAATTACATAAACTACAAAATATAATACTTAAATATAGTATATTAATTTAAATTACCTACTACCTAATAAATATATATATATATATATATATATATATATATATATATATATATATATATACACATATTAATACATAAATATCCATAATTTATTTATTACCTGACAGTCCATGAAGAAAGTAACCGCGCACTGCTTTTTTAAAGGCAAGTCGACTAGGGGCTTTACGAATTTGGTCGGGAAGGGCGTTCCAGAGCTTCACGGCCTGTACGGTAAAGGAATGCTCGAAGAACCCACTCCGATGATGCGGCATAGCAAGTAGAAGATTGTTAGAAGAGCGAAGTATTCTGACGTGAGAATCCTTAAAGAAAGAAAATTGAGATTTTAAGTGCTGTTTGTCAACAAAGAAAATTTTCTTTATACGGTGTTTTTCTTATTATGTGAAAACAAATACGAGTTATACCGGTCTGATCCACCAAACGGATCTACACTTCATTATTATTATTACTTTTGTGCGGTCTGATCCACTCTAAAATTGATTAGTCCGGTCTCCCGTACCTGTTTAGTACAGTCAAGAAAAAAACAGTTGTTGATGAAAAAATAACAAATTTTGACTAACGTTTCTAGATCCTAAACGTTATTTCAATTAACGCGCTACTCTGTATCGGGGAACGGTATCCCTGATACTTTCCATAAGGAACTTACTTATATTGAAATGGGAAAAATATTTTGAATTCAATGAAACTCGGATCAGCTGATCGGTCAATTTGTATGGGAGGCCAAAAATTATTTTTCATAATGTGATATATGTTCCTTTGAGGGAGGCGCTCAATATCATGGACTTAATTTAGCCGTAAAGCCGTTTCAGTTTATTTTGTTAGATATTGTATGTACGGTTACGAACAGAATAAAATAATCCTTCACAAACCTTTATACACGGTAACGCTGTAGCTGTGGCTGTAGACTGTACTCTACTCTCTGTTTATATCATGATATCATATATAGGGTCTAACAAAATATACTGAAACTATTTTAAGGGTGGATTCAGTCAGTGATACTGAACAACTTTCCCCAAGGAACATATGTCGAAAAATAAAAAATAATTTTTGGCTTTCCGTACAAACTCGGATCAGCTGATCGGTCAACTTATATGGGCGGTCAAAATTATTTTTCATATTTCGGTATATATTATATTATATGTTTCTTGGGGAAAGTTGTTCAATATTATGGACTGAATCCACCCTTAAAATAGTTTCAGTTTATTTTGTTAGACCCTGTATATATCATATATAGATATCATGGCAAATTTCAAAAGATTTCACACAATGTTATTAATCATAATTATTTTTTTTACAAAAAAAAGCAACCGACTTCAATTTTTTAAGGAGTTTCTTCCATATCTCCAAAGTTCTTCATCATATCTTCACCAAATTAAAATAGGACCAAGTTGGTAGTAAAGCCTTTCAAGTAAAAAAATAATCATCATAATATTTGAGCTGCAGTTGTCTGGTGAGGAATTTCGGTCTCCAGCTCCAAGATTTTTTCTCCGATCTTAAAAAAAATTACATGAGACTAACCTTGCAATGCATTCTTTAAAACGAAACATATATTTTTTAAATCGGTTCATATTTGACGGAGTTATGAGGTAACATACACAAAAAAAATACATACACGTGGAATTGATAACCTCCTCCTTTTTTTGAAGTCGGTTGAAAATATATTAGACAAGAAGTTATTTTTTAAGATGGCAATTCTTTTTTTTGAACTATTACGTATTCTCTATTCCTTAAAATAAATAAGCCATTAGTATAAAAGATACAGATACACTATCACGTCTTTATCCCTAACAGGGTAGACAGAGCCTAGGGCGGTAAAACCCAGGCCACTTTTAGCGTGACGGCGGGCGTTAAGATGGAAAAACGAAGTCAAAAAAGTGATGGGTTGCTAGCCGCATAGCCTATTGATTCAGATGATTCAGATTCTCGCCCGTTCCCTCGATCGGCTTCTACAATCTGCGCGGAAAGAGAAGCAGCTGGTACATTCTGCGTTTTTCTTTTCCCCCAGACCAGCATGGAAGTAATGTTGTTAAGAGAGAAAATATAATCTTACGGTTTTGTGTTTCATTACATGAGTGATTCTGAGTGTCCAATATTTGATATATTGGACTCAGGACTCAGGATGGTGGGCATGAAGGTGGAAAAGGGAAATCATAATAGTGATGGGTTGTTAGTATAATATATATGGTTGTTAGTATACAAGTAGATATGAAGGTCACGATAACATCTTTCTATCAGACGTGACGTTCATTCATTTGTTTACCAACTCACTCGTATAAAAACATTTCCTGTTTCTGTATCCAGTATCCAGCGGCAGGGGCGTGGCCAGCTGATGGGCAAGTTGATATAACTAGTGGACGGAGAATGTATTGTTGATAAAGTCAAGAACACATTATGTTTTTACAAGCTTTTATTTAGCTTGCCTTGTTGTTTGTTTGGGTCAAATCTTGCAAGTTAAATTTAAGTCACTTCCCGGTTGTTGATTGAGATGAAATTTTGTTTGTAATGTAAAACAAGAAGATTATCTGATGATATGCAGAGCTGGAAGGTGGCTATAGGGATCTTGTAATACAACGACGCAACCCCATCGAGTTTGGGCTTCTTACATTTGCCTAGATGTCTCAGGCCTCAGAATACAAGCTTGTAAAAAATGCAATATTTTCGAAAAAAATATACAGTTTTAATGCTGTAACCAAATGGTGCAAAGCACAAAATGTAAAGCTTCGCGAGCTTTTGAGTGTATAATCCAACTTCCTAGTAATAATATGTGGAAGTTGAGATTTTTGTGACTTTGAAACTTTATTGAATTTTATTTATTTATTTTGAAACGGTGCAGTGCATGGTGCCAAGCGGTTTAGCCTCTTCTGTAAGGCACGAGTACAATCCTCACTAGGCACCTGTACATTTTTGAGTTTGTACTTAAGTACGGTAATTTCCAACTATTACCACTTGCTTTCGGTGAATTAAAGAAACCTGCGCAATGTCTGCGCACTAGTGTGTAATAAATAAAATAAATATATAAATAAATACTTTACCCCGTTAGGGATAAAGACGTGATAGTGTATCTGTATAAATAAATATATAGGGACAAATTACACTGATTGAGCTAGCCCCAAAGTAAGTTTAAACTTGTGTTATGGGATACTAACTCAACGATACTATATTTTATAATAAATACATATATAGATAAATACCCAAGACCCAGGACAACTTGAAAAAGGCCATTTTCCAACTGGCCCTGGCTGGGGATCGAACCCAGGACCTCCGGATTGACGGACTAGCGTGTTGACTATTACGCCACAGAGGTCGTCAATAATAAGTCGTAATTAATGTCTATTGTCACTAGATGGCAGTCATTTAGCCATTTCAGATGCCTTTTCTCAGCTCGAAAAATAACACCAGTGCTAGTAATAACACACTCGATAAGAACACAGCTAAATAAATAAATAAATAAAGCGGCCAAGTGCGTGTCGTACTCGCCCATGAAGGGTTCCGTAGCAGCAAGTAACAATATAAAAGTTCTAAAGGTAAATTACGGTTTACGATTTATCACGTATTAAAAAAAACTACTTAATAGATCTCGTTGTACATATTATATAACGTCTAACAAAATATACTGAAACTATTTTAAGGGTGAATTCAGTCTGTGATATTGAACAACTTTCCCTAAGGAACATATGTCGAAATATGAAAAATAATTTTTGGCTTTTCATACAGACTCTGATCAGCTGATCGGTCAACTTGTATGGGAGGCCAAAAATTATTTTTCATATTTCGATATATGTTCCTTGGGGAAAGTTGTTTAGTATCATGGACTGTATCCACCCTTAAAATAGTTTCAGTATATTTTGTTAGTCCCTGTATATTTTTTAGTTTTATTATTCTCTTATTTTAGAAGTTACGGGGGGACGACGACATTTTACCACTTTGGTGTGTCTCTCGCGTAAACTAATCAGTTTAGAAAAAAATGATATGAGAAACCTCAATATCATTATTGAAGACCTATGGACAAGTACCTATGGACTTAATAAAAAAAAAAAAAAATTAGTTTCAGTTCTAAGAATGGGGAACCTATTGTTATTATTTATTATTTTTATATTAATTTTTTTTTCTATTTTTGTGTAAAAATCTTAATGCGGTTCACAGAATACATACATCTACGTACCAAGTTCCAACAGTATAGTTCTTATAGTTTCGGAAAAAAGTGGCTGTGACATACGGACGGCCAGACAGACAGACATACATGAGGAATCTATAAGGGTTTCGTTTTTGCCATTTGGCTACGGAACCCTAAAAACGACAGAAGTGAAAACTTGAAAAAGTTGGTGGCGGTTACGGTAACAGTATCGCGAGTTTAATTGTTTTTTCCCATCTCAAAAAATTCCGAACGCGCCTAAAGAAGATTTCATTTCTAAAATTTTAACTTATTACCCCTGCCTCCCCCCTTGGCTACGCTCCCTTCCAGCAGCGGTCCAGTAATCCAGCGGTCACCAAGCGGACCGTGAACCGGGACGTCCCGCGCAATTACACACGCGACAAATAAGTGCCGCTGAGATGAATTAGGGTTTTTACATGATTGCGAGGACAAAAAAGACCGTAGTCCTTATCCATACATATAGGGTAAAACCCGAATAGTCGCCCCGGGGGTATAGTTGCCTTGATTGCAATTACTCTAGTTTTGCAAATGAAACACATATGTTATTAAATTTATCTATCGAGAGACTCTGCATCTACAACTAAGTAGACCGTGTTGCATGTCTCTTTGCGATTGCATGGGACGGTTAGGTGCGATCAAAGTTTTTGCGGGATAGATGTCCTCTTTTTAGACAGGGCATCTATCCAAAACGTAATTTACATGGAATAGGCAACTATCCCCTATATGGGATAGTTGTCCGTGGATTAGTTGTCGTAAAATTTAGAGGTCCGCAAAAATCACCAATACTCAGGAAATATCAAAGGTAATGTTAATTCTTTTTTTTTGTTTTTGACAAATAAAGTATCTTGCTTTTTGTACAAAGAGATATAAAGTAATTTCAAAAAGTGGGTCAACTATCTGTGTTTTACCCTAAAGGTTTCAAGGTTTGCAACCTTTTCCTGATCAACGCTTTCCTCGTGGAGTTGTAATACATAAAGAAATATGAAAAAAAATAGGTATCCCAGACAAGTTGACCGACCACTTAAGTTTTGTTGGATATCAGGAATTTTCATATTTAGCTAGACCAGGCCTTTGTCACTCCCCGTTTAGGTATCGAAAATATACCTACATTATTACTACGCGTGTAGGCCCTTGGGGTGGTAAATTCAGTTCGAATCGTTTGTCCAGTGTAATAAGAATGAAATTGGCCTGCAACGGATGTCAAGGTATCTAAACGAAAAGGTGCTGAGTTCTGGCGTGAGCTAAATTGAACCATATCGCTAACCACATTGATTAGATATTTCTTTGAATTTCTTTGCTGAGTGAGACTTCTGTACGTGAGTAGAGGGCAGTCATATTTGGTATATTTTTTGTATCAGATATAGATTAAATAGGGACATTTTAAAACCGACCAAGTGCGTGTCGGGCCACGCGCTTTGTTGGGTTCTGTAGTTGCGAATGTCGGCTTCTAGTTCACGCCTCAAGGTTTAACGACTAAAAACCATTAAGACTGCAGTCTTCGACCGTGGGAATTTTTGATTGAACACCCGAATCTATATTTTCTATCTACACATACGCATTGCGCTGTATTGTACATGCACCATGGAGACGAATTTAGATGAATTCAGAAGCGTAGCGAGCGGTCTGCCTTATCAGCGATTTCGTCCCCATATTTATTTGAGAATTTCGGAGTACTTTAAATTTTTCTATCTTTTTACAAAAGACAAATTATTTTTATTTATTTATTGTACGTGTTTAAGCATGAATCAATCTTCATATATGTGATTTTTTTATTTTTTAACTCAGTCGTATGTGCAAGAAATCCGACGACGTATTCGCTTTAATTTCTTCAAAGTTTAACCTTTTAACTAAGTTTTTGTTTTTTTTTTTATTTTATTAAAATCTTCTCATTTACTTTTTAGGATTTTCCTTTATCTTTATTTCTCTCTAATTTAAACACAACTTCATTTTTTAAATTCCGTGTAAACAACAATGACATGAACGTCGCACACCGCAAAATATCGAAACACGTCTCAGGTTATTTGGAATTATTAGGTCCTTACATATGAAATTGCCGATTTTCAATACTGGCAACTTTAAAATCAAATATCTTGCGTTTCATTAGGAATTCCAAATTCAAATTTATTTCGAAATAAAGCCAGAAAATTATTGTTTTAAAATTCGTATTTCATTTGTTTTAACATCATTTGTTTGAGTTTCAACATTGCTATAACAACAACTATGGACCAATTGAAAATTCGCGGTATTTACGAATACGAGTTCCACCGTGGCACCAGTGCTGCAGAAACGACTCGAAGAATTAACGACGTGTATGGACCAGGCACCGCTAACGAACGAACGGTGCGTTTTTGGTTTCAACGTTTCCGTTCTGGAAATTTCGATTTACACAATGAGCCTCGTGGACGACCTGATACTCAAGTGAATAACGAAGAATTGAAGGCGATAGTGGAAGCGGATCCATCTTAAACCACTTCTGAATTAGCAGCAGCCTTCGGCGTAAGTGACAAAACGATACTTATCCACTTGCGCAAAATCGGAAAAATTAAAAAACTCGAAAAGTGGGTACCTACCGCACGAATTGACTGAAGCAAACCAACAAACACGCGTTGCTTGCTGCGTTTCTTTGCTTAATCGCCACAATAATGAGGGGATTTTGAACCGTATCGTGACTTGTGATGAGAAATGGATCCTGTACGACAATTGGAAGCGATCATCACAATGGCTTGACCCTGGAGAACCGGGGAAACCTTGCCCTAAGCGAAAACTGACCAAAAAGAAGATTCTGGTTAGTGTTTGGTGGACCACTGCTGGTGTTATCCACTACAGCTTCTTGAGATCAGGCCAGACGATTACTGCAGACTTGTATTGCCAACAATTGCAAACAATGATGGAAAAGCTCGCCATTAAACAACCGAGACTGATGAATTGCTCTAGCCCACTGCTCCTTCAGGATAACGCTAGACCACACACTGCACATCAAACGGTCGCCAAGTTAGAGGAGCTGCGACTGGAACCTCTGCTTTACCCACCATACTCTCCAGATCTTGCCCCAACCGATTACCACTTTTTTCAAAATTTGGATAACTTTTTTTCAAATCTGATGAGGCAGTCAAAACCGCCTTCAAACACTTCATAGACTTTCGCTCCCAGGATTTTTTTTCCAAAGGTATCAATGATCTGCCTATAAAATGGCGGAAGTGTATCGATAACAACGGCGCATACTTCGATTGATTAAATAATAATTTCATTAAAAAAAACTTGTTTCACTTTTTTGATACTAAACGGCAATTTCATATGTAAGGACCAATAAACAAACTATTACAATGAAAACAATAAATTGACTAATTCACTTTTTTAATACTTAAATAAACTTCAATTTAACATATCTTAACATATTGTTACTAAGATAGTTTGGCTCCAATCAGCTCCAAAAAAACTGTCAAATCATTAAAAATAAGGACTGGGCCCTAAAGCTTTCACTTAACTCTAACACTTTGCAAAAGCAAATATTTTACAAACGGATCTCTAAATCGAAAAATGGGTCACACAATCGACGGGTCGACATAATCATATCATGGGTTAGTCGCAAAAAAGTGATTCCCACTTTACATGTGTGGAAGCTACCTTGAAGAAATATTTTTCATGATTTTATTTTACCACTTTGTCGGCGTGATTACTAGTCTATGTATGATGACAAATTAGTCTCTGAGTAAATCCGCGGACAAACATACATACAGATATGGCGAAACTATGATAAGATAGATAAAAGATTTATTTTTGTTTTGTCTGCAACTCACATTATACATTAAATATCTTAATATTACCTTAACCTAACATGCATCATGTGTGCCACAGAAGCACAAAAGGGCTACAGCTCAGCGAAATGTTGCTCGTTTTGAACAACCGCTGATTTTCAGCTGTCACCCTGAGAGAGTTGACGCAGCCTCTTACTGCTCTTACAGAGATTGTTTTAACATCTTCTACTGCGTGCACATCATACTCATAATATTGTCTCTAGTTAGGTAATTAATTGAAATTATAACTCTAAATTAAGATTATTACAATAATTAATGACATATTACAATAACTAATAAAATATATATATATATATATATAACGTCTAAAAAAATATACTGAAACTATTTTAAGGGTGAATTCAGTCAATATTACTGAACAACTTTCCCCAAGGAACATATACCTATCGAAATATGAAAAATATTTTTTGGCAATCCATTCAAACTCGGATCAGCTGATTGGTAAAGTTTTATGGGAAGCCAAAAATTATTTTTCATATTTCGATATATGTTCCTTGGGGAAAGTTGTTCAGTATCATGGACTGAATCCACCCTTAAAATAGTTTCAGTATAACTTGTTAGACCCTGTATTTATAAATATTATTTCTACTTAGCAATTAAAAGACCATTTGTAAATTTTTATTAATTGAATTATGGTGGACTGAATAAATTAAATTGAATCCTAAAAACTATAAGGGTTATACAGGTGACTTTTTAACCACCAGCCAAATTTTTGGAGCAAGTTAAGTCCATGATACTGAACATGATTCCATAAAAACAATTATCGAAAAATTAAAATAAAAATTCGTCTTCCCATACAAATCAGCTCTCAGCCAAACGGATTTTGTATGGGGGGATGAAAAAATTTTATCGATATTTAATAACTTTTTTTATGGAAAGTAGTTAAGTATCATGGACTGAACTTGCTCCAAAAATTTGGCTGGTGGTTAAAAAGCCACCCTGTATAAAAGATGCAACCGAAGCACCTATAAGTTAGTATAGCTATTTCACGTTGCCAGTATTCCAAACAAAGGAATTCCCTAGTAAATTCCTTGTACATTTTACGATACATTTAACATCGTCATATTAGATACATAATAGGGTTGAGAATGGCACAAACTCTTTTGAAATATGAAGAGTTTACCTGAGTTTCAGATTAAAAAGATTGTCTGAGACGTGAGCGGCATTGTAACGGTTTAGTATCTGAAATACCGTCTGTCAAGTACATTTATAACATACATTTTTAAATGATCCTCCTTCTGAAGTGAATTTCGGAGAATAAATGTGGTGCTTTCGTATGATATTCTGTTATAAACTTTCCCATGGCATAATAAAATATGGTATTCTCTTCCCGAGACAGCTTGTCACGTGACTAGACCAAGATAACGTCATCGGTTGGGAGTGCTGCCACTATGTGTAAGTTGAATGACCCAAGCAAAGCGCATTTTTTTTTTTTAATTTTATGAACTAATACTTCAATATATTTTAATACAAATTTACACTTCGCCTGCTGAAAACAAACCGTATGTATTTTCATTTTTGCAAAACACACACGGTGCATTTTTCAGCAGGCGAAGTGTTAAGGCCGTACCTAAATTTTCCGGGGTCCAGTGCTGCCCCCATTTAAAATAAATCATTTCAAAGAAAACGGAGACATCATTTAAAAATTTGCAACTATTAAGTCCTAGATAACCCTTCAAAGTATTTTATGAACTACTGTTTACAGTTTAAAGTGAGAACGTTAAGCTTTACTACGCACATTTGCGAAAAACGGCCACTTTTGGCAAATGTGCGTAGTAAAGCTTAACGTTCTCATTATAAACTGTAAACAGTAGTTCATAAAATACTTTTAAGGGTTATCTAGGACTTGATAGTTGCAAAATTTTAAATGATGTGGATGGAATAGTGCAGGAGGAATTAAGTTAGATTCAATCATTCTATTGTTTTTTTAGGGTTCCGTATCCACAGGGTGTCAACGGGACTCTAGAACTGAAACTTCGCTGTCTGTCCGTCCGTCTGTCCCAGGGCTCTATCTCTTGAACCGTAATAGACACTTTGAAATTTTCACCGATTATAATACATAATCGGTGAAAATTTCAAGTGTCTACTAGCTATATTGTGGCCGCTAATAACAACAAATACTAAAAATAAGATAAAATTAAAAAATAAACGGGCTCATCATAAAAGAAACGTGTATTTTCAGCGTTTTAAAACATTGTACGGGGTACGGAACCCTTCATGTACGAGTCCGACTCGCACTAGACTTTTTTTAAATTTAACTGTTAATAAATAATTTGCTGTTGGTAAATAAAACAATCACGAACATTACAAGTCTACGCGAAATCAACTATACATTAACTCCCTGTGGTAATTCCTTTGTCTCAAAGGCGGCACTTTCTTTGATGTCACCTGCCGGGAGCGTAACCAAATAAATAGCTTTTTATACGCCGGCCTTTTCAGTATTCATGCCGGCTTTTACTAATGTTACCGTGTGACTTAGGGCTTATTCAAATCGTGTCCCGTTTGTAACAAGTCCCAAATATTTAATATACTTTTATATTATTATTTAACCATTATTATTCAATATTTTTTATTAGGATTGCGCAATAATTGGGTACCCGACTGTTTGGTTTTGTACAATATTTTTTACGAAACAAAAAATAACCAAAAAGATTTCTTTTCTGAAAACAGTTACAAAACCAGTTACTAGCATTTCAAATATTAGTATCATGAAAAGTGGGAGCGTGGTGGGGATATCTCGCTATCTGTTTCGTACGCGCGATACCCGCTTACGATGGTGACATCATATGTAATGTGCATCCTTTTTCTGTTTTTTTTGACAGTTTCCTTTTTCACCAGATTTTAAAGGCTTTATAACTATAAATTAACTAAATAAAAAAAAGCTTTTCGTTTTTGGTTTAAGATTATGGTACTTATTGATATTAATAATAAAAAAAATTGAGCCAAGTACTCACCGAATTCTATACAAAAATTAAAAAGCTGATTTAGCACACTAAAAATTACAACAAACAAATTCAAGTAACCGAAAAACAAAGATTTTTATTTGCCGATTGTGATGTGGAGAGTACCAGCAGTAAGCAGGGGGCCAGGGCCCTCTAAAACATTTTATTATTTTACCGCATACATACAGGAACTTAGTTTGAAATTTAAGATCAAACGAAACTGTGGTTCAAAGGGATGTCATTAGTAGGTATATGTGTTATGATCACATACATTGCTCTTACAGAGATTAGAGCTTTACCACAGCTTTACCTCGGAATTTTTATATACTAGGTAGTGTAAAAAAAACCTAAAAAATTACCAATCGGTTTCTTTTTACAATTAAAAAAAATAACAACTTCCACGCCTATCTTCTCTGTCCAATGCAATATTCGATCCGACCATCGTTTCTCCACATTACTTAAGTCACTATTCCAGTCGAGCTAGGCTAGGCTACGGCAACAAATTTTATTTTTGTAATCTGTCGCATTTCGCGTAATTTACCTTACTAAACATAGATAAAACTGAGTGACAAAATATCTTTCATTCATAAAACGCATTTTATCTCAAGCCTAGGTACATAAGGTACATTATTGCTATTTGAGCCCGACTCCCATGCGAGCATGAGTTTGACAGGTCAAAGTAGACATTTCGACGGTTGGCAACGTGAAATCGTATAAATTTGTCGGCGATTTGCTAGACCTACATAAAATAAGACGCAGTTAACCAATTTTTCAACAGTATTTTAAACAATGGTTCCATTTAGTTAATATAAAATTAATGTGTACAATATAATACAAAACAAAATAAAAGCCAAGAAAATATTTAAACGATCGATAGCGCCTTCATCCAGCATCTTTTGATGAGTGGAGGCGTTGAGTGCGAAGACTGCGAACTCGGCTATAGTTTTTTTATGTTGAATGTACGACAGGAGTTGAAACGTTCCGTTACACATTTACTATAATAACATATCATTTTAATACAATTTGGTTGCAATAATTTTTTAGGAATTATAACATATGTAATTTTTTTATGTAACGTGATTGTTTCGCAAAACACGTATTTAAATTTAAAATTATCATGTTTTCTTAGCAGACAGAAACACTATTTAAAAACTGACTGCGTGTAACGACTCATTTTACTACGTTTACATTCATTAATTTTATCTAGTCATCACATTTTCATGTACATTTTTTGCAGAGGGAAAATACGTATTAAATAGACCTTTGGTTTAAATTTACGTGCTAGGCCGGTGTTCATAACTATCAAATACGTGGGATGCGTTGTCAAGTTCGGGCCAAGATTAGGTACAAGACATGAATAGGTCTAGGGCTTCATAAGAATCTTAGTGATCGAACACGTAAATACCGTCGTTTTGGCATCCAAAATAAGGTTAAAAGTCCCGTGAACACGAGAAAAGCTCTTGTTAACCCAAATCGTTACCCATTTCTAGGAGCTTAGGGCCTCCAACTACTTATTGTTATGGTAATAAAGGGCTATAAATCTATTTTTATAGCTCGGCTGCGTTGTAGTATCCAATGTTAGCAGTAAATCATTTCCCGTTATTGGACATTCGGGGAATTGATGAAAGTTAAAATTGTAATCGACCCTTATCGCTATGTAGTCAGTGGCTCGGTGGCAGTACGTATTACCACAGAATAGGTACTAGGTACTCACGTACAGAAGTCTCGCTTAGCAAAGAAATTCAAAGAAAGACTAACTATTTAGTAAGTAATTTTTAAAATGTTAATTTTGCTCCTACTTTAGCCTCACTTGTCTCTGCACCACCTGTCGGTTGACTGGTAGATAAAGTTGAATAAATAAATAAAAAATAAATCTACTCAATGTGGTTAGCGATATGGTTTAATTTAGCTCACGTCAGAACTCAGCACCTTTTCGTTTAGATACCTAGACATCCATTGCAGGCCATGTGCTTCGGAAGGCACGGCAATGCTCCGTTGGTCCTGGCAGGCGTTAAGCTATGTCAATTTAATTATCTTACTTTTAGGGAGCTTACAAAATTTGACACCAGCGTTACAAAACAAACAACTTTAATCAAAAACTTCTCAAGTGAGAGTCGGACTCGTACATGAAGAATTCCGTACAATGAATGTTATCAAACGCTGAAAAAAAACGCTTCTTGTCTTGTATGACTAAAAATAAAATAAAGTTAAATATTAAAGGGGGTCGCCCTTTAATATTTAACTTTATTTTATTTTTAGTAGTTGTTTTTATAGCGGCCACAGTAATACATAATCGGTAAAAATTTACAGTAACTAGTTAATGACATTATAGAGATCGAGTTAAAAACGCTGAAAAAAACATGTTTCTTGTATGACGATCCCCTTTAATTTTAAATTTTATCTTATTTTTAGTATTTGATGTTATAGGCAACAGTAATACATAATCGGTGAAGATAGAGCCCTGTGACAGCGGTTGTATCCTTTGGGTAAGGAACTTTCAAAAGTAAGCCGAAAGAAGTATTAATGCACTTTGCACAAAACGAACTTTGAAAAATAGTTTGGAAAATCCAAAAGTGCACGCCTCATAATCTCATTTTTCACAATTAAATTGATTTTGATTGTTTTATTGCTAACTTAAAACGAAGAAAAGTATGTGTCGGCTTTAACGCACGACTGGAGATTATTTTTAACTCTTATTTTTAATTTCCCGCTGAGAAAATTGAAATTTTTTAAAATTCGGGACGTTATTAGTTTCACCCCGTTTTTGAAAAGTCGAGTTTTCATCAGATCTCGACGTTTAAAGGTCTCAGGAATCTTCCCTGACCACTCACGAGCAAGTGTCATGCACCCTATCCGTATGTGTGTGTGGGTGTGTATGTGACCCGCTTATAACTCTTGAACAACTAAACCGATCGGAACCAAACAAGTAGCTTTCCAAAGAGTTCTATACAACTCAGATTTCCTGTGAATTTAAACCGATTCGGACCGGTAGATTTTGAGAAATCTCAAAAAAAACTAAGCAAAAACAAGAAAAAGACACAAGACTACGTCACGAATGTCAAGAAAAGTGTTACCACTGGTTGTTCTTTTCATTCTCAATTAGTTAATGCAAATTAAATAATATATTAACTAACTTATCGCTTCTTTTACATTTATTCGTCTTTCATATTTAATAAAACAAACAAAATCACAAAATTCTTTATTCAAATTTCTTTTTACTTCTTTTCTTACTTGCCAGTTACACATTCGTACTCATCATACATAGGTATTATACTCTATGAACAAACCTCACATCCAAAATTATTTTTAATATGTCACCTGTATTTTTATAATAATAATTACGATTAAACTACATTGAATTAGACCGTGATCTTAGAAAGGACTTCGTTTTGGATAATACTGTAGCGTATAAAAAAAAAGGACTTGATCAGATAAGTTTTTCGGGAGTTATCGTGACCACGCCAGTTTCCATACATACAGACACACGGACGTCCACAAAATGATTTTATAAAACATTGTTTTTATTTATTTAAAAGGCAAAATGTCTTTTAAAAATGTCATAAGTGTTGAAACTAGTGTTTTTCCTTGACATTTATGTGTAAATATTATTGTACAAGTGCGATAGAAAATAAATAGAGACACATTTAGTTAAAAAAAACGTATAAAAAAAAGGACTTGATCAGATAAGTTTTTCGGGA
The DNA here is from genome assembly GCA_963576875.1 of Acrobasis repandana. NCBI lineage: Eukaryota > Metazoa > Arthropoda > Insecta > Lepidoptera > Pyralidae > Acrobasis > Acrobasis repandana. The sequence continues at coordinate 19,049,290 of OY756227.1, read as the reverse complement.
GTTATCGTGACCACGCCAGTTTCCATACATACAGACACACGGACGTCCACAAAATGATTTTATAAAACATTGTTTTTATTTATTTAAAAGGCAAAATGTCTTTTAAAATGTCATAAGTGTTGAAACTAGTGTTTTTCCTTGACATTTATGTGTAAATATTATTGTACAAGTGCGATAGAAAATAAATAGAGACACATTTAGTTAAAAAAAACTCAAAAACTATATTGAGGTTTCTAATATATTTTTTTCTAAACTGAATAGTTTGCGCGAGAGACACTTCCAAAGTGGTAAAATGTGTGTCTCCCCCCCTGTAACTTCTAAAATAAGAGAATGATAAAACAAAAAAAAAATATATATGATGTACATTACCATGCAAACTTCCACCGAAAATTGGTTTGAACGAGATCTAGTAAGTAGTTTTTTTTTAATACGTCATAAATCGTAAACCGCAATTTACCTTTAGAACTTTTATATTATGTTCATTGCTGCTACGGAACCCTTCATGGGCGAGTCCGACTCGCACTTGGCCGTTTTTTATCTTCTTTGCTGGGTCATGAGAAAAATGTACCAGCAGCTGCTTCTCTTCCTGTCGTAAGCCGATCAAGGGAATGGGCGAAAATACGAATCATGTTAATTGGTGATGCGAGTAGCAAAAGCAATAGCAACCCATCACTACTTTGATTCCTTTTCCATCTTCTCAAAAAATCAAAGAATCAAAGAATAAAGACGTGATAGTGTATTACCTATATGTCCCATAGTAGGTATAAGTTGTTTGTATTGATAGCTTGAATCACAGGTCACAGGCACAGGTCATATGGACCTACCTACAATTATTAATTTTTGCTCTTTTGTTATGTACTGGTATGATTTATGATCTTTCCTAACTAGCGTTGTATATCGTTCGCTAATCTTATGTAATAACGTCATTAACGAGAAAATAAATAGGTACCTACCTATTATGAAATGATAATTATAAAATACATTTTTCGATTTTTTTTCCTACAAGCTTTTGTTGTGAGGCCCTTGTGAGGCCTAAGTATGTAATAAACTCAATGGGGTTGCATTGTTTTATTATTTAAGGTTCCTATAGCTACATTCCGGCTCCATTATCAAATTAGCTTCTTGTTATAATAATATTGCATTGCCATCTGATTTATATTAGCATACAAAATCTCATCTTCATCGGAAATCAGAAAGTAGCTTAAATTTAACTTGCAAGATTTAGCTATCGGTAGCTTCCAATATAATGGCAACGGCATGGCAAAATGCATTAGTAGTATGTCAAAAGTTTTCGAGCAAATCGGGAGATATATAGGTACCTACATCATTAATTAGGTACTTACCTAAAAAATAGATATAGGTAAAATAAATAGTCATCTTTTAGTATTTTTGGGTACCTAGGTACCTACTTATTAAGGTTCTACATACCTATTATTATATTAATTCAAGTTTTTAGATTTTTGTATTACCTAAGTAAGTATTAAGTTTTATTTTAAAATAACCATACGTAGGTATACATTAATGTTGTTGATAAATATTCATACATTAAAACTAAAAAAAACTTTCGGCTATATCAAAGATCAAGAAAAAATAATTATAATCTTATCATATAAATCAACGCCATCTATTATCACCGAATTTGGCGCGAACTGTTTCACCGACGCGGCTCTCTGCGCATGCGTACTTGTTTCGAGGCCACGGTCACGAATACACACAGATAGTACGCACACTAGCGCCAGCGTCGGCTCACCGCGCGAGCGTGTTGCTGTCAAACAAACCAGCTTGTCAATAATGCAAATTACGTGATATTTGTGTTTATCTATCATTATTGCACGGAAACACGTTAATATGTAAGTAAATACTTTAATTTATTACTATTCTCTGTTTGCTGTGATACGTTTTCAGTTAATTTTGTTGAACGGTGCGGCTATAACCTACTAGTTTCGGGTTTGTGTGTGTGTGTGTGTGTTAATAGAATGTCAGCTTGTCGCCACTGTTTGTTATCAATATAATAATGAGTGTGACTGTGAATTAGTTTATTAAATTAATGGCGTACCGTTTTCCTATTGTTCATTAAGATTTGATATTCATATATTAATAACGTTAAATATTATAAGTATTAATTTCATACAGTAGGTATTATATTTCTCTTCTAGTGCTCAAATTTTTACAGTAAGGTCAATTCCCATACGTTTGATCAGCTGATTGTACTTTTTTAAATTTTTAATTATTTTACGGCCTTGGACAAGACGTCCTTTACAGCCTGTCTTTAGTTTTTGGTTACTTTATTTCTATCAAGTTTCAATTGAAGGTTGTTGTAGGCCTTTGATTGCTTGGTTTTTTATATTTATATGGTTTTTAAAGTTGACAAAGTGGTGGAAGGTGCCTGAAGATGCCCATACAGTCCGCTAAACGAATAACATTACAACCGTATATTATGACTGTCCAATTTAACCTACCTATTTCGCATATTGTTCGTGAGCATGAGCATTTGCAAAACAATTTCAATCAAATCCTAACTAACCCCCTTGACTTCTTGACTTCCTACCAAAAACTGTAGGGAAGGGATGCCGAAATTTTTTCGTACCTATTTCTACTTAACTTTTTATGAAATGTACTGTATGATGGACTAAATTTGCTGTAAACATTTACGCACATGAAAAATATTTTTTTCTTATTTACCTATTAATTATATTTAGCTAATTAAATAAGTATTTTTATACTCAACAATATTTCAATTCTAAAGACATATAATTTTTATTCTTTCAGAATCAAAAATGAATATCAAAGCGGCAATGGCCATTACTATGGTCTTCGTTGGATGTTGTTCCAACGTAGTCTTTTTGGAAATGGTTGTGAAAGAAGACCCTGGAGCTGGTAACCTCGCCACATTCCTCCAGTTCCTCTTCATAGCAACCATCGGATTTTGTACCGTCGGAAAATTTGGGACGGCAAAACGGAATATACCTTTCAAACAATATTTAATACTAGTTGGCTTCTTCTGGACAAGCAGTGTTGCAAACAACTATGCGTTTGACTTCAACATATCTATGCCACTACACATGATATTTAGAGCTGGATCTCTAATGGCAAACATGGCGATGGGCGTGTGGATCCTCAAAAAGAAGTATTCATTTTTAAAATACCTGTCAATTTTCATGATATCTGCAGGTATAGCTATTTGCACAATTCAATCGAGCGGCGATGTTAAAGCACCTAGAGAAACACATGAGGACGCCGCCGAAGAAGAGAGGCTGAAGTTCATTGACTGGCTGTGGTGGTGTCTAGGGATAGCCATATTAACTTTCGCGCTATTTGTATCCGCCAGGATGGGAATATTCCAAGAATCTTTGTATTCCAAGCACGGAAAACATCCTTGGGAAGCGTTGTATTACACCCATTTGTTACCGCTAGTGTTTTGGCTCCCAACAACACCAAATCTGATTGGCCATATCAAATTAGCGACCGAAACTCCTATGGTTGAATTTTTGGGCTTTGTTTTGCCTAGACAAGTATTGTGGCTAATATTATACGTGTCTACTCAAGGGTTGTGTATCAGTGCTGTGTATGTATTGACAACCGAAAGTGCTTCGTTAACTGTCACTTTGACAGTGACTTTGAGAAAATTTGTATCATTAATATTCTCTATATTGTACTTTAGAAATCCATTTACGGTAGGCCATTGGGTCGGTACATTCTTAGTATTTTTAGGGACAATGATATTTACTGAATTATTGCAGAAATCAGTTGCGTTGTTCTTACCTGCTAAGGAAGACAAGAAAAAGAAATAAGTCGTTTTTCTATGTAGCTCAATTTTTTGTATAGAACTATCTTTAAGTTGAAAAAATTTTTTTTGTTGCATTAAATATTGTAATACATGAGTGAATAATTTAAATGTTATCAAAATATATTTTAATAGCGAATCGTAATACGTAATGAAAATATTATTCTGGCAAAATATGTTTGAAGTAACGAGAAAAGTAAAAAAAAATACAAGCACCTAAGAAATGCTAGTGAATAAGTATTTGTTCAATAGTTTTTGATTATGAATACACTAGCTGTGCCCGCGACTTCGTTCGCGTGGTTGTCGGAACGTAATGTTATATAGCCTAAAGCCTTCCTCTATAAATGGACTACCCAACAAAAAAAGAATTTTTCAAATCGGACCATTAGTTCCTGAGATTAGCGCGTTCAAACAAACAAACTCTTCCGCTTTATAATATTAGTATAGATATAATTAAGTAAATGATATTGACATTATATTATGAGACTAAACAGAAAATTTTACTTTCTAAATTGTACATAGATAAAAAATAGATAAAAAAAAACATAAAAATTTACTTTACTTAATTTTATATAAAGAAATAATATTTTACTCAAAATTTTAACCAAGTATGCCGAGTTTTTTTTTTTTTATCTTTTGCTAAATGGTGATGAGTGATGTATTGTTGTAATTATTATTATAAATGTTATTGCCATACCATGATTGTTTTATCTAATATTAATTTATTTATACAGATACACTATCACGTCTTTATCCCTAACGGGGTAGACAAAGCCTAGGGCGGTAAAGCGGTAATTTATTAAGTTATAGTAAATAAGTATTATTAAAAAACTCACAATAGATTTTTTATAAGGCAGCCATTTAATATCAATATGTGAATAATAGATTCTAAGAGCATTTACCATTTCGGTTTGATCCCTGCTTTAAAATCTTAAGCCCAAATAAAAAAAAATCAGCAAGCTTGAAAAAAAAAACAGTAACATACTAGCATTAATTTTCCAATATCATATATACAAACCTCAGAAGTTCCTAATTTACATGGGCCATATTATGTACTTTTACAAAAATATCATAAAATATATATATTACAATTATTTTATTTAAAAATGGTCTCATTTATATTTACAGATTAATAGACAAATAAAAAGATGTCGACTTCACTACAACAGGCAGTTATTTATGAGTGTCATTATTAATTAATATAAGGGCTTGCACACTACATTTTTAAAAAGTCTGGGTAGAACTTTTACTTTTTGTTCACTTTATTGTTGGATAATATGTATTTTTTGATTAATTTATAACAACGTACAATTCAAATAATCTTATCTAGTACCTACATATCTATCTATTATTAAGAGATATTATAAATATCCTATGATAATAAAGATATTTTGAATTGAATTGAATTGAATTGAATTTGAATTGAATTATAATAAAACTATAAATAAGAGTAGGTCGCTTAGCAAAGTGAAGTAATGCCAACATATTGTAAATACAAATGGAATTGGTTGTAATAGCATTGACGCAAAGCATAGATGTACGTCGTACTTGCTTTAAGATTTGAAATAAATTAAAATAAAATATCGCATTTTTACCAGTTGACTCGTAGATTAATAGGTTTTAATAAGTTGCTGAACAAATTTAATAAATTAATTTAATTAATGTAATGTCTTTTATTTCCTTAGATCGTTACTCCGCTACTCTAATCAAATCAATTTCAATTCTCTTCATTTTTTTTAATGTTGGAACGAAATCATCAAATCAATATCAGCTATTTTTTATTATTACTAATTTTAATCCTTACTGCTGACACATCCAACTATTAGAGATCCAAGGAAGGGATGAAAATTTTGAAAAAGCTTGAATATTTTTCTACTGTTAGAAATAAAATTTCTCTTTACCTTTAAAAAATATGTGATTTGGTCATGATGGTAAAGAGGAATGTTATTCGTAGCAGCAGAAAAATATTCAAGCGTTTTCAAAATTTTCATCCCTTTCCTATTGTTACCAAAAAGTAATATTCGTAGCGGGCTCATTTGTTTTTCCAACAGAATATTAATAAAAATAATTTTAAATGATGATAAGACAAAATATGATATTCATGCATATATATAAAAAAAACATGCCAGTCATATCCATTCTAGCAAGGTCAAAACTATTTGTTCGTATGCCTCGTGTTTGAGGTACACTGACGCATATGTATACATGTTGTATGGTATACGGTTTATATGCGCATATTTGGCAAAAACACGTCTTTGTATCTTTGGTGTAGACAGAGCCAATAATCATGCGACCAATAAGCTATAACGCTAAAAAGATTGCCATACTCATAGTACTAACTCGTAACGAATGACTAACTCATGCAAATTATGTTCCAAAACTGAGAGCAGTCTGGTTGACACCGTACATATGTGTAACAAAATTTATTTATTTAAAAACTTTACTGCACAAAACTATTGTACAAGTGGTGGACTAAATGCCATATGGCATTCTCTACCGTTCAACCATCAGACCAAGCAGAAAATATGTGTAGCTGGCGCATTGGCGTGATTAAAATATGTATAAAATGACATAATTCAAAAAATATTACTACTGAAACTATTAGGGTAAATTGAGTCCACGATACTGAATAACTTTCCCCAAGGAACAGTATCGAAATATGAAAAATATTTTTTTGCTGTACTGTATACATACTTGAATCAGCTCTGAACGTACTGTATGACGTCACTCAGTTTGTGATTAGTCATGGAAGATGATGTTTTATCTCAGTAAGCAACTTCTACGGAGCGATGATTAGCATGTTATATCAAGGCCGGTTTTACATACTTCGTTAATGATAAGTGAGACCACAGAAATCAGTAAGAGTATACAGAACGAAATCTCCTAAGGCCCCGCGCAATATGCGTCCCCGTTTCCCGTCCCCGCACCTCTCTGTTCTTGCCATGTCGAGGGGCGAGAGCTGCAGGCGAACACACACTGCACGGCGCACGCGGCTGCACAAGAACGGGGGAGAGGAGCGGGGACGGTGAACGAGGACGCATATTGCGTGGGACCTTAGGAGATTCCGTTCAGTATGCTCTTACTATCTTCTGTGGTGAGACACTTAAATATCGCACGTATATAAAAAGAGCCAACTTAGCCCGTTATAAACCACTTTTCCTAGGACACTAGTGTCTGTTGCACTTCACTAGTGTCTGTTGCGGCAGTCATAAAGCTGCGTCAGATGCCTTTATCAATGTTATCTATTACCACACTCTGTAAGAAGAAAAAGAAAAGAAAGGTGTTTATGAGTAGGAAGAAATCATCACTTGGCATCAAAACTCATCTATCTAATTGCTCAATTTGACGCAAAAAGTAGAAACTGTAAGTATGACAAAGCACAGGTGTAAAAAAATGTCGTACTTACCTAAGGTTAATTTTTGTACAGATAAATGATTTTGCGTTGGAAAAAGCAGGACGCTTAAATACGCTCATAAATTATTGCAAGAATTTGCCCCAGACAACCAAAAAAATAGAAAAGAGTAAACAAAAAATACGAATTACATCGGGACACTAAATTACAAAGCCAAAACAAATGTCAGTAGAAAGTTAAGCACAGATTTAAAATGTACGGCATTTAGCGAAGAATTCGGTCCGAGTGGAATTATGCGAAGTAGGGTTGACCGCGTCGTAAATAAAAAAAAAACTTTAAAGACTATAGAGGCTTACTCTAAGAACAAGCAATAAAATTCAGACTGACATTCCAGTTCTTATTTTTTTTATACTGATACTAATACTCTTTCACGCATAACCCTAACGGGGCAGACAAAGCCTACTGGGCCTTACCGTCTTACTTTTAGCGTGATGGTGGGCATATATGAAGGTTAAAAAAGCGGCCAAGTGCGAGTCGGACTCGCCAATGAAGGGTTCCATAGCAGCAAGTAACATTTTACGAATTATGACGTATTAAAAAAAAACTACTTACTAGATCTCGTTCAAACCAATTTTCGGTGGAAGTTTGCATGGTAATGTACACCATATATTTTTTTTAGTTTTATCATTCTCTTATTTTAAAATTTACAGGGGGGGAGGGACCAACATTTTACCACTTTGGAAGTGTCTCTTGCGCAAACTATTCAGTTAAGAAAAAAATGATATAAGAAACCATAATATCATTTTTGAAGACCTATCCATAGATACCCCACACGTATGGGTTTGATAAAAAAATAATTTTTAAGTTTCAATTCTAAGTATGGGGACCCCCAAAATTTATTGTTTTTTTTCTATTTTTGTGTGAAAATTTTAATGCGGTTCACATAATACATCTACTTACCAAGTTTCAACAGTACTCGTATAGTTCTTATAGTTTCGGAAAAAAGTGGCTGTGACATACGGACGGACAGACAGACATGCATGACGAATCTATAAGGGTTCCGTTTTTTGCCATTTGGCTACGGAACCCTAAAAAAGGGAATCATAATAGTGATGGGTTCCTAACCGCATCGCCTAAAGATATGATGCACATTCTCACCTCTTCCGGCGAATATGTTGTGTTGTAGCTCCGCTAGCTCCTAAACGAATAAGACGATTTCGATCCGGTTTTTTTAATCGAAATCCTTGTCTGTCGAGATGGTTTCTAGCTATGTTTGATGAAAATCGGTTTAGCCGTTCAAAAGTTACTTAGGGGATTACTTGAAATTCGGGATTTTTTAATTTGGCAAATATACAATGAAATGAAGAAAACCACTTTATCGAGTCTGCATGTGTCCTTATTTTTTATACCATCTGAAATTCTAGCTGGAGAATAAAAATTGTCTCACACGTTATCCGTTAGCTACGATTGGGCGAAATTAGTGGCCGTCCGACCAAGAGCTTTCCTTGCGGAAATTCCAGCGCTGCGCTGAAAAACCGACTTATTTCAACGACAATCTAGAAATGGACAAACAAAAATGCACCTTAATATTAACCACACAAGAGTCGAGAATTTTTGAGGAGTCCCACTTGAATTTGCGGAGCCTTTAAGCAAACGCCATCGGAATTTCAACAAGTTGGTCCGAGGCACTCGGTGTACTAGCTGTCCATTCGGTTTACGACCTTGTTGTTAATGGTGAAAGGCTTGTTATCGCCTTGAAAGAGTTTTAACCCTTGCAGTGGCGACGTTCTTGACGAATGTTGCCAAAACTGGGCAGTTTTCACCTCGTTCGCACTGCCTTTTATTATTTTGTTTTAGTTTTATTAGAAATCTGCAGGTAAATATGAGAATTTTCAAAGCTGATTTGCAGGTTCTCATTGGACAATTGGACATAATACCTTCATCATCCAAGCGTATTCCTGGTTGCATCGTCGGCGGTAACGCTTCAGAGCCCGGGGTCCGCTACCTTACCTAGGTGATCCGACGAGGTTACTGGTTTTTACACAGAGCGACTGCCGTCTGACCTCCGCCACCCAAAGGGTAGACCAGAACCAATCCTAGGCTAATATATGGCTCTGGTAGAGCAGAGAGGGTTGTGCGTGCTCCTGCAGTGGAGACAAAAAAAGACCTGATGATGATCATTTAGCTTAGAAGAAGATAAGTTGCTCAATGTGTTCGTTGTTGACAGATGGCGAGCCCATCAAGCTGCCGGAGAACCTGGAGAGTCTTCCACGGGCCGAGCACTTCGCGGCGCAACGACATCGCTGGAACACCAATGAGGTCAGTTTAATTTATTTTACTACGATATAAACTGCATTCGCTTTATATTCTGTCTTAGAAAATATGATCATGTGTCTTTTTATCGTTCGGAGCTTAATTGGCTTCCTATCCGCCAACGCAGGGAACTTCGGTTACTGTGTACTCTCTTTTCGATTCTTGCGAATCCTGATTTCCCTCAATATTTAAAACGTAAATATAACTACCTTTCAGACACTCATGATCGACAACTTCGTTCTAATGAGACTCGTCAGCTCTTTATCCCCCTTTTTCGAACTAATTTCATGTCGAACTCATTTTCTCTTCAAGCTTCACGACTGCTTTACCCGTTGACATTAGAGAAATTTCTACCAAATTCTGTTTTAAGAGGAAAGTCCACGCCCACCTTTCAAACTCCCTTTCTTTATAAAGTCATCATCATTCAGTTCTTCTTTTCATTAGCTATTTCTTTGTTATTTATTAGTATATGTATTGTGTAAGTAGGTATTTACTCTGATATATTTATATATATAATAGTGTGTATGAAGTACTTAGTATTTTTGATGTAAGTATATAGGTATTTATAGCTTTTGCGCCACACAATTTTCTCTGCTTATCCCTAGGGTTGACAGGGAGAAAATGCTCTTAGCATTAGGTCCGCCATTTGTTAAAAGTATATTTTTACTTTGGACAATAAAGTTTGATAAATAAATAAATAAACGATTATCCGCAAATTGCATTAAGGAACTATTTTATTACAACGAACAGAAACACACAACACATCTTCACTCTGCTGATACCATTCTCTATATCGCACAAATTGTGTGGCAAACTCTTTTACCTTTCAAGCCTCAGGACTCTTGAATGATTTGTCCGTTGACATAAAAGAAATTTCTACAAAATTAATCGGAATAGTTAGGAATAGAGTTAGTCCTGTAAAGTACAGGACTAACTCTATTGTTGCTGTGTTTTTATATCAAAGTGAGTATTTCGTTAATATTGATAACATTTTAGATCGCTCTAAGTACTATCAGAGTCGTACGGGCTCTTAAATTTACTGAAAAGAACAATCAGTGGTACACGCAAACTTGAGCTACCGCGGAAAGAGAATACCTTATTTTATTATACCATGCTAAAACCTAAACAGCTTATCCCTGACTATACAATACATCTACAACTTAACCCTCTACTTAGCCCCGCTAATTAGGAAACTAGATTAACTGGCTCATTACCCAACTTGAGCAGGTAACTTAACTTTAGCTTAAGTTGTGTAAGTAACTTGTACTAGGTGCAACTTGCTTTTGGGTGGATAAAATAGATCTTCCGAACTATTATCACAGAGTTAATTTATACATAAAAACACTATCACGTCTTATCCTTAATGGGATAGACTGACTAATACAGATTTTTTTTAATTGAAAGGGGAAATTAATTAACTTCCCCTTCGTCTTCTGCATAATATATTTACTGCAAATAAAAGAGCGGTAATAATAATAAAAAAAAACATAACAAATCAGAGGCTGAAAATAATACAAAAGTAGCGCACTTGTTTTAGATATTATTTCTAAAATTTACAAAGCCGTCTCCTTCTTGGAAGAGCCTGTACATCGATTTGCGGTTTTTTGTCAATTTTTGCTTTGTACACCGTCGACTAAAAGCTTATACACATCAATGAGACCTCTCCAACCCGTCTGGCCAGCATGAAGAGTGTAGGCCAAATCCTCTGACTGCTCTGGCTTTGGCAGCACAGAGAGGGTCGTGTTCCTGCAGTGGAGACCAAAAAAGACCTGATCATGATAATAGTCGAATCGGGAATCAGCAAAATAAGTAACTGATATATGTTATTCCACGTAAAAAATATTTTACAATTTTCGACGGATATGACGTTTATGTAGATGGCTGCATGATTAACGGAATGTCGTTTTTCACGCTTCCTTATCAATGTAATTTTTCATTTGTGTTATCTTTGCGGCCATATCTCAAAAACTGATTGTACTCTTCCATATCGGCTTGGAAAAGGAAAAGTGAGTGATGTGTAGGAGCTTGAAGGCCTATTGAGCATACGCATTATTCGCCCTTACGTTTTTGAAGTTACTCCGGCATAGTCACATTTGGATCGGTTATAAGGCGCTGTAGGGTCACAGCTCACAATATTGTATAGTATATACAATAATGTAAGTATTGCTCAAACGTGTTTTGGATTTTGTGTGTGTCTGTAAAAAGCCTGTAAAATTTAAAAAATATATATTGTGAAGTTCCACGTGTAAAGGTACTTTATGGACGGTGACGCTTAGGACGTTTAGAAAAACAATTTTTACAATTAACTTAGCTTGAACAAACGCAATGTCGAAAGTGCCACCGTCCATAAGGTACCTTTACTCGTGGAACGACACATTTGTAGTAGTTTAATTGCAGGAATTTTTCAAAAATAGTCACGATATTTTGAGCTGTGAACCTAGTGGCATTCTCCGTCTTTCAGCAGTCACATTAAGCTTTTATATTGTAAAGTACATATACATTATGGATATGTCGCAGTGAGATTGTATAATCCGCTAATTGACAAAACCTCTAGCTGTTTGGTATTACAGCTCGAACGACGTTTAGCGATTTGGAAAATGATTGAATCCTCATACGTAGATTAGCATGAACGATTTGTATTCAACAATGCCGCGGCGCAAAACGTAAGATTGTAGATTTAAGTTCGGAATTAAAAAAAGTCAGTGCAGACCGCAAGACGGGAAAAGTCTTTCGTACTTCGCTACCTTTAAAATTAAACCCTAGATCTAATTTTCCTTTGAACCAACTTCTTAGCCATAATATTCCAACTTGTAAAGTTGCAAGTTCAAGCGAAGGAAAAGACGGAGGGAAATTAAAAAAAAAACCTATTACTTGGAAAAAAGGTACAGCAATTGATCGTAGTGCAATAAAAGCATTGGAAGGAGAAACTTGTAATTTCCCTACAGAACACTAACTGGGCATAAAATACAAAGACAGACAAAAATATAACTTGTATTTCATTGTTAAAACTTAAAACTATGTAAGGAGAAATAAATTATGTATTATTTGACGACCTCCGTGGCTTAATGGTTAACATGCTAGTCCGTCACACTGAGGTTCTGGGATCGATCACCAGCATGGTTCAAGTCGGAAAATGTCCTTTTTGTTTATCTATACATGTATTTATTATACAATATAGTATCTATGAGTAAAAAAGTCAATACATAGGTCACATTACAAATTAATAAAATAAAATAAAAATTAAAAAGAGACTCCAACGCCTCGTCGCGAGGCCGGTACCCAAAAGGCTGACAGCATTACCCCTCTGCACCGCGATAGAAATCCTTTGTGCAAGCCCGCAAAGTAGCTGCCCGCCCTCGGATCGCCCGTAACATCGCGGAGACGCGTTGAAATCTCAGTCACAAAGGATTTTGCTTCTGGGCCCCATAGACCCATAGTCTCTAATCTATGAGTTAGTATTCCATAACACAAGTTTAAACTTATTATGGTGCTAGCTATATCAGTTTGATTTGTCTTTATCTAAAAAATGTAGAAATTGATATATGATCTGACGTAATAGTTTTGTTAAAAATACCCGTTACAGATGGTCGTTTAAATTGGCCGAAACTAGTCGACGTTTTCCGACTAAATTGGCTGACACACGGACTATACGGTACCTCAGTACGGTACTGATATACGTCAGTAAACAGAGAAGTTCAAGATAAATCGTCTTGAGTGAAGAAACGAGCAATGACATCCCTGCCACGATTTTCCATAGGGACTACAATTTTTTTTTTTTTTTTTAAATGTCAAGTCATGATAATGGAGCTAGCCCCAAAGTAAGTTTAAACTTGTATTATGGAATTGGCAGACTAGCACTTTGATCATTACATCACAGAGGTCGTATATAAAAGTATTCAAAACAGGTATTATAAATATTTCTTCAAAAATGGCATTGCCAAATTTTACCAAAATTGCCAATGTTTGGTTAGCTCATGCTTTTCATATTTTATATTGTTTAATTATAAACGAGACGACTTTAAATCATTCCAACAGGTTTGTTAAGACCAGGGACAGAGAGTTATAGAAGGAAAAAGGGGAGGCTTTTGCCCTGCAGTGGGACATGCATGGCTAAATGAAAAAATATCAAAGAGCGGTGCTAATGGGATATAGAATCTAATTATAAAGAAACTTACCAAAATTTCAAAATATTAAAGTTCAGTGCTACCATTAAAATTTTGACGAAGCTTACCAAAATGTCGTATACAAGTATTTTCACCGCTCTAGAGTGTTCGTAGTATAAAGCGTCACATCTGTTCCTGTGTAATGTGCCCCGAGTATTCGGAACGGCGCCCAGTTGGACGGCCGTGTTCACACAAGCGCGAATTTTTTCGGCGCGACACAGCGCGCACGTCGCGTAAGAATCGCTCCCTCTTTAGAAACATTGGAATTAAATGCTTATCTATTGTAATATAAAGTTTAAAATATCTCGATATAAAATACGCGCGCTCGCTCAGCGGTCGCGTAGTAACAGCGTCGCGCACGCGTCGCGATCGCCCAGCGCACGAGCAGAGCCCGCGTTGCCTATTTTATATCGAGATATTTTAAACTTTATATTACAATAGATAAGCATTTCATTCTAATGTTTCTTCTCTGCGCGTTCGCGACGCGATCGCGACGCGGACTCTTATTGAAAGCTCTACGCGATCGGCGCTCGTGCGCGCGTGTCGTTTGAACGCGCCCTAACGGCTGTGTCCCATTTTTTGACGGTTGAAATAGGCAAGGCGCGCCGTAGCGTTCTATTAGTAAAACATAAAGCTATTCGCTAACGGTTTTAAATTTTTGTTATTTTTTTATTTTTGACGTGACAACGTCTAATAACTCGATACTACGGGCTGCATGCACGAAAAAGATGACGTCATTGTCCCGTTGTGTTCATTGTCTTGTTCCGCAAGCGAGAGCGCTGCACGAACGAGAGAGAGGCATGATCGGCTCGAGCGATCGGCTCAGTTCGGAATATTTGACGTTGTCACGTCAAACTACCGTCCGTAAACCGACTTTACAGACAGGCAATTTTTTTTTATTACAGATTTGAGTGCGTTTGACCTCTATTTCGCCTGATGGGAAGCTAAGATGAGGTCTAAGGTGTAACAATAACTACCATTTACATAAACCTACAGAAGAGGTTTCTTTAAGAAACTTTAAGAAGTGATTTGGTTCTTCATAAAGAACTAAGCTCTTGTCTGTGGAGCAACCAATGCCTTCCATGTCTGTCATGTAATATTGGAGGGAAAATAGAAGGAATCAAATCATACATGGTATGATTTGATTTATTTTATTTATTTATGTACAAAATTCAAGTACACAAAATACAAACAAAGAAACAAACAAAGTTAGAAAATAAAGTACATAAGTACTGCTTGTTTCATAAGGAATCTCTTCCAGCAGACCCAGGAGATGAAAATACTCAAAATAAGAATCGTTTTTATTTATATATCGTATTTTTAACCGACTTTGTTACCACAGTGTATGTTTTCGTTATTAAAAATTAACTTGTAATAATGAAATAAATTAACAAAATAAATAATTATTTGATGAGTAACAAAAGGCGGCTTCCAACGTAAATAAATAAAAACTATGGCAAAGGCAGTTTTTCTCGAATAAAAAACACATGAATTTAGTTTTTTTGTTAAGTTGGTAGTTGTGCTTTTTTGTTGTAATGTTATGTTGATCGAGCCAAACCTTAACCTATTTAGACTTATCTTTATTTAGAATTATCTGTGGCAGTTTTTTTTATTTTTTATTTTATTTCTTACAATAAAAGTTACAATATATATATGCACTTTACAATGTTTCATAAACCAGATTTAGTTTTTTTGAACATCGGATACCGTTATCGGTAGCTTAAATTTATATATTTAATTATTAAAACGAAGTTAAAATAAGCTAAATAAGCAATCACTAAATGAGTTGGAACTTTTAACTAATACAAGTCACTAAACAAGTTATTTTATTCTTATGTGAGGGTGGACAAATATTTTTCACAATCACGGTAGTATAAAGAGCAACGGGCCCAGATCTAGTCGGGCTAGTCGTCTCCAAAGAGAAAGTTATATAGAGCAGACATCTTTAAAGAGACATGTGTTTTTATTAGGAACAGAGTAATAGACTATTGTGAAATCATATTATCTCTGTTCTTATATTATTGTTCGTGACAATGTAAAAGACAGATAAAAGTACAGGAGTAGAAAAAGTAATTATGAAGTGTTACATCTATTTATTTATAAGGTTCAGCGCAGATAATTTGGTGAGATGTGTGTCCACAACCACCCTAAGGTTGCATGGAAGAGATTCCTGTGCGATAAGGCCGCTTTTTGCATATTTACATTTATCTCCACACATATTTGCATCATTTTTTTAAATGCGATAATTAAATAAAAAAAACCGTTTCATATACATATCTAGATATTTTTAAAACATGGTTTAAATGTATATAAAGTACCTACCTACGCATTCGAACATTCAAACATTCACATACATCATGTAGCGTTGCATAAAACATGAATCGCATTCATTATACTCGTAATGTTCATGTTAATTACTACAAAGCTATTTCTGATAAGCCGTTTGTCTTTTAGTAAACAGTATGAATAAAAATGCCATAAAATTCTCGGTAGATAATAAATTCTATTACATTCAATACGGATATGGATTAAAGAATATTCTTGGCTCGTCGTAGATTAGAGGTAGATTATTAAAAAACATATTGTGTACGTTAATTTTAGGGTTCGGTAGAGGTTGATGGGTGTAGGTGAAGCGAAAGAGGTCTGTCAGGATCGTAGCAAGTGGAGGTCCATAGTCTCTGCCTACCCCTGTGGGAAACAGGCGTGATAGTATGTATGTATGTATGTATCGAGTAAGGTATCAAATGAAACGATAATACTATAAGAAATTAGCACATTTCAAAAATATATACATTGTTGGCCTTAAATGGCTAACGAGATCATCATACTTTTCATTAAGAATTTTCCTGTAGTCGGGTATTCATTCTGTAAACTTATATATCTTGTTTGAATGGTCACTAAAGACACAGAATACATATGCTGAAGAGCCAAATTACTAATTTCGTGGTTGATCCCAAAGCAAAAGTTATTTGTTTATCATTGTTTTCTTTATTTCTATATTACACTATAAACCCCGTCACTAATGGCGCAGAAGTCTGGACTTCGACCTAACCCTCCATAAAAACAAGTCGGGAAACCTCAACACTGAATTCTCGTCATTAAAGTAATGCTCTGATTAGCATTATGAAGATGGCATTTTGTAATGAGGATTTTCATCTTTCGTTGTTTACATTGGGGAAGTAATGATAAACAATTTTTTAAGTTAAGGCCGTACCTGAATTTTCCGGGGTCCAGTGCTGCCCCCATTTTAAATAAATCATTTCAAAGAAAACGGAGACATTATTTAAAATTTCGCAACTATCAAATCCTAGATAACCCTTCAAAGTATTTTATGAACTACTGTTTACAGTTTAAAGTGAGAACGTTAAGCTTTACTACGCACATTTGCGAAAAACGGCCACTTTTGGCAAATGTGCGTAGTAAAGCTTAACGTTCTCATCATAAACTGTAAACAGTAGTTCATAAAATACTTTGAAAGGTTATCTAGGATTTGATAGTTGGAAAATTTTAAATAATGTCTCCGTTTTCTTTGAAATGATTTATTTAAAATGGGGGCAGCACTGGACCCCGGAAAATTCAGGTACGGCCTTAAAAGCCGCTTGCTTTCCCAATTCACGTTGTACAGTCCATAATACTTTTCTACACTCTACTTTGAATCGCTGAGACGCTAGACAAATGTGAAATGTAACATACGAGTGATATTGTGTGTAACCATGTAAACACCCTAGTCTCATATGCAGATATTTGTTTGAATTGCTATTTGCTATGTGGCTAAATTGAGGTTTTAGATAGAGGTAGCGGAATAGGTTTACTTTCAGTTTATCTGTAGTGGTGTAATTTATTATTTTCATATGACGTCTAACAATATATACTAAAACTATTTTAATATAAGAGTGGTTTCAGTCCGTGACATTGAAAAACCATCCCTTCTTCTTCTTTAAAATGAAAGAAATTAAAATGATAGCCAAAAAACCAAAAAAAAATTACATTCTCGTACAAATCGCCCGGGCGGCTGTACATTTTTCTATGGAAATGCCGTAATGTTGTTTTTGTTTTTTGGCTATTATTTTAATTTCATTATTACAATTTTTATTAAGCTTGCCCGTTTGTTGTTTATTTGTTTGAGTTAAATCTTGCAAGTTAAATTTGAGCCACTTTCCGGTTTCCAATTTAAATGAGAATTTGTATGCTAAAATGTAAATCAGATGACAATGCAATACTATTATGATACAAAGCTGATCTGATGATGGAGCCGGAAGGTGGCTATAGGAACCCTGTAATAAAACGACGCAACCCCATCGAGTTTGGGCTTATTACATTAGTCTTGATATATACATATGCCCCACACAAGCTAGTTCGAAACTAACTAAACAAAGCCTTTTTTCGAATAACTTATTTAATCTAGATTACGAGTATGCTATACTAAATCATTATAGTATAATGAAATTAACAAATAACAGCCAAAAAACCTTATACATTCACAAAAATTCTTATACAAATCGTCCGGTCCTCTGTACATTTTTCTATGGAAATGCCGAAATTTTGTTTTTGTTTTTGGCTGTTATTTTAATTTCATTATACTATAATGATTTAGTATAGACCGTAGTTCAATTTACGAGTATTATGGGTATGTCTCTTCCACTTTGTATAAAAATAATAAAATATGCACTTATATTTCTGTGTGAAATATTAATTGTTTTATCATTTTGTTTACAGGTACGTTGAAATGATAAGACAAGCTAGTACTAACGTAAGTTTTTTTCAACATGATATGTGATCAGATGCCTCCTAATTATTTCAACCTAATTCTAAAAACAGCCTTGATTATTCCGCAAATCCGCACCCGATACCCAGCCCTGCCCATTTTACTAGCTGCTTCGCCTCTTTAATAGCAAGGCTATAATAGAAAGCCATAAAAATACCAACATTTCTTGCGTCTATGGTCGAAGATGTTGAACGGTCTCTAAAACCTCTATCTACCATCCATTCTCATTTATCAGTAACAAGTGTACTCCAAAGCTTCACTTCCTCACGTCCTAAGCCCTTCTACCCCATTCTAACCTCGGGTACGGCCATTAACGCAGTTTATTTGCGTTACTTCACGTTTTATTGAAGGGTAGCAGGTCCCAATGAAGGCTGAGTGACCGTGGGTATGTTTGCGTAATCTACGAGTATAAAGTCAAGCTGATTGTGTAGAACCAAATTAATTTGAGATACTGGGGCTTGAGTCAAGATGACAGACCTATTTGATTTGTGTATTTGATTAAAGACTTCGGTCTTAAAACTTTCAAGTTGAACGCATTGTATAAGTAACTAGAATCATCTGTTAAGGACCGTATGCATAAAGCCACGTGGTCGGATTTGGCTCTGAAATATGCAAAATTTTCCCGCTAGGGGGATAAAAATGTCAAGATGAAGTTACATAGAGTTAATAATGTGTAAACGGGACAATAGATGTAGGTAATCATAAATTGTAACGTAGAATTAGTATACAGCTTACTTTTTTCAAGACTTCCAGTCCGCGATACTTATTAAAATTTTCAAATCAATCAAATCAAAGAATTATTTTGTTTCAATTATTATTTCTGAATTAAGGCCATGGCAGACGTCATTATAATGTACTTAACACTTTAGTAGACAGGCTATCAGTAGAAAAAGTAAAGTCAAAAATACAGTAGTGTGCGTAATGGAAGACGTTTATTTAAAAAGCGAGTTTAAATATATGTAAAATTCATATAGCACTTTCTAAAAAATCCAAGTTATAGTTATTCGAATCTTGCGTAAAATTTATTACTTTTTCAATTTATTAGTCGACCTCCGTGGCGATTCCTTAACACGCTAGTCCGTCACTCGGAGGTTCTGGGTTCGATTCCCAGCCAGGGCAAGTTGGTAAATAACCTTTTTTAATTTGTCCTGGTTCTTGGATGTTTATTTTATCCCATCAAAAACATAAATGTAAAAATGCCAAGTTCAAATTCCGACAAAACAATTGATATTTAAATAGCTGCCAAGTCATGTAGGTAGACAAAACTGAAATTTATTCATAAGAAACTCAACATTTGACTTGGACAACATTAAGATTGCACGGTTACCCATCCTAACTGTGACCAAGCTAGAAGTTGCTTAACCTGTAAAAGCACGGTCATTCATCCATCAATTTTTAAATTTATCGTATGCGAAGTGGAGCGAAATATTTGCACAAGTGGTTTTGATTACTCGTATTTTGAAATTTGTTAAAGCGCAAATAACAAAGAACCCTTAGAATAGAGAATCTGTTTCGTTTCACGCAGCTTTTTAGGGTTCCGTAGTAAACATGAAACCCTTATAGTTTCGTCATGTCTGTCTGTCTGTCCCCAGTTTACTCATAGACTATTAGTACTAGAAAGCTGTAATTGGGCATGGGCGTGGATATGTGGTAATGAAAACTTGAAAAAAAAATGTGTGGTGTGAGACGTCGTTGAATAGGTCTTTCAAAAATATTGTAAGATTATGAACACCCTTTTTCGTTTTAGCAATCCGTTTGTGAAATATTTGGTTTTTGATTGCAAATTTTTGTAGAATCATGTGTCTTTCCTCTTTGTCAGTTAAACGGTTGTATATGGACACTTAAAAAAATTCACGGCTGTAGTATATAACGTCTCCCTGTACTAAAACTAATTTAAGGTGGATTCAGTTCATGATACTGAACAACTTTTCCTAAGGAACACATAATTAAATATGAAAAGAAAATGTTTGCTTTCCATTCGACCTCCGTGGCGTAATTGTTAACACGCTAGACCAGTAATCCGGAGGTTCTGGGTTCGAGCCCCAGCCAGGGCAAGTTAGAAAATGGTCTTTTTCAAATTGTCCTGGGGCTTGGGTGTTTATCTATGTAGGTATTTATCATAAAATATAGTATCATTGAGTTAGTATCCCATAATACAAGTTTAAAACTTACTTTGGGGCTAGCTTAATTAGTGTGATTTGTCCTTACATATTCCATACATATATTACATAAATATTACATTTTGCCAAATCTTGTGTGTAAGAGATCAAAAATATTTTTTGTATTTCGTTTGTTCCTTGGTGAAAGTTGTTCAGTATTATGGACTGAATTCAGACCTAAAGTTAGGCAGTTGTTAGTTACATAAAACAAGTAGGTACTGACTACGGAACCCTACACAGCACATGGCCCGTCACGGCACGTGGCCGGTTTATTTTGGTTAAGTTGAAATTTTAGGGAACCATAGACAAATTTATGATATTTCTGTGTAAATCAATATTACTTATCGCTGACAGGACGTTCTCAAAAATACAATCAAATAGTATTTTACGCGAGCGGTGACTTGGAAAACTACACGTTTTGTGTTCCACTGACAGAAAATATACACATTTGAATTTTGTTTCGTAGCAAATTGGCTGTGACTTACGGACAGACAGACAAACGAAACCCTAAAAACAGTAAAAAAACCAAAAAAATCGGTTCCTATACAAATTTCCCGGGCGGCTGCACACTTTTGTATGAAAATGCAGATTTTTTTTTGTTTTTTGACTGTTATTTTAATATCATTATACTATACTAGCAGTCCACCCCGTCTTCGCCCTTGGTACACACAAAGCCTATGTCACTCGGGGATAGTGTACCTTTCCAACCGTGAAAGTTTTTTTTAAATCGGTCCAGTAGTTTCGGAGCCATGTAATGCAAACAAACAAACAACCAAATCTTTCCTCTTTATAATATTAGTATAGATAAATAGCCGACTATAGCCTGCCTGCCTAGCAAAGTATAGATCTAGTATAGCCTGTGGTTCGATATATTACGCATAATGTCAATTCGTATTTTGATATACATTCATGGGGAAAAGTTGTTCAAAATTTCAGACTGAATCACCCCTTAAAATAATTGTAAAACCCTAATTAAACAGCACCTTTTATTACAAAAACAGTAAATATGATTCCGCGACCCGAGAAAGTTCCAATCAGATTTTTACCCTAATCGCCAATAGGGTATATTCATGACTTTTTTTTTATTTTTTTAAACGATTCTATAAGTTATTATTTAACCGGAAAAAAATATAACACGCACAGAATATTATTAAATAAGCTTAAAAAAATATATTAAAACTACTATCATTTTCGGACGACTTAAACGCGGTGCCATTGAGCGCTTTTATTCTGTGACGTCACCGCACACTGTCAATGTCAGTGTCAATGGAAAAAGAAAATAAAAAAATAGGAATTCTATATTTTAGGTTATAATTAATTGATTGACTTGTCTCATAAATACAAAACTGAAAAAAATGGAAATTTATCAAATATCTATAAACTATTTACCTCGCAGCTTTTACTCCTCTTGAGTTCAGAGGATGTAAAATCGAAATAACTTGCGAAGTACGTGCCATAACAAAACCGCTTTCAGTCATTGTAGCAAATCTTTTTTCACCAGGAGTCAGGCTTTCAGCTAATAATATTAAAGAACACTAATAATTTAGCAAAACAATGAAAATAACCTCCAACAATCATACAAATTACAAACAACTTATTGACATTGACAGATAGTCTCCTTCTTTCTCTATAGTTGACAGTACAGACTATTTAGAAAATTAAGTTTGACAGTGTTTGGTGTCGTCACGTTTCGTTCCGTCAATAGCGTTGCGTTTCGGAAATTTGCGAGGGAATTTGAAAAATACAACTTTTAAATAATTAATTTCTCAATGGAAACAAGTTAAATTGAAAAAGTATATATATGGGTAATTTTCTTTAGCAATAAAGATAACGCATAATTTTTATTGCTCGTTTCTGAATCACATGCATATTGTCTATTAAAAATATAGGTAATAAATATAACCAAATTATTTTTTTCATTGACTTAATTTTCAATAAAATTAAAAAAAAAAATGTGCGATGTCGTATCTGCGATAGCATTACATCTTTGCTTGAACGTCAACAAAATGTCAAAACTGTACCATAGTGTAGCAAAAGTATGACATAATTTGGCAGTTTGTACATAGTTTTTTATTGAAATATTTTAGACTGTAATGCAATTTTACGTAATTCGAAAATGGATTTTTTTTTAAATATTCGACACGGCCTCCTTCCTGAACGCCCGGCGGGCAACTGAATTTGTATGGAAGAAACATGGTCGCCTTTTCAGAGAATTCTGTCAAAAACGTTGCAAAACATCCAATTTTTAAAATTTTTTTTTTTACTATTGCGTGATTGCATTGTAAGCAAATATTAAGAATAATGTTTCAAAATAGCCTTTATTTTTATAAAATATATGCAATCCCTTGTTAGAATATTTCTTTACGCAGAAAAACAAGCCAGTTTGTAGCAAGATTTTCTAAAATATTTCTTTCAGGTTTCTTTACAATTATCTTACTCTTTCTGAATGAAAATTAAAAAAATACGGTTTTCGTCTACTAGCTAGTCTATTCACCTATAACTAGGTATGTAATTTTCTTAGTGGTCTTTTCTACTTAAGCCATAACTATTGCCCGCGCAAAGTGCGTTTTGCATGTTTTTGGGTAAATTCAATGCTTGTTTTTAGGTAAACTACAAAATATTTTAAAAAAGCCTTTTTTTCGTCTACTGTCCCAACTCTTCCTCTATCTATGTGTATACATTATTTGACTTAAATCAAACGCTTTCTGTACAAACTTGTTGCCCGCGCAAACCCAGTTTACATGGTGCCGACCCTTAATAGTATATACTCGTAACCTAGATAAAATAACTTATTCGAAAAAAAAAGCTTTGTTTAGTAAGTTTCGAACTAGCTTTTATTGTGAGGCATATGTACTAATCAAGACTAATTTAATAAGCCCAAACTCTA
The DNA here is from genome assembly GCA_963576875.1 of Acrobasis repandana. Taxonomy (NCBI): domain Eukaryota; kingdom Metazoa; phylum Arthropoda; class Insecta; order Lepidoptera; family Pyralidae; genus Acrobasis; species Acrobasis repandana. The sequence goes on along the minus strand of OY756227.1, from coordinate 19,025,867 downwards.
TGGGGTTGCGTCGTTTTATTACAGGGTTCCTATAGCCACCTTCCGGCTCCATCATCAGATCAGCTTCGTGTCATAATAATATTGCATTGTCATCTGATTTACATTTTAGCATACATTTTATTCTTTTATTAGAGATTTGAGTGCGTTTGACCTCTATCTAGCCTGATGGGAAGCTAAGATGAGGTCTAAGGTGTTACACGCAGACTCAAAAAATGCCTATTCATTCACTCTTGCCTTGAAAATTCCTAAATGTTGATCATGTGGCATAATTATAATTTATTTTTAATAATGTAAATCAAATTAAAATTTGATGTATTGTTTGTTAATTCATACTTATAAGTTTTCAGCATGATTTTTATTTATACTTGTTTTAAACTCAAATAAAAATACGAGAAATATACACAACCAGTAATGTATACAGGACAAAATGAATAACAAAGATTGTACAATGTGACTTTGAGAAAGCCTTAAACATCACGATATTGAAATTCATGAGCCCTTAGATTCTTCATAAAGGTCAAGCAGCCAGTATTGTATAAATAATACGGCAATAACTCAAAGAAATGCTGAATAATACATAAAAACGTCTTAAAATAGTGTGCTTTCTCGCCTAGAACGGCATTAAGTCCAAAGCCGTTAATTTCCCACGTGCCATTCGAAGCCTTTTGTCGTAAAAGGAGATTTATTTTCATTTTCTCATTTTGAAGGCTTTTGTTACGTGTTTTTTTTATTAAAGATTTGAGTGCGTTTGACCTCTATCTAGCCTGATGGGAAGCTAAGATGAGGTCTAAGGTGTAACACGCAGACTCAAAAAATGCCTGTTCACTCTTGCCTTGAACTTCATCTTGACATTTTTATCCCCCTAGCGGGAAAATTTTGCATATTTCAGAGCCAAATCCGACCACGTGGCATTGTGCATACAGTCCATAATCATATGTATGGGGAAACATCGACGCTGGGTGGAAATTCCACACCTTAGCGGTTCGCACAATGAAGGAGGAGGCGAACGTGTTTTTGAATCTGTTTGAATTCCATCGCAGGAAAAGATTATACTAATTTAAGTACACTAATATTTACGTATTAGTAGAACGTTCATGGCGTATCGATTATTACGCTTGTTTGTCTGAATTCTCCACAAAATCAGCTCAGTAGTTTATGAGTTTATCAAGTACAGACAGAAAGATATACTTAAGCACTGGGAGACTTCAATTTATAGTAAGTAGAGCATTGAGGTATGGATCTAATAAAATTAAAATCACAACGGTCTACAACCCTGGGATACTTAGATAAAACTGTTAAAAATAATAAACAAATAAATGTATACAGTCAAATCACACAGATTGAGCTAGCTTCAAAGTAAGTTCGAGACTTGTGTTATGGGATACTAACTCAACGATATAAAATTTTATAACAAACACATATATAGATAAATATCCAAGACCTAGGTCAATCTGAAAAAGACCGTTTTCCATGTTGACCTCACCAAGGATCGAAACCGGGACCTCCGATGTGACAGCCTGGCATGATGACCACTAGGCCAGAGTGGTCGTCAATGATAACAATAACATTCAACGCCAGAGTCACTTCACTAACCCCAATAAATATCCCCAAATCTGAATTGTTAGCCACAGAGAACATCCCACCAGATCCGATCGCCATAAATCTGACATTATAATTCATGTCAGCCGATCACCAGTCATAAAATTTGCATATTTGTATAACTTGTGAAGGTGGATTTATATTGTTTCACAGTGTGGCTACATAAAGGCCTACCCTCTTGTTTATAAAAAAATATCAAACGTTTTCTAAAACTATTTTAGTTCAAGTTTATGTTTTGTTTCGTTCTTCCTTTGTCAAATATTGAAAAGAGAGATAAGGAAGGACAAAACATATTTTAACTCAAAAAGGTATAGCGAAAGCATTTTTACATTAACTAAATTATTTTCAATTAAATACTTGGCCAAATCCTCTGACTGCTCTGGCTAATATATGGCTCTAGCAGTACAGAAAGGGTCGCGCTCCTACAGTGGAGACTAAAAGACCTGATTATCATATGATATTATAAATACAATACAATACAATACAATACTTATTTACAAAATCTTTATTGCACCAAATAAAAACAATAAAAAATTACAAAGTTTACGGAACTTATAAATAAATAAGGTACAAGAGGCGGCCTTATCGCCGAAGCAATCTCTTACAGGCAACCATAAAGAGAAGGAGTGCGAAGTATATGAGTAAGATAACGGTGGCGCAGTTAAATTTAAAATATAAATTATAAATAACTAATAGATATTAAAATACTTATACAAAATATATAACATTATACAAAAAAAGATATATTTATATAAATAAATGAATATATATATATATATATATACATCTTCATACCTATATATACATAGCATAATACTAAATAATTTATTACATACATACAAATAAATAAATATCACAATGATGTAAACAGAAATAGTAGGGGAAAGAGATGAGGAACTAAACAGAAGTAAAAAAGTGATTTTTAGTTAGGGTTTTAAATTTATTCAAAATACCTATGTGATATACTTTATGAAGTAGAAATAATAAGCTAATTAAAACTATAAATACTATAAACTAAATCTAAAAATAAAACTTAATCTAAATTATTAACTTAAAAACCTAAAAGCCCTAGAAAAGTTAGTTAAAACTGATATCAATTACAATAATATTCAAAGCTCGTTTCACCCTACTAACCCCAATGAAAATGCCCAAACCTGAATTGTTAGCCGCAGATAACATCCCCAACAAATCCAGCCGCCGTAAATCTGACATAATTCATGTCAGCCGATCGCCAATTTACATATATGTACAACCTGTTACATACATACAATGACCTATATGTATATTTCATGTTGTCTTGAGAGAAAATAAACTACGGATTCTTAAAAACGAAGAATGTACCAGCTGCTTGCTGTGCAGATCGTAAAATGAAGGAATGGAAATCAAAATAACGATGGGTTGCTTCGTCTATTCCCTCTATCGGATTTTAAGAGAAGAGAAGCAGCTGGTACATTCTAAGTTTTATTCTATTCTTCCAGACTAGCACGGTAGAATAGGTTAGGTACTCTACACACTGGCAAATAAATTACTTTTCAACAAACTTACGTCCTACTAACCTACTCCTTTCGTGTCACAGTTTGTTAAATTGAAAGTTTGGGTGAAAGTATATAATAGACGTAGGAGGTGCACAGTGACCTGTTTCCCTTTCAGTTCTGAATATATTCGACATAGAAAAATACAATGTTTGTACCACGATTTATAGCAACTTTTTGATTATACTCGTAATAGGCATGATGACTAAAAATTATTTTTGGCCCATCGGTTAGACTATAAAAAAATATTGTTCACATATTTTTTCTTTTCTCTGAAAAACCATAAATGACGAAGATACAGCGCATTTAAATTTCGCATGACGTCACGCTTTCGTACGATTTTATACATCGGTGACGTCACAAGCCCCCACTCTGTAACTAAGATACTCCGTATCTTTGTGAATTTTTACTTTTTTGATAAACTGAAAAATATGGGTACATTATTTTTAGACAATCTAACTAACGAACGAATTAGAATAATACTTTTCTGACCAAGTCATCATCCCTATTGTGTTTGATCAGTATGATATCATTATAACATCTTTTTTAGTCTCCACTGCAGGAACACGACCCTCTCTGTACTACTAGAGCCATTTAGCCAGAGCAGTCAGGGAATGTAGCCTACACTCTCCACGCTGGCCAGACGGGTTGGAGAGGTCTCACTGATGTTTATAAGCTTTGTTTAGCTTGTGTTTCCTGTCGCCTTCTACGAAATCCACAGGAAGACTTAGAGTGATCCTATTCTACTCTGCCGGGAACCGCCAGGGTAACAATTAATAAATACACAAAATTAGCGTTACTCTATTCCACCACCATACTCGTATCTATGACGTACCATCGCGTGTCCCACGCGCGACATTTTAGCGCCGTGTATTCCAATACTTTATATATTATGTTTGTATGTTGTATGACAACTACGGGGATCCGTTAACACGCTCGTAAAAGCCGTTTTACTATTTCTTACTGTTTTATTGGTTTTTGTTCCACGACTTTAGATCGTGTCCCAATTTGATATGCTGTGGCTATCAGCTGGTTAGTATGTTTGCATAATGGAGTGATGTTAAACAGCTGTTATTATTGTATTAATGTTTGTACTGACGTGTCCACTTTCACACACGAAAAACAAACATACAACTGGTGTAGATTAAAAATTAATCATTATCTTCATCATCATATCAGCCACAGAAGTCCACTGCTGGACATAGGCCTCCCCTAAGGATTTCCAAAACGACCGATCGAAAGCGGCCTGCATCCAGCGTTTTCCTGCAACCTTGCTCAGGTCGTCTGACCACCTAGCAGGTGGGTGTCCTACGCTGCGCCTGCCGGTACGTGGCCGCCATTCGAGAACCTTTCTGCCCCATCGGCCATCGGTTCTTCGCGCTATGTGCCCCGCCCACTGCCACTTTAATGAGCTAATCCTCTGGGCTATATCTGTGACCTTAGTTCTACGAATCTCCTCATTTCTTATTCGATCACGTAAAGAAACACCTAGCATAGCCCTCTCCATAGCTCGTTGAGCTTTGATTATCATCATCAGGTCTTTTTTATAGTCTCCACTGCAGGAGCACAACCCTCTCTTTACTACCAGAGCCGCAGAGCATATATTAGAACTGGTGTAGATTAAAAATTTATCATCGTCATCATCAGGTTTTTTTAGTCTCCACTGCAGGAGCACGACCCTCTCTGTACTACCAGAGCTGTATATTAGCCAAAGCAGTCAGAGGATTTGGCACTCTCCACACCTGGCCAGACGGGTTGGAGAGGTCTCATTGATGTTTATAAGCTTTGTTTAGCGTGTGTTTACTAAGTCGCTTTCTACGACTTCCACGGGAAGACTTGGAGTGTCCTATTCTACTCTGTCGGGAACCACACTGCAAAAAACGATAAAAAATTAAGGCATGTATTTAACGGGGCGACAAATAAATCTGAATTTGGGATTTAAAAAAAGTTAAAGCAGGTAGCAAAAATACGAGTAATAAGTTGGCAGATTCATTTTTCCCTATAATAAAAATATAATATTAGGTCCCTACATATGAAATTGCCGATTTTCAATACTGGCAACTTTAAAATCAAATATCTTGCGTTTCATTAGGAATTCCAAATTCAAATTTATTTCGAAATAAAGCCAGAAAAATATTATTTTAAAATTCGTATTTCATTTGTTTTAACATCATTTGTTTGAGTTTCAACATTGCTATAAGAACAACTATGGACAAATTAAAAATTCGCGGTATTTACGAATACGAGTTCCACCGTGGCACCAGTGCTGCAGAAACGACTCGAAGAATTAACGACGTGTATGGACCAGGCACCGCTAACGAACGAACGGTGCGTTTTTGGTTTCAACGTTTCCGTTCTGGAAATTTAGATTTACACAATGAGCCTCGTGGACGACCTGATATTCAAGTGAATAACGAAGAATTGAAGGCGATAGTGGAAGCGGATCCATCTCAAACCACTTGTGAATTAGCAGCAGCCTTCGGCGTAAGTGACAAAACGATACTTATCCACTTGCGCCAAATCGGAGAAATTAAAAAACTCGAAAAGTGGGTACCGCACGAATTGACTGAAGCAAACCAACAAACACGCGTTGCTTGCTGCGTTTCTTTGCTTAATCGCCACAATAATGAGGGGATTTGAACCGTATCGTGACTTGTGATGAGAAATGGATCCTGTACGACAATCGGAAGCGATCATCACAATGGCTTGACCCTGGAGAACCGGCAAAACCTTGCCCTAAGCGAAAACTGACCAAAAAGAAGATTCTGGTTAGTGTTTGGTGGACCAGGCTGGTGTTATTCACTACAGCTTCTTGAGATCAGGCCAGACGATTACTGCAGACTTGTATTGCCAACAATTGCAAACAATGATGGAAAAGCTCGCCATTAAACAACCGAGACTGATGAATTGCTCAAGCCCACTGCTCCTTCAGGATAACGCTAGACCACACACTGCACATCAAACGATCGCCAAGTTAGAGGAGCTGCGACTGGAACCTCTGCGTCACCCACCATACTCTCCAGATCTTGCCCCACCCGATTACCACTTTTTTCAAAATTTGGATAACTTTTTAAGGAAAAAATTTCAAATCTGATGAGGCAGTCCAAACCGCCTTCAAACAGTTCATAGACTCTCGCTCCCAGGATTTTTTTTCCAAAGGTATCAATGATCTGCCTATAAAATGGCGGAAGTGTATCGATAACAACGGCGCATACTTCGATTGATTAAATAATAATTTCATTAAAAAAAACTTGTTTCACTTTGTTGATACTGAACGGCAATTTCATATGTAAGGACCTAATATGAATAGGCGATGCGGTTAGCAACCCATCACTATTATGATTTCCCTTTTCCACCTTCATGCCCACCATTACGCTAAAAGTGGCCTGGGCTTTACCGCCCTTGGCTCTGTCTACCCCGTTAGGAATAAAGACGTGATAGTGTCTGTATGAAAAGGCTAGACCTTGGGTGTTTCCAGTTCTAACCTAACCTAACCTATATTTTTGTTATACCACTGTCATAAATAATGACCCGACGACTAATATTATTAGTTGCCAAGTCATTAGTATTAGTCGCCAAGTCATTATTTATAGTACCTACCCGCGAAAATAATAAGCCAAAATTTAATAAATAAAATATTTCCACTAACCCAGAGATCATTATACATACGAGTATTATGGTTTATTTGGTTTTTTTTTTGACAAATCATACTGATTGAGCTAGCCTCAAAGTAAGATTTTAAACTTGTGTTATGGTATACTAACTAAACGATACTATATTTTATAATAAATACATATATAGACAAACACCCAAGACCCAGGACAATTTGAAAAAGGTCATTTTCCAACTTGTTCTGGCTGGCAATCGAACCCACAACCTTGCTTGATGGACTAGCGTGTCGACCATTACATCACGGAGGTCGGCGTTATTGATAGAAACAGAATAAAGGCTAGTGTTAGTATACTATACCGAAGGTGATTTAAAGATCTTCGTTTTTACGGTTCCCTAGTCCACAAGGAACCCTTATAGTTTCGTCATGTCCGTCCGTCCGTCCGTCCGTCTGTCCGTCTGTCCGTCTGTCTGTCCGTCCGGGCTCGTACTCCGCCGCTACTGCACCGATTGTCACGAAAATTGGTGGAGAGATAGATATTGAAGTTCCATAAGTTGGTTTTTAAAATTATGAAAAAATGTTTTTTGTCAGCCCCCCACCCACACAACGAAAAGTGAATTTAAAAAATTAAATTGCAATAACCCCAACGTGTGGGGTATCGTTGAAAAGGCAACAACAACTGCTTTAAAACTATGTAGATCAAGTCTTGAGATAATCTAATACAAAGTTAAAATTTGAGGTGTCCCCCCACCGTAACTTTTGAAATATTACTAAAATAATTCTGAAAAATATGTGGTATATACCTCAAAGTATGTACTTTCAATTAAAACTATAGCGGTCTCGGTATCATAGATAGTTATTTTTTAATACGTCATAAATCGTAAACCGCAATTAACCTATAGATTTTTTATATTATGTTACTTGCTGCCACGGAACCCTTCATGGGCGAGTCCAATTCGCACTTGGCCGCTATTATTGTAAGGCTATATTTAGCGTGCCCTGTTTGTTGCTGTTTACTCATATTTGTTTGGGTCAAATCTTGCAAGTTATTTAGCCACTTCCCGGTTTCCGTATGAGATGATAATTTGTATGGTAATGTAAATCAGGTGCCAATTCAATTATTATACCAAGAAGCTGATCTGATGATGGAGCCGGAAGGTGCCTATAGGAACCCTGTAATAAAACGACGCAACCCCATCCAGTTTGGGCGTATTACACTTGTATTGAATCTTATGTACCCACTTAGGCCTTACAATAAATGCTTGTAACAAAAATTTTTCGTTTCCAAAAACTAATCCCTTTTTGGCATCAAGACATATTTGATAAAAACCATTGTGCTATGCCACAGGCATAAACATAAAAGTAATCACACCTGTGATACCAACAAATAACTTTTCTATTTCATCTACAATCCAGTTATTTTATCCGACAGTATTTTCATTCGATCTGAACGAATGACAAATTAGCATAATTAGATTCGTTCCTATTTTTGCATGGAAAGGTTAAAATCACACGGGTATTTTCAAATCTATGTATGCGTTATTTTCCCAATCCGAAAAACGCAGTGTACTCGCAATTTTTTCGTTTTTCTTTGATTCGACGAATATCTGTTAGTCGTTATCAATTAATGGATAAGGCTGGATTTTTCTAACATGTCTACTTTGTTTATCTTTAAAACAAACGAGATAAATATAAAGTCTAAAAATATACTGAAACTACTCGTATTTTAAGGGTGAATTCAGTTTATGATACTATAAAACTTTTCCCGAAGAACATAAAGCAAAATATGAAAACAAGTTCTCTTTATAGTTACTCGAATCAGCTGATCGGTTAACTTGTATGGGTGGCTAAAATTATTTCTTCATATTTCGCTATTTGTTCCATGTGGAAATTTGTTCAGTATCATGGACTGTACTCACCCTGTGAATCATTTCAGTATATTTTGTTAGTAATTGTATAAATTTCCTAGAAATTGTATATAATTCATGAATTTAACACATTTCCGGTGATGTACAATTAGTTACCAATTCGAAATAGTTTTATTGGTCTAAAGACTATGTTCAATTTATCAACTTTTCATGCTCTTAAAAAGGGCATGACTGCAAGGATAATGTAGACCCTATGCCTGTTATTCGTATACACAGATCTCTTGATCTTTGGCACAGGCCGGAATCTCCTAAGGTACGCGCAATATGCGTCCCCGTTCCCCGTCCCCGCACCTCTCCCCCGTTTTCGCCTCGATGACTCACGTTGGCCGTCAAGAACCGGGGGAGAGGTGCGGGTGCGGGGAACGGGGACGCATATTGCGCATACCTTAGGTGATTCCGTTCTGTTTACTCTTACTGTATTCTGTGTCTTTAGTCTGAGGTTATATACGTACCTACTTAGCAGTATAAAAATTATAATTACATACAAAGTCAAAGTCAAAGTAACCTCTCCAGTAAGGTCCATACAACTCAAATCGTTTCTTGAGATAGCATTCCAAATTCCCTCGAGAAAATGTACTGTATATAAAAGAATCGTGAAACAAGCATGTACTCTGTGCGCTTCATTAGGCAGGCTACGCGCGCCGTGAGCCGTACACGATGAGCAATGGAATTAGGGTGGCTGAAGACGTACGATTAAACGTCTAATGTATACATACATAGATGCCTAATGACCTTCTTAGTAGCTAGCCATCAATACACAGCTGTGATACTGTATAAAACAAAGTTGCTACGCCGTCTGTCCCACTGTATGTATGAATATGTATGTTTACTTAGATCTTTTAAACTTTGCAACGGATTTTATTGCCGTTTTCTTTAATATTATAGAGTGATTTAAGAGAAAGGTTTTTATTTATATTACAGGCCGCTAGTAATAATGAATTAAGTAATCTTATTCGTAAGGAGTGTCTAATAGTTGATACCATTTCGAATTCCCTCGAGAAATGTACTGTACCTTTAGAATCGTGAAACAAGCATGTATTTTGTACACTTCATTAGGCAGGCTACGCGCGCTGCGAGCCGTACACTATCAGCAATGGGATTAGGGTGGCTGCAAACTTACGATTATATACGTTGTCATAAAATACTTTTTGACGACGAAATAAAAATAATCACCTGTTTAGTCGCCCGGGTATTGTATTGGTCGAACTTTTTTTTTGGTTTTTAGTCTATTTTTTTTGGATTTTAATATCGTGATCTAGTATTGCCAGTGGTTCGATTTATTACGCCTATATCAATTATTTGTATATTTATAAAGCTAAACGTTTTTTTTTAATGAAATTGTAATTTTTACAAGATTTATTTAGTTTGCCTGTTTTTTGTTGTCTTTTAAGGTCAAATGAGAAGAGATTTTATATGCTAACGTAAATCAGATGACAATGCAATATTATTAGAAAATGAAGCTGATCTGACGATGGGGCCGGAAGGTAATAGGAACCCTGTAATAAAACGACGCAACCCCATCGAGTTTGGGCGTATTACATTTGTCTTGATATGTACATAAGCCTCACAATAAAAGCTTGAACAAAAAAAATTAAATTTTAACTTATTACGACGAAAGATATTAGGTATAACCTTATCAAATATTACGCAAACATTAAACATCTTAATTACAATCGCGTGACAAATCAGATTTTGTACGGATGATGTAATTCAGCAGATTATCCTGTAAGCGCCAGATAGCTACTGTTAATGCTACGTTATTTGGAAGAATCTATCTTTTCTTTACTCTAATATTTAGTGCCTGGGCGACCGAGCTTCGCTTGATGCAAAATACCGAGAAAAAGAGGTTGTTTATAAAACCTCCTAATGGGACCAAGGTAGATAGAATTTTTGGCCCCGCAGAGTAGAATAGGACCACTCTAAGTCTTCCCGTGGATGTCGTTGAAGACGACATAGGAAATACAAGTTTAAAATTAAAAATAAAATCATTTATTTCGGACAACTAAGATCCATATTGAGAAATTTAAAAATTAAAACAGGTCGTTACTAATTAGAGCATCACATACAAATTACATCAAACAATTAAATAATAAATTGAAAATTGAAACAATAATATCTACATCAATATCCGAAACACAATCAGTAACCCTAATATCATTTACCTATACCTTTTCTGCGCCATGGCTACTTTAACAAAGCTTATAAACTTCAACACATGAGACTTCTCCAACCCTGGCCAGCGTGGAGAGTGTAGGCCTAATGATAGGGTAGGCTATTGTGGCCAAGTATGGCTCTGGTAGTTCAGAGAGGGTCCTGCTCCTGCAGTGAAGACTAAAAAAGACCTGATGATAATGTTTTTTTTTTATTAGATATTTGAGTGCGTTTGACCTCTATCTAGCCTGATGGGAAGCTAAGATGAGGTCTAAGGTGTAAGACGCAGACTCAAAAAATGCCTATTCACTCTTGCCTTGAAAATCCCTTAATCATATGTATGGGGAAACATCGACGCAGGGAGGGAATTCCACACCTTAGCGGTTCGCACAATGAAGGAGGAGGCGAATCGACAGGTACGGTGAGGAGGAATATCGACCACAAATGGGTGGAATCCCTGTTGAATCCTGTGTGAATGGTTGTTAAAGTTATGTTGATATTATTTCACCTGTCTGGGACTGGGTTGACCTAGCTTCAAGTGATATAACATCTATTAAAATTAAATACTTTTATAATAGACCGAGCGAAGTCTCAGTTTCTAGATTGGCCAAAAATGCTTTTGTACGTCTGTCTGTTTATCTGTCTCTTTTTGTTCTCGCCTATAGGTCGCATTTATCAACCGATTCTCGTGAAATTTTATAAGCAGTTAGGGATGATGACTGGGTCAGAAAAGTATAATTCTAATTAGTCCGTTAGTTAGATTATCCAAAAATAATGTACCCATATTTTTCAGTTTATTAAAATAGTAAAAATTCACAAAGATACAGAGTATCAAAGTTCGAGAGTGGGGGCTTGTGACGTCACCGATGTGTAAAAATCGTACGAAAGCGTGACGTCATGCGAAATTTAAATGCGCTGTATCTTCGTTATTTATTGTTTTTTAGAAAAAAGAAAAAATACGTGAACAATATTTTTTAAAATTCTAACCGATAGGCCAAAAATATTTTTTAAGATAGCGTAGATATGGGGGTTTGAAAATTTAAGAAAATCATATTTCAGCCATATCGAAAATTTTTCAAATATGTCATAAAACTTTTTTGTTATTAACTTTTTTTTCTGAACAACTTTTTTATCCGATTAACTTCAACGGGTTGGGGGGCAGTCGCGAGGTTTACAGCTCACAGAGCCACTAACTAGAAATTATTTGATGCGAAAAAATATGACATGTAGAATGAGAGCAGATTGTTTACTGTATGTGCTGGTGCCGCCATCTGCGACGAGTTTTGCGTAATATCACAGAATAAATAATACTAACGTACAAAAGTCTCACTCAGCAAAGAAATTCAAAGAAATATCTACTCAATGTGGCTAGCGATATGGTTTAATTTAGCTCACGTCAGAACTTAGCACCTTTTCGTATAAATACCTAGACACCCATTGCAAGCCAATTTCATTCTTATTACTCTGGACAAACGATTCGTATAACTGAATTAACCACCCGGAGGGACCGCTTGCGCGCTTAGTAATAGTGTAGGTACATTTTCGATACCTAAACGGGGAGTGACACAGGCCTGGTAATATGTCCTATTGAGGCACTTTTCAAAAATGGGTGTTATACCCTATTCGGCTGTATAGTAGCCAAGAGTTACTTTTGTCAGTAAATTGCATAGTGTTTTTGTTTCTTCTCAAACTAGCAGAATGATGAGTGTCGGAGCACATAAATCACAACTTGTGACGTGTGTTGTGCAGCCACTACGGAGCACTTTATATGCTGTGTTCCAGCAAAATGTAAACTTTGTCGGAGAATTACTTATATAAAATATCTTGTTGTCCGCGGTCCCTGGTACAGTCAAGGGTATAAATTATGTTCAGAGTTTCAATTTTAAATGAACTGTTATTATGTAACATGCATGAAAGAACTTTTGAAATTTTTGAAATTTGTATTTCATTGTCATCATCGATTTTGACGACCTCTGTAGCCTAGTGGTCATCATGCCAGGCGGTCACACCGGAGGTCCCGGGTTTGATCCCCGGTCAGGTCAAGATGGATTATGATCTTTTTCTGATTGGCCTGGGTCTTGGATATTTATCTATATATGTATTTGTTATAAAATATAGTATCTTTGAGTTAGTATCCCATAACACAAGCCTCGAACTTACTTTGGGGCTAGCTCAATCTGTGTGATTTGTCCGTATATATTTATTTATATTATCATTAGGTTTTTTTAGTCTCCACTGCAGGAGCACCACCCTCTCTGTACTGCCAAAGCCATACTTGATCAGAGCAGCCAGATAATTTGGCCTACACTCTCCACGCTGTTCAGACGGATTGGAGAGGTCTCATTGATGTTTTAGTAAGCTTTGTTTAGCTTGTAATTCCTAATTCACCTTCTAGGATATCCACGGGAAGACTTGAAGTGGTCCTATTCTATTCTGCCCGGAAGCACACATATAAAACACGAACTAACTTAATTACCAGATTTAAACTAACTACTCGTATAATCCGCCAAAATGAAGTTGACATTTAAGATGTTGACAGTTTCTTACTTATTTTTGAGCGGATAAAAATATTGTTTGCTTTCAGATTTAATCTGAATTATGTTACTTTTTGATATGAATAATAAAAAAAATGACGCAAGTACCGATTTTCATCATCATTTCCGGGTTTGTTTTGGTAAAATACTGATTGATTATTATTAACAGGCAATGTATATGTTACGCTCAAAGACCGAATTCGCTCACTGACCGAAATAATAGGCCATAACGCGTTGTGGCTATTGTATTGGCCGTGGCCCTTACCAAAACGACTACAACGCGTTGTGGGAATCACAGAACGACCACAATGCGTTCTGAGCGTTTTGATAGGGGGGCCACGACATGAATTGGAAATATATTAAGTACGGAACCATATTATGGACGCACAGTGATTTGATATGAGGGGGGTCCACCTAGTCGCCCATAGCTGGTTACGATGATGATGATGATGGCAATGATGATGACGATGATCATATCATCATCAGATAATGACCATCGTCGTGGTCGTTTTACAATAGCCACAACGCGCTGTGGCCTATTATTCGCTCAATGAGCGAATTCGGTCTTTGAGCGTAACATATATAAAATCAAAAACGGAATTTAAGTAAACGAGAGTCTTGTCTAAAAGTTTACGTTCCACAAAACGAATTGACCAAGCGAGCGCGAAGCGTCTCTGTTTTCAGCTTGGGTAAAAAATCTTTCGTATGTCTGACTTTTTGCCCCTACAGGTCGCAATTCGCCACCGATTCTCGTGAGCTGGTTCAAAAATTTATATGGATATTATGTCGATTCAGTTTTAAGAATTTTTCAAAATGGCGGAGCTATAGCGACCTCGGCGCACCACTGAATAGTAATAAGCTATTAAAACCCAATGGATCTGGTTGATCCATTACTGTCTAGGCTAGGAGTAGAGACGGGATAATGGATAATTTACTTGTTAACAACAGGTTTTTATAGTATTAACACTTCGCCTGTTTAAAACGCACCGTATGTGTTTTCATTTTCGCAAAACACCCACGGTGCATTTTTCAGCAGGCGAAGTGTTAACCTTAGATCTACAAATCCGTTTAGTATGTGATGTGATGTGCTAAATTAACAAAGTATAATTTGCTTATTAATTAAATACATATCCTAGTGCACATCACGCACGATCATAAGGATGCTGTCATAGGAGCCATGGGCATTTTAATCCGGCTGTGTACATTCAGTTTTAAGCTCAAACAGACCGACAGATTTGCGAGGTCTAAAGCTTATACACTAGTATTATAAGAATTACAGGAACAAGTATTATATTAACAAGTGTTAAATCATGTAGATCTACCGATACATTGCGTAGTCAGACATTAGCATAACAAAAATAGGATAACACTTGACGTGGCGTGCGGAGGATCAATTAATTTACTTTCGGCGCGAAAACAAATCCGCCATTTTCCCCCATAATGGCCGCTGTCACGCTAACCGGTTACAACCGGATACATGTGGATACTGACAACATATAACAGCAGAAAGGGAATGTAGAAAGATCGTACATGAGTTAAGTAACACATTTTATTTTTCAAAGATTGGCAGCAAGAGAGTTCGCATAATTAATGTATCCATAAGGGCCTATTAAAACCGCAGCGGTATTCGCTACTACCATAGGTAGTAGTATTCAGTGTTCTGTGGTGTAAAACTTGGGACGCGAGCTATATCCCGACGGGTAGGTATTATGGCCGCAGAACTGGGTTTCTTTCGGCGTAATTTTCCTAGATGTGGTCGTTCCAAAACGCTAGTAGTTTGTAGCTTTTGAACTTTAACAAGCTTATTTGCTACCTAGTCTAATTAAAAAAAACCCCGACTGTCATGTACGCCATCTAGTGATGTGAACCAGAACTATTTATACAACTTGATACGGACATCAAGTCGCGCTACATGCGCGCTACGGATAGCGCCATCTATATATTTCCTAGAGAAAGCCCTGATTTTCAAGCGTTTATCCTCAATAACTTTTGAACGGCTAGACCAATTTTTATCAAACATAGCTAAGAACCACCGCAAGGGAAATTGCTATCACGTACAAAATCCGAATTAAAATCAGTCTATCTGTTCGAGCGCTACGATTCCAGCGACAGACAGACAGACAGACATTAGTGTCAAACTTATTACACCCCTCTTTTTTGTCGGGGGATAGAAATAATTACCTTCAATTAGTGATATAGTTATCCAACATTTAATAAAAAAAATTGACTTTGACTTTCTTCTTCTTTAACCTAAGAGCTTGCTCTTGTCGGTGGTGTTAAGTGGAGATGCCTCCAATCCTCTCTTCTCTCTGCCATCTTTTTAATGTCCTGGTAGGACCTTACTCCTAACCCTTCCTTAATTGGTTGGAAAAACTTCATCCTTTGTTTTCCCCTTTCTCGAAATTTGACTTTGCAGAGTAAAAATTGTCCAATATTTTTTGAGCTTTCAAAATGACTTACCAGCGATATGAAGAGAAGACTTTATCAACATTTTCTACATATTTAGTAACATTATAAAAGTATCACCCTACTATTTAAACCTTCATAGCTTTCAGGCCATTAGTCTTCAAAAGCCTCGCACTATTGGAGCGAAATCCGTTCATTTGTAAGCAGCAGATAGCCGTATATTCAAGAAACCGTTTTACACTAAACCCCTGGCCGAGACTGATTTTCAATAGGGTTTATGGTGACTTCTGAATTAAGGTATGTTTTAAATAAGTTCTCAAATGGAATAAGATTCATAAAAAATCTAATTATTTCAAATACAAGAGCATAGGTCTTAAATACTTTATTTAAAACTTTAATTGAGCCAAAAGCTACGATAGGTAGACTTTCCTCATCATAATAAACCCCCATATCTCCGCCATTTTGAAAAATATCCAAAAACTGAATCGCCAAAAAAATTGTATATTATAATCAATCCTGCTTATAACACGAGAATTGGTTGATAAATGCGACTTGTAGGCGAGAACAAATCGACAGACGGACAGACAGACAGACAGACGGACAAAAGCATTTTTGGCCAATCTCGAAACTGAGACGCTTCGCTCGCTTGGTCAATTAAGAGCCCGTACTACCCTAAAGTTCTTAGAGCGATCTTAAATATTATCAATATTAACGAAATACTAACTCTGAAATAAAAACACAGCAAAGTTCAGGACTAACTCTAAACATAATAAGTTTCGAAAATACGATTGCTTAAAATTTTCTCGATATTGCATTGCGAAGTTGCCTCCAAATCACCTCAGAATTATACTAAAACAGAAAGTATTTAAGAAATACAATAAATTAGCACTTGTAACTTTGGATTATAATTGTATTAAACACAAGGCAGTCATCATATGTCTTACTTTTTAAATAACTCTTAAATATTCTTTGTAAAACTAAAAAAACCTCAAAACCAGAACCAGCCTCATTGACCCATCGCGATTCCCGACGCCCCGCATGGCTCGCTGTCTCGCTTTGGCTAGACTTAATTTGTGTGCGTGGAAGCGGGAGCAAAATTTAGATTATTGACATCAGGCGCCCTCTTAAGTGTTCGGTGGCCAAACGGGAGTTCGCGTTACTAGCGCTTTTGCATGTTAATTAACCTCAGGTGTAGTAGTAGTAGTCCATACTTGGATGGGTGACGTATAATATCCCGAGCTCATCTGTGCTGCAGAAGACCAAGCTCTTTACACGAGTGAGTTAGTCGAGTGTCTTTATCATTTCCGTTGACGAACCAATCAATGAATATCTAGGTGACAACCATCGAAATATAATTTTCTAGAATTTTAACGCTCCTACATTCATCGCTTCGATTCTGATTCCATTAACGCAAACAAACGAACAGTAATTACAACGAAACACTCAAACGCACACATAGACAAAGATGCATACGACTGGTCGCGACAAGGTCACGCGTCGTCGTCGGTCGGGTGGGGAGGGAGTTACAACGCGCGGATGGTACCTATTATCCAGTACGCTACGCTAAAATAAATAACCTTGTTTACGTGTTTTTTTAATAACTAATTTTCATGCCTGTATGGCTTCTACACCACTTCACTGCACATGACGGCATTTCTAATAAATAAAAACGGAAACTTCTTGCGACGCAACCGCACGACTCGAGTGTCACGGCGAACTGTTCATATTTTAAGCCCCGGCCGCCGCGGTACATATCGCGTGGAATGATTTTTCAGGATTAGTTACAATTCTAGAGAAGTTCGTAGGTGACCACGATATAAAAATAACTTAATGACTTATTTTTGTATAACCTCTGGGGTAAGGCCGCTATAGTGCTTCTCTATTTCGTCTATCTTGAGCAACGGGGTTCACTTTGGGCTAAGACAGCCCGATTATCTTCATCTCCGCAGCTACCAGGGCCGGATTAGCCATTGTGGGGGCCCCTGGGCAATGCATTATGCATAGCGTAGCTATATTAAAGGAAAGGTTTTTTACTAGTCTGATTCTTTCTTCTTCTGAAGGCCTTTTATTATCTGTTTTCTTTAATCTATCACAGGTCGCGCCAAACTTCTAGATCGCTCTGAAGTTGAGGCGATTCGCGTCGCAGTAGTAAAATACCCATAGCAGATAGAATTTGCTTTATTTTTGTTTATTGTGTATATATATCATATCTACATTCTTGCAATCATTCTGAAAAAAATATTATTGTGGTAAATATTCTGTCCCTGTTTGTAACCTGAGTGAGGCAACTTCAGAGCGATCTAAAAGTTCTTCTAAAAAGATCTAAAAGTTTCTAAAAGGCACGACCTGTACTCTGTATCATTATGTTTTGGTGCAATAAAGATTTTAACTAACTATTGTGGGGGCCCCTCTTTTGTGGAGGCCCGGGGCAGTAGCCCCGGTTGCCCTCCCCTAAATCCGGCCCTGGCAGCTACTAATCGCTGCCAGGTTTGCTTGGGTTGACCACGTTTCCACTTTACTTGAGGAGTCCATTCCAGTGCGTGCCTAGGAATGTGAGTAGGCTCCATTCTGAACGTTTGGTCGATCCATGTGTGGATCATCCATTGTGTTTCGCCACAGAGCTGCCACAGACGACGAGACGACGTTTATTAAATTTTTTGGCCAAAAATACCCAATATCTGTCAAAGGCAGCGATTGATGCATGACTTGGATCTGATGCATGACTTGGATCTGTCACCTTCCACATTTCGCATCCGTACGTATGATAGAAAAATAGGTTGACTGATTTTATATAACGACATTCAGTGGCAAAATATAGAAAATGCTTTCGGGAATAAAAGCAGCAATACTTACTTATTGCTGTTTACAAAACTGGACACCTAACGTGCCTCCGAAATCGTCACATTCCGCCTCCCGAGTTGTAACCTTATGAAACGACCTTTAGCAAAAAAAAACGAGGGTCGAAAGGGAAGCGAAACGTTCTATGTACTTTTTATTGTATACGGCTCATTAGCTCGACTGCCTTCGCCTTTTTGTCAAAGGACACACAGTAACACATGAAATAACACTGTAAACTTTACTAGAGAAAGGTTCAAATTGCATTGCCACTATCTACACGAAGGCATAAGCTATGCGAAAATAAATTTTGAAGTAAAAAAGTTAAGGTTGGAATTCGATTGTTAGAAACTAAATTGGGACGCAATTTTCGAATGTTTTAGAGTTTTTGTCCAAGTTTCATTTAGTGAATTGTCGTATTGAGTTTTAAATTGAAACTGGTGACGTTTTTCGGGAAATATCGCGGAATTTCGGCTGCACGGAACACGTTGGTTACATTGTAGTGAAATATGTTAAGTATGCAGTTTAGGGATTTTCTTTACAAGTTAATTTAATGTGGAAAGGGGACTGCAAGATATTTAAATTGAAGTCGGGGAAATAAGAGAATTGTGGGTTTTTATTGGTTAAACAAGCTTTAAGGCGAAGATATAGGCAAATGGCCTTGAAGTGTGAAATAAATTGTTAACTCGTAAATATGGTGATAATTTCCATATTTCTCTACGTCATGCACTAGATAGCCCTTTAAATTATTTTATGAACTGCCGTTAAAACTATTATTGGTGATCCGTCTAGCTTTAAAACTTGCCGTGGCCACTTTTGGCGGAGGCAAGTTTTAAAGCTAGACGGACTAATGTAAATACTTTCAACGGTGGTTTATAAAATAATTTAAAGGGCTATCTAGTGCATGACGAAGAGTAATATGGAAATTATCTCCATATTTACGAGTTAACAATTTATTTCAAATGAGGGCGCCACTTCAAGGTCATTTGCCTATATCTTCACCTTAAGAAGAAAAATTACGTAGTATTGATAAAAAACTATGGTATTTATTATACAGCCATTGCCTAATCTTTTATACAGGATGTTAGAGAAATGCGAAATTATCTATACCTACTCATGCTCAGTTTTGTAATTTTTTTTGTTTCTGAAATAATATTTTTAGGGTTCCGTACCCGAAGGGTGCAAACGGGACCCTATTACTGAGACTCCGCTGTCTGTCTGTCCGTCTGTCACAGGGCTCTATCTCTTGAACCGTAATAGCTAGACACTTGAAATTTTCACCGATTATGTATTACTGTGGCCGCAAAAGCAGAAAATTAAAGGGGGTCGTCATACAAAAAATGTGTTTTTTCAGCGTTTTTAACTAGATCTTTATAATGGCATTAACTAGATACTTAAAATTTTTACAGATTATGTATTACTATGACGACTATATCAAAAAATACTAAAAATAAGATGAAGTTAAAAATTAAAGGGGGTCGTCATACAGCGTTTTAAAACATTGTACGGTGGTACGGAACCCTTCATGTACGAGTCCGACTCGCCATTGCCCGTTTATTTCGTTTTCATTTAAACACATGTTTCGTGCGTGAAAATGCAATGTTATGTATTACTTTTACAGTCTATCTATCTGATTTGGGCGGGTAATGGTTTAAACCTAGTAACAAAGTTAATCCTGTTTTTATAATAAGACGGTTACTGTCTTCTGTGACAATGTGTCGAAATCTGTTGCCAGTATTTTGAAGTGTCAAAGTTTCTTGGAACAAACTTCCAAGGGCGGATCCAGCCTTCTGTTCAAGGGTCCACATGTTACTAGGGCCGTCAAATTCAAGCATTTATTCAGACATTAGAAGGCATAGCTCAGGAGGGTCATGATACCCATGAGCCCCCCTGGATCCGCGCTTGAAACCAAGTATACTCGCCCATTATCAACAGAATTCGAATCGCTGTAGCCAAATACTGGTCAAGTTGAAGAAGAATCAAAAGAATTTAGGCTTTAGTTGACAAGAAGCTGGTTGGATGGGTGGGAGTACGCATGACTAATGCTTTCACAAGTTAAGCAACTACGGGCGTGGTTCACACTTGGATGGGTGACCACAAGTGAAATTGAAACCTTCGTGTAGTTATGTGCATGTGTAGGTATTTTGTGTGTAAAAATTTGTGTTGCGAGTTGGATGTGCGTATAAAACTCGAATGGTTTTTGCTCATCCCACTTCGATGTAAATAATTATGTTTTTGTAAATAAATAAATAAATAAAGTGGCATAGAATTTTTTCGTGCTTCGGAAGGCACGTGAAGCCGTTGGTCTCGGTTTTCATCATTGTATGGAAGTAAGGCTTTAGTAGTTTGTTTAAATAATTATCCAACTAATAGAAATTGTCTTTTCGTGTAAACTTGATTTGGGTATAATCAGTCAGTCAGTAATCAGACATTTATTCACCATAAATATGATTGTATACAATGGTCTTAAATACTAATATCATATTTTGCCGACAACTCAGCGTATATGATTATAATTAAACTAAGTTTTCTTTATTTTCAAAATTATCAATACAACTACCTAATAAAAATTAAACAAACTAAAACATAAGCTTAAATATTTAAAATCACAGACCTACCTGCACTACTAGACCTGCATAGTGCGTTGGCCACCTTAGTGCATCTCTTTCTATCTTTGATTTATGCCTCCACCCATATTTTGCACACGTCACAGAAAACACTATGAAAAACTTATACTTAATAATAAGCTCAAATAAAACCCTAAATCACCTTTTAAATGATAAAATCCCTAAAATTAATAACTTCCTTCGATCGTTTTGTGGTTTAGCAGTCATGCCGTTAGAGACAAAAACACATATCAGCGTTTCTTTCACACTCACGTTGTACTGTATTTGACAGTCTCTTTCTAGCAATGTCGTTGCAAGTCTAGTAGTGGTAGGTCTGTGTTTAAAATAGAACTTAGGTAAATTTAATTATATAAAAAATTGAGGCCAACTCGCAGCCGTCACAGGGCAGTTTAATTAAACAAGTTACTCTTACGTAATTCAACATTTCGTTAAAAGACGGTTATCATTTATTTACATAATCTGCAATTAACCATTAAAACCAAAGCTCACGTTTCGAGTCCCAGATAAACGGCCGAAAGCTGTCCCTGAGTGATTTAAGCTAGAAGTTATGTCTGACCATAGAATAAATAATACTAACGTACAGAAGTCTCACTCAGCGAAGAAATTCAAAGAAATATCTACTCAATGTGGCTAGTGATATGGTTTAATTTAGCTCACGTCAGAACTCAGCACCTTTTTGTATAAATACCTAGACATCCATTGCAAGCCAATGTCATTCTTATTACTCTGGACAAACGATTCGTATAACTAAATTTACCACCCGGAGGGGCCGCCTGCGCGCTTAGTAATAATGTAGGTACATTTTCGATACCTAAACGAGGTGTGACACAGGCCTGGTCTGACCTAATCTGTGCCAGTGGTTGCCAACGTAATACAAACTATTGGGGCACGTAAATAGCACAAACTTGGTAACAAATTATTTGTACCAGTTGCTCACAGAGATGGCAGCACTCAAATTACTAGCAAACCTGCAAAAAGGTAATATAGGCTCAGGCACAAAATGTTTTTTTTGCTCCTACTTTGGTCTATGTCCAGCATGGACTTCCTGTGGCCTGGTTCTAGCATTTTCCTGCAATCTTGCTAAGGTCGTCCGACCATCTAGCAGGTGGCTGTCCTACACTGCGCTTGCCGTTACGTGGCCGCTATTCAAGGAACTTTCTGCCCCATCGGTCCTTGCGCTATGTGCCCCGCCCAATGCCACTTTGATATGCTAATCCGCTGGGCTATATGGTCTTCGTTCTCGTAAGAATCTCCTCATTTCTGATTCTATCGCGTAGAGATCTTAACAGTTCATTCATCTCACATAAATCAGCTTGCTCCTAATTACTCCAGCGATATCTGAGGCTTGTTTGATAGTTTGTTAAAACAATTTTCCAAACAAAATACAGACAGCAAAGTGCAAAGTTCTGCCATCCTTTGGTGTAAATTTTGTGTCGAGAATATTCTCTATTTCCATCGCCATTGTCAAACTTTTCTATTGAGTCGAGAGTGACTTTGAAAGTAACGCTTTGTGGGCTTTAGGTATTTTAATCTTTGTTTTTGGGGACGTCCTTAGAGTATTGCAATATTAAAAGTTTTCTTGACCAAGCGAGCGAAGCGATTTAGTTTAGGCAAAAATGCTTTTGTCTGTCTGTCTGTTTTCGCCTGCAGGTCGCATTTTGCTACCGATTTTCACGAAAATTGGCACTTTGGTGTGACAATTGGTTATTTTTAATCGACCGTGATTTTTTTATTGGAGAAGAAATGAGAAAAAGGGGATACTTTGCTGTACCGTTATTTATTGACAGATTCCAACCAAATTTGAGAGGTACACTGAGGACTCTACATTCTACACAAGATGTTGCAAAAATATTTACAAAACGCGGGAGTGAAGAGGGGGAAGATGTAGCGATATGTATATATGTACGGATTTCACTGAAATGGCCTTACTAAGCCAGTGGAAAGCGAATGTGTCAATTATTGCATGGTTTTCATGTAGAGCCAAGATTCTTGATTTATGCGCCCTTACACCAAGCCTAACTTCACATACTCTACATTTTATTCAAAACGTGATGCTTGGCCGTTTTGCTACCGTTACGAAGATTTTATAGGCATTCGTTCATCATGTGTGATGCTTGGCCGTTTTATTTCACACACGATGAACGAATGCCTATGAAATCTTCGTAACGGTAGCAAAACGGCCAAGCATCGACGACGAACGAAAAAGTGCCCTTGCGCTCCGCTTGGCTCGTCTTGGCGATATGTATTCCTTGAGAAAGAGACTACTTGAATTTCATGGTACAGCTGGTTATCATCTCGCGGAGGTTGTTACAGTATAATACTGAACAACTCTCTTGGAGAAAATTTTTCGTGTCTTTGAGTGAATTATTTACCCTTTTAAAATTATTACAAGCTTTCAATTCAATTCAAAATGTCTTTTTTATCATAAGATATTATAACATCTCTTAAAAATAGTAATTTTGTTTTGTTTTGACGTCAAATCTTTTCTTACAGCTAAGTTTAGTGCCGCTTCCTAGGCGCTAGTGCGCTTTTATATACACTATAAAAGCTAGCTTGGCCTGTTTGTTGTTGTTTGTTTTTTGGGTAAAATCTTACAAGTTAAAAGCTTGGACGAAATAATCTTTTTTTTAAACTTATTACTTACACCTTATACAATGTGTCAATGAAATAACGCAAAACCTTTAGATGGTACCTCAGCCCATGAAACTAAACAACTTTTCTTCTACAACTTTCACAAAACCAAAAATAAATTGAATTTTAATACAAACTGGTCAGCTGATCAAGTCAATTTTATTTTTGGCATTCTTGGAATGTTGTAGAACAAAAGTTGTTCAGTTTCATGGATTGAGTTACAACCTGAGATGTTTTGCGTTATTTAATTAACTCGTTGTATAAGGGAAATTAATGTTAAATAAACGTTCCTCCTTTGTAATCGCTTGCAAATCTAAAGTTATCGTTCCTCTGATGGCGCGAGTTTTATTGCGAAAATAAACGCCTCTAAGGCCTCTTTCATATTACTTTTGTAAGGTTTGTGGTTTAGCAAGAATTTTATTTATTTATTTAATTTTATTATAATACATGTAAATGGCGGACTTAAGTAAGGCCAGGGGCCTTTTCTACCAGTCAACTAACAGATACTGCTGAGAAAGCAATCTTTTGGGATAAAAACAAAAAATATATATATATATAAATATGACTGAACTGCATTCTTCCGAAAAAAAAAATTTTTCCCAGAAAAATTAAAAAACCCCGGCCTTTCAAACGATTACCTCCAATAACTTTTTAAAAGGCTTTACCGATTTTCATCAATCATAGCTAAGAACCAGACAGACAGACAAGGCTTTTGATTACAAAAGAACACATCGATATCGGTCTATTCGTTTAGGAGCTACAATGCCATAGACTGTCTGTCTCACAGGCCCTTATAACATCCCGTCTTTAGAGTTGGTTTTTACGCCAAAAGATTGCTTAATGTTTTTAAATAAACATATTATTCTATTTTCATTTAATTTTTGACCCGATATACGTTTCACCCTAATTGAATGTTTATAATTACATTATTGAATTGTCTTATAATTAACTTATAATTTTATTCTGATACTACTTAGACTGACATTAACAAACTACAATTTCTCAGTATACCACCATCCCATAGAGGAGAATCGCCTGCGGGGCGCACATTAACAAAACTCGTAAGTTTCGGCCCGCGCTTCTGATGCCTTATATATTGCTCAATTGTCTAATAATTGACTATTTACAACCATAACTGTCAATGACGAGAAAAAAGGCACTTAATATCGAAAAATCTGGACAAAAGTGAATATTAATAAGTTCAGTGTTCTACCGGCCCATAGCAAAATCGCCTGCGGGCCGCATGTTAACAAAACTCATACGTTTCGGCCCGCGTTAATCTGATGTCCTTTATATTGCCCTATTGTCTAATAATTGACTATTTAGAACCGTAACTGTCAATGACGACACAAAATCACTTTCAATATTGAAAAATCTGGACAAATGTGTTCAGTGTACTACGGGCTTATAGCAAAATCGCCTGCGGGCCGCACATTAACAAAACTCATACGTTTCGGCTCGAGCCCGCGCTAATCTGATGCCCTATATATTTCCTAATTGGTCGGTTTATGAGCATTGTTATTATGTCACTTGCTCAGAGAATAGCTGTGGCATTTTGGTGCTTATTTAACTGAGTCCTATTTACACTAGTAATTGTTAAACACAATAATTAAAATATTTGTAGGATTTAATGATTTCAATGTAACCAGATATTTGAAATAGGACATTTTAAATACTTAGGCCCACTTCGGAAAATGGCTTTTTCCAAATGGTCCTGGGTCCTGGGTGTATATTCCTTTTGACATCTGTTTTCTATAATCTATTATTCATTATGTTTTGGTGCAATAAAGATTTTAACTCACTATATCTATATATTTATTTATTATAAAATATAGTATCGTTGAATTAGTATCCCATACCTAAGACTAGTTTAAACTTACTTTTAAGCTATTTCAATTAGTGTGATAAGTCCTTATCTATTTATCTATTACCACATAGCCAGTTTCTTGCCTGTTGTAAACAATTAATTTTGAAGCAATAAATTATTTGTATGGTTTACGTTTTGTTTACACCATGCAAGTCATCTATTGCTTTATTTTAATTGAATGCAAGAAACTCGCAGTGTGTAAATGGGACTTTTTAAAAAATAATTTAGGATAAGAAGCTTGCATTAGTAATATTGCACCAAAGAGGTATAATGTTAAACTAGAGAGGACATTACATATTACTGTTTTGTCCCGTTTAATCGTAGCTACCTCATCATACTTTACGTAGTCGCTTAATTTCTAGCCTAGTATAAACGACTATTTCGTATTATAATCGAAAACCATACGAAAACATGGGAAACAAAATTAAAACGCCTTGGTGAGTGTTAAAATACTGTAAGAATAATTCAAGGAACACGGCAAAGTGTAAATAATTAACTTTCCATCAGTGAGTAACATTTGAAAATAATTTATGTATATTAAAATTCACGCCGCCATATTCAAAAATAGAACAGGGGGCACTGTTTGAGATAGCTGGTCTAGATATTATATTTCAGTGTATTGCACAATGCTTTACAAAAATGTCATCAAAAGTTTTTATTCTTCTTTCTAAAAGGACAATACTAAAATGTCTCCACCCCAATAGTTGTCCAAACCTTTGCAAAGGTCACCTGAACGTATTTTTATCAACCTAAATACGAAATTGGGTCGAAAAGGCGATCGGTTTGATGCCGTCCGGTGCCCGGATATGGGGTGTATGATTAAGGCAAACAAAAAAAAATAAAGTAAACAAAGGTAAACTAAATAAAGGTAAGGGTAGCGGTGAAGTGACAGTGCAGTGAAATTTGGATATCGCCCAGGAACGCTAGATATAAGGGGGAGCCGGAAAGGTTTACCGAATGTACTTATTGAATAGTATTTATTGGTTCATACAGCATAAAAATGCTCGAAACAATATGTCAATCTAATATAATTTGAGTTCAATGCTATACTTCTAAACAGTAATGAAGAAATATGCATGCTTTAAATGCGTAAGTAATACTCGTAATATGTGATGAGTAAATTCGTCACAGTGATTCGAAGTCAGGATATCTATTGGAAGTGCACTCTCAGTACAGAAAGAGCGCCATATTTAGTTCTTTCAATCTTTGATGCAGAGTCAACGCACTTAGTATTAAAACTTTGTTATGGGATTGCAATGGTGTACACATATTACAAATGGCTAATTTATTCGGTCAAATAACATATACATTAATTCATAAGAGATAATATCTCACAAATTATTTTCAATACTCCTATATTCAAAATATATGAATGGTTTGTTAGACTGCTAAGGTATCATACCCTACTCGTACATCAGAACCGTCCGAATTCTGATAGTATAGGCGGTGTGTAAAACAAAACATAATATGAGCAGAGTGTATGCCGGCGGAGGTCAAAAGGAATATTCTGACAGAAAAACTCTAATAATATGCGGCTGAGCTTGAAGCGCCCTAGGGTGCCGGTAGTGCTACCACCGTCACTGGATATGGGGTAAACAAACCCAGTATCCTGAGGTTTCAGTCGCACACACCTTACGTCGGAAAGGGACATTTTATTAGTGGCTGTCGTATTACTGACAATGTATTTGATGTTGTAATTTTCTTTGTTTTTTTTTCTCGGCATGGAAAAAGCGGATTTGGACATTTTTTACCCGATAACGACGAAGCCAAAAAAGAGGGTTGTGTGTTTCGTCTCTATGTATGTACGTAAATGTTCATTTGTTCCTTCATGTCGTTAAAAATATCCATGGTACCTTTTCAAATGAGATATCGACGTCTATATGCTATGTGACGTCACAGTAAATTCACTGTGGCGTCCTCTATAGGCCATAGAGTAAACTAAAAAATAAAATAAATCGAGTCATACGAAGTGGGGAATCAAATGACAGAACTTAAAAAATAAAATAAAAAATAAATAAAAAAATAATCACCTAAAGTCTTCTTTTTTAGAGTTTCGTACCCGAAGGGTGCAAACAGGACCCTATTACTGAGACTCCGCTGTCTGTCCGTCTGTCACAGGGCCTTATATCTTGAACCGTAATAGCTAGACACTTAAAATTTTCACCGATTATGTATTATTGTGGCCGCTATAACAACAAATACTAAAAATAAGATAAAAATAGTTTGGAAAATCCAAAAGTGCACGCCTCATAATCTATTTTTTTATACAGTGGTATATTAGTTTTTAATAAATTATAATTAAACGACAGTACTTAGACCGCTAATATTAACTAGGAATCAGCACAGTGTAATACATTATATATATATTTTTTTTTTTTTAGTTATAAGAGGTCTTATATTTATAATTACAGTCAAATAAAATAATAATAAAAATAATAATACAATTAAAAAATACAATGTGCACTATATTTCTAACCCGCCCCTTGACATTTCTGCTGCAAAGGTGCCCAATATACTAGCTGCGTTACCGCGCTGAATGGCAATGGCCAACCTTTGCATCAGAAATGAGCCCGAGCGGGAGTCACCATTCTTTTCCCTTATTCTGTGCCCTAACTCCCGGATTAGACGCTTGGCGTCTGTACCCCAACATCCCATGGTTTCTACGGCTATGGGAATGAAACTGTAGTGCTGTCCCATAACCGCATACTTCACCCGTTTCTTTATATATTAAAAACAAAAGTATTCCGGTAAGATGCATTTTTCGACCAATTTCTCTGCCACATACATGGTCACATAAACACAGACTCACGGACGTCCAAGAATGATTAGTTTTAATGTTATTATTTATTATATTAAACAAATTAATTGTTTATAAAATGTACCATATGTGCTAGACAGATTATTTAACTTCATATTAGTGCACTCATATTATCCTGTAAGTGTTATATTAAAAAAAAAAACGTCATTTAAGTTTCGAAAGACTGGGTTTTTTGACATGTCGAGAGTAGAGCACTACCTCAACGCTCCGCTTATGAGGCGTGCAATACCTCAACGCTCCGCTTATGAGGCGTGCAATAAAAATTAAAGGGGGTCGTCATACAAGAAACGTGTTTCTTCAGCGTTTTAAAAGATTGTACAAGGCAAATGCGAGTAAAAAGGGTTCCGTACCACCGTACGGAACCCTTTTTACTCGCACTTGCCCGTTTATTTCCTGTTGTGACTGTGTTGAAGTGGGTTGACTGGTAGATAAAGACTATGACTTTAAGTCCGCCTATTACATTTGTAATAAAGTTAAATACTTATATAAATAAATATTAGCTGTTGCTTCCTGCTGTGCTTGCATTAACTGGATAAATGTACTTTTTAGTATGATTTTTTTCGTAGTCTGGTTTTAGTTTTAAAACTATATCTTGTGAAAGATAACAAGACTTGGCTTGGTTTGGACACGGAATGCGAAGGGAAAGACAACATGTAACGCTTAATATGCAGGTTAACGGACATACAGGTAGGGGAAGACCAAAGAAGAGATGGATGGGGTGCGTAAAGCATGACATGGATATAGTTGGAGTGGATGAAGGAATGACGGGCGATAGAGGGAAATGGAGGGATAACACATACTGCGCCGACCCCAAATAAAATGGGAAAAGGTAAGGGAGATGAGGAAGATCTTGTGAAGGATAACAGGCTAGGAAAGAAGATATTATTACTTTATAGTTTTGAAATATTATGATATTCTGTAACCATCACTATCGGCATCTTATCTTTAGAATTTACAAGTACTTTTAAAGTACAAAGTTTGACAAACATTATTTATTACACATATTGTTAGGTCTTGAAAAGCTACTAAAACTGATACATTTCGAATCATATAGAATCTAGTGATACTTGGCATCATTGATCATTCATTATAACTAAAACGAAAAAAATAAACTATATGTATAATATTTTGTATATATATAAAGTGGTAATGAAGAAAAAAAATTAAGGTAACTTAGAGTTCTTATCACTATTATGTTATTTTCCTTTGGATTTATTGACAGACATTTCTGTCAATAAATCCAAAAGAAAATAACATTTATTTTTATCCCCATGTAAGAATACTTAGGTACAACTGTAATTAGGTGATTATTTTTATATCTTCGAACGATTGTATTAATCAGTAAGCAAAAGATAAAGATTGCGTGGTTCCGTACTAAGTATTCAACTTAATCTATACTCGTATATCAATCTATATAGTATCAAAAACAAAAGTTATAAAAAAGATTTTATTTTAAGAAAATTATTTTTGATTGTAAAGATATCTCAAGATATCTCAAGACCAATTGTTGTAAGGACCCATATGAACAAATTCAAGTATAGGGCCAAATGTTGTCAAAAATAGATTGCCGGGTCCTATTCTAGACTGATAATCAAACAGTTAAAAGGCTAAGTATCTAAGTTCATATGATTTACTGAATTTCACTCATTACTTTGTTTAAGAAAAAAAAATAAGGCACCACCATAGTAAGGTGAACTGAAGAGAAGAGTCCAGACCTTCTCTTTCCTGAAGTCACCTACACAAAAAAACTACCAAAGCTCATGGTAGAATAATATACTTCGTGTATTTTCTTCCTGTGACAGCTGGGTCACGTGACTGGGTCAAGAATACGTAATCGTTTGGGAGTGTTTCCACTGTGTGTGAATTACCCGAGCAAATGCAATTTTTAAGAGGACACCAAGGGCTAGAGAATTGAAAAATAGGTATTTGTAAAATCTATTGCTGTCGCGCTGTGCCCGCACTACAACCGAGCAAGTGCGATAGAGACATACTGCAGCTTGGACTGAAAATACATATTAAAAGAACATAAAATCAACGATTCGTAGTCCCCTGATTTCCTCTCCAAAACTTAACCAATATAAGTATTTTTTTAATTACGAATTAACAAAGACTTGATCGGTGTTCCTATGTTTTAATTTTTTTATATAATCTACTCAAATTTGTTTTCTGGATGTTTGAACACAGCAAATAATCTGGCCATTTTTTTAGGTTTTTGAACGTTCATATCTCTTTTAATAAATAATGTATGAAAATAAACGGGCAAGTGCGAGTCGGACTCGTACATGAAGGGTTCCGTACCACCGTACAATGTTTTTAAACGCTGAAAAAAGCACGTTTTTGTATGGCGACCCCCTTTAATTTTCAACTTTTTTTATTTTTAGTATTTGTTGTTATAGCGGCCACAGTAATACATAATCGGTGGAAATTTCAGGTGTCTAGCTATTACGGTTCAAGAGATAGAGCCCTGTGACAGACGGACAGACAGCGGAGTCTCAGTAATAGGGTCCCATTTGCACCCTTCGGGTACGGAACCTTAAAAAAGAAAACATAGGGACTTGCTAATAGTGGCTATAGATATTCAGGAAAAAAATTATAACTACCGGCCTTATCCAGGGAGGAAACAGAGGACTTCGTTTGTATGGAAAAGCGGCCCCTCTGTTTCGTCTAACCAAATTGTGATCTAATAATTCAATAAATAACTTTCTAAAAAACTAAATAGCTGAATCACACCATATACGAAATGTTTAACTTGTATTTATTTATATTAACTTAATAAGAAAGTCCTTAAACTGAAAAGAACAATCAGTGGTAACACTTATCGTGACATTTGTGACGTAGTCTTGGGCCATCGCGGGAAGAGAATTCCCTTTATTCTTGTACCAGGCCTTGCCTTAACGCTTAAGTTTCTTTTGAAACGAACCCAATCTGCCACACTACATTTGCGGCTTCGTAAATAAGAAATAAAAAAGTTGTTTGAATATTGTCTTAAATGAGTAGCGATAGGCGACGGTCTAGGCCCGGGTTACGACGTCCCACATCGACGTATCGATACAAGGATAACAAATTACATTTGATAGAGAGGGGAATAGTCGACAAATGTAACTATAATTATTTATAACTCTTGATTGTTCCAAAGTAAAAAAAAACATGTTTTTTTAACAAATGGCAGACTTAATGCTAAGAGCATTTTCTCCCAGTTAACCATAAGCATAAACAGAAAAAAAATTATTTATAAATTGGTAAGATATAACTGTCTCCAATTTTTATATTGCTTTTTTATAATAATGATGTTTGACGATCTCCATGGCGTAGTAGTTAACAAACCAGTCCGCCACTCCGGAGGTACTGGGTTCGATCTCCAGCCAGAGCAAGTTGGAAAATGGTATTAATAAATTTTGTTAGGAAAATGGTCTTTTTCAAAATTGACATAGGTCTTGGGGTTTATCTATATTATGTATTTATTGTTAAATATATTATCGTTAAGTTACTATCCCAAAACACAAGTTTCACTTTGAAGCTAGCTTAATCAGTGTGATTTGTCCCTATAAAGTTTGTAAAGTTTAGTTAATATGTCTGTTATAAAGTAAACACCTACCTATATATTTTATCTTTTTTTATTTAATTACGATGAAATAAATTATGATCACTGATACAATGATCAAATCATGAATAATGAATGGAAATATAAATAAAAAATGTTGTTTAAAAATAACAGTCTTCAAATTTTGATTAGAGGATAAGCAACTTTGTTAATCATCATCAGATTTTTTTTAGTCTCCACTGCAAGAGTGCGAACCTTTTTGTACTGCCAAAGCCATACTTAGCCAGAATAGCCAAAGGATTTGGCCTACATTCTCCACGCTGGCCAGACGGGTTAGAGAGGTCTCATTGATGTTTATAAGCTTTGTTTAGCATGTTTTTCCTAAGTCGCCTTCTACGACATCCACAAAAAGACTTGGAGTGGTCCTATTCTACTCTGCCGGGAACCACACGGCACATTACGTATGTTGTCTGTATCAAAATTTGATAAAATTTGCATATTGGATGACAATTACATATAGCAATGCCATCGAAGCGGTCTCATTATAAAGCTGCTAGTGTAGCATCGACGCAAACTCGTCTTGACACGTAATCAGGTACTCTACTCATGATTAACCAGGGCGTGATGACGAAACTGGAAAAGGAATCCGCCTGTTTTTTTTACAGTTTTAAATTTAATAAAATGAATTCGGCGATAGTTTAGTTTGTTTAGTTTTAATTTAGTTACTTGTTAGTTTTACGTTGTATTTTTAGTTTGTCGCTATTTAGCGATAATATAAATAGACTTTGCCCATCACTAGCGTACCAATTCCCCTAATGCGGCCGTCGCAGCCTCTTTACTGTGGTCGACAACGCGCCTGTTTTATTTCAAGTTAATCTCATACAAATTGATTAAAGTGTTCTAGCTTTTATGTCCTTATTTATTTGGTAGAATAATGGCCAGTGTTCAGTGACTGACATTAACCAAGAGAAAATTAGATGTTTCGTCTGTCTTTCTTATTGAGATTTCGTCGAGCTGCCTAAAGATATCAGACGTGCCTCAATTTTTGAACACTAGTGAACTGTAGCCATGGCTGCAGGAAACGAGGACCAAAGACTTGATGGGTTGCTGAACTGAAAGTATTTGAGGATTGGATAGAAAAGATAAAAAGAAGAGGATACTGGCAGGAAGGAAGGGAGGCCTTAGCTCAGCCGTGGGACATGCATGGCTAAAAAAGAAAAGTAAATAGTGTAGTGTAGGTTTCCTTACGATGTTTTCTTTACCGGAAGCAAATGGTGGTGGTTCTAAAAGACCGTAATAAGTACAAACTCAGAGGTACAAGTCGCGCCTCATGAGGATCGAACACGTATCTACTACACGGACAGCCAGTGTCCGTGTGGTTTCGGGTTAGCAGAGGACCACAATACCACAATTGCATTCCCAAGGAGGGTTAACGTCGGGCAGCGGCCGGTCGTAAAACTATAGCCAATCTTTTAAACTGTTCCGGCTATTTCTTCTCCATTTTGCAAGGTCCTTGGCATCCTTAGGTGACCATTGACATGCATGTTATATTTGGAGAAGAAAAAGCCGGAAAACGAACCCCGGACTCTGAAGCAGCACAGCTGAGGATGCAACCGGGAACGCGCTTAGACGAAGAAGAAGATGCACAGATAGTGCTTAATCCGCTTGGTCTTTTCGTCTTTATATACTTATGCATTATCCATAAAAAAATTCATATGTAGACAGCAGTGCACAGCTGGAGCCAATCTAAAATTGATTAATAACTGTTTGTTCTGCGAAAATAAAAAAACCTACATTTACTTTACATTTGTTTACATAAAGTAACTATTAACTCAGGCATAGTAAACATTGAAAGGTTGAACAAGGTATTGTGTCCCTAAGGTTCCTACATTATTTATCCACTAGCAAACAGGTGTGCTCGATGGAAAAGGTTTGGGCCGGAAATGTCGAGACGTCAGGTGTGACGTAGACCTCACGGTAAGGCATAAGGATTAGATACACATAGACCGAGAGAATAGAGGTGCCAGACCATACTTACTTTGAACCCCCGACAAAAAAGGGGTATAAGTTTGCCGTATAGTAGAATAGGACCACTCCAAGTTTTCCCGTGGATGTCGTAGAAGGCGACTTAGGAAACACAAGCTATACAAACCTTATAAACATCAATGAGACCTCTCCAACCCGTCTGGCCAGCGTGGACAGTGTAGGCTAAATCCTCTGGCTGCTCTGGCCAAGTAGGCTCTGGTAGTACAGAGAGAGTTGTGCACCTGCAGTGGAGACTAAAAAAGACCTGTTGATAATGATGACGATTTTAAGCATGTAAACCAATAGACCGGTTTCTTGGGATATTAAACCTATTCCAAACCGTAAGAATGAATTTACATTTCCAGTGTTAAATTATGCATTTCAATGTTTGTATTTAATTGACTTTGAGAATAAACCTTGCAAATCCACAAATAACTCTACATCGGCAATTGAAATCAAAGGGAACCGCAATCACTTACACACGAATCACGATAACGCTGCCTCGCTGCTATAAACTAAATAATGTTACAGATATTAAACAGACAAACTAATTAAAACTAACAAATTAATTAATCAAAACTAAATCTAACAAATTACCTAAGTCAAGCTGGGATCACGTTCGGTGAAACCCGAACGAAACGTCAGCGAAATAAATAAAAAAAGGTACGTTCCGCGCTAATTCCCCTATGCATTAATTTAATAATAATACAACGCGATAGTTTAAAAGTATTTAAATTACCTATACCTAATGGATTAATTCAGTCCATGATGCCGAATAATTGTTCTCAAGGAACATATGTCAAAATATGAAAAATTACTTTTGGTCTCCCCTACAAGTTGACCGATCAGCTGATCCGAGTTTGTATGGAAAGCCAAATATTATTTTTCATATTTCGATACATGTTCCTAAGGGAAGGTTGTTCAGTATCATGGACTGAATTTACCCCACCCCATGCTTCTTAAATATAAAAGAAGAGTAGTAGCAAAACAAAGCGAGTTACACATGTGTACCTTTATTATTGTGCCACGAATTTACATCCAGTGTTAAAGCTCTCGCTATTAATTGACTTGTTAATCACTGTGTGCGAGGCAGAGATTTTACGTTTAATTTTAAGCTTTAGCACCGACATATAGTGTTGTAGTGCGAATAGTTTGTATGTTAGTAGTGAATCCGCTAGTTTCTAAGTCTACTCAGATACTTTTCTCTTAACGTCAAAACAAAAAAATTGTATCGAATATCGGACTGTGACGTCATAGTTTCTTGGAGTCAAATAACGCTAACGGAGATATGCAAAGTGGAAGGGACATACCCGTAATAAATTGAACCACGGGCTATACTAGATCACAAAAATATAATGAACGTAAAATAAGAGTAAAAAAATCGACCGGGCGGCTGCACACTTTTGTATGGAAATGCCGAATTTTTTTTTTGTTATTTGGCTGTTATTTTAATTTCATTGTACTATGATGATCTAGTATAGACCGTGGTTCGATTTATTACGGGTATGTCCCTTCCACGTTGTATATAAATTTTTCGGCATTAATAAATCTAAAATAATGTTTGAAATTGATGTGATCAATGACAACTGACATTATTTAGTGACTTTTTATTTTCTTATCAGCAAAACGATTTAAATAATGTATTTTATGTGAAAAAAATATTTATTTTAAAATTATTTCTTTTAACGTGAAGTGTAGGGTTAAGAAGTGCCATATTTTTTTAAAATCGTGGAATATGGAATACTTAATAAAAATTAGGACTTAGCAAAGCCCTTTTTATTTGAAGAAAAACCTTTTTTGCAAAACGAGAAATCATACCTTATCTACCTATCCGATGCTACAAAGGCCTACGTTTAAGTTGAAACTCCACGTCTCCGATAGAATCCTCCAACTTACCAACTCCCACTTATCTCAACTTGCAAAGTTTGCTATCTCGCTCCCTCTTGCCAGAAACTTAAACGTCTGAAAGGGACGTCAGATCGGTATTGTTTGCCAACTTCTCATTAGAACTAAGTGGTATCAATCGTAAACTTGTCTTGATGTCTCCGTTTTCTTTGAAACGATTTATTTAAAATGGGGGCGGCACTGGACCCCGGAAAATTCAAGTAGGTATAAGCGTGATGATGTGTGGAAAATGAAAAACTGAAACAAAATTGTCATGGCTTGCTAGCCGCATCGCCCATTGATATAATTCGCATTTTCGTCCATTCCCTCGATCGGTTTCTACGATCTGCGCAGAAAGGGAAGCATTACCTTTTGGTACGTTCTAAGTTTATTATTTTCTCCCAGACTAGCATAGAAATGATGCATTATAAACTAGGTACCTTCCTACTAACATTCTAAATACCCAAGTTTAGTTGTTTGTATGTATGTATATGTTACTACGGTACTACGGTAAGCCGTGTGGTCCCCGTTAGAGTAGAATAGGACCACTCCAAGTCTTCCCGTGGATGTCGTAGAAGGCGACTTAGGAAACACAAGCTAAACAAAGCTTATAAACATCAGTGGGACCTCTCCAACCCGTCTGGCCAGCGTGGAGAGTGTAGGCCAAATCATCTGGCTATTCTGGCCAAGTATGGCTCTGGTAGCACAGAGATGGTCGTGCTCCTGCAGTGGAGACTTAAAAAGACCTGATGATGATGATATATTACTCAATTTTCTTTTTCTATCTTCATGCTTACTATCACGCTAAAAGTGGCCTAGGTCTTGCCGCCCTAGGTTCTGTCTGCACTGTTAGAGATAAAGACGATAGTGTATCTATTTATCTATGTGCCTCAATCACAATATTTCGTTTCACTAGAAATAAATTTAACCAAATGTTGTAGGTAATTAGATAATGTCACCCTTGAGGTGTACGAACTAAAAAGCGACTTAGGCTGTAAGCTGGGAACAAAGGCGAGAGACCTTGTCCAGGCTATCGCCAGCCATCAGCACGAGCTGGAGTGTCCTCGGCTAGCCCTTGATCACGCGCTGCCAAAGAAGCCGCCAGTTTAGTGCCGCTTTGTCTATCAGATGAGTAGCTTCATTATGTAAAAAGTTTTAGAAAATTAGCTTAAGAGTCCGTTACCCTACACTTTTCCGACAAACGTAGTCTAGCTTTTATTTTGAAATGACTTGCCAGATTTCGGGCGTATTTTGTAATGACAAAGAAATTGCATATATCCACAGAATAAATAATACTAACTTTCAGAAGTCTCACTCAGCAAAGAAATTCAAAGAAATATCTACTCAATGTGGCTAGCGTTATGGTTTAATTTAGCTCACGTCAGAACTCAGCACCTTTTCGTATAAATACCTAGACATCCATTGCAAGCCAATTTCATTCTTATTACTCTGGACAAACGATTCGTATAACTGAATTAACCACCCGAGGGGCCGCCTGCGCGCATAGTAATAATGTAGGTACATTTTCGATACCTAAACGGGGAGTGACACAGACCTTATATATCTTCGCATGTTACTATAGTTTTTGAGGTCAAAATATAAACTTGATAAAAAATATAAGGGTGTAGAAGTTTTCCGTACTGATGGTCAAATATAATATATATTATACTCTATGTTTTCTTTCAAGGCCATATTTTGACTGTTTCACTCATTTGTTCAACAATTTCATTGAAGATTTTGCCGAAATCTGACATGTCATTTCAAGGCCGTACCTGAATTTTTCGGGGTCCAGTGCTGCCCCCATTTAAAATAAATAATTTCGAAGAAAACGGAGACATCATTTAAAATTTTGCTACTACCAAGTCCTAGATAACCCTTCAAAGTATTTTATTAACTACTGTTTACAGTTTAAAGTGAGAACGTTAAGCTTTACTACGCACATTTGCGAAAATCGGCCACTTTTGGCAAATGTGCGTAGTATAGCTTAACGTTCTCATTATAAACTGTAAACATAGTTAATAAAATACTTTGAAGGGATATCTGTAAATGAACACATAAAAAATATACTTTTTAACATGAATAACGGAGCAGATTCGTGATATTTATAAAATAACCAACTACCATTTGTCCACGAGGGTAACGCCACTGGTAACGTCTGGTACAATTATAAATACTTTTAAACTATCGCGTTGCATTATTATTAAATTAAACATTATTACCTATTTCATCGTACGCAAGTCCTCGCTGGCGATTGCCACTATCGCACTAGGATGGTACGTGAGGCGATTGAAATTAAGAAACATCCTAACAATTTCAACCGAGAAGATGGCCTTAAATTGTCAGCAGTGTGGAATCCAGTGATTAACAAAACACAACCCCGGTTTGGTGCATAATCGGTTAATCACCAGAATACGGTTGCGTTACGGAATAGGGACACTGTGAGTGTAGTGTGTGATGGTACTTGGAGAATGAACAATATGACGGTGGATGAAGATCACACCGGGCAGGGGGAGGCGTAGGCGTCATCGCTGCTTCAGTCAAGCTGGGACCACGTTCGGTGAAACCCGAACGAAACGTCAGTAAAATAAATAAAAAAAGGTACGTTTCGCGTTAATTCCCGTATGCATTAATTTAATGGTAAAATTATATTTCTTAGTTTCCCATTCTATTTGCTTATTTCTTTATCAGCCTAACATCCATTGATGGACTAAAGTTCCTCCCATTAAAGGTAGGGGTGCCACGGGGAACCCCTACCTACGTGTAAGTTTTAAGCGTGATGATTATGGAATCACCACGCTTAAAACTTACACGTATAAAAGAGGACTTTGCTGCACGTACCCTGAATCTTCTTCATCGTCATCAGGTCTTTTTTAATCTCCACTGCAGGAGCACGACCCTCTCTGTACTACCAGAGTCATACTTGGCCAGAGCCGTCAGAGGATTTGAACTACACTCTCCACGCTGGCGTGGATGGGTTGGAGAGATCTCACTGATGTGTATAAGCTTTGTTTAGCTTGTGTTTCCTAAGTCGCCTTCTACGACATCCACGGTAAGACTTCGAGTGGTCCTATTCTACTCTGCCGGGAAACACATCGCTGTATGCCAATCTGCTTAATCAACATTTATTCTTTGCTAAGACCAACATTGAAATAAATCACCACAATTTTTATGCAACATTTTGAACAAATAAAACAAAACAACAGTAGAAAAGGTAATATTTAACATTCATAGCTCAAGAAATTGGCGCAACAAAGTATAAAAACACCAGTTTAAATTCATAAGGAAGCACAAATTGAATTCAAGAATCTAATACACGCCTGGAAAACAGATCATATTTTTTGTTTTCACAAATTGCATGTTCGGAAAACGGCGCAACCCACGAAATGCGAATTTTCAAATAACAGTGTTTTATACCGCTATTATAATAACAAGCCGAGGAGAATGCAGGGCTCTGCACGAGTGACTTGCTTTTCGTTTGTTCGGTACGCCTAACTCATTATTAATATCAAGGAATTTACATATAATGAGAGGTTCGGTGGCCGAAATGTGCCCGTGCCGGGTTTTCGCATTTTATGACTTGATGCCGTGGCGTATTTTGAGATTTGGCGCCCCAGGTTTTATTGAACGAGAAAGCAAAACAAGCCTAATTATCCGAGTCTATTACTTCCTATCGAGTGGATTACAGCTGTCAGATTTTTCCAAGCGTGACACACACACACACACAAGGCTCAACTAAAAATCAGCGTAGTCTTCTTGGCAATGAGTTCAATGACATTTATGCTGAGTGGAACCTTTTTTCGTAGGATCTCACAATACTTACCACTGTGGACACATTGCAATAGGTACTAGCTCTATGCCGTAGTAAATGTACCTAGTCATTTCGAATTTATTTTGTCTGCTTTTTGAGATAAAATTGGCTAGGTACCTCGGTAATATTTTTGTTTTAATTTTATAATTCTATTCGAAATCCTATGTTGTCTTCTTCTATGTGTTAACTTTAGTGCATTATATGTGTTGTGTTTTTCTAGAAATAAAAATCTGTCTTGTGTATGTCATTTGAGGTAGCTCAATAATTGTCTTTTTTTGACACACTTTTGAACTAGTGTGCAGATTTTCTCACGATGTTTTTTTTTTTCACTGGAAGCAAGTTGTCGATGAAAATCAGTCAGATATTACAAACTCAGATAAACAAGTCGAACCGGGTGGGAATCAAACCCGGTCCTTTTGGCTATTGCGCTCCACTAACTACAGCTTCCGAGGTTATGTACGTGTGTCCGATAATAATTCGAGTCTCTTTGCCTTGGTGAGTAGATGAGTCCACAATTCTTTATTTCTTTTTGCTATTATTTCGTATTTTTTTCTTCGTATTCTTCATAATCGTATCCTCATGTCTGAGGGTCGTGACCATCTTGAGCAGCTCTCCCTACTATGGTTTGCCACAGTGCACGTTCTTGCGCCAGGTGTATGGCCCGTTGAGTATTTGAGCGCGCCACCTTTGTCATCTTGTTTCGGTTGACTCGGTTTTCCTTGACCTCTGCGCCCTGACATTTTTTTTAAGAGCCTGCTAATTTAAGTGTCCTATTGTTTTGCAAAGGCCTCCTCTTTCTGCTTCCACAAATTTCGATCTTGGACAGCTTTTATTAATAAAAACAAAAAAATATCCTTTATTCAATAAAAATTGTTTGACTTTGTCTCTGGTTCAGACGATCAGAGAACATGACACGCCCCTTAACATCACGTTGCCTGGAGCAATAGCCCTTTTGATCATACGGTATACCCATCACTTCCTGGTACGGTTAGTTCGGCGGCCATTTTGGCTAATTGTGCATTATATCTTGTTTAATTGGTCGTTTATAGCGACTCAATTAGGGACAAATGTTGAGGTGCTCTTTGCGTTTGCAAAATTAAGGAGCCATTCGTTTCTACATAAGAGCGTCTGCACATTAGTAGTCACGGTTATTAGTCATGATCACTAATGAACCTTACAAACGTCATATATGGCTTCCCGCCTAGAATAAGATAATACTACCTTTAGTCTTCCCGCCTAGAATAAAATAGGATGTCGTAAAAAGCGACTAAAGAACTAAGTACAAAAATCTGACGCTACATCTTCATTCCCAAGGAGGGTTGACGTCGGGCGGTGGCCGGTTGTGAAACTTTTCACACAAATGCATTCCCAAAGAGGTCTGGCTGTGACTTGTACAACAGCATAATATATCACAGCAGACGTTTTTAACTGACTTCAAAAAAGGTTATCAATTCGACCCGAATGTTTTTTCTTTGTAAGTATGTGTGTTACGCGATATCTTCGCCAATACGCGATTTTGCAATTAGTCAAATCAGATGATACTTTTTTCTTAACGACAAAAACAAACATTTCCTACGGGATTTGTATGAAATATCAATTTATGACGTCATAGTTCCTTGTAGTCAAATAGCGCTTTTAATATCCGTTTTACTGCATTAATAAATCTAAAATCACGTTCAAAGTGGATGTGATGAATGGAAAGCACAAGTGGCATTATTTTGTGACGTTTTATTCTATTAACAGTACCAAATAATTTATTTTTGACCCACCAAAAGATTTTTTTTTTATTTAAGAGCCTTTACTGCCAAGTTGGTCTGGTGAAGACATTATAAAGAACTTTGGAGACATGGAAGAAATGCCTCAAAGAACAGGAAGTCGGTTGTTTTTTTGTTAAAATTTTAATTATATCTATGTTAAAATCTTTGTCGACCACTCAACGACTTCCAAAGCGTAGCGGATATGCCATCGGTTTATCCGAGAGGTCTTGAGTTCGAATCTATCGTTTATAATATGTTCGGATGAACGTGTAGTTGTGCGGACGTGCTTAGCTTTCCAAAACACGTAGTTTGTCAAACGCTACCGACGTAGCGCTTCTTTAAGTGGCCTTTGAGTTCCGGATACGGTTACAAATGCTGAAAGGTTGTATCTAGTCCGCATTTTCAATTCTTTTTTACTATTTTTACCTGATTCCTTAAAATGTTTTTGAAAATATAAGATGAAATGAATGTTTATTTCCTCCGTCAATCTAGAATTGTCAAAGAATCCACCATTACGCTAAAGGAATTTGGAAAGGAATTTGGCCTTTGGAATTAACAGCCCTGGGCTCTGTCTACCCCGTTAGGGAAAAAGACGTGATAATGTATCTGTATCTAGAATTGATCAGATGAAATAGATTACTACTGAGTTTGGATTTCCGTGTAGTCCCGGCAAAGTAGAATAGGACCACTCCAAGTCTTCCGAAATCAGATCTGTCAACCGCTGCGTTCTTGATCTCACTCCAGGACAATCCAGTGGAGACTAAAGGCCCATTTACACGGTGCAAGTTTCTTGCCTGTTGCATACAATTAAATTGAAGCAATAGAAACTTGCATGGTCTAAACGGAACGTCAGCCATACAAATCATTTATTGCTTCAATAAAATTGTATGCAACAGGCAAGAAACTTGCACTGTGTAAATGGGCCTTAATAAGGACCTGTTGATGATTGTTAATGACTACCGAGTTACTTACAAGTACATTAAGCGATGAGGGAAAAAATGCGCTACTTTATTTATTAATACCATAAGTTTAAAAATATGTAAGTAGTTAAATAAGTTCCATAACTTACTAAAATAAATGCTTGTACATACCTTAAAAAAACACGAATTATTTGTTTCCTCACTTCGGTTAAAAACCCATTTCAAGCGGCTAGTTATTCGTAATAAGCCGCTTGTTTCGTTTTAAAACCGCTTATTTACAACTATACGGGGAATTGTTTTTGTTCAGATGAGAATGTTTTAAGGAACAAGAACTTTTAAGGTACTAGGTAACATAGTTATAATTATCCAATAATAACTAGTATCACTGGAAAAATGTTGTATAACTTTTATAGTTACTTCCTTATTTAACCTATATTTAACCTTTTAATATCATAGTAGCACGAAATGTTTGTGCTTAATCCTTTAGTCGCCTCTTACGACATACACAGGGAGAGATGGGTTGGTCCTATTCGACTCTGCCGGGAACCATACGGCGAAGGCACATAGGTAGTTATAATTATCTAAGGAAAAATGTTGCATAACTTTTATATTTACTTTCTTTTTAGTTAACAGGGTAGGTACTTACAAAAGAAGTGAATTTTGTACCTGGACACTAAACAGATGCACACAGGCTTAAAATTAAGTTTACAAAATATAATTACGAAATATATAAAGTTATATTAAAACGGAGTACGTTTCCTACTTAGACTCATTATACAAGACCCTCCCTAACCTCCCTTGCGAGTGTTGCACACAGCTGCACTTGTCGTTCGCATTATGTCTCGTTTAAACGACGTTAGTAGCATTGTCAAGTACTGCTCTTAGTCTCGACGAATAGGTCGATCACGAATCCCACTTGCCGTCGAGTATGGATATTGGCGCAATAGGCAGAGATAGGTATATTGGCGCGTTCTCAAGGCACGGCATGGTACCAGGACGAGTCTCGCTAGCACATAAATGGCCAGCTCTCTTAATATAGCCATATTAAGAGAGTTGGCCATTTATGTGTTTGACATTTTGTCAAAGCTGATTGCTAGTAAAGCTCAAACCAGAGGTTCGTTTTCATCCTGTGTGAGTCTTTTGCGCTGTTACTCATCTGGTGAGGACATCTGCCATTAATTTGGAAATGGTCCCGCTAAAATTTGGCGCGTCCGGTGAGCTATGAAATGTCTTTAGCACACAACGTTAGACATAACGTTAAAAAAAGATTTTCTTATCTCTGTTTCAGCTTAGGCCAAATGATTTCATATGTCCTGATGTCCAGCTGTCTAACTGTTCTTAACTCTGTAAAATTTTGATAGCAGCTTCGATAATTATTTGGATGTTTTTGTCGATTCAGCTTTTGTACAATATAATAAAATGGCGGGCCCTGGTTGTTTTGTTAGCTAAGCTATGTAAAGTCAAAATCTCGTGGCCTCATAAACCATTAGTAAATACATTATATAGATAAATACCCGAGATTTAAAAAATTTTTTTTTTCAACAGGCCCAAGCTATTGACATTTGTACTGGCGGACCAGCATGTTATGTTATCCATTACGACACCATAAAAGATAGCCATCGATTATAATACAGCTCACCTATTAGGAACCAATCACCAATACGCGAATGCCATTGATGCTAAGCACAAAGTCACTAAGCTCATTTGAAGTAAGCATAAAAGACATGTACACTACACAGGTATTGCACTTGTCATATACTAATGCACTAAGGACGTCGCGCCTTTGTCTCTAGACTAAAGTGGAGTCATAATCCGCGATATAACATTCACTTCTTTAGTGAAAGTGGTTTTGTTTTCACACAAAGGGGTTGGGTCGGACGATATTCATTGTTGGGTCTTTGTTTTTGTTTGCTTTACTTGAATAATCTGAGCGTAAATATTTCACTTAATATGGTAGGATCTTTTTGACTTGCCATCTTTTTTTATCGTTTTACAGAT
Source organism: Acrobasis repandana (assembly GCA_963576875.1). Taxonomy (NCBI): domain Eukaryota; kingdom Metazoa; phylum Arthropoda; class Insecta; order Lepidoptera; family Pyralidae; genus Acrobasis; species Acrobasis repandana. The sequence continues at coordinate 18,981,396 of OY756227.1, read as the reverse complement.
ACAATATCACGTTTTTATCCCTAACCGCATACCATCGACATGAATATATAGACTCGGCGTCTTCCTACACGGCCATGTCCCAGATTCGATTATTCATTCATTCTTCATTCTCATAGACTAAACACGAGAGTAGTACAGAAAGGTCAATATATTTTTACCTACCTACGAGTACGTGGTTCAAATTAAATCCTACATATATTTTAACAAACGCGAATGTTGGTAAGTATGGCTGGATGTACGGATGGGTGTATGGATGGTTGTATGGTTATATAGATTTTTAGATTGTAGACCCACGACTAGCTTTTACGATCTTCACGGAAGGGGAGGCGGCTGCATTCTTAATGTGTTTTTTCTTTGTTTTTTTTTCTTATCATATTTATAAAGGTAAAAGTTAAACTGCACATATCTGTTTCATTGGTAACCTTTTATTATTCTTACTTAAATTCTTTACATAATGTTTTGCACTAGAAAAAGGTGATTTCTTGTACTTGTATACCTATTAGTTTTTTTTTTCTTTGTTAGCTATCTATGTATTTAATGTATTATATAATCATACACGTATGCTGCGCAATTGGGCGCCAAAAATCCGCCATTATGCTTTCCAAAAATTTTAATATAGCCTATGACTACTACTGGTATTTATTCTGTGCTATGACACTCAAGTGATTAAGATGAATCTAACCACATATAATTTATCAAAATCTATTTAGCCGTGTAGTAGTTACGAGGAAACAGAATTATAGGGACAAACATAATAAAACATCTAAAATGTGTAAGCAGCCATCTTGGATCCAAAATCTGATAGTAGTTTCAAGTTGCGCGGGGCACCTCAAAGGGCTCAGAAATTTTGTAGGTTTTTGTAACAGAATGTAGGCGTACAGCCCCCACATACAAAACTTTTGAGCCCTCGGAGTTTCTAGTGAGACGTTACGAGATGTGACTTAATTTTATAAAGGATTTATAGGATTTTAGGAAACTTTTGTAAAGCATTTATAGCATATGTAGATAAAAATTATAAATATAAACATTTTTAAACGTTTTACAAACATTAATAACTGAGTAGCAAACAAATAGTTTTTCGATGCATCCATGAAGAAAGTGAAATGTAGGCATATTTATGATGTCTACATTTCACTTCTGTTTTGTTACTCTATGACGAATTATTCAAACGGTTGACAGATCATTCACTCACTTCATACATTATGGCAGCCGAAATTTGGCAGTCCGTATTTAATTTTCAATCAATGAAATCTAGTTACTTACCGATGGAAAGTTATTCCTTTATATTTTGCTTTATTCTTTGAATTACTAGTGCAATATCTCAACACACACCTAGGCATTTTTGACTAAGTTGACAGTGTTTTCTTTAATGAATCGTGGAGTGTATTATGCGCGTATTGCTAGCGAGTGACTAATGTGAGGTGAACAGTGATAGCCTATGATGAATAGAACACTACTGTTGTATGTGGCGTCTTCTCTAGTACGTAAGTACATAGATCTCGTTGCCGCATACACAGATCCAGAAACACTATCACGTCTTTATCACTAACGGGGAAGGCAGATTCTAGGGACGTTAGACCCAACGGCTACGTTTAGTGTGACTGTGGAAAAAAAGAATCAGAGTGAAGATGGGTTACAAGGCGCGGGAAGAGGCGCATCTGGTAAATTCTACGTTTTTTAGGGTTCCGTACTCAAAGGGTGCCACCAGGACCTTATTACTCGGACTCCGCTGTCTGTCCGTGTATCACAGGGCTCTATCACTTGAACCATAATAGCTAGACACATAAACTTTTACCGATTATGTAATACTGTGACCGCTTTAACAAAAAATACTAAAAATAAGATTAAGTTAGAAATTAAAGGGGTTGTCATTGACAAGAAACGTGTTTTGAGCATTTTAAAACATTGTACGAAGGTGCGGAATCCTTCATGGACGAGTCCGACTCGCACTTGACCAGTTTATTCAATTTCTCCTAGACTAGCAAAGAAGTTATCCCAGTCTACCTACTTTGACAAACCTTCTTACTTTAATGACGAGTGTGTTAATAGCTAACATTGTTAACTGAATTCCTTCGTTTATATATTTATGTTCATCAACAAATTTTATTTGCTAGGCCAATTAAAAAATCCTTCGTCTGTTAAGAACGCCATCAAGTGATGTGAACCGGAACTATTGACACGACTTGATACAGACATCAAATCGCGCTACATGCGCCATCTATATATTTATATTTATCCTAGAGAAAGCCTTGATTTTCAAGCCTTTATCCTCAATAACTTTTAAACGGCTGGACCGATTTTCATCAAACATAGCTAAAAACCACCGCAAGAGAACTTGCTATCAAGTGAAAAAACTGCATTGAAATCAGTCCATCCGTTCGAGCGCTACGATGCCACAGACAGACAGACCGACATTAGCGTCTAACTTAACACAACTCTTTTTGTCAGGGGTTATAAATAGTAAATCGCCTCCGCTGCCTCCTGTAACACTGCTTGCCCTCCTGTTTTTGTTCGTTGTGATAGATGTGCTAGTGAATGAGGCCGCTGTGATGCATAATTTTGCTAATTACGTCTGAACTACTTGTAGCTGTCTTCTTTACGCATAGTTGTTGTTGTCTACGAGTATGTCATATATAGGTACTTATAGACAGTGGCGGATCAAGGGTTGAGGCGAATGAGGGTAGATTTTTTGAAGATAAAGTAAATACTTAAAAACACACTCCATTCATAACACAGACCTACCACTACTAGACTCGCAACGATATTGCTAGAAAGAGACTGTCAAATACAGTACAACGTGAGTGTGAAGTTAGTAACCATAGTGTGTTCTTTAACGAGTGCAAAATATGGGTGGAGGCAACAATCAAAGATAGAAAGAGATGCACTAAAGTGGGGGTTTACTGCATGATTTCGAAAGCCGTATGCCCGATGGCTGGTTCACCGAAACCGTTGGCTCGAGCGTCCGGGTTGCCGATGTTTCATGTCATCGATGTACCACAGTTTCGACTGGTCATTGGTTCGAGTGTTCGTTTAACCGAAGAGCCATTACGGCGATGGTCATGTCTTTCGAGTGTCTATTAGCTCGACGTGCCAGTAGATCAAGAGCTATTTTACATACATAAAAAACCGGCCAGGTGCGAGTTAAACTCGCATGGAGAGGGTTTCGTACAATTGATTAAATTCTTATAGGTCTTCCTGTAATCTACAAGCAATGAACTATATTTCGTATTTTTTAAAAAATTTTAGGCTCAGTAGTTTCGGAGATCAGGGGGGGGAATGGTCAAGTTTCGTCGTCTTTCACAATTAAAATCAAAAGTATTTTATAATTATAACAAAAATATAATTGGGATCCTCATTACGAGCCCTTTCATCTGTGTCATATATAAAATAGCTCTTGACTTGCTGGCACGTCGAACTAATAGACACTCGAAAGACATGACCATCGCCGCAATGGCTCTTCGGTCAAACGAACACTGGAACCAATGACCAGTCGAAACTGTGGTACATCGATGACATGAAACATCGGCAACCCGGACGCTCGGGCCAACGGTTTCGGTGAACCAGCCATCGGGCATACGGCTTTCGAAATCATGCAGTAAACCCCTAAAGTGGCCACGCACTATGGTCCGCACGCACTATGGTACAGGTCTAGTAGTGGTAGGTCTGTGATTCATAGTTTTCAAACCAGGCGTTCTGCGGTCGTGTTCTACGTTTCGATACCCTAAATTTTTTCATGAAGGATCTTAGATTTTGAGAGGGGGGTATCCTTATACGCCTAGTACTTTCGACAGTATAAGCGAAAGCAGTATAAAATATCGTACGAAAACATGATAAACATAATTAAAAATGCCTTAGTGTGTGTTACAATACAGTAAGAATAATTTAAGGAACACGGCAAAGTGTTTCCATCGGTAAGTAACCAGATTTCATTATGAAAATTAAATACGTACGAGTATGATAAAATTCACGCCATATGTTCCATATATTCAAAAATAGAACAATAGAAATATTACTTTTTTAGGGTTCCGTATCCAAAGAGTGCAAACGGGACCCTATTACTGAGACTCCGCTGTCTGTCCGTCTGTCCGTCTGTCTGTCCGTCTGTCTGTCTGTCTGTCTGTCCGTCTGTCAAAGGGCTCTATCTCTTGAACCGTAATAGCTAGACACTTGAAATTTTCACAGATTATGTATTACTATGGCCGCTTTAACAACAAATACTAAAAATAAGATAAAATAAAAAATTAAAGGGGGTCGTCATACAAGAAACGTATTTTTTACAGCGTTTTTAACTCGATCTTTATAATCGCATTAACTAGACACTTGAAATTTTCACCAATTATGTATTACTATGAACACTATAACAACAAATACTAAAAATAAGATAAAGTAAAAAATTAAAGGGGGTCGTCATACAAGAAACGTGTTTCTTCAGAGTTTTAAAACATTGTACGGTGGGACGGAACCCTTTATGTACGAGTCCGCTCGCACTTGCCCGTTTATTTTTGTTATGTGACAGATCTTTGTAGAAGAATTTTCATTCGTTATAGTTATTCATATTAAAAATATTTCTGTGCCAGATAGGAGAAGACCGCTACATCTTGTGTCTTGAACCTGTATTCGTTTTTGTGTTTGTCCTGGTTGCTATCCTGATAAATGTACATCCGAATCCGAACTATGCCTCATAGTTTTTACAGCTGGCTGGCAAAAAGGAAATTCCACCTGAATCCTTACTGGGTTCATAATGTTGACGGAGAATACTGCGTTCCAACATTATGGTGTATACAATAAACTTCAACCCAGAGGTTCGATCCCAGGGCAAGTTGGAGGATGGCCTTTTTAGGGTTCCGTACCCAAAGGGTGCAAACGGGACCATTTTACTGAGACTCCGCTGTCTGTCCGTCTGTATGTCTGTCTGTCCGTCTGTCTGTCCGTCAGTCACAGGGCTCTATCTCTTGAACCGTAATAGCTAGACACTTAAAATTTTCACCGATTATGTATTACTGTGGCGGATATAACAAAAAATACTAAAAATAAAAAATAGTTAAAAATTAAAGGGGGTCGTCATACAAGAAACGTGTTTTTTTCAGCGTTTTTAACTTGATCTTCATAATAGCATTAACTAGATACTTGAAATTTTCACCAATTATGTATTACTATAAATTATTACTATAAAAATAAAATAAAGTTAAAAATTAAAGGGGGTCGTCATACAAAAAACGTGTTTTTAGCGTTTTAAAACATTGTACGGTGGTACGGAAGCCTTCGTATACGAGTCCGACTCGCACTTGCCCGTTTAATATTTTAAATTGTCCTAGATCTTAGGTGTTTCTTTATACATATAATTATTATTATAAAATGTAGTATCGTTGAGTAATATCTCATAATACAAGTTTAAAACTTACTTCATCTTATCATCTTTATCTAACTTCAACTTTTGTATATTATTACCTTGACACATGGACGAACCAATAAAGGAAGACTGAGCATCATACTTTGAGGCGTAATTCCATTTTAGAGTCCGGTACCCAAAGGGTGCAAACGGGACCCTATTACTGAGACTTCGCTGTCTGTCCGTCTGTCTGTCCGTCTGTCACAGGGCTCTATCTCTTGAACCGTAATAGCTAGACACTTGAAATTTTCACCGATTAATTATTACTGTGGTCGCTATAACAAAAAATACTTAAAATGAAAAAAAGTTAAAAATTAAAGGGGGTCATCATACAAGAAACGTGTTTTTTTCAGCGTTTTTACCTCGATCTTTATAATGGCATTTACTAGATACTTGATATTTTCACCAATTATGACCACTATAACAACAAATACTAAAAATAAGATAAAGTTAAAAATTAAAGGGGGTCGTCATACAAGAAACGTGTTTCTTTAGCGTTTTAAAACATTGTAAGGTGGTACGGAACCCTTCATGTACGAGTCCGACTAGCACTTGCCCGTTTATTAGTTTAAATGTTGTACCTAGATGGAGTTACTAGTACGAAAAATGGTACTTTCGTAGTGGTGCCACTTAATTTCGGAAAGATGGCGCTATAAGCGTTTATTTTCTACGAACATACAAGCACCATCTCTGATTTTTCGTGGATACCGTCAGCCTATGTATCCAGCACTCATTGTATAATTAGCCGGCGAGATAGTAGTGACATCTAGAAATAAAACAGGATTTAGGCTTTCTGGCAGAGTACGCATTTTTGTATGGGGTTTTATTTTTTATTTATTTAACTTTATTACAAATGTCATAGGCGAATAGCCGGCTTATCTACTAGTCCATCCACTGGTGATGCCGAGAAAAGCAGACTTTAAGAGGTGCTTTATGGAGAAGAAAAAACAAATAAATATTTACCTCTAAGCTTATTTATTATGTTGGAGTTGTCAGTCTTTTGATAGTTGTTCATCGATGACTATACATGCAAATGCTGGACTGTCCAGAGTCGGAAAAATTCGCTTACTTTGCTCCCTCATTCGATAACCGCTACCGCTATCACTTGTAACTAAGCCCTACGCCTAGTTTTTGCGCGCCACCGTGATAAATGTATGTCCGAATGGGGCCACCGTGATTCATACCATTGCTAACTCGAGCTCTGACGTCACGTGATCAATGGATCGGATGATATCGCTCTATTTATGGTTGGGTTCAATCTTAAATTCATTCTTTAAGTTCGTTTACTAACTTTGAGTGAATTTTTAGTGATCTGTCTTCGATTTTCGCCCAAAAAATCGAGACTAGGTAAAAGGATAAGTCTCGCAAAGAATGTAACAAAGACAAGTCATTGTAAAGAAAGAGACGCACACAATGACTACTAGTAAATTTAATAGTCACAAGTGTACAGGTTTCCTAACGAGCATCTATCGTCAATAAGTCCTTTACTTTTACTAAATTGCAATAGTTCCTTAATTTCAAAATTATTAATTTAAAATATTTGCTCCCAAATAGTTCGGACTGCTTTAAAAAAGTATAATTGAAAATTTGGCGGGAGATTTAGCCACATACAAAAACGATTAAAAATTAAAAAATAATTAAAAAAATATATTTTGCTATATTTATTTATTAAAAAAACTTGATTGTACATCAGCGATAGTTACACATAATAAAATACAAAGGTAATACTCAAATATACAAATTATATACTCAGTGTCACTCTGAAAATTGAGGTGATCGTGTATAAAATTGACAACTTACGTTTATTGCCTTGGAAACTCTTAATAATAAATATACAAAGTGGAAGGGACATACCCGTAATAAATCTAACCACGGTCTATACTAGATCATTATAGTATAATAAAATTATTATTTAATTCTCCAGATTTGGCCCCATGCGATTTCTTTTTGTTTCCCAACCTAAAAAAATGGCTCGGTGGCAAGCGATTTGGATCAAGTCATTGCCGCCACAGAGGCCTGTTTTAATGACTTTCCAAAATCATACTTTTTGGATGGTTTATTGAAGCTTGAGTAAAGGTGGAATAAATGTATAGAGTTAAAAGGTGACTACGTAGAAAAATAAATGCATATATACAAAAAAAAATGTTTTTTTTCCATAAACGGGTACTTATCAAACAGCCCTCGTATATGTAGTTATTACTCTAAAATGGGTCAGTTCAAATACATATTTGTGGTTTGTACAAATATTATCTTGTTACCAAGCTTTGTAAATCAATAACCGCAGATGTACCAGATGCCCCAGATGGCAAAGTTCCTAGTTTTTCCTCTCTACCGAGAATAACAAAGGAATAAACAGCTGGTAATCTTCAGTAAATATATGGCAGTAGGTGATATGTTGCCTTAATGTAGAGAGAACATGACCTTAATATTTTTGTGTTGATAAATGGTTACAGTTTGGTTCTAGAACATGTTATCATCCAGCTCTTTTTAGTCTCCACTGCAGGAGCATGACCCTCTCTGTATTATAGAGCCATACTTAGCCAGAGTAGCCAGAGGAATTAGCCTCACTCTCCACGCTGACCAGACGGGTTGGAGAGGTCTCATTTAGCTTGTGTTTACTAAGTGGCCTTCTTCGACATCCTCTGGAAGACTTGGAGTGGTCGTATTCTACTCTGCCGGGAACCACACGGTTAAACATGTAATACCATTCTAAAATTGTTATGTAGCTTTTAAGTTTTTTATTTAATTTTCATATAATATATGGAATATTCCAAAGGCGTATGTGTGCGGTGATGTTGGCTCGCCGATCGCCGCATCACACGGTAAATGTATACAGAGTATACATAAAATAAAATTTGTACAAAGGCACTACTTATCTCAAAAGATATCTCTTCCATTAAGCCTGTGAAAGATGTTTATACAAGAAAGGCATAACAGGAATACAATTATATTACAGGTGTATTATTGTACCTTTTTTTTTATTCTGTGTGTGTGGCCAAACACTGATGTCAATTTATTTAAGCTGCGTTGTTAACATCAAACAAGGCTTGACGGATGGTATCAAAAAATGATGCCCGAGGACCAATGGCATAACGTGCCTTTTAAAATAGTGATTACTGTAGGTACTCTTACATATAACAAGTTTATTTGCTTGCTTGCTTGTTTGCTTAAAAACCCGATTTTCATCACCACCGCATCAGAACCACCGCAAGGGAATTTTATTTCACGTAACATTAATCGCATTGAAATCAGTCCATCCATTCGAGCGCAACGATGCCACAAACAGACAGACTGACAGACATTAGCGTCAAACTTATAACACCCCTCTTTTTTGTCGGGAAATAACACCCCTCTTTTTTGATGGGGGTTAAAAACAAATAGTGTAAGACATACCTACTCCCAGTCAATTATTACAGCCCGCTCGCATCACGCGAACTTTCGGCTGGATCATGAATACAAGAAATAATTCCATTTATGCCGAGTGGCGTGACTGCAAACGTGTACAGATAGCAAAAAAGTTTCAACAGCTGTCAGCTCTGGTTTTGGATTTTTCACGTAGGTATTCGAGTGGGCAGATAGAATTATAAGCGGTTTGTGAAAATATTAAGAATTATAGTCTTATTGTGACAACTTTTTGTTAGTTGTATGGTTTTATTCAATGTGTAAATATTATCTTAGTTTTACGCAAGTCGATCATCAGAATTCTTTTGATCTTTCACCGCCTTTTATCTTTTTTGTTTGTTTTTTTTATTATATTGTTTGTTTTTCTAAAACTAGCTCTCTATCAGACTGGCCCTGTAGGCAATGTAGTGTCGAGTTTGTATTGCTTTTATAACCACACACACGTCGATATTTTAAATAAATAATCGACCGAAACGGCGTACATGAATGTATTTATTTATATTCCTATTCTACAAAAAACCAAGGTAATAGATTTAAGTAAGTTTTTGTCAAAGAGTATATTATATATCCAATTTCGACTTGAGAAGAACAAAAAGCACGTAGGAAATATTGAGCACTCATAAATCTTGTGACATCCAACTGATGTCACTTAACAGATATATTTACTATGTCTATCTCTTTCCATGTTTTAATCAAAGATATTTGGGTTTTAATAGCAAAATGACATTGATAGTTACAACACAGCACTTTAGCAAAATGACATTGGTAGTTAAAACACAGCACATCTGTGCCAAAAACTGGTTTATAATTCAAAACAAAAAAAAAAGGAAACTTATGACAACCAAACGATGTCACTAAAGAGATATACTATGTCCTTTCGATGTTTCAATAACGAAATGTCATTGGTACTCGTAGTTAAAACAGAGCACATCTTCACCAAAAACTGAACAATAAATAAAATTAACTGCCTCTTTTGCCAACCGTACCCCTTAAACAATGCTCCAGCACTATTTCACTTACGGTCACCGGGCAGTCGAAGTGATGTTGATCCCAAACTATTGGGCCCTCATTAGTTTTTGTGACCGATGCTTTTATGTAGCGATAAAACGACGCTTAATTTATCGCTTTCAGACTTAGAGGGTTTATTCTACGTACTACACTTTTTTATTTAAAGTAGTCCAAGATTTTTTTAAATAACGGCCCTGTGGTCAAGTCCTTCCATGCTAGTCTGGAAGAAAAGGAAAAACTTAGAATGTACCAGTTGCTTCGCTTCCCGCGCAGATCGTAAGGATTGCTACACACTTATTCGAGCCGGCATTTTCGGTTCGCCAGTATTTGTCGAACAACAAAGTCGACCTTAATAAATTATATCGGCTTTTTCCCCGAACATTCATCTTTTTTATTACTAGCCATTTATGTCCCACTGCTGGGCAAAGGCCTCCCCTCTTTCCTTCCACAATTCCCTATCATTGGTCTTTCACGTTCCATTCCTTATCAAATGCACGCAAATCGTCTGCCCATCTCGTCCTCGGTCTACCTCTCTCTCTGTGTCCATCTGTTGGAACCCAGTCTGTGGCAATATAGGCCCATCTTTCCGGATGCATACGGCCAATGGGACCCGCCCAATCCCACTTCAACTTAGCTGCTTTCTTGCCTACATCCGTAACTTTTGCCCTGGGTCTTGGATGTTTATCTATATATGTATTTATCATAAAATATAGTATCTTTGAGTTAGTATACCATAACACAAGTTTAAAAAACTTAGTTTGGGGCTAGCTTAATCAGTGTGGTTTGTCCCTATATATTTAGTCATAGAGCGCAGTGTGGTGTTTCTAACTTTATCAATAAATTTGACACCTAATATACTGCGCTCCATAGCTTCATCTACATAAGTATATTAGATTTTACCACCCGGCTGTGCTGATTAATGCCGGCCCAAACAAGTGTGTAGCAACCCTAAAAGTCGATTGAGGGAATGGGTGAAAATGCTAATCATGTGAATAGGCGGTGTGGCTAGCAACCCATCACTATTTTGAATCCTTTTTCCATCTTCTCGCCCGCCTTAACGCTAAAAGTGGTCTTTGGATTTTGCGTCTCTAGGCTCTGCTTACAGCCGCAGAATCTAAAATGCTGTCTGCCCCGTTAGGGATAAAGACATGATAATGTATCTGTGCCTGTGATCAAGTTATACTTTTTATCAGCATTCGTTAAATTAATATGCTATAATATTGCATCTAGAGCAATAATTTAATAATTTAGCCCGTGTGGTTCTGGGTTAGAATAGGACCACTCCATCTCATCCTGTGGATGTCGTAAGAGGCGACTAAAGGACTAAGCACAAACATCTCGTGCTATAATTGCATTCCTAAGGAAGGTTAACGTCGGCCGGCGGTCGGTTGTAAAACTTTTCGCACAAATACATTCCCAAAGATGGTTGACGTCAGGCAGGCGGCCGGTTGTAAAACTATAGCCAAATCATTTAAACTGTTCCGGCTATTTCTTCTCCATTTTGCAAGGTCTTTGGCATCCTTGGGTGACCATTGACATGCATGTTATATTTGGAGAAGAAAAAGCGGGAAAGCGCACCCTGGGTTCTGAAGCAGCATAGCTGAGGATGCAATCGCGCTTAGACGAAGAAGATTGCATCTATTTAGAGAAAAACGTTTATACCTAAATATATTTTTTTTTGAAATCACTTTGACACTTTGAAACTTGGTTTCTTTTGATGTATACGAGTATTATGGCCGTACCTGAATTTTCCGGGGTCCAGTGCTGCTAAATCATTTCAAAGAAAACGGAGACGTCATTTAAAATTTTGCTACTACCAAGTCCTAGATAACCCTTTAAAGTATTTTATGAACTACTGTTTACAGTTTAAAGTGAGAACGTTAAGCTTTACTACGCACATTTGCGAAAAACGGCCACTTTTGGCTAATGTGCGTAGTAAAGCTTATCGTTCTCATTATAAATTGTAAACAGTAGTTCATAAAATACTTTGAAGGGTTATCTAAGACTTGATAGTAACAACATTTTAAATGATGTCTTTGTTTTTTTTGAAATGATTTATTTAAAATGGGGGCAGCACTGGACCCTGGAAAATTTAGGTACGGCCTTATGTTAAAATCTGGGCAAAGAAAACTCATTAACAAGTTAAGCGACGCAAGAGGAGTGACTTATTTTATAAACGGTCTTCTGTGAGTTTAAAAATTATTCTTTTAGGCTGTGTCGTATATTGAATTGGAATTTAATTGGCGCTAATACTGGTTACTTACATCTCAGACACTTATGTTGGCAAACAAACAACGCCTTACAGCTACGTATTTGTAAAATGCTGATAACCGCGGCGTTTCCCACGAGAACCTCACATTTTCCGGAATAAAAATTATCTTATTTGTTAATCCAGATTATAAATATTAATAAAAAAAAGCATTTATTTCAGACTACTAATACGATACGATACACTATCACGTCCTTGTACCTAACGGGGCAGACAGAGCCTAGGGCGGTAAGATCCAGGCCACATTTAGCGTGATGGTGGGCATGTAGGTGAAAAAAGGAAATCATCATAGTGAGAGGTTGCTAACCGCATCGCCTATTGATATATATATATAGATATAAGGATATATGATTTCAATTCCCGCCCATTCGAACTCGAAGGGAAGCAGTTGGTACATTCTATGTTTTTTTTTTCTTTTCTGACCAGCAAGGAACTAGAATCAATTATTAAGGCTATATGCCAAATTTCTTTTCCATCCGTTCAGCCATTTTGGCGTAAAAGCGGAACAAACATTAAGACATCCATACAAACTTTTGTATTCTTTTTCTTCTTCTTTTCGAGTCGACATGGTTACACTATAGTTTCAATTTCAAATCACCTGTGACCAGTATGTGGCCACGGCGATCCCTCTATCGTTGGATTTATTAAGGTCCTCTACGGTACATGACGTAGGGCAGCTTGGACATGACAGAAGGTGGTCCATCGACTGAATGGCACCGCAGTCGCAAACTTTTGTATTTATGATATTAAAAGGATGTAATTTCCGTTAGCATTTTATTCAGATGTACTTTTTGCAGCAAATTTTTTCGACAAATGTTATACAAATTGACGGACTAAGTCATCCAAATATGTGTCGTCCTTACATTTATACCCTGTATAACAAACAACTTTTGTATAAAGTCTGGGTAACCCCTGACCTAAAACTTGCACAAGTACTTGCGAAACTCTGAAACTCCAAAACCTCCACGTCAATAGGCCCAAACTTCCACCGAGCTAAACATGATTAATGTTATATTAATGGCGTATTGTCTACGCCATTTTGTTAATGTACATCTAGATAAAGATGCCACGCCACTGGAGATTTTATGTGCTGATATCACCTGTTATGGGAATAATGGGTTGCCGTTTAAGATTTTGAGGCGATTTTTAGAGGATATAGGGCGGGGGTTAAAGAATTATTACATGATGAAATAAAAAAAAACCGACGGGTTGCACTCCGGGAGTGCCGGCAGAAGTGAAAATTTGAATATTAACGTTGTGCATTTTTGATATTTTGGAATGGTTAGGGAGTAATTTTGCACGAATTGCTTTAATTATCAGTATTAAAGTACTATCATTTATGTGGTAGAATACAATATTTATTTATTGCGCTATCATACAAAAACATGACAAAACGTGCACAAAGCCGCTAAAGAAGTTTTTACTTCAAAAAGGTTTGGGCTCGCCCGGGATTTGAAACCCGGGACCTCTCGCACCCTAAGCGGAAATCATACCCCTAGACCAACGAGCCGGCTGACAGCTTCGTCGAAATTATAGTATAAATACTTCCTCTCCTTCGCCGCGCCGGCTGTCATTCCGCCTTACGAATTTTCGATCAGGACACGTGTCCTGACGCGAGTTTAACATTTTTTACCCATTACAAAAAAAGTGCACAACGCCGCTAAAGTAGTTTTCACTTCAAAAACCGCTACGTTAAGCGGGCGTATGCGACGGGTGCAGTCTATCTCTCTCGCAAACTCTACGTAAAACAGAGACACGGCAAAATGCGATCCGTCGCATTTCATCAAGCAGAATCCGCTGCTATCTCTTTTGCACGTAAGACTATTAGACTTTTTTTTTCTCTTTATTTTTTTAAAGGGCTTTTATCTTAACAGACATGTCAGCCCTATCGTATCTTTAACCACAGAATAAATAAAACTAACAGAAGTCTCACTCAGCAAAGAAATTCAAAGAAATATCTACTCAATGTGGCTAGTGATATGGTTTAATTTAGCTCACGTCAGAACTCAGCACCTTTTCTTATAGATACCTAGACATCCATGGCAAGCCAATTCTTATTACTCTGGACAAACGATTCGTATAACTGAATTTACCACCCGGAGGCGCCGCCTGCGCGCATAGTAATAATGTAGGTACATTTTCGATACCTAAACGGGGAGTGACACACCAAGGAATTTACGTCTGAGGAGATATGAAAATGTCATACAATTTTTTTGCAATTATCGAGCCTGGTTTCGACAAAACAGATTGAGCGATACCGAAATCGTAATTATTAAGCTTTAATTTCCTCATTAGTGAATCCCTTTTACATTTGTATTTGGTACACTCCATTACTTACTTACTTACTGCAGCCTCTCTTGCTGACATCCTCTGCATTCCTGTTGCGACTGCTGTTGTTGGTCGTCAGCTTGCCCCTTGGCAAAGGCCTCCCCCATCTGTCTCCATAGCACTCTATTCCTTGTCTTTCTTTTCCATAACCCTCCAGTCGCCTTCTTGAGTTCGTCTTCCCATCTCCTCTTTTGTCCTCCTCTCCTTCTTTTCCCATCACGAGGATACCACTCAGTTACGTCCTTTGACCATTTATTTCTTTTACTACTGCACTCCATTAATAAATGTTGAATATCTTCTACCACCCCACATACTTTACAATTGGGGGAAACGAAAAATTTGTGGCAGAGATAGACTGATACCATCGCGTGCACCCGTTTAACGTAGCGGATGCCCTAAGGTACAAATTTGGAGCCAACTGCAGAGATCAGCAGCAGACGATGACGTGTTGCGGGAGGGTCCCACCGGTTGTCACTGTTAGGTCGTACAATCTTAGTGTGTACCATACTCCACCCATACTCTTGGCCTTTAAAGGATTTTTATCAAGATTGTAAGTAAAAAGCATTCCTTAGAAATACTTTGGACTAAAAGGAAACCATTTCAAAATTTCCTGTCCAATCGAGTTGTAACAGACTGGAATAAGCTACCAGAGAATGTTGTTACTGCACCTTCAGTGAACAGCTTCAAAAATAGACTAGACAAAAACAAAATCTCCAAACATTGAGACGCACACGCATCAGCATAATAAGCTGCTAGTGTGTTTAATAATAAATAAAATAATAAGAACATAACACCAACTTATCCAAAGGCCTCTACGAGTTGGCTATGTATCTTCACGCGAGCCTTCCAAAGGACCGGAGTAAAAAGACCCGTAATTCCAAAAGGAGATACAAAAATAATAGCCAAGGACAAATTACAAAATAAATTAAACAAAGAACGAAACCATTATAAAAAGCAACAACAAATTAAAAAACATAAATCATCAGGAAGATAAAACAAAGTTCGAAATATAAAGGTAAAATGAATGGAAGATAATAAGTAATATTCCGCGGTTAATAGGTAGGACTGAACAAGTTTAATTTCCGGCTTGTTATGCCGTGCTCTTCTACTTTTCCAATATAATTACGATTGCTATTGCAATGACTTATAGTATTTTTACTATAGATTAGGTAGGTACTTGGAGGGTAGAAACTCATTTCACCATCACCATCGCGGTATAATAAAACAAGGTATTCTTTTCCCGTAACAGCTGGTCACGTGATTGGCCCAAGAATAGGTCATTAGTTCGTGTTGCCACTGTGATTGAATTACCCGAGCAAAGTGATTTTTTTAAGATAACAAACCAATCATGAACTCATAACATAATGTAATATATATAATTATTGAAAATTAAACAGATGAATCACACGATATAATAAATAGGTTGTAGAGTTAGTCTAGTTAGTATTTCACTTTATATTTATTAACTAATTAAGAAAAGATGATCTCTTAAGAAAAAAATCGAATATCCTACCGTGGACAACCAAATATAAGAGGACTTGTTTGTTGTTTTTCGTGTATGTAAGTGGCCGACACTGGTGTGAGATTTTTCAAGCTGCCTTAATGCATCTGACATAGCTTGACCAACGGCTTTCACGTGCCTCCCGAAGCACGGAGATAAGAGGACTGACAACCCCATACAAAAAAATACTCTGCTAGAAAGACAAAATCCTGTTTTATTTCTAGATGTCACTAGTACCTCAGCCGCTAGTCATACAATGGATGGTGGTTGCTGAGGCTGATAGTATCCACGAAAAATCAGAGATAGCGCGTATATACGCTTACTAGCTTTAGCCCGCGGCTTCGCTCGCGTCCTTTCTTAGCGGATGCCTACGTCATAACATCTACCTGCATGCCAAATTTCAGCCCGATCCATCCAGTGGTTTGGGCTGTGCGTTGATAGATCACTATGTCAGTCAGTCAGTCAGTCACCTTTGAGTTATATATATTTAGATATACCGCCATATTTCCAAAATTAAGCGGCACCACTACGAAACTACCTTCTTTTGAACTAGTAGCTCCATCTAGCAACAACATCATCAGGCGTTTTTTAGTCTCCACTGCAGAAGCACGACCCTCTCTGTACTACCAAAGTCATATATTAGCTGGAACAGTCAGAGGATTTGGTCTACACTGTCCACGCTGGCCAGCCGGGTTAGTGAAGTTTCATTGATGAGCTTTGTTTGGTTTGTGTTTCCTAAGTCGCTTTCTACAACATCCACGGGAAGACTTGAAGTGGTCCTACTCTACTCAGCCGGGAACCACACGATTTGCCCTAAGAAGGGGTAAGAAGGTTATCTGTTGTCTAGTAGGTATTTTTTGTCTATGATACCTACAAATGTATATGTAAAATGGTCGTTCTTTTCAATTCACGATCATTTCCAAAGCGTCTGAAAGAGATTTATTTCTGCTGTCACAAGTTAGCTGAAAACTAGTGCAATCCGACGCGGTTTCTATTGCTATAGACCCGACCCTGAAGGCCCAACTGGGAAATCAGCCTTGGCGACTTTACAGCGAAAGTTTGCGATTGTAACGGTGTAATTTCATTTAAATGTAACTATGTAGGCAAGCAATTAAATTTAAGAGCATTTAATGTGACATCCTGTTTAATGAGACATTTCTACGGGACTGGGGTAGTTTTATGATATACACATACTAATCACGTTTTTATCCCTTAAGAAGTAGACAGAACTTAGGGCCACAAGTTCTTAGGGTCACGTGGCGGGTTCCTACTCTTTAAGAATGTACCAAAATGTCTAAAAGTTATTTCTGGCCTTCTATAAAAATTGACGAACCAATTTTATAAACCATACAAATCAAATTTTAACCCTTCAATCTGGATCATTCGTCTGTCAGTCCGTATAATGTAGGTATATGAACTTTAATTTCCCTCTCCCACACGTGTTTCAATGTTCCCAACCACTAAAGTATTCGTAAAGCGATATGAATAAAAACATTATTTACGCACGGGGCATTTTATGGCATCTCTCTCGTAATAGGCATGTTCAGCGTAACATAAAATCCTATTTTATTTTATACCCTGTTCGCTCGAACGTGTGCAGTATTACGTAATATTATCTTTTTAATATTATTTATATACATACGTACTATCACGCCTGTTTCCCACAGGGGTAGGCAGAGAATAATGGACCTCCACTATTTATATAACTATGTATATAGTCATATTGACCAGTAGACCAGACCAGACCATATAGACCAGTGGTCGTTCCGAAACGCTAGTTGGCAGCATTTGCAATAAGTTTACTAAGTAGTATTACATTTTTTTTTTACTTTAATGTTTACATGGATATACTCAATGGATCTACAAAGAAAAAAGGTTTCAAAATATATTTTAAAAGATAGACTGTGAGGAATAATACGGTTTCTTTGACATTTGTACATAGGGCGCACTGTAAGTTTCCGGAACTGGCCACTTACATAAACAATATTTAAAAATTTATTGCAACATGTGAAAATAGAACTCTTTGGCTGTAGAATGCAGTTTGTTTCATCTGACTGTCTTTTGTTTTTATCTTGTGGCGCCATTTAAAAAATTGTGTGTCTGCATCAACATGGATTTAACTCGGAAAAATTTTCGTAGTATGATTTTCTACGATTTTAAGTGTAATTTGACAGCTCAACAGAGCATCGCTCGGCTTGAAACAGCTTTTGGCAATGAAGCACCATGCAAGACAACTGTTTATAGCTGGTTTGCAGAATTCAAGCGTGGTCGTATCAATCTCAGTGACGAATCTCGCGATGGTCGGCCGTCCACCGCTGTGACCAACAAAAACATCAATGCTGTGCGCCGTATGATTGAAACAGACAGGCATGTGACCTACCATGAAATTCGCGCATCCTTAGAAATAGGCATGAGTCAAATACAATTAATCCTACACAAACATTTGGGTGTGAGAAAGCTGTGCTCGCGGTGGATCCCACACAACTTGACCGAGGCTCAAAAAACGGACCGCGTCACTTGGTGCAGTGCCATGCTTACCAGATTCAACGAAGGTGCGTCAAATTTGGTGTGGGACATAGTAACAGGTGCCGAAACATGGATTTATTGCTACGATCCCAAAACAAAGCAGCAATCGAGCGTATGGGTCTTTCAAGATGAGCCGAAACCAACCAAAGTGGCGCGCGTGAAAAGTGTATCTAAGCGGATGATTGCTTCTTTTTTTAATAAAACTAGACACGTGGCTACTGTTGCTTTAGAGAATCGTCGTACAGTGAATAGTGACTGGTACACGACCATTTGTTTGCCGGAAGTTATTGACGAACTCCGTAAAAATAACCGTAAACGCCGTATCATCCTGCACCACGACAATGCTAGTTCTCACACGGCCAGACAGACAAACGACTTTTTGAAGGCGAAAAATGTAGAACTCATGAGTCATCCTGCATACAGTCCCGACCTGGCACCTTGTGACTTTTTTCTGTTCCCAAAAATTAAGAACCAATTACGCGGTCAACGATTTTCATCACCAGGAGAGGCTGTCGAGGAGTATGAAAAACACGTTTCAGAGGTCACCACAGAGGAGTGGCACAAAAGTTTTCAAAACTGGTTTCATCGAATGAAAAAGTGCATAGACGCCAAGGGAGATTATTTTGAAAAACAATAAATTAATTTTGTACCTTTAATAGTATTTTTTTATATTCATTCCGGAAACTTATAGTGCGCCCCACGTATACTACAAATGTCAAAAATACGAGTAGTCAAGACCACTAGTGCAAATCCTTCGCATACGACCTATTCGAAAATGCGCTTTTTTGGAAACGCTCGTGCAAATCGCAAATAAGTAATGAGACTGTAAAATTCAAAAATGCGTCCTTTGAACTCAGACACACGAGCGACAGCTCGCGTCACTGGTCGCCAACCTACGGCGACCGTCGTCAATTTCTGGAGAAAATAAAATCGTTTTTTCTTTATTTTCTTTCACTTAAAGTCGAAGATGTATGTAGTAAATTAAATATAACCTCATTTATAAATCGGAAGGTAATATGTACTCGTAAAATACAAATAAAATATAACTAACATGCCCAAAAATTATACAGCTATATCGCGCGCCCGAAAGTTGATTTGAGGAAAATTCTATACAGCAACAGAAGGGACAAATAACCGGGTAAATTATGTACTGTATATAAATAATGTGGACCGGCATATTTCAGAGACGTACAATAAATAATGTACAGAAGAAGAACTTCTCTTTGTACTAGTGGTTCTGTGAGCTGTCGACCTCGCGTCTATATCTTTGCATAGCTTAAAACTGCATAAATGTTCACCGCGTACCTTTGAACTCCCATAGGTCCGCCAAAAACTGAATTTTGTCGATTCAGTTTAAAAAATCAGAAAGGTGTAAACCTTTTTAACAAAATTCACGAAAATCGAGAATTGTGACTTGTAGAGCGAGATAAAACACTAGTAGGACACTACTACTATTACCGTTTAGTGTTCTTTTTTTAAAATTTTATTCCTCGTTAATAATGCTCTCTTTATTGTTTTTTGTGATACCTATATACAGATAAGCTCCTATGTGTTGCCTATTAATTAATAATGTTAGCGATTGGCGAATATTTTAGGAATAGGATAGCATTAGCTACCCGTGTGGTTCCGGGTTAGAATAGGACCACTCCATCTCTTCCTGTGGATGTCGTAAGAGGCGACTAAAGGATTAAGCACAAACATTTCGTGCTACAATTGCATTCCCAAGGAGGGCCTTAACGTCGGGCGGCGGCCGGTTGTAAAACTATAGCCAAATCATTTAAACTGTTTCGGCTATTTCTTCTCCATTTTGCAAGGTCTTTGGCATCCTTGGGTGACCATTGACTTGCATGTTATATTTGGAGAAGAAAAAGCGGGAAAGCGCACCCCGGGCTCCGAATCAGCACAGCTGAGGATGCAACCGGTAACGACCTTAGACGAAGAAGAAGACACTAGTGGGATACTAGTAACTAATAAAAAAATATATTTTTACTATTATTTCTTTTTTTTACTACTCATTTTTTTTATTAATTTTTTTTTAGTGAACTTCAATTTAGTTTCAAATAAATATGACGTAGAAAGTTATTTCTACACTTTCAATATTTTGCAGGCCCAACACAATTTATTCCCACTTTTTTGATTGGATATATTTTATGTTATGAAAATGGTTCATGGTTTGTTTATTTGAACGGGAAAAAACCCAGTCTCTTTTGAGTTTGAAGTTTGACTTCACTTCAGGACTTCTTAACTTACAGCACGGTGTGTAGCAAACTTTCTTCATTCGCGCGCTCAACATTCATTTATAAAGAAAATTTCACAAGAAATGTAAAAAGAACCACGGATTTTTGACACTAACGACACGTATAATTAAAACGTTCTTTTGTCAAAAACTTAATCAAAGACATTAGTTAATTAATTCAACCCCCGAAAAAAGTAAAAGTTGTTATAAGAGCAAATTTGCGGGGCAAAAATTTTAATAAATGAAAATTAGAATCGAGTCATTAGAATTTTCGCCCTGAGGGATTCACTTTCCCTTTGCAATAATAGATAAGGTTGTGGTTTTATTGGTGCCTTTGTAATGGCTTCTCGTTAATATTTTTTTGGATATAGGCGAATTTATATTTGAAATTCATAGGAAAGATCGCTTAAAAATTCTTTGTAAATGTATATATATATTTAACGTATGTGTACTTTGAGCTGATATTTGATGTCTTATGTAAATTATTGTACATTAAAGCTACTCGTACGTTATAGGTTTATAATATTAAAAATAAGACAAGAACTCTTACTCAACAATTTCGCCCCGGATTGTTCCTGGTTCAAACGTTATAGGTTCTATTTGTTAAGACATATCATGAGTTGCTGGGAAAAACTGGATCGCTAAGGCCATGCTGAGGCCAGGAACAGGATAAAGTGGCGCCGACAAAAGGAGTTTTATGTTCACAAGTTGGCTTATTTTTTACAGTAAAAAAAAAGAATACAAGCAAATTGATAACCTACTCCTTTCTCTGAATTCGATTGAAAAAAAGGCAAGTGTCAGTGCAACAAACATTTATATGGTATGGTATGAAAGTTATTTGCAATATTCCGGGAGAGAAAGTGTGCTATGAGATAATTCACGTTATAATTTCTACTGTTATTATCTATTAGCCATGCCATTATCGTATCAGCCACAGGAAATCCACTGCTGGACATAGGCCTCCCCCAAGGATTTTTAAAACGACCGATTGGACCGCGTTTCCGGCTACCTTGCTCAGGTCGTCCGATCACCTAGCAGATGGATGTCCTGTTGCGTATGCCGGTACGTGGCCGCCATTCAAGAATCTTTCTGCCCGATCGGTTCTTCACGGCATGTGCCCCGCCTACTGCCACTTTAATGAGAGCCTTAGTTCGTCTACATTTTTTTATTTCTGATTCGATCGCGTAGAGAAATACCTACATGCCAAATTTCATTCTATTAGGTACGTAAATTCATTTTAAGTGATTGAATTACGGGACTCCTCCTGAGTTACAGGACCAAATTAAACTTAAAAATATTAAAGTTAATTTAAAGAAATATTTCTTGGAGAATATCTGATGTGTATCTGGTTCCTGAGTAGGTGTCTATCGTAAGTTTATTTAAGTACCAAAGTAAATTATTAATAACAGGACAAACCCGCGTGGTTTATAAATTCATGGAATTTTTATATGGTAAATAAAAATAATAAACGGGCAAATGCAAATCGGACTCGTACATGAAGGGTTCCGTACCACCGTATAACTTGTTTAAAAACGTGTTTTAAAACGCTGAAGAAACACGTTTCTTGTATGACGACATTGACGACCCCCTTTAATTATTAACTTTATCTTATTTTTAGTATTTGTTGTTATAGCGGCCACAGTAATACATAATCGGTGAAAATTTCAGGTGTCTAGCTATTACGGTTCAAGAGATAGAGCCCTGTGACAGACGGATAGATAGCGGAGTCTCAGTAATAGGGTCCCGTTTCTACCCTTTAGGTATGGAACCCTAAAAAGCAAACATCTTAACATCAAAACTTTCACATATTTTAATTTACTAGTAGAAAGTAGTACTATCATACTTAAACAGACAGGACC
Source organism: Acrobasis repandana (assembly GCA_963576875.1). Lineage (NCBI taxonomy): Eukaryota > Metazoa > Arthropoda > Insecta > Lepidoptera > Pyralidae > Acrobasis > Acrobasis repandana. Next base: position 18,958,878 of record OY756227.1, on the reverse strand, counting down.
AATAATATTTAAAAATGTGACAAATCCGCTTCCGCTCTGCTTATCAACAACCCTTCACCCGACAGCTCTCAGCAAATAGGCCCCAGACTTTTATTACCATAGCTTTAACTTGTCTGTACTAACGAGGCCGTAAAACCTGTGACGTCACGGCTCTGTCATAATTAGGGTTAATGCCCGGATGTACTACTCGCTTCCGGGACATGGCTTGTGGTTTAAATAATGGGCCCACAATGGGTTATATGTATGGACTATGCTTATGAGTATTATTAGCAATATGGGATTTACCGTGATAATTATTCTTGGTCACAATATTTCGGCGTTATTGCAGGCATTATAAAGTCTCAGGGGACTCCCCTTAAGCTAGACTTTCCCATAAAAAAGTAGTTTAGCTTTTATTTTGAAATGACATGTCAGATTTCGGAAAAATTGTGTAATTTCAAATAAATTGCTTGTATAGCATATAACTGGTTTTCGACAGTCAAAATACCTGTGAACTTGAAAGAAAATATAAGAGTGTAGAAGTTTTCTATACTGATGGTCAAAAAAGATTGGATACACTATATTCTATTTCAAGTTCATATTTTGACTATGGAAACCAGTTATATGCCTAGATATCTGCAATTTCTTTGAAATAACAAAATTTTGCCGAAATCTGACATTTCAAAATAAAATCTAGACTACTTTTGTATGGGAAAGTCTAGGTTGGTCTAGGGCAAGTTTTTTCTTCGATCTTGCTTCGTTGTTTGTAACATAGTTGTGAAAAGTAACTGTTCTTGCATTATTTAATGAAAAAAAACGTAAGATAAATTAAATATTAATATCGTTAAACGGTTTACTTACGAAGTATAGTTAAAAATTAAAAAAAAAATATTTACAAAATACGACCAAATCAAAAATATCACCGTCCAGGGAATAATAAGTCCAAATCTGGTGACGTTACAATTTCCGTTATTTACATTGGAAATGTAGCAGATTGCGCGTTTTGGCAACTAAATAAATCGGTTTGTTCCTGCGGTGGCGCGTGATTGGAATAAGATCACACCCTGAGATCCCTTCTCAGGGGGTTAACTCACTTTCGAAGAATTACTAGGGGTTGAACTTGTTTTCTCTTCAAAATTACCTTTTTGTTCATTGTAAATATTCCGCACACGAAAAAAAAACAAGATTATAATAAGATTTTAATGATTTATGTATGATTTATTTTTACTTGTTTTTTAGAACATCTTAAAAATATGGTTTTTACAATTAATAACATTATTTTTTTTACAAAATAGTTCTCTTAAAACTAAAGAGTTTATAATCATATTTTTTTAAGAGGTAGCAACCTTTTACTACAGACCGTTCTAGTTAAATCAATAATACTGGCCACTTACCAATTTAAAAAGAAAAAATTAAAACAAATTATTTATTTAGTGTGAATAGAAAATAAATTAGGTACTTATATTTTAGAATTCTTTATTAACAAATTATTTGGACGTAAAAGATAAGTGTACTGCCACAAAACAAATATAAGTAAAGTTAAGTATTCTTAAAGCCATTTATTTGCTGCTTGACACAAAAAAGAAAGCCAATACCTACCTGCATAAATACCTAACACCTATTTACCTGTATTTGACAAAATAAATGATTATGATTACAATTTTCAATTGTTTTGATTACAGCAATATAAAAGTTGTATGTACTTAGTTATTTTTTTCTGTATTTCCTCTTCCTTCAGTCGTTTGCTCACTGCTGAGCGTCGTGAATGTGCCCGACCTAACTTCCTTAAGATCTTCCTCCATTTGTTTTGATCTTTTGCCTGTTCCGGTGCCTTAGAGATCTTGGTGTTCAGGTGTTCTTTTACTTGATCAGACCATCGTATCTGGCTACGGCACCTAGATCTTTTTCCTTCCATTCTACCGGTCACAATAAGTTTCTCCTGCTTATCGGAGGGTTTTCTGACTATATAACCTGTAGTATTTAACTATTTTTTATCTACAAAGTGTATACGCACATTTTACTTGTGTTTTCCTGCCTTCCTATTAAATATGTAACTGTCCTCTATCCTACTGGTCAGCTGGAAGAGATCCCTTCTGTCTGGGATAAGTCCACTATTTGTATAATTACCTTTGTTATTACGAGTATGTGTAAATATCGCTAATGTTCAATAAAGTTTTTTTAAATAAATATATAAAAAACAAATAACAACGTTGCCTGCATTATAAACTTGATAAATAAGCCGTTTCACTAAGTTCAGTTTAAGTACATCAATAAAATAGCGTTTCACTAAGAATAGCCGCGGAGGCTGTACGTTGGGTCCAGTAAGATGTACTGAAGGCACGTAATAGGCTATTTAGGAGTTACAACTCACGTAGAGTTCGTAATTAAACATTTGATTAAAGCAAAACTTTGGAACGAAGCATACGAGTTTAAAGTGGTTAGCTACACTATATATATAAATATATAACTTACAGATACGATATCACATCTTTCCCCCTAACGGAGTCGATAAATTCTAGAGCCGTAAGACCCAAATCCACTTTCAAATTTTAAGATACATTTGTAATTAAAAAAAAAAAAATTAGGATACTTTTTGTATAATTATTCCTAAGAATAGAAAATAGGATTTAAATATGAATGACTTAATTTTTATCATCATCATCATATCAGCCACAGGGAGTCCACTGCTGGACATATGCCTCCCCCAAGGATTTCCAAAACGAACGATCGAAATCCTTAATTTTTATACAGATACACTATCACGTCTTTATCCCTAACGGGGTAGACAGAGCCAAGGGCGGTAAAGCCCAGGCCACTTTTAGCGTAATGGTGGGCATGAAGGTGGAAAAGGAAAATCATAATAGTGATGGGTTGCTAACCGCATCGCCTATTCATAACTGAGGGAATTATTCAAGGAAATAGGTATACTTACTTTTGCATCACAATTCATATTTGAAAATATAATGTATGTAAGGAAAAATATTTCCATGTTTAATAAAGTAAGTGACTTTACAGATAGAAATTTACGTAATAAGAATGACTTAGTTAGCCCGTATTACAGGCTGAATACAGTCAGTAAGTCTTTTATGGGGAAGTGTATACTTTTTTATAATAAATTGTCAGAATCGGTCCTTGATATGCCAGACAGAAAATTCAAAGCTTATGTAAAGAAAGTACTTTGTGAGAAGGCTTATTATAGGACCGATGACTATCTTAAAGACAAAAAGGTCTGGCTTGAGCTTGGCGCGGGTCCCTCTTAAAGGTTTGTATACTTAGACATGTCATAATTTAGGTACATTGGTACATACTAAATTTACAAATTGACATTATTTTAAATTTCGTAATTCTTATAATTCAATTTAATTATGACATAATAAACAATGTAATCTCTGTCCATCTATATAACTAATTTTAAGTTTTTAGTTTGTTAGTTGACGTCTTTGGAGAAAACGTGCAGTGCAGTTTGTTGCCGCTTCTTCTGCACTTGCGCCTAGTAAGCGGCGTAAACTTAGCTTTAAGTAACGATTTGACGTCAACATTTGTGCAAAACAAAACAAAGTGACTATTATTAAGAGATATTATAAATATCCTATGATAATAAAGATATTTTGAATTTTGAATTTTTTGAATTTTGAATATGATTCAGATTCTCGCTCATTCCCTCGATCGGCTTTTACGATCTGCACGGGAAGAGAAGCAGCTGGTACATTCTATGTTTTTTCTTTTCTCCCAGACCAGCAAAGAAGATTAAATTTTATATGTTTACCCAGAAGCGGAGGTTCAAGGCTGTTAATGATGATGATATCTTATTATAACTAATCCATAAAATTTTCATATGTTCAGTGGTTCTTAAACTTTATACTAATCGTAGGTAAACAGATTTTGATGATTTTTAAGGGTTCCGTACCCAAAGGGTGCAAATGGGACCCTATTACTGAAACTTCGCTGTCTGTCCGTCTGTCTGTCTGTCTGTTTGTCACCGATTATGTTTTACTGTAGCCGCTATAACAACAAATACTAAAAATAAAAAAATTAAAGGGGGTCGTCATACAAGAAACGTGTGTTTTTGAGCCTTTTTAACTAGATCTTTATTCTTGGGAATGGGATTTCTTGGAATTTTCACCGATTATTTATTACTATGACCACTATAACAAAAAATACTAAAAATAAGATAAAGTTAAAAATTAAAGGGGGTCGTCATACAAGAAACGTGTTTCTTCAGCACTTTAAAACATTGCACGGAGGTACGGAACCCGCCATGTACGAGTTCGACTCGCACTTGCCCGTTTATTTACTATGTGGTAGGTATATGCAGTTTTTATTAACTTATTCATCAAAAACATATTTGAAATTTACCTATCTAAATATTTACTTAGCAACTTTAGAAACTTTATTTTTCTAGTCCAGTCTGTTTTTAAACAATTTAAAATGTTTAAAACTTAATAGCTCACCAAGTTTTAGATATTAAAAATGTTGAATCTTTGATTTAAAACTCGTTTACGAGTAAAGTTTTCAAAACTACTGGACTGAGAAAATACGAGTAACTTGGGTTTACTGACAGATAAAAAGATTAGGAGAAATAAACCTCTAAATCTGGTGACAAACAATAATTCTATAGTTTCTTACATTGGACTTATAAAAGGAGAAATATTAAATATTTTTTATTCAATTAAAACACGCATGCTTCATGAGAGAGACACATATTAACGCCAACTGGACTCTGGACGATCGAAGAAAGAGAGGAAGACCAAGAAAGAGATGGGCGGGACGACCATACACAGTTAGAGAAAGAATGTCAGATTACGTCTAGGGACCGCAAAAGATGGAAACAAAGATAGGAGGTTTTTGCCCAACAATAGGACCGTAGGATACAGTTAACAAAAAAGAAAAAAATTAAAACTTTGTCATTTGAGACTCCTAAGGACATGTCTTTAGGCATTTTGAAGTTATAGCGTTTGTAACATACATACGTGAACCCTGACAAAAAAAAATATTCTAGGCTGAAAATATAACATTACTTTTTTGGGACAGTCAAATAAAAACACAGATGTTATATCCGTGGTCTGTGCCTAAAACGAACTCGTTTTGATATGAGGAAATATGCAAGCTGAAATAATATTCTTACCTTCTTACGTTGAAAGAAAAGAGATAAATATATCTATGGGACTGAATCGGCAAAATAATAACATGTTTGTTTGTTTGTTTCAGGAAATCGCGGCCATTCTCATCAGCTTTGACAAACACAGCGAATGGCAGTCGAAGGAGGTCAAAATACGGTGAGTACTTACACTAGATCGACTGTAGGGACTGTATAAAAACTGTATAAAAAACAGGTTTATCTGAACTTTGCCTTGAGAAACAAAGTCAAGCCAAAGTTCAAAGGATTTGAAGGAAAAATAAATAGACTATGCCTTGTATTTTTTGCAAAGGTCCTTAAACAAAGGTCGTCTTTATTACTGTTAGCAAAGTAGAGGTCAAGATAGAATGGCTTTGTTTTTATTGCAAGCTTTTATTTAGTTTTACCTGTGCCGTTGTCTGTGTGTCCATCAAATCTTTCAAGCTAGACTTATTTTCCATTTTTCGATCGAGTTGAAACTTTACATACGTAAGTTGGGTGACAATGCAATATTATGGTACCAATGATCTGATCTCATGATGAAGCCCGAAGCTGTTCACGGCATCTCTGTCATAAAACAACATAACCCCACAGAGTTTGGGCTTAATTGTTTTGTCTTGAGAAGCAGTTTTCATTGTTTTAGATAAAAGCTTGGTTTTAAAAATATTTTATAAATAATTACTTGTTTCAACTTGATTGAAAATAATGCGTTTCGGTCATCCAATGATATCAAATAACACACATTATTGTTTATCTTTGTTGTTTTAATGAACATTTCAAGACATTAACAGTTACAATGCGAGCAATTAAGAAATAAATCTTTAAAAACCCTAATAAAATCAGTCTATCTACCAAAAACCTTTACTATCAACGTTGTATTTAAAATAACTTCGTTCAAATTAACTTCAACCGAGTTCGATTTCATTACACATACCCCAGCATAAAATTCATTAAGAACATCGAGTTAAAAATAACGTACAAAGAATAAAAGTGTACAAAGAAAAGAACAAATTAAACTATCAGTAGACTAACGTCTTCTACTTATATATTTTACTCTGTGGTACCCAATTTGGCGCCCACCACGGGACCCGTTCCAACTTGTAACAACTTTAAGCAAATTAAAACTTAGGCCGTGACTACTGCCCTCTTTGTTCGTGGCTCTGAAATATTAACTCTTTATGGGAAGCAGTGTACTCCTGTGGATTAGACTGGTCGAGTTTTTTAAGCGAGTAGATTCGCAAGTGGATAAAAATGTAAACTTCTCTTAATAGGGCAGAAATTATGTTGAATTGAATTGCTGTAAACATTATTATTATTTATTATTATTATTATAGTATTTAGTTTTGAGAAAGCACTCGCGTTACTCGATACGCCACTCGTTTACTAATGTTTAATTTTTTTCCTTCTCTTACCTTTTTTTGGCGTTGGTTCCCTTTACACATTAGGTACCGGTTTTTATCTCTCTTCTTTTTTGGTCTCTCGTAACTTTCTTTTTGTCGAGTCGAAATGGTTTCATATTATTTTTAAATCGTCTTTAGCTAGTATGTAGCCACGGAGATCCTCTATTCTTGGGAACAATAGCTACCTACCGAATTGCCTTTAAACTTTTCTATCAGACTCACTTAGATGCTGGACTACATAGTCGTTGTCACAAAGATATGGAAATTAATGTATGTTGTTTTTTATTTTTTTATTTGAATTGATCGAAAGTGTTTTTAGCTCTAATTTAAGAAAAGGTCAAAGGTGTCCAGAGATTTTAAAATTTTAATTTAAGTTTATCACATGTACAATTTAGTACATGCGTGTTGATCTGAGATAGTGACATACATACAAATAAATTTATTGACTGGTTTCATACGTATACAATATAAGTATTACAATGTTTCAATAAAAGTTTTGTAGCAATCCTACCCATCATCTGCGAGCGGGGCCATCACTCTGCAACCCACCATCGAACTAGGAATAAACCTGTATCTCGAGTGGTGGGAAGCATCATGATTGCCCCACCGGCACAGCAGGCAATACGAGTAAACTAATGATTACATTACATAGAGCATGAAAACAATGTAGGTGTATATAGATAATTGTTATAGTAATTCCCAAACTAGATTTATCTGTTCTTTGGGAATTGACTCAATTATAAATGAGTATAAGTAATATAGTGAGTAATAAAATGAATTTGCTCTCGTCCGCCAAATGAACATATATAGTCCAAGTGTATGTATGAAAGTAATTGTTTGTGTGTGTGTTTGTGTAAATGTGATTTGAAGAGATCTGTATATTTTCTTAGCTGTATTTATAATTTAAAATTTTACATAGCTATTGTATATGGGAGATAAGATCTTCAGTTTCAGTGTAATTTAATGTCAAAAGCCAATTTTGTATTTTATTTTTTGATTCTCTCTTCGTAAGCGGATACATTTTTAGTATTTTGTTCGTTTTATTGTAAATGAAGCAATTGAAAACCCTAAAATTCCGGGCTGCTAGAGAAGTTCTATGACGGGGAGTAGAGCAGACTCGGTCAGACCTACGTTTTCGAGTGACTAAAGTTGGATCATATGGTAGTTGACTGTGCTTACGAAGTAGGGTCTCCATGACAAAGAGCTGCCTCACGGTCAAGACAGATGTGTCGGCGTAGAGTTGTGCAGTGGAATACCTGTATGGTTTACTGGTCATGACTTTGAGAACAGCTCTCTGTGCTCTTTCGAGTGACAGTTTATTTGTTTTCGTTGCTCCCCTCCATGCAGTTATACAATACGAGTACGTTAGTATAGATTGGCATAATGCAAAGTACACTTATTTCAAAGTAATCGGGTCAGCACAATTTCTTAGGATTTTAAACAGGTAAATCAATCTCCTTATTCTTGGTGTCATTATTTTTATATGTTGATTCCAAGTCAATAATTGGTCTATTTGTACTCCCAGGTATTTAACAGTATTAACCTTCACTAAAGGTAGACAGCTCAGCTAACCACCTTTCTACCACAAGTATGAGCTACAATGGTTGTGTCGTCATCTAAAGGCAATGTCGCTGAGGTCATGGCAAATGTTATGTACATAGTTTTTTGCACATTAAGCGTTAAGAGATTTTCATCCAACCAAGATATGACTGTGGCAAGAGCGCTTTTAGCATTAGAGAGAGTAGAGGCCCAGTTTGGACCTTTGACTATCAAGGCAGTGTCGTCAGCGTACGCATATAATTCACAATGTGGTATTTCGAGTTTACAGAGATCATTGATATACAGGATAAAGAGAGTAGGGCCTAGGACAGAGCCCTGTGGCACTCTATAAGTCAACTTTTCATCGCTACTTACAATGTCTCCTATTTTTACACATTGTGTTACTTAGGTAAGGGTTACTCGCTTACTATCTCGCTCAATTTAAACTATTAGACTTACAGTTTGGTCGTTATTTTAAATTTTAATACCAAACCCTGAGTCTGTTTTTACGTGATCGAGGACTCCTGGGATATATTCTCGTTTGAACTTCCCCGTCATTTAATTATTCACCGGCTTTTTCGTCGCATGTTGTATAGTAATTTTCTTTGCAACTGTTTACAATAACTTCTAATAAGTACTTCTGTTATGGGAAATAAGGTCTATAAACATATAATATTGTTTGATTTGACTTGATTGTAGTCACTAAATATCTGCTTAAAATGCTTGCTTTTTAAGTAAAAACTTTTACTTAATTGAAGAGTCTCATGATAGACCATACGTTTTAAAAGGAACTTTCTGCTACGTACGACCGAACTTTGGAATCAAATTCCTGCAGCGGTATTACCGAACGGATACGACATTGAAACCTTCCAAAAACGAGGAAAGGCTGGTGTTTCAGTTGTTTATGAGCAGCGGTGATTACTTTCATCAGGTAACCCGCTTGTTTATTTGCCGGCCTATAACATAAAAAAAGATAAAAATACCAATTCTGAATGCTATACTCATTATCTGAGCGTATTCCCAGTTGCATCCTCAGCGGTGACGCTTCAGAGCGCGGGGTCTGCTACCTAACCTAGGTGATTTGACGAGGTTACTAGTTTTTACACAGATCAACTGCCGTCTGACCTCCGTAAGCCAAAGGGTAGCCTGAGCCAATCCTAGGATAGGTTTCAAAAAACGCTAGATGGCGTTAGGGACCCACAGCTTAACGTGCCTTCCGAAGCATGGAATCATCTTTCTTTTCTGGAAACAACTTTTTACAAAGTATACTTCCCAGTGAGATCTGAACCCACGACCCCCGGATCAATCCGGATCAATTCAAAATTAATGAAGATAATATGTACTAGTCAAAATGCCACATGAAGAATATTTCGATTTTTAATTCAGATATAAGTTTAGTTTTATTTATTTATTTACCAATTTATGTACACGGACAATATATACAGAGAATGCATAAACTAAAAGTTAAAAAGTCAAAGTTTAGTTAGATTTTTTATGGATAGTTGTATGTTATTAATTAATGTTATAATTAATGTTTGTAATGTTTCTTGAATAAATATATTCATAGTAATATAAGCATAGAAGGCAATATGTTCAAATCTCAGAATTGACATCAACTCAATCCATCCACTTAACATGGATAAACCGCTAATCCTAACCTAAGAGGAGTGATGTGCAATCACAGGGCAATAATTATAATTATCTATCCTGGCTTAGAATAGAACCAAACGTCATATCGATGTATTATGTGTTGATTGACTGGAAATGAAACCTTTTTTGTGTCATGTATTAAGTACCTGTATGAAAAACTATCAAGAAATTTACATCTTACAAACAGAGAAATTTCATACTTCGAAACAAGATATAGTTTTATTTAAAAACTAAATCCCATTCCTGACTACGGAAAGATTCTTGCTGAAAAGAACTTTTTATATTTTTATATTTGAATAAATAAATATATAGGGACAAATCACACTGATTAAGCTAGCCCCAAAGTAAGTTTTAAACTTGTGTTATGGGATACTAACTCAACGATACTATATTTTATGATAAATACATATATATAGATAACTACCCAAGACCCAGAACAATTTGAAAGAGGCCATTTTCCAACTTGCCCTGGCTGGGGATCGAACCCAGAACCTCCGGATTAGCGGTCTAGCGTGTTAACCATTACGCCACGGAGGTCGTCAAACATTTATACTTACAGATTACAAAGACCAGAGAGAAACATCAATTGTAATGTTTATATTTTTGGAACGTGCTAATTAAGGCCTTTCGTTTGATATCCTACACACTATTATATTATATAGACTATAAGCTCTATAAACAGAGGACAGCCAAGACGCTTCCAACGATAGCTTATTTGTCAAGGTATCATGGATATCATTGAAAATATAAGGGAACAGATGAACGAACATACATACATATACAATATACATACATATATAGCGGAGAAACAAATTACCCTCCTTTTGTTTTTGCCGTAGTCGGGTAAAAATGAAAAAAATATCAGAATTAGCTGCCTAAAGGAATCTGACATAGCTTAATGACTGCCATTATGAAAACCAAGACCAACGGCTTAACCTGCCTTCCGAAGCTCGGAACTTCCCTTAAGGGATAGGGACATAGTATATTTATTTTAAGGTGCCTTCAATGTTACTTTCGACTTTATCACAACAGCAATTTAAATTTTCAGAACAAAATATTTAAACTTTAGCTATATTTCTGGCCATTTCGCAAACCTTCAGCTAAACGAAGTTCTAGTTTCGGGAATATTACATCCATCCAAACTTTTATAGATCTTTGACATGACAATATGGCGCCCAAAGTTTTGGTACCGCCAAATTTTACATTAGTTTGAATGTGGGTCGTGTCTGGTAGTTTGTTTTTATACAACGTGGAAGGGTAATAATAAACGAAAAAAAGTTTATAGGGTTCCGTACAAAAATGAAAAAGAAACGGAACCCTTATAGGATCACTCGGGCGTCTGCCTCTCCGTCTGTAACAGCGAATTTTCTCCGAATCTATTGGACCTAATCAGGTGAAATTTGGTAGGATGGTGCAATCCTATGATTCAAACACAGATGTGCAATTTTTTTTTAAATAAGGGTAATTTTCTGGGGACAAATTAGGAAAATTAAAAAAAAGTTTAGCAAACCTTACTGTGTCATCTATACTAATATTATAAAGCGGAAGAGTTTGTTTATTTGTTTGTTTGTTTGTTTGTTTAAACGCGCTAATCTCAGGAACTAATGATCCGATTTGAAAAATTCTTTTTTTGTTGGGTAGTCCATTCATAGAGGAAGGCTTTAGGCTATATAACATTCCGACAACCACGCGAAAGAAGTCGCGGGCACAGCTAGGAAATCAAATAAAAGTAGTTTCTTCAGCAAATAAGCCCGTTATATCAAGCTTTGTCAGAACTTGGTTATAGCAATCAACTCCAAATTAGGCATCAATCAATGTTCTCACTTGCTCAGCGACACACAACTAATCTCCGTATAATCTGATGAATGGGATTCACTGCTGATTGAGTATACAGTACACACTCAAATGTATTTGCACATTTACATGTTAATACGGACGCGTACACACAAAGCTATAGGCTTTTGTGTCTTGTAGATATAGAGCTAGCTAGAGCCATATATTAGCCAGAGCAGTCAGAGGATTTGGCCTACACTCTTCACGCTGGCCAGACGGGTTGGAGAGGTCTCATTAATGTTTATAAGCTTTGCTTAGCTTGTGTTTCCTAAGTCGCCTTCTACGACATCCACGGGAAGACTTGGAGTGGTCCTTCTACTCTGGGAACTCCGGAAACCACACGGCTGCAAATCAAAAAAGTATACAGATTGGTGAAAAGTATACAGATACACTATCACATCTTTATCTCTAACGGGGCAGACAGAACCTAGGGCGGCAAGGCCCAGGCCACTTTTAGTGTGATGGTGGGCATGAAGGTGGAAAAAGAAATTCATAATAGTAATGGATTGCTAACCCGCATCGCCTATCCGTATGGTTCAGACTCTTGTCCATTCCCTCGATCGGCTTTTACGATCTTCGCGGGAAGAGAAGCAGCTGGTACTTTCTATGTTTTTTTCTTTTCTCCCAGACCAGCATGGAAAAAATGGTGAAAAGTATGTGTGGTGTAAATGTAAAAGAAATTTTCAACTACCACAGATAAAGGAGAAAGTGAATGTCGTGTCGTACAGCGAATTAAGACGGCTGGCGAATGAGAGAGACAAATAGAAGAGAATTGAAACCCCACCGACAAGAGCAAATCACACTGATTAAGCTAGCCCTGTTGTGGGATACTCACTCAACGATACTATATTTTATGATAAATACATATATAGGTAGATAACTACCCAAGACCCAGGACAATTTGAAAAAGGCCATTTTCCCACTTACCCTGGCTGGGGACCGAACCCAGAACCTCCAGATTAGCGGTCTAGCGGTTTAACCATTACGCCAAGGAGGTCGAAATATATATATAGTTAGGTAGACCACTTGCTTCCGGTAAAGAAAAACCTGCACACTGGTGACACTGGTTTGTGTGTAATAATACAGATGTGAACTGAGTTAAAAATAAACCACTTATACTGTCCAAATCCTTTGATTGCTCTTCCAAGTATGGCTCTGGTAGGACCGAGAGGGTCGTACTTCTGCAGTGGAGACTTAAAAAGACCTGATGATAATGAAGTAACACTGAGCAGTCTTAAAAAGACCCGTGTCTCCTCGTCGCAGTAACGTACTCCTTCACTCTACCATTTAACTCAAACAACTGTGCTATATTTTTATAGTGTTTTTTTGGCAATCAATATGCAGTACTAAAGTACTGAAACTAAATAATGAAATAAGAAATGGTTAAAAAAACAGCACGTAAGCGGGATTTAAACTCGCGACCTTGGTCTAAATACGACCATGCTCTAACCACTGAGCTATCACGTGTTTAACCCCGCACGCCGAATCTCTCCACCATTTGATATTCCTATAACACGCATTAGGCTTGCGTCACCTAACACTAATACCCACTAATTCAAGTGAAGTATCTGTGCCATACACCAACTTTCAGCACTAAAAAGCCATCTAGCTGTATAACTAAAACATTAGCCGAAACTTCGTCTCATTTATCAACCAAACTTCTCCGAACTTCAAATAAACAATTGGACGAACAAAAATTGAGTCGTTATGGAATTCAATTGGAAAGTTGTAAGTAACTGGAGTTATGGACGAGAGCCACGAACGGAGCCCCAGTGCAAGTATAGTTATAAATCTGGTAATTTGACGTTGGGGTCTAATGGGTAACTGTTTGCGTCACGGCAGTTAGCGGGAATAGTAATTTGAGAAGGAATTTAAATGGTTTATGTACGAGTATGTAACACACAAGCAAAATAGGTGTTTATTCTCAATACATTTGTTGCAGTTCTTAAATATCAAAGATCGGGATCATAAGTAAACAGCGAACAGATCAATAAAGAATGCCCTTGTTTAATTATCGCTCATTTCTATGCTTTGACTCTTTTTGCATTTATACAATATGCGACCGTTCTCTTTGCAAATCGAATCACGACTGCCGGAGCGTTTGTTCAAACCGTTCTCAAGTGAAGTCTGAATGAATGAATGAAACGTCAAAGTCACTTCCGGTTAGAACTGGCAGTGACAGTTTGATCAAAACAACTTTAAATAATTATGAAAATAAAGAATGCACATTCTAATAATAACAGATATAGTAAAATTGGCTTCTAATAATTAATAAAAAGTGACAAAGGATAACGTACGAATACAGATACTGGCAATATTTCTTTGAAAGACAGCAATAAGAAAAATATCGAAGAATACGAAAAAAGTATTTAGTACCCTATTTTTATCGTGTTTCGTCCAAACAAAGCGTAAGAAATCTTCTTGTTTCAGTTTATTCAGTGACGATGAGTAAAAACAGGAAGTTGAAAGACGACAACCAAAACCAGGCCAGTGACGATTTAGGGCTCAGTCCCTTGGGATCTGATAAGCGGCCGTAATAAAAATGTGAGTTATCTTCCCGAGTGCCCTTAGGGACGCTGCGTCAGGATACCGAGGAATTCTGTTATAGCTTGACTGATAGGAATACTTTTGACAGGTTATAAAAGTTTAAGTAATGGCTGTAAAAAGGAGGAGCAGATTGGGGCAGGCTGTAAAGTGTCGAGCCGCGATAATAATATATTTATAATATTACATAATGATGTTATGATTTAAAATATATACGTTTTTATCCGTAATGGGGCAGGCAGAGCATTTTAGGTCTTGCGGCTTATAACAGTCAGAGCCCAGGGCCGCATGACTTAATATTGAGTGCTATGCACAGATGAGTAACAAATAATCCTAACTACTTTTTTTTCGTTAGTGGCCATATTTAATGCTACAAACTTTTGGTTTATTAACATACCTACTCACCCACTTTCGATGCATAATAAGCTCATGAAGTTGAACTTTCGCACATAAACATGCAAAAATATTACAAACACCCAAAGGGAATTCTCAAGTTCGATTTATTAACCACTATTAGACGCCTCCAGCCGTTTAGGGCTCAAGTTTCAAGTTCCCACATTGTATGCCCTAAAATATTGCTTCTACAGTTAGTATAAATCATAGTAATCGCTTTCATTCGTGCTTGGCCCGCAATGGGGCAATTATAAAACTTGTAAATTTATTTTGCAACAAGTTTGTCAACTTAGTAGCTTTCGGGTTAGTCGAAAAATTTGTTAACTCGACGATTGATTAGAAGTTTTCATGCGCTTTTGAGTAAAAAGTTTGAATTTATCCAAATAATCGTTTATTGAATCGAATAATATACACGGTCTTTAGCATCTTGAGGTGACCCTGTTATGCATTATTAACTGAAAAGAAGAAAAGCAGGTTAACGCGCTTCTGGCTCCTAAGTAGCACAGAAAATATACCTTGTAAACAAATACCTTGTAGGAACTCTTTGGTTAAATAAACTTTTTTTTAAGGATGCAAGCGAAAACTTCAAAGCGATTTAAAAAGAAATACTGTTTCTCAGTTTGTAAGCACTTCGATAATATGCAATTTATTTTTAAAAATTTGATAAAACTAAAAACAAAGATTAGGTATTTATGTAACATTTTGCTACTACCAAGTCCTAGATAACCCGTCAAAGTATTTTATGAACTACTGTTTACAGTTTATAATGAGAACGTTAAGCTTTACTACGCACATTAGCCAAAAATGGCCATTTTTCGCAAATGTGCGTAGTAAAGCTTAACGTTCTCACTTTAAACTGTAAACAGTAGTTCATAAAATACTTTGAAGGGTTATCTAAGACTTGGTAGTAGCAAAATTTTAAATGATGTCTCCATTTTCTTAGAAAAGATTTATTTTAAATGTGGGCAGCACTGGACCTCGGAAAATTCAGGTACGGCCTTAAACAATTATCAAAAATGGATAAAAAAAAATTGTCCTCCCATACAAACATCCATTTGGCTGAGCGCCGATTTGTATGGGAAACGAAATTTATTTTTAATTTTTTCGATAATTGTTTTTATGGAATGTGGTTCAGTATCACGGACTGAACGGACTCCAAAAATGTTGCCGGTATTTTCAAAGTAAATATAATAGGGGAAAGATTCAATAAAATGTAATAAACCGCGAGTTACCGTTAGCCACAACGACCCTCAAATTACTCACTAAACAGCTTCACACCGTACACTCATTAGCTTAGCCAGAAAATCGCCTATCAGCTAACATAAGTACCTTAATGAGAACACTCACCGTTAGAACAAATGGTCCTCCACTCCGGACATGATCATCTAATACGGCATTAAATCAGTGCACCGGTACATACGTCCGTCTCACTCTAGTATTTATTATCCCGATTAGTGTGATGGAGACAGAAGATTCGAATTAACTCTGACGAATGAGCGAGGAAAACTGGGCAGCGTTCCCAATGGACTGGCCCTGGGTTTGAAGCGGTAAGCTAGGGAATAATGGGCTAAGTTATGGGTTTTAGGAAATCAGTTTGCGCTTGTACAATGTCGAGTTTGTTAGGAAAGTTGTTTGCTACAAAGGCCAAACTGAAATTATTAATTATGTATACGTATTTAATTAAACAAATATATATTATTTTAGAGATGATAAGATTGGCCCTTACGTGTATATCTATCTATTTATAATTTAAGAACTATGTTCTTGTCGGTGGAGTAGTTTCCATGTCTCCCATCTCAACACGGCGTCAACTTTCTCCTTTATTTGATTGATAAATGCTCTTCTTGGTCTTCCCTTCCCTCTTCTTGCTTCTACTTTTCCTTCTATTATGTTTTTAATAAATTGGTTAATCCAAAAATCTTTC